>CM077163.1:180403206-181002078 GCA_039583875.1 Platanthera guangdongensis
AGGATAGAAGTCATGGTGTAAGTTTTCATGGGGCCTCAGGAAGGGGGATGCCTGAAAGCAAGGCACCACCTTCCCGGCCTCATGACGCTCACAACATGCATTCCTTCCACCCTTCCATGTGTCACGATGGAAGAGAATATTGTGTGAGGTAATCATGCTCTATCCCGTTTAGACCTAGGATCGTGACTACCTCAGTCACTCGATCAGGTCGAAAACGGCGATACAACATTCACCCATGTTGGTGCTGCGGCAAAGTGGGACACTTTGCCATCGACTGTTGGCACAACCCCTCTGTGCCAACAGCAAGGGCTTATCCACATTCACGGGACAGAGGTAGTCTTCCTGGCAGGTTTTCTGAAGGAAGGCAGTTGCATGCTTATGCTAACAGGAACCTAGGACCCAATATGATTTGGGTTCCTAAGGTAAAGTAATTCTTTCTTGCAGGGTAGTCTAGGTTCCCGTGAATATGATGGGAACTAGACAGTAGGTGGCTCAAGACTAAATTGGAACAAGCATCTGCTATAACAGATGTGATATCGACTTGAGCATACTCACATTGAGCTCGTAATATGTTCTACCTGTGGGACTGAACGATGACTCTCAAAATCCCAGGTACTCATGATCAGTTCCAAGACTTGAGTCGTTTTCCATTGACAGTTACATATATATATATCTTTATATATAGATACATCTTTGTATATACGTGTATGTATGAACATCCAAGGATAGGGTAACACAATGAATATAAACCTTAGATACATCATTAAAGAGTTATCAGAACTTCCACTGGTAGATTCGAGAACTAACATCTGCAGGCGTAAATCAATTCACTGAAAACTAACAAAGATGCGTCGTTGGAAGACTTTCAAACTAACTTATGTCGTTAAATTAATTCCACTGGCTCAATGTGTGCATGGAAAAGCCGGCTCAAACCCTAATTGCTTGACATTTAAGGAAGAATTCCCGCCGACCTTTCACCTTCCATAAGAATCCCGCCGAAGGAGCACACTATACGAATCCCGCCGAATTTCACAGGAGACCCTAGATTTCTCCCGCCGACTCTTCACATTCATTAGGAATCGCACAAGGTCTTTTCCGCCGACCCGCAGGAAGCTCGTCGAATCATCTTCTCAAGGATCCCGCAAGGTTTCTCCTTTAGGAATCGCACAAGGTTCTCGTCGGATCCCGCACCGCCTTCGCAAAATCCCGCAAGGTTCTCCATCGTCTTCCCGCAAGTTCCCGCAAGGTTCTCGCAAGGTTCTCGTCGAATCGCACAGGCTCCCGACGAATCCCGCCAAACCCCGCAGGAAACTCTCCTACTCACCGAAGGTCTTCCCAAAGGACGCTCAAGGAAGGATTCTTGCAGGAAGCTCTCCAACTCTCTTCCGTCTACGCCTTTAGGTAACCTCTTCCTCACCCGTACTTGGACGTTATCACTAGTGACGCTTTCCTTCTGACTGTTCATTAAAGCTTAGAGTAGGGTTTCTCTCTCTAGATCTGCAATGGCTCCAAGGACAACTGCTGGGTTGGTCACCGGTTACGAGCTTGTTCGAACTGGGTTCTCTCACGCCTCGGACAAATTCCGCAACATCATTCTGATGCTGGAAGAGGCTGGGCTAACATTCGTCCTGGAGCACCCTTGCAAAATCTTGGACAAAGAGGTGCTGGAGTTCTTCGCTACCGCAAGACTCCGAAATGGCGACTCCCTAATCAAAAGCAAGGTGGCTGGGGCAAAGGTCAAGATGTCTGTCAGCAAGCTGACCCGCTTCCTGCAGCTTTCTAGCTCGGAGCATGAGGACTATCTGGAGGACGATGACAAAACCAGAACTCTCTTATTCTGCGGTCTCCCACGAGGAACTAGGTCAATAAAAAGAAAGGATATGAATGAAGAAGGGAAGCTCCTGTCTGACATAATTGGAAAGGTGCTCATCTGCAAGCCGGGCTCTCATGACCATATCTCAGCGGATATGTTCAAGATCTTAATAGCTATTGTCTGCCATAAACGGTTCAACTGGGGGGCATTGTTGTTCGAGAAGATAAAGGACACCTTGAGCTCTCCGAGTTTTGGCCGCATCATAAGTCTATATCTAAATCAGCTAAATGGAGACAAGTTTGATATGAGTAAAGGTGTTCATCTCCACTACTTGAAGAAGATGGACTCAAGTGTGTTTGACCGATGGGAGCGGCGTATTGGGCAGACTGCAGTGGAAGAACAACAGGGAGTATCTCCAGCAGTCACCCCCGGTGAAATTCCTGATACTTTGACTGCAGGAATCGAGGGGGAGCCTCTACCCCCTCATACTGATGTAGTATCTAACATCTCCCAGCTGGCCAGAGATGCTGTGGCATATCTACACATAGAAAGTGAAACTGTGCTGGAGACTGCTGACAATGAGTCGGAAGAGGCTGCTGATGAAGATGAATTCATGGATGATGACGGAGAGAACGACGAGAATGAGGGACATGAAGTAATGGAGACTCCGGATCTCATTGAACCTCCATTTGACAAGCACGCACCTGAAATCATTCCTGAAAACATTGGTGCATCAGTGGAGGGGGAGTCAGAAAAATCTACAGAGGCCGTCAGCATTCCCCCATTAGAGACTGTGATTGTATCCAGCTCTACAGATGCGTCTGCTGAAGAGCAAGGCCAAGAAGTGCCTCCGGCTCTTCCATTACGAGATGAGCTTGCCACTCACACTATAAATATCATTCAGGGCATCGTGAATGAGCTTAAAGCTTCCTTTGATAAAGCTCAGAATCAAATGCTGCAAAGAATTAAGAAGTCTGAAAATCTCATGCTCAAGAATATGGTAGAGATTAATCATAAACTTGACGTGATGAATAAGAAATTTGAAGAGAAGTATACCGCGGCCGGCGAAGCTGTCACACTTCTTATGGCTGGATTGAAAAAGAACACCGACACTCTTGCTGTAGTAAATCAGAACGCTCATGTTGTAGCCAACAACATTCAAAAGTTTGACGGTAATATGGTCACTCTCAACGCCAATCAGCAGGCCTTGGTCACTGAGTTATCCCGGACCACGAAGAATATTGATGACTCCCTGCACTCCTATGCAAACTTCATCGCTGTCGAAGCCAAAAGGGGGACAAGGACTACATAGCTAAGATGGCTGAGCTCCGAGAAGTCATGATCAATAATTTCGAGCAGTCAAACAAATACGTCTATGACAGCAGCTGGTGGATGCTACACCAGGCGTTAGGCGTCGCCTTGCCTGAAAAGCCTGTGGATATTCATGCTCCTGAGACTTCTATGGCCGCTGAGGGAGTAAGTGCTGCTGAGGGGATAAGTGCAAGTGCTGCAGATGATCCCATAAGTGAAGCTGATGCTAGGGCTCTCTCCAAAGCTAAACTGAGAAGCATGTTTGACCAAGAGGCCCTAGCAAAAGCCAGGGCCAAGAGAACAGCTCAGGAAGGGACCTCCAAGGAGACACTAGCTGAAAAGAGAATCAGAATGAGTGAGGAGGACGTACGAAACGAAAAGTGGAGTCCAGTTTCAAAAACATCATCTTGGATACCTTCTGGCTACAAGAAAAAGGAGAACTCAATCGAAACGAAGTATACAGCCAGTTTGAGTGGGAAAGGTACAAGACGTATGAAGCAAAACGAAACATCTTCTTCAGAAACAACACGGATGCAGATAAAGTTCCTCCTCCCAGATACTATCCGAAGCCTAAAGAGTACATGGAGAGACAAAGGAAGAAGTTTTTGGCGCAAAAACTCAAGGATGACCTAGCTAAGGAAAGATAGTCAACAACTTGTAGCTTGTCATTCTCTCCTAAGAATATTTAATGCTTATTGATTATGATATGAACAATTCTGAGATTATATATATATATATATATATATATATATATATATATATATATATATATATATATATATATATATATATATATATATATATATATATATATATACATGTGTATTTGAATTTGTGAATGACTCAAGTCCTGATCTGGTTGCTTATATTCCCTTGTGCTGCATGTTTAACTTCTGAATGCTGTTTTTATTATTTGATTGGTGTTATTCATCTTAGCTAGTAGGGTTTTGGCTTCGTCAAATAGGGGGAGATTGTTGGGTATTGTATCCACAATCACCTGGATTTGAGGAAGCAACCTGTCAAGCTAAGATGAATTCACAATGTATTTGATGAAGCCTCTTAAGTTGTGCTTGCAGTTATTCCACGCTAAGTGCACACCAATGTCAGGGTGCAGTAGGTCAATATACACGGGTCTGCACGACGTAATCTCTCGTTGAGCAGATCAGTGTGTTGGCCTACGTGTACTCTCTCTATTGGAGTGCACTTACTTTCAAGTATAGGGCTGTGATCTTGCAGGAGCAGACAAGGAGCATGGATGGGTCAAGGAGCAGCTCCTGGGTGGAAAGACGAAAATTCGTCTAAGGAAAATTCGACGAGAATCACCAAGTAAGATTCTCGTCGAGAATCATTAGTGATTCTCGCCGACTCTTTCAGGCTACCTCAAAACGGTGCCAAGTAAGATTCGGCGAGAATCACTAGTGATTCTCGCCGAACTAGTTGTTAAGCAGATCATGAATACCAAGTGAAAATCGTTGAGAATCAATAAGTGATTCGGCGAGAATCACTAGCGATTCGGCGAGAATCACTAGCGATTCTCGACGAATCGTCGAGAATCACTTGGTGATTCTCGCCGATTCGTCGAGAATCACCTGCGATTCTCGCCGATTTTTACTTGGCGATTTCTCGGGATGCTGTTGGACCGGATTCTGCCGCTGGACTAGTTTGAACCGGATTTCGGGGTTATACGTGTGGGACCCACAACAGTCATATTGTATGGGTCTACAGTATATAAATACATGGGTATTTTTGAACAGTATCACAAGTGAAGAAGATCAGAAAAACGCGAGCCGCGATTTGACCTAGATCGCCGATTCCGCTCCGCCGCCGCCGCTGCCGCTCGCGACAAGTTGGTCGCCAGTGTTGATCGCGCTTCTTTCCGATCTCCGGCGACAGAAGCCTAGCTAAGATCAGCGTCTCACGTGTCTAACCAGAGATCTCTTGTCTCTCGATTTGTAGATCGGGAAAATCTTCCCCATCCGAATCGATCGAGACGACTGATCCTAGTGTGACCGTTGGTAGACCTAGCTTGCTTCGCTACGAAGTTTGGATCTCAAAGTACAGCAGCCGCGCACCGTCGTTGCCGCCGATCCCGAACCAAGCCGCCGCTCGTTTTGCCGCCGCCGGTTCCGGGGAGATCCTTTCCAAGAGAGACCAAGGTTGTAGACTATTCGTTGACTTCACGAATACGTCGTCGAACGAAGAGGAACACCGTAGTCTCCAAACGAAGTTTGTATCTCGTGTACACTCTATTTTACTTTTGTTGTAAAGGAACGATTGTTCCGTGTTGTAAGGGTTGGGTGCAACCCGGTGTGTGGGAGTGTTGACTCCTACGTGTGGAAGGGTTCCTTCCGTTAGTGCATGGATTGGATTTCAATCCTGTTGGAGAAGTGACCGAGTCGTCCCTTGTTGGGAGATAGGTCGAAGGGGGAAAGTGGATGTACCCAAGTCGGGGAACCACTATAAATTGCCTGTGTATTCTGTGTGCTGTGCTTTTTATTTTTATTGTGCAGGTATATTCGTAAATTCCGCAAAAGCGTTGCACGTCACCTATTCCCCCCATAGGTGAACTTTGTTGACACTAGGTGGACTTTCAATTACCTAATATCAAATTATAGAAATGTTACACTCATCGACTCACATTATTATAGATAAGTATATTTTCTAAAATAGAGTGATTGAAAGTTAATAATATAGAGGATTAATCTTAAAAGTAAATTATATAGAGAAAGTTAAGATAATGAATTTCTATACTTAATTACGAATCAACAAAGTTAAACACTCTATGAGTCTAAATCAATTCATTTTAATCAGCATGTGAATTTAAATTAGATAGTTATAATCCCAAATGAATGAATTAATGAGAGCAAAAAAATTTTAGGGGGGTATAACAAACTTGAGTATTATGATAGCCAAATTACAATCAATTGTAACCACGTGAACAACCATTCCACCCCCAGACTTAAAATTTGCAATGTCCTCAGTGCAATATAAAGAGCGGACATAGAGTAATTTCACGAAGAAATAGGAAAAGAAATTGCTATCATGAAAAGTAGAAGATCACAGTAATGAAACAGGAGCTGTAATGAAATGCACTGATATACAATAACTGAAAGAACTGAAATACACTGATAGAAAGAAATAGTACAAGACACAAATACATAAAGACAACACGACATACAGACACATCAGAAGTATGCGGGATGGTGGGTCTCATTGTCAGGGAAGGAAGGCAGGGCTGGAGCTGCCGGCTGGCGAGGAGTGATCCCTAGGTGGTCTCTGATCTGGAGGAGGAGGGCCTCGGTCCGCTGTTGCGACTCCTCAATATGTTGTAGGCGTGGTGAGAGCTCGGTGTTGAAGAACTGCCGGAACTCCCGCGAATACCGTGAATGAGGTGGAGGGGGAGCATTAGAAGTCTCGTCATGATCATAAGTGGAATGGGGAGGAGGTACCAAAGGCACATCGAGGTCAGGATCCACCTCGTCATCACTGTCGTCCTGCACTTGCGGCCCACGTCTCGCAATAGAATATGTGATGCCTCCCCGGCCCTAACGGGCGGTGATAAGGCGGAGGGAGCGAAGGTTGGCCATCGTGATGGGCATGGTCTTCGCGACCACTGTCATCGGGGGGAGGGCTGATAATATGCCCTTGTTCTTCACCAAGTGAGTGATGTAGGGTGATACACAGATAGACCCTATATGGGGGGTGTCGGCCTAGTGAAGAATGAACTGGGCCAGTAGGAAGCTGAGGTGCAGAGGATAGTGTGACAACATGCTATAGAGATACAGTAGGTCCTGTCGACTGACAATGCCGGAGCTTTTGCCCCGGCCGCTCAAAGTATGGCTCAGGAGATGGTGAATGTAATAGAGGGCAGGTGAAACCAACTTAGAGGCCTTAGATCGCTTGGGCTCATAGGTGCTAGTGTCAAAAGAAAGCTGGCGCCAGATACCGCCGACAATATCGCTAGAGGGGAGGTCGAAATGGAGCTCGGGGTAGGCAACACTAAAGAGGAATGAATCCTTATACACCCCTAGATACTGGGTGAACTGGAGCATGGTGAGTGTATAAAAGGTGCCGCCTACTCGAAACGAAATTACCCCCTCGGCCGCGTGCGGTGTATCAATGAAGTTAGGCCGAAAATTGAAATAAAACGAGGACATGAACTCTAACATGAGTTCCTTAAAACCTAACTCCTCTATGGCGAAAAACCGCTCCCAACCCGTTATAGAGATTAATGCCCTTACATCCCCCGCTAACTTTATTTCCTCGAGAACACTCCAGTCGATCATTGTCACAACCCACATTTTCACAACATAAAAAGCCTATTAGAGTAAGGGAAAATGCGCATCATGATGCCACATTAGCAGGAGATAACTGCGGACGCTCAGGCAGACACCAAACTAATCATGAAGAAAGGTTCTTTTTAAGTTATTTTAAGGAAAATCAGTAAAGTGCAGTAGCTAGCCGTATCCCTCGGCTTAGTGGCTCATCTAGTCCACGAATCAAAATATATTGTACGCTGCGGAAAAATACTTGATTAAATTAACTCAAACATCCTACATGAGTAAAAACGTCCCTAAGGGACAACTCATGCTATGCAAGACTCTAAATTTATTATAGTAGGAAAGATAGCTTTTACGGCCGCTAAAAATAACAAGTTAGAGTTCAAATTATGCAATGCATGAAGTAATAGTAGTAGATTTTATAGTTGAAAATACCTAACATGCATTCCTAGAATAAATCCTCCCAGAGAACAAGTAATCTACATCCACATTTAAAGAAACGAGCAGCTAGCAAGTATCAAACAACTAACAATTCAGTGAGCGCCAACAAGCTGACATGAACCCACGAACAAAAGTATGTCTGAACTAGTAAAACTAAACAAACATCAAACTACCTCGCTATGACGAGGCAACAACCACGACCAACACTGCCGCCCAAAAACTCCAAAAACCAGCACTGCTAACTGCTACTGCTCTGAACCTGAGGCATTCCAAAGACAGAACACCTCAACAAGAAGTACAAATGGTGGCAGGAAAAGTAATAAGCCAAAATAATCAAAGGTCAATAGGGGTACCAACCCAAGACCAAAGACACTGAAGTAAAGTACAAAAGAAAACATGACATCAACAGTAAAAGAACTCCTACGTGATTTGTCACGTTCCACAAGGGTACACCAGACGCACAAGGCTATAAGGTGACTACATGAATATTTCAGCAGAAAGAAAATACAAAACCTTTATTAGGCACCTGTGGTCGACTCTACCCAAAAACACGGGCGAAATGGTCACTCTTGGACACACCACCCAAAAACACGGGCGAGGTGGTCACTCTTGGACACACCACCAAAAAACAAAACAGATATATAATCCGTCTAAGGCTCTGTTTGGAGCGGCGTTTTGAGGGCAGGGGACTGCGATTTTTCGAAACGCCGCGCCAAACAAATGTTTAAGGCATTCACGGTGGCGGACGGTGGCATCCGCCACCGTGAAAAACAGCTGTGTGCAGCTATTTTCCTGCCGCGGGTCTTCACCCGCGGCAGGAAAGACAGCAGCGCTGCAGCCCTGAAAAGGGCTGCAGCGCTGCTTTAATTTTTTTAAATTTTTTTTTATAAAATTAAAATATTATTTTAATAATAATTTAACTAACTTAATTATATTTTTAACTTAATTATATTTTAACTAACTTAATATAATATTTTTAACTAAATTAATAATAATATTTTTAACTTAATTATATTTTTAATAATAATTTAACTAACTTAATTATATTTTATTATATTTTTAAGTTAATTATTAGTTTTTAATGTTAATTATTATATAACTGTTGCGGACTCACTCAACATCCCGGTCGGGACGGAATTCTTGCACCGTCTTACCTCTCGAAACGGTCGAGCGCACACACAGTCAATGAAACTAAAAAATTGACTATGGTCCAGTAGAGGGCAATAGGATTATGGTCCAGCAGAGGCAATAGGCTGACTATCTTGGTTGTTGGCAATAGAGTCGATCGCCTCTATCGCCTCCTTTATGTTTATGTTTATTGTGTTTACCTTCAAGTAAATGAACTGTCCACCGCACAACTGTTTTGCCAAATAGATTAAACAGCTTCTCTGTTTGAAATAGTTCTGCAAAAGCTGTTCATCCAAACAGTTTCACAGATTCTGGCACCACTCTGCAAAACAACTGATTATTCCACCACTACTTCTCACCACTGCTTCTGCAGTTGCTGCAGCTGAGCCAAACAGAGCCTAACTGCGAGAGAGTCTCATACTCTCCACCATACATCACCGACATCCAAAAACAGGTAGACTTCCACAGGGCACTAATGAAGGTAACAAACACTGCGGAGGTGGAATCGTCCATTAACTCCCGCATTCAAGAAACCCAAAGAAACCACAACACAAATATCTCGAGATTTGGCTTGACAGATTCTACTTGACATTACCGAACTCAAGACGCGGTTGATCAACCTCTAGGAGCAATTTACAGTCCTAGATAAATTCTAACGCGCTAAAAAACGAAAGTTAAAACATGCATAGCCATCATTAAGACACACCAGGAACAATTAACCAAAACCAGACAAAATCAGGCTTTCCAAGACAACACCTTACAACAACAAAGGATCGTTGAAACGATTAATCATAACAATAATTTGGAAGAATAAGCGCAGAAAATTTAAAGAACATGAAAGTATAGTCGTTACCATCAGATCTGACAAAGAGAAACGAGGGGAAACCACCACTTGCCTTGGTTTTTTTACTGGAAAAGTCCTCTGAATCGTTTCACGTCGTAGATCAGGGCAAAATGCTGCGGGAGGAGTTGAAATCTAGACAAAAATGGTCGAAAAGGGAATTAGGGCCGAAAAAACCCTAACGAGAAATCTCAAGAAACATGGAAGAAATTACCACGGGGGCGTAGCTCTCGATGAGAGCTTTCCAGATCTACGATCGGTTTGAAATTCCGAGCACCGGAGCACCGTCAACGGCCACCGGAAGGAATAAGGACGGACAACCTCTTTCTCGCTCACGCCGCTCTGGTTTGGGAGGAAAAAAAAGAATCGGAGAAGATGAAGAAGATGAAGAAGGTATTTATACTAAAGGTGATAACATGAAGAACAACAAAATAATTCGGGTTCAGCTGAACCGGTTTTCCCGAGATAGAAGGAACAGATTACTCGAGTACTAAGGGAATTACACGAGTACATCACGGGGATTACTCGAGCACTAAGGCACTTACTCGAGTACTGCACGGGAATTGAAAGATATTGTACCTAAACACCTAGAGGGGGGGGGGTGAATAGGTGACTTGAATCTTTTTAACTTTTATGGCAGCAATCAGTTTCTAACACAGATTTATATCTACTTTTGCACAGCAATTACACAGCAATCACAAAAAACCACATCACACAGTAGACACACAGTTTTATAGTGGTTCCCCAAGATTTGGGTACATCCACTTTCCCCCTTCGCCTATCTAGCAGTGTACTAGATTCGGCCCAACTTCTCTACTATCTCAGAACCTAAAACAGGCTCCTACACCTCAGGCCCAATGCCTTACAACTCAGCTTGTCCACAAAGCCTACACTCAGCCACAAAGGCCTACACTCAGCCACCAAGGCCTACACTCAGCCACCAAGGCCTACACTCAGAGATTTCAATCTCCTACACTCAGGCACTCAAGCCCTACACTCAGCCTTTATAATTGCAGGCTTACAAGACTCAGATCCAAAGGATCCTACAAGATAAAGTGAATATAAAATTGTTAACTCAGCAACCCAGAGACAAGAGAGGGGAGTTGTGAGTTTCTTGATGAGTTCTTGAAAGAACTCAGCTGAAATCAATCTGACTTAGCTTTCTTCAAAGCTTCTTGAAAGTAGAACTCAATAAGATTGACTCCTTCTGCAGTTGATCCTTGATCTCTGCTTCTTAAGATCCAGAATAAATCTGAACCCTTCTTCTTAGCCTAGTTCCAACGGCTGATTTCTTGGATGGAGCTCTCTCTCTCCAACTTCTTAGATCTGCACTTGATTCTTCAAGGAATAGCTAGATCTTCTTTTTTTAAATACTTGATCAATAATTTGAACAACTTCAACTACTCTTTCTGTAGACTGTATAAGCCTATTTATAGGCCTTCTTCATAGTAACCGGCTGGTCCGGTTCATAACTGAATTCTGACAACTCTGACAGGTGCTGTAGACCGGCTGGAATGGCAGCTGTCAAGTCATCCAGTCAGTTCTTGAAAATTCTGTAACTGTCTGCAAGTGTCGAGACTTTCTGTCTTTAAGTGTCGACACTTATAGACTAAGTGTCGACACAAGTTGTCTAAGTGTCGACACTAGCCTACAAGGTGTCGACACAACTTCTTATGTTGTAGATTTTATATCTCGACACTATTTCTTCTTCATGTGTCGACACTGATAATGTGTGTCGACACTTGTCCTTGTACTTCAGTATTTTGCTGAATTCATCTAAGTGTCGACACATCTCCTTTGTGTCGACGCATCTTCATATGTTGAATCTGTTAAGTGTCGACACTGCTTCTTGGTGTCGACACAAGCCTTTAGTGTTGATACTTGCTGAGTGTCGACACAGCTCCTTGTGTCGACACACTCTTCTTCTGTTGAGAATTTAGCTGAGTGTCGACACATCCCCTTGGTGTCGACACTTGTACTTAGAATATTTTGTTGAACTTTGCTGTTCTTTGCTAAGTGTCGACACAGCTCCTTGTGTCGACACTTTCTTCAAGTGTTGAGTCTTCAGCTAAGTGTCGACACATTGTTCTGGGTGTCGACACTTACTTCCAGTGTTGACTCTTCTGCTGAGTGTCGACACATTGTTCTGGGTGTCAACACTTGTACTTAGTTTCTGCTGACTTTAGCTGAGTGTCGACACAGCCTCCAAGTGTCGACACTTTCTGGTGTAGACACAGTTTCACTGGGTGTCGACACAACTGCTATGTGTCGACACTGCTTCACTGCGCTCTTCTTCACTGAGTGTCGACACAGCTCCTTGTGTCGACACTTTCTGTCTGGTGTCGACTCTGCATCCCAGGTGTCGACACAATGACTCCAAGTGTCGACACTGCTTGCCTGGGTGTCGACACAAGTCTTCTTAAGTGTCGACACTTTTCCTCTGGGTGTCGACACATGGACTTAGAAACTTTTCCATCTTTCCTGTAAATACTTAGCCTGCACAAGTAAACTCAAAACACATCAAATATATTTTTGATGTATATCATTGAGTTGGGTGAGGCTTCTTTAAATCAGGTACATTTATACCAATGTACCCAACAATCTCCCCCTATTTGGAGAAGTCATAACCCTTAGTCAATGATATACACCATTCATAATAAAAATACAAAATGATGTAAAGCGGGATTATATATAGCAGGGCAAACATAAACATGTATGAAACAAACATGTACACATAGATTGCATCACAGAACAATTATGAAATAAATTTAACACATAGCAAATTTATTACACAACACATTGTTCCAATACTTTGTCATATTCATAATTCTAAAGTTTACAGAATGTTTTTCATCAAAAGAATACATAGTAAACTTAAGAAATTTCTAAGCTATTTTTGTTCAGCCTCCTTAATGACTATTCCTTTTCCAGCTTGTACTTTGGCTTGAACAGAAGCTTCAGCAACTTCAGCATCAGCAGGCTTCTTGCCTTTCAGCTCCTTTTTCTTTTGCTCTTCTGCTTTGATCTTTTGTCTCTCAAAGTAGTGATAAGGCTTTGGAAAGTACTTGCTAGGCTCCTGGGCAGTAGGAGGTAGCTTTCCCATCTTGTCCTTTCTCCTATATTGAACTATAGCCTCCTGCATAGTCTCATGCTTTCTCCATTCAGTCTCAGAAAACCACTTGTTCCTGTCTTGAATGTTATCTTTAGCAGCTTTCCATGCAGTTAAAATAATGTTTCTTGAGGTAGGGCTCCACTGCTCAAAGTCAGGTCTTTGTTCAGCTTGCTCCCTGAACCTCTTCTTAGAAAGTCTAGTTTCTTCTTCTTTCTGTAGAGCTTCTTCTTCTTTCTGAAGAGCTACTTGCATAGCTTCAGATATAGGCTGAACCACTTTTTCTAGAATGACATTGGGCTTCCCTTCAGTTGGGCTGTACATGTGATGAATATCAGCTTGCACCATTTTAAAATCTGGAGGAGGGTAGATGACTTGAGCCACTTCAGGTTGCTCCCCTCCTAGATATGCAGGATTAATTCTAGATTCAGCCACATTATCATCATCACAAAGAGGAGGATATCCAAGAGTTGCTCTGATAGAATTTGATATCCACTTAGCATGGTCAGAGCTGGCCTTGACTAACACACTCTCCCCCTTTATGACTTCTCTAGCCATGTGATCTCTGACATCATCCTTCTGAAATCTGATTTGATTATCCAAGTATCTGACTCCATCTTTAAAGAAAGGTTTGAGCTTTTTAAGTTGTTCAGATATGGCCTTCTGGGAGTCTTGAATGGCAGTCTTAACAGCAGTGATTTCTTCTTGGAATACTTTGTCAAATTCAGCTTTAACAGTAGTAGTAGAGGTAGAAGGTCCAGCAGCTATGTTCTTAATTTTTGTGACAATTGCATTATGGGATTCTGTCAAATTGTCATTCATCCTGATCTGATTTTCAAGTACATATCCTTGTTTCAGGGCTATGTCATCTACTTGAGCCTTAATCTTTTCTTGGTGTGTAGCTAAGTACACCACTGTATTCCCCCCTTTGTGGAAGCAGTCTGTCATCTCCTTCTTGTTAAGATTCATCTCAAATCTTATTGACTTTATGTCCTGGGCCGAATCAAATTGTAATGATTTCTGCCCTTCATCCACATATTTCTCAATGGCCTGCCTGTGCTCATCCAGTTTAATCTGCATAGCAACCATCAATGCACTATAATCAACAGTGGGAGCTGGCTGTGCTATAGGCTGTGGAGCAACAGTTTGCAAAGCCCTCTTATAACTCTGGCTCCTTCTTCTAAACACCTGAAATTTCTTCTTCTTAGCCCTTTCAGCATCCTCATCTTCAGAAGCTGAGGAGCTGGCTATATCTACCCTTTCCTTTGGTAGTTCTTCAACAGGTTGGGGCTTGTCAGTCTCATGCCTTACAGGCTCTTCAACAAATAATACTTGCTCCCCCTCAAGTGGAGCATTCTCTTTTTCAGCAGCAGCAGTGTCCTTGTCAAAGTCTTCTTGATCCAGATTTAGGAATAAATCTTCCATTGTAAATTCTTGGGGTGAATGAGCTGGAGAAAGTCTTGGCTCTTCAACCACTGGATCAGTAACTACAACTTTAACAGATGTGTCTTCCATGACAGCATCTGGGACTTGGCTATCCAGCTGAGTTTGCTGATGAACATCAGACAAATCAGTATCCTTTATAGGAAAATCTAAAGCATTTAGTTCAGTGATTACCTCTAGTATTGTGTTGGTTGCTTGTTCACTTTCTAGTGTAGTTGAATCTTCTACAACTAGAGACTCCCCCTGGATTTCAAGTACATCTTGAGGAGCTGGAGACTTTACAGCAGTGCCTGTGACTTCATCCTCATCAGGTGTGAAGACCACATGCTCTTCACTGCCAGAGCTGCTAGTTGACTCTTGAGTCACTGGGGCAATTTTCCTCTTCTTCTTTGGAGGTGATACTTTTTCAGAAATTATCTTTTCAGGGGTTGGCATCTCCTTAGTCAACACCCTGTCCCATCTGAAAAATATCCTTAAATCCATCTTCCTCATATGATTGATTTTTGTTCCAGCAGCTTGGTGCATAACCTCTAGAATACTTCCAGCAAGGTATAGACTTATAATCCTGCCCAAGTTGGGCTTCTTCAAGCTTTCCTTTATCTTCTCAAGAACTATTACAGACCAATCTGTTTGCAAAGTGAAGATGATCCTTGTCATAATACTGAACATAGAGGCAGATACCCTATCATGCCCTCCTGGCTTACTGAGAATTACTTTGCCAACAATCTCAGACAGAAATTTCCCTTGGCTGTTCATGCCCTTTCTATTAAAAACAGATCCAATCTTCATCTTAGAATCCAGACCACACCATGACAATGCATCTCTGGTCCTGGAAGCAGTTACCTCTTCTTCTTCCTTTGTTCTAGGCAGATTTAGAATCTTCCTCAAGCTCTTAGATGATACCTTTACCTCGGCACCATGGACTCTGGATTTGATCTTGAATCCAGATTCGTCGACCTTAGCTCCATTGAGGAATTCCAGAACTTCCTTTTTCCAGATTTTTGTAGGCTCTGAGATAAGAAATTCCAACCCTGAGTCTGCAACTAGGGTTATCACGTTCTTGATCTCCGGGTCTGCATCAACAAATGCGTCGCGCACCAGTTCATACCCTTCGTTGACGTTCTCCTCAAGCTTTGGCGCCATTAGGGTTGAAGAATTTGACTTGAGAGAAGAGAGGTGTCGACACAGAAGTTTGGTCTCGAAACTTTTGAAAGCGTGTCGACAAACAAAGGCAAAATCCTATTTATACCTTTCTAGGTTTGAAGATGAAAAGCCGGGCAGCTAACTTAAATTGTGTCGATACTGGTGATAAGTGTCGACACAGACTTATAATGTCTCGACACATATGTGTCGACACAAGTTTTAGTCAACAGATATATGTGTCGACACTTGTTTATGTGTCGACATCACTTAACTCGACACATAGTCGAGACTTTACTTAGATAATTCTGAGTAAACACTATGTGTCGACACCACCTTGGTTGTGTCGACACCAACTTGTCATGTGTCGACACTAATATTCTGAAGTGTCGACACCAACTTCCTAGATGTGTCGACACCTTTTTCCTGAAGTGTCGACACCACTATTCTGTGTCGACACATAGATCTCTGTGTGTCGACACCTATACTTAGCCAAATTACTTAGCAATACTTACTTAGCCATACTTATAAACTTATTCTAAGTTTATCATTCCTAGTTTAATTTTAAACCTATTGAACTTAGCTTCTTCTAGGGGCTTAGTATACATATCAGCTAGTTGATTATCAGTTTTAACATATTCTAGTAAAATATCCTCTTTCTCTACATGCTCCCTAAGAAAATGATATTTTATCTCAATATGTTTAGTTCTACTATGAGAAACAGGGTTATGTGCAATTGAAATAGTACTTGTAGAATCACAGAAGAGTGGAGTTCTACTTACCTGAAATCCATAGTCCTCAAGCTGATGTTGTATCCACAGAAGTTGAGCACAGCAACTTCCTACAGCCACATACTCTGATTCTGCAGTGGAGATAGCCACACTTGTTTGCTTTTTGCTACTCCATGAAATCAGTCTTCCACCTAGGAATTGACAGGTTCCAGTAGTGCTTTTTCTGTCATCTTTGCATCCTGCAAAGTCTGCATCTGAATAACCTGTTAGATTAAAATCCCCATTCCTAGGGTACCAGATGCCTAGATAAGGAGTGCCCTTTAGATATCTCAATATCCTTTTGACAGCTGTCAAATGAGACTCTTTAGGGCAGGCTTGATACCTAGCACAGACACATGTAGCATACATGATATCTGGTCTACTTGCAGTCAAGTATAATAGGGAACCAACTATCCCTCTATACAAGGTTTCATCCACAGGTTTCCCTGCATCATCCTTGCTAAGAGACATACTTGATCCCATAGGAGTCTTCATGGTGCTGGATGAATCCATACCATACTTCCTTATGAGTTCTAGGGTGAACTTGGACTGGCAAATGGATAAACCATTCTCAGACTGACTTACTTGGAGATCCAAGAAGAACTTTAGCTCTCCCATACTACTCATCTCAAATTGACCTTGCATCAGTTTTGTAAACTTTTTGCAAAGGCTACTTTCAGTGGACCCAAATATAATGTCATCTACATATATTTGGACTAGTATTACTTTGTCTCTAGATTCCCTAAGGAATAGAGTCTTGTCTATTTTCCCCCTTGTGAACTTATTCTCAATGAGGAAACTATACAGAGTTTCATACCAAGCCCTAGGGGCTTGCTTTAACCCATATAAAGCTTTCCTAAGTCTATAGACATGATTAGGTAGAGTTGAATCAACAAAACCTGAGGGCTGTTCCACATAGACTTCCTCTTTTAGATTACCATTTAGAAATGCTGACTTGACATCCATTTGGTAAACTTTGAATCCTTGATAGGTTGCATAGGCCAGGAACATCCTTATGGCTTCCAGTCTGGCTACTGGAGCAAAGGTTTGATCAAAATCAATACCTTCTTCCTACCTATATCCTTTAGCAACCAATCTTGCTTTGTTCTTAATGATGACTCCTTGTTCATCCATCTTGTTCCTATAGATCCACTTGGTTCCAATTATATTGTGGTCTTTAGGTTTAGGAACAAGCTCCCGCACCTTGCACCTCTTGAACTGATTGAGTTCTTCTTGCATTGCCTCAATCCAAAGAGGGTCTTTGATGGCTTCTTCAAACTTCTTAGGTTCAACTTGGGATAGGAAACTGGAGTAGATTGCTGCATTCAGGTTTCTGCTCCTTGTTTGTACCCCTTGTCTTGGATCACCAATAATTTGCTCAGCTGGATGATCTCTAAGATGCCTATTGGCTGGAGGCATCCTGACTTCAGGTTGAGCTTCTTCAACATCTTCATCATGCTGTACTCCTTGAACTTCATCAGCAATTGGTACATGTAGTTCTCCCCCTGGACAACAACCACTGTCTTCTACTTGCTGTCTTGCAGTAGGTACTTCTTCTATAGTAAGCTTGTCCATCTTCTTAGTTATACCTGAGGAGCTGCATACACTACTAGACAACTCATTGTTAATAAGCCTAGTTTCATCAAATACTACATGTACAGTCTCTTCTACAACTTGAGTAGACAAGTTGTAGACTCTATAAGCCTTACTATTATTGCTGTACCCAACAAAGATCCCCTCTTGGGACTTGGCAGAAAACTTAGTCAAGTAAGACTTTCCATTGTTAAGTATGAAGCACTTACAACCAAAGATCCTGAAATAGGACAGGTTTGGTTTCTTGCCTTTCACAACCTCATAGGGGGTCTTGTTGAGGCTTTTAGTTATGGTAGCCCTATTAATAACATGGCATGCAGTATTCACTGCCTCAGCCCAGAAGTATTCTGGTAGTGTTGTATCATTTAATAGGGTCCTACCAGCCTCAATCAAGGTTCTATTCTTCCTTTCAGCAATGCCATTTTGCTGAGGTGTTCTAGGTGAAGAAAACTCTTGAAATATCCCAAAGTCTTCACATAGTTTTGCCATACTATCAGATTGAAATTCAGTACCATGGTCACTTCTTATCTTGACCACTGTGCTGTCTAGTTCATTCTGAATCTGTTTGACAAAACTATAAAAGACACTAGGTGTTTCAGATTTCTGTCTTAGAAAGAACACCAAGGAAAACCTTGAGTAGTCATTTACAACTACAAAGGTATAGACCTTCCTACCTAGGCTGTGAACAGGTATTGGACCAAAGAGATCCATATGCAAGAGGTATAAACACCTCACAGCATCTTTGTTTTCAATGCTTCTAAAGATGGATCTAGTCTGCTTGCCCTTTTGACAAGCAGAGCAAATACCATCTTTAACACACTTAACTTGAGGACCATTCCTCACTAACTCTTTGCTAAAGAGTTTGCCAATTGTCTTGTAATTTAGATGAGCTAGCCTCTTATGCCATTTGACACAATGAGAGACTTTCTCATCTGCTACAAGACACACTTGAGAACCATTGGTCTCACACATAATGTCTAGGCAGTAGACATTCCTTTTTCTATAACCTATCAAAATGATATCTTGATCACTTGACCTCTTGATATGACAACCATCCTTAACAAATGAGATGTCATACCCTACATCACTTAATTGACTTATACTTATTAGGTTGTGTTTCAACCCTTTAACATAAGCCACTTGAGTAATGGTAACCAAGTTACTAGAAATGTTACCAAACCCTTTGATGATTCCTTTTTCAGAACCACCAAAGGTGACTTTTGGACCATCTTTGATAGGTGTGTAGTCCCTTAGTAGTCTCCTAGTTCCAGTCATATGTCTGGAACATCCACTGTCCAAGTACCATATTGGGGCATGGTCACTTGGACTCACCTGCAAAACAGATTAGTGAACCTTAGAACCCAAAGTATTCTTGGGTCCTTGGTACTTGTTAGTTTGCATCCTGACAAAGCTACCTGTTGGTTTTCCAACAGGCATTTTGCTACTCACTTTGGCACTAGCATTGTGCCAACAGTCCATTGCATAGTGGCCTACCTTGCCACAGCACCAACACTCAAACTTATTGTACCTTTGCTTAGGTACTGTCTTTGCTGTTTTATCTACAGCAGACTTGTTGAGAGTTGGGGCTTTGCCCTTGGACTTGGACTTGGACTGAACAGTCCTTGCAGGTCTAGTAAACCCCAGTCCAGCTTTACCTTTGTGATGAATAAATTCATCAATTATGGGTAAAACAGACTTTGGTTTAGAAAACCTAGCAACTAAGTCCTTCTCCTTCTGAAGATTAATCTCCAGACTCTTGATTTGATCATTCTTAAATGATATATTTCCCATTTGAATCACAGTTATGTGCTTCAATCTGGCTATTTCATTAAGCTTTTGATCAAACAACTTCTCAAAATCAGTTGCAGCAGCTTTGAGAATAGCAATTTCCTTTGCCTGACTTTTGGCTAGGGACTTGCTCTTCTTATAAGCTTGCAACAGCACTTTATATTCATCTATCAACTGATAAATATCTTCTTCAGACTCAGATGCACTCTCATCACTTGATGATGATGAATCTGATTCTGTATTGGCACAAGAAACTGAACTCAAAGTTGAACTTTGTACCTTACTAGGTCCTGGCTGCTCCAGGATTTTGTCACTTTCTGTCAATGCCATTAGTCCTTGGCACTGACAGTCTTCTTGTTCATAAATAGAATTCATAATCTGCATGAACGTCTCTTCTTCTTCTTCCTCAGCAAACAGTCCAATATATGCCTCAGCATCAGATTCAGTTTCTGATGAAGAAATATCTGATAGGGTCTTCTCCTTTTTGGCAACAAATGACTTTTCTTTCTTGCCTTTGAAATGAGTCTTCTTCTTATCACTAGACTCCTTTCTTTTCTCAGGACAATCAGCAATCACATGTCCTTGTCTATTGCAGCAATAGCATACTATTTTTGAAAGAGTTGCCTTGCTGGACTTGTACTTTTGCCTGTCTTTCTTTGAAGACTTTCTATTCTGGTTATAGTCTTCTTTTCCCTGTGAAGTAGATGGCCTTGTCCTCCACTGTTTCTTCTTTAAGAATTTCTGGAAATGTCTTGTAAAGGCAGCAAAGTCCTCATCACTTTCACTGCTCTCAGACTTTCTACTAGCTGACTCATATGATTCTGTTTCAGCAACTTTCAGTGGTGGAATTGGAGACTTACTTCTATACTTTCTGGGGGCTTCTGATTTAAAGGCCACTGTTCTTTCCTTGTGTTCATTTCTTGTTGATTTATCCTCTTCTTTTCTCACTATCAACTGCATTTCATAAGACAACAGTTTGCCAAACAGTGTAGGTGGTGGAATTTCTGCCAACTTTGCCATTTCTCTAATGGCACAGATCTTGGTGTCCCAATCTTTTGTTAGGGACCTTAGAATCTTGTCATTGAGTTCATAATTACTGAACTCTCTGCCATAGGACATGAGTTCATTCACAATCCTGTAAAACTTCTTATAGCACTCAGTTATGCTATCAGCTTTTCCTTGTCTAAAACTTTCATACTCTTGATTTAGCAAGGATTTTCTATCTTGCCTTACTTCTTCAGAACCCTCCATGTACACAATAAGAGTTTCCCACATCTCTTTAGCTGTCTTACAGTGTATCAGATTCTGAAAAGTTGCATCATCTATGACACTCACTATGATGTTCTGAGCCCTCCTATCCATAGTGGCTAGAACAATTTCATCCTTTGTCATTTCAGAGAAATCTTTAGGTGTCCTCTGATTAGCATCTATGACTGACACCTTCATGGGCACATATGACCCCTCCTTTACTGTGATATAAATTCTAGTGTCTGAGGCTTACATAAAAAGTCTCACCCTTTCCTTCCAGATCCCAAATATCTCTTTTCTGCATATAAGTAATTTCATGGATCCCAATTCCTTGTGATTTTCAGTGGAACCCATGGTTCTTGATTTTCTTGAATCTGTAATTGACTTCACCTGAATCTGCCAACAGGATCTCCTCAAACTGTTAGTCCTTTTTGAGTAACCTCGCTCTGATACCACTTGAAAGATATTGTACCTAAACACCTAGAGGGGGGGGGGGGGTGAATAGGTGACTTGAATCTTTTTAACTTTTATGGCAGCAATCAGTTTCTAACACAGATTTATATCTACTTTTGCACAGCAATTACACAGCAATCACAGAAAACCACATCACACAGTAGACACACAGTTTTATAGTGGTTCCCCAAGGTTTGGGTACATCCACTTTCCCCCTTCGCCTATCTAGCAGTGTACTAGATTCGGCCCAACTTCTCTACTATCTCAGAACCTAAAACAGGCTCCTACACCTCAGGCCCAAGGCCTTACAACTCAGCTTGTCCACAAAGCCTACACTCAGCCACAAAGGCCTACACTCAGCCACAAAGGCCTACACTCAGCCACCAAGGCCTACACTCAGAGATTTCAATCTCCTACACTCAGGCACTCAAGCCCTACACTCAGCCTTTATAATTGCAGGCTTAAAAGACTCAGATCCAAAGGATCCTACAAGATAAAGTGAATATACAATTGTTAACTCAGCAACCCAGAGACAAGAGAGGGGAGTTGTGAGTTTCTTGATGAGTTCTTGGAAGAACTCAGCTGAAATCAATCTGACTTAGCTTTCTTCAAAGCTTCTTGAAAGTAGAACTCAATAAGATTGACTCCTTCTGCAGTTGATCCTTGATCTCTGCTACTTAAGATCCAGAATAAATCTGAACCCTTCTTCTCAGCCTAGTTCCAACGGCTGATTTCTTGGATGGAGCTCTCTCTCTCCAACTTCTTAGATCTGCACTTGATTCTTCAAGGAATAGCTAGATCTTCTTTTTTTAAATACTTGATCAATAATTTGAACAACTTCAACTACTCTTTCTGTAGACTGTATAAGACTATTTATAGGCCTTCTTCATAGTAACCGGCTGGTCCGGTTCATAACTGAATTCTGACAACTCTGACAGGTGCTGTAGACCGGCTGGAATGGCAGCTGTCAAGTCATCCAGTCAGTTCTTGAAAATTCTGTAACTGTCTGCAAGTGTCGAGACTTTCTGTCTTTAAGTGTCGACACTTATAGACTAAGTGTCGACACAAGTTGTCTAAGTGTCGACACTAGCCTACAAGGTGTCGACACAACTTCTTATGTTGTAGATTTTATATCTCGACACTATTTCTTCTTCATGTGTCGACACTGATAATGTGTGTCGACACTTGTCCTTGTACTTCAGTATTTTGCTGAATTCATCTAAGTGTCGACACATCTCCATTGTGTCGACGCATCTTCATGTGTTGAATCTGTTAAGTGTCGACACTGCTTCTTGGTGTCGACACAAGCCTTTAGTGTTGATACTTGCTGAGTGTCGACACAGCTCCTTGAGTCGACACACTCTTCTTCTGTTGAGACTTTAGCTGAGTGTCGACACATCCCCTTGGTGTCGACACTTGTACTTAGAATAGTTTGTTGAACTTTGCTGTTCTTTGCTAAGTGTCGACACAGCTCCTTGTGTCGACACTTTCTTCAAGTGTTGAGTCTTCAGCTAAGTATCGACACATTGTTCTGGGTGTCGACACTTACTTCCAGTGTTGAATCTTCTGCTGAGTGTCGACACATTGTTCTGGGTGTCGACACTTGTACTTAGTTTCTGCTGACTTTAGCTGAGTGTCGACACAGCCTCCAAGTGTCGACACTTTCTGGTGTAGACACAGTTTCACTGGGTGTCGACATAACTACTATGTGTCGACACTGCTTCACTGCACTCTTCTTCACTGAGTGTCGACACAGCTCCTTGTGTCGACACTTTCTGTCTGGTGTCGACTCTGCATCCCAGGTGTCGACACAATGATTCCAAGTGTCGACACTACTTGCCTGAGTGTCGAAACAAGTCTTCTTAAGTGTCGACACTTTTCCTATGGGTGTCGACACATGTACTTAGAAACTTTTCCATCTTTCCTGTAAATACTTAGCCTGCACAAGTAAACTCAAAACACATCAAATACATTTTTGATGTATATCATTGAGTTGGGTGAGGCTTCTTCAAATCAGGTACATTTATAACAATGTACCCAACAGGAATTACTCGAGTACAAGGGAAGAATCTCTCGAGTACCAGGATGGAAGAATTACTCGAGTGCTAAAGGGAGACAACTCCGATCGACTCTTGGTCGAGCTCAGCTCGGCGTTCATCGAAGAAAAGGAAAAAGAACCTCCACTCGACGAATTCTGTTTGAAAAATTGTCGAACGCAAGGCCTGATCGTCGATCCCAAATTTGAAAATCGTCGAACGTAGAACACAGGGCTCGATCATCGAACTCAACACGAAGATCCGCTGGACCTACAGCAAGCTCCGCTCGACGTTTCGTCGAGCTCAGCATGACAATCGTCGAGCTCCGCTCGATGATCATCGACCTCCAGACAGCGCCCAGAAAAGAAAAGAATCATCGAGCTCCGCTCGACGATCATCGACCTCGAGACAGCGCCCAGAAAAGAAAACAATCGTCGAGCTCTGCTCGACGATCGTCGACTCGAGACTGCGCCCAGAAAAGAAAATAATCGTCGAGCTCCGCTCGACGATCATCGACCTCGAGACTGTGCCCAGAAAATAAAACAATCGTCGAGCTCCGCTCGACGATCGTCGACTCGATACAGCGCCCAGAAAAAAAATATTACAAAAAGGTTGGTTCGACGAAATCCCACACCTTTAGGAGGGCTTCCCGAGAATCAAAACAAGCAGTCATTAATATAGCAATTATCGTGTTCAGATAGTTGAACATGAAAATATGAGATCAAAACAAAGGCTCAAACGCGCTGAATTAAACGAAACTCACGCCGTAGGCAAATACTGACGCTACAAACACAACGGCGAAGTCAAAACCAGAATCCGATGAGCCATTCTCGAGATATTAGCCGTCAAAGTATGCGGCGAATAAAAACAAAACCCAAAACTTCGATCGCGCGCCGAGACTCCAAAAATGCTCGGGTTGCGACGAAACTGGACGAGCACGTTCAAAACTACTCAAATCCAACACTCGACGTTAAAAGTAACGCCACGACGTCATAAATCTGACGTTGCCCAAACAAATAAAATCATCGAAAAATCGGGGGCGTTACAGTCACTCCCCCTAAAAAGAAGTTTCGTCCTGAAACTTATCACAACTACAAAACCAACCAAAATTGATAAAATCATGCATAACTGAAAACATAATAACATACCCGAAACTAAGAGAAGAGGTGCGGATGAGATTCCCTCATTGTCGATTCCAATTCCCACGTCGCACTCTCGACGTCTTGATTTCTCCAAAGAATCTTGACCATAGGGATGGTCTTTCTCCGCAACACACGCTCTTGAGAATCCAGGATACGCACAGGTTCTTCCACATATGTAAGGTTGGGCTGAATCTGGGGTATCGAGTCGAGGACTTGACGATCACTACGAACACACTTCCGTAACTGGCTCACATGGAACACATCATGGACAGCAGGGAAGGTCGCAGGCAATTCCAGCCTATAAGCTGACACTCCGATGCGCTCAAGAATCTGGAAAGGTTCCACATACCGGGGGTCTAACTTGTGGTTCCTTCCAAACCTTTTAACGCCAGACATCGGGGAAACTTTCAGAAAAACCAAGTCCCCAACGACAAATTCCAGATCGACCCTTCGTAGATTAGCATACTTCTCATAGCGCTCTTGAGCCACACGAACCTTTTCCCGAATATGAGTCACAACACAATTCATCTCTTCAAGGGCTTCCGGACCTAGCAACAGTCTCTCACCAACTTCAGCCCAAAACAAAGGAGTTCTACAATGCCTCCCATATAAGGCCATAAACGGGGCCATCTGCAGACTCTCTTGATAACTATTATTGTATGCAAACTCCATGAGTCTAAGACGCTCATCCTAAGCACTACCATGATCCAAAATATAACAGCTGATCATATCCTCTACGATCTGATTTACCCTTTCCGTCTGACCATTAGTCTACGGATGATAGACGGTGGAATACCTTAAATCGGTACCCAACCCCTCCTGTAAACTCTTCCAAAAGCGAGACGTAAATCTAGAGTCCCGACCTGATACGATGCTAACAGGCACACCATGTAACCTGATGACCTCTTCAAGATATAACTCGATTATCTTCTTCATCGAGTACCCAATCTTAAATGGAACAAAGTGAGCACACTTTGTCAATCTGTCGACTATCACCCAAACAGAGTCGTGCCCACGGGGAGATTTTGGCAGACCGGTGATGAAATCCATTGAAATACTCTCCCATTTCCAACTTGGAATATCAAGCGATGTCAATTTACCACCAGGCCTTCTGTGATCAGCCTTAACACGCTGACATGTATAATATTCCGATATAAACTTTGTGATGTCATTCTTCATCCCTGACCACCAAACAATTTGCTTTAGATCTTTATACATCTTAGTGGAACCAGGGTGGTAGGCTACACTAGAACCATGAGCTTCAGCACAGATCTTAGCTCGAATATTGCCAAGGGCGGGGACACAAAATCTACCATGATACTTCAAGGTGTCCAACTCGTCCATAGAGAAATCGGGTAGCTCTCCCTTCAAAGTTCTATTCCGGAGGTGCAACAAATCAGGATCATCCTTGTTGGGTATTGTATCCACAATGTACCTGATTTGAAGAAGCCCCTAAACAAGCTAAGGTAAATAGACAATGTATTTGATGAAATCTTTTAAGTTGTGCTTGCAGTTATTCCACGCTAAGTACACACCAATGTCAGGGTGCAGTAGGTCAATATACACGGGTCTGCGCGACGTAATCCCTCGTTGAGCAGATCAGTGTGTTGGACTACGTGTACTCTCTCTATTGGAGTGTACTTATTTTCAAGTACAGGGCTGTGATAATGTAAGAGCAGACAAGGAGCAAGGATGGGTCAAAGAGCAGCTCATGGGTGGAAAGACGAAAAATCATCCAAGTAATAATCGACGAGAATCACCAAGTGATTCTCGCCGATTCGGCAAGAATCACTAGTGATTCTCGTCGAATCGTCGAGAATCACTGGCTGATTCTCGCCGACTCTATCCGGCTAAATCAGAGCGTGCAAATCTGTCGCTAAGTCAAAATAGTCGAGAATCACCTTCGATTCTCGCCGATTTTGACTTAGGTAGTCAAAATCGTCGAGAATCACCTTCGATTCTCGCCGATTTTGACTTAGGCGAATTTCTGGAACCCGCTGGACCGGACTCAGCCGCTGGCGCTGTTTTGAACCGGGCTTGGGGTTTCTTGTTGGTGGGGCCCACAACGGTCATCTTGAAGACCTAATGTATAAATACATCTGTATTTTTGAACAGTAGTAGCTGTAGACAGAAAAATGAAGAAGCCGAGCCGCCGACGTGACCTAGATCGGAAATCTTCCTCCTCCGCCGCCGTCGCCGCTCGTCCAATTGATCGCCGTCTTTGATCGTGGTTTCTTCCAGATCTCCTGACGACAGAAGGTCAGCCAAGCACAGCGTCTCACGTGTCTAACCAGAGATCCTTTGTCTCTTGATTCATTGATCGGGAAAACCTTCCCCTTCCGAATCGATCGAGACGATCGATCCTAGTGTGACCGTTGGAAGATCTTGCTAGCTTTGCTACGAAGATTGAATCTCCAAAGAATAGCCGCAGCACGCCGTTGTCGCCGCCGATCCCGAGAACCAAGCCGCCACCCTTCTTGCCGCCGCCAGTTTCGGGGAGATTCTCTCCAAGTGAGATCTAGGGTTGTGGACTCTTCGTTGACTTCAAGAACACGTCGTCGAACGAAGAGGGACACCTTATTCTCCATAAGTAGTTTGTATTTCTAATACACTCCAATTTCTATTTTGTTGTAAAGGAACGTTGGTTCCTAGTTGTAAGGGTTGGGCGCAACCCGTGTTGTGGGAGTGGTGACTCCTACGTGTGGAAGGGTTCCTTCCGTTAGTGCAAGGATTGGATTTCAATCCCGTTGGTGAAGTGACCGAGTCGTCCCTGGTTGGGAGATAGGTCGAAGGGGGAAAGTGGACGTACCCAAATCGGGGAACCACTATAATTTGCTTGTGTCCTTTCTGTGTTGTGTTGTTTTGTTTTCTTGTGCAGGTACGACTTTAATTCCGCAAAAACGCTGCAAGACACCTATTCCCCCCCCATAGGTGAAGGTAGTTGACACTAAGTGGACTTTCAAGTGGTATCAGAGGGAGGTTACTCAACAAATAGGTTAACGCCTTGAGTAAGTTTCTGCCACTAGTGTCAAGAAGAAGGCAGACTTCTACTATGGACAGACTCAAGTACACAGGAAAGATCCCAGTGTGCACCAGGCTAAACTTTCCTATCTGGAAGGAAAGGATTAGGTTCTACATGGAAGCGGTCGATCCCCGACTCTTCATGATCGTGGAGGAGGGACCTTATGTCCCCACTAAGGCCTCCACCATTGATCCTACCAAGAAAGTGCCAAAGAAAATTTCTGAAATGGACAAGGACGAGATGGTGCTGGTGGGACTTGACAAGAAGGCGCAGAACATTCTGGTCAGCGCGGTCGATGACTCAATGATGCAGAACTTCTGCAACTGCAGGACAGCAAAGGAGATCTGACACTGTCTAATTATCCTAATGGAGGGCACTGATGAAGTGAGGGATGATCGGAGATCCCTCCTGAACTAGAAATATGAGGCCTTCAGACAAGGGCCTAAGGAAGAGATCGGAGTCACCTTTGAGAACTTCCTCAAGATTGTCAATGCCCTCAAAGGATATGGAAGAGTGTTCACTGATGGTGAACTTAATGATAAATTCCTTAGGTCCCTTACTAAGGAATGGGACACAAAGATCTGCACCATCCGAGAGTTTGGCAGACTTGCTGAAACAGACCCGCAAATTCTGTTTGGGAAGCTGATGTCCTATGAGCTTCAACTGAACACCAGGAAAGCAGAAGAAGAAGCAGAGAAGGCTGCAGCCAAGGAAAAGACTGTGGCCCTAAAAGCCATTCACTCCAGGAAGGGCAAGGGTGCGGTTTCATACCATGCCGAGAAAAAGGATGAGGAGGAGGACTCCGAGCCATGCTCCTCCAGCTCAGAGTTGTCTGAGGAAGATTTCTCCCTCATCACCCGAGAATTCAAGAAGTTCCTCAAGATGAAGAATCAAAGAAAGAGAGACGGCTCCTCCTCCAGGCATCAGAAGAAAAATTATTCTTCTGACAGGTATGCTTCTAAACCGAACAAACATCGCTCCTCTGACATTATTTGTTTTGGATGCAATAAGCCAGGACACGTCGTGGCCGGCTGCCACCAAGGCAAGAGAGAAAAGGGGAAGGGAGAGGAGCACAAGTCCTCTTGAGATAAGAAGAAAGAGAGGAGCTACATCGCCAAAAAGCCAAAGACACTGAGTGAGTCTGATTCCTCAGACTCCAGTGATGATGAGGAAGCCTACTTCGGGCTGGTGGGTCGCTCCGACTTAGAAGGAGAATGCCCCCCATTTACTGGGAAGGTAAAAGCTCACACCCCTCTCTCCGACTCTGAATCTGATCCTGAGTCTCAGGATGATGACCCTGAGGATAGCCCTTCGGCCCGTGAAGAGGAGCTCCTCGAGAAGTATGAGCTTCTGCTCAACACTTTCGAGGAGTGCCGTAAGAGATTGAAGGCTGAGAAAAAGGAAGTGAAATTCCTTAAGGGTGAGAGTGTCTCCCTAAGGGAAGAGATCACCAGTTTGATCTCTCTCCGACAGGAGCACCTAGACCTGACTTCAAAGCATTCAGAGTCTCTTAAGCTCCTTGATCTTAAGCAGGAGGAAGTCGATAAGTTGGAAGAACAACTTGCGGCAGAAAGGAAGATCGTCAAGAGCTTCTCTATGCCAAAAACAGTTCTTCCAGTAGTTGATACCTTCTCTGCTCAGGCCAAAGGAGCTGGCTTGGGGCATGTAGGGGTATCTGGTTCCTCATCCAGGAGAAACAGGAACCATAGAAAGAATAAGGCCGCCAAGAAGGCCTCTGCTGCTGAAAAGGGAAAGGCCCCACTCAGTCCTGTTGCGTTCAGAAAGCCTAGCTTTCCCTGCAACCAACATGACTTTGAGTCAACCTTTGGTCATCATTTCCGGCCCTTGGTTGCAAAGCCAAAGAGCCGATATGATGGTCAGACTCTTCCCCGCAACTTCGGTGAGAGTGTCTTCAAGGCACCTTATGAGGAAATCCACATGGGAAATTATGGTCAATTCTCTAGCGGCCATAATAGAAAGCAGGCACCAAAAGCCAAGCCTGTAATACTGAAGGAACAGAAGGTGAAGAAGTCATGTGACTGCAATCACTATGATGCCTCCACCTCCAGATCCAAGGCCCCGGCTGTTCCCACCATTCCCAGGGTAAAGCAGGAGCCTAGGAAGAGGTACAACAGATTTGACTGTTGGTGTTGTGGCAAAGTCGGTAACTTTTCCATGGATTGTTGGTTTAATCCGAGGTATAACGAGACTCCTTATGTTAGCAATGCGAGGCCGACCACTCGTAGGGTTAACCACCCGAGGGGGAGTATGCTAACCAAGAATCTAGAACCCAAGTTCGATTGGGTTCCTAAGGGAAATTAATTTTGTTTTGCAGGAATGTCCAAAGGCCACCAAAACTCCAATATGGTACTTGGACAGTGGATGCTCCCGGCATATGGCTGGGACAAGAAGCCTGCTGCGTGATTACACTCCAGTCGAGAATGGACCCAAAGTCATCTTTGGGGGGTCAGATCGAGGAGTCACCAGAGGTTACGGTATGATTTCCAACGGTATAATCTCTATCACCGACATGGCTTATGTTGAAGGGTTAAACCATAACCTGATCAGTGTAAGTCAGTTATGTGATAAAGGTTATGACGTTAAGTTCTGCAAGGATAAATGCCTGATAATATCATGTGCCTCTTCTGAGACGGTATTATCAGGCATTATGAGCAGAAATATCTTCTGCTTAGATTTTCTTAGCTTAGATTCATCTACCCCCGTATGCCTAGTAGCAAAAGGCAGTGCATCTCTTTGTGAACAATGGCACAAGAGATTGACACATATTAATTACTAGACAATTAATATGCTATTTTCCAAAGATTTAGTAAGGGATGCTCCCATTATTAAGTGTATCAAAGATAGTCCCTGTCCTGCATGGCAGATGGGCAAACAGACTCGGGCTACCTTTAAGGGCATATCAGACAAAGACTCCTCCAGATGTCTTTATCTTCTGCACATGGACTTGTTTGGTCCAATGTAAGTTCATAGCTTAGGAGGGAAGTATTATACGCTCGTGATTGTATATGATCACTCTCGGTTTACCTGGGTGTTCTTTTTAAAACGCAAGTTTGATACGTTTAACATCTTCACCAGCTTTATCAAGCAGATCCAGAACGAACTTAACTGCTCAGTGGTCAAAATCAGAAGTGACCATGGAACAGAGTTCGAGTCTGGTGCTATGACAGAGTTTTGTGAAGAACTTGGTATCCTTCATGAGTTTTCCTCCCCGCACACTCCTCAACAAAACGGAGTCGCGGAGAGGAGAAATAGAACACTCATTGAAGCCTGCACGACAATGTTGAATGACGCTTCACTCCCAGAATACTTCTGGGCTGAGGCGGTCAATACGACTTGTCATGTTCAAAACTGGGCATTGATCAACAAAAGTCATCGTAAGACGCCCTACAAACTACTGAAAGGCAGGAAACCAACCATGTCCCATTTGAGGATCTTTGGTTGCAGATGTTATGTACTGAATAATGGGAAGTACCCGCGTACTAAATTTGGTGAAAAATGCTTCGAAGGCATATTCATGGGCTATAGTACCCACAGTCGGGCATATAGGGTCTTCAATAAGAAAACCCTAGTGGTAGAATAATCAATTAATGTTGTATTTGATGAAGGAAGCTTGCTTAACAACAATTCTTCCAGCGGTATTCTTGAAGATGCAGGTGCACGACTTGAACAGCTGAGTCTCGATGAGACCGCTAAAGATGAAACTCCTAAGTACGTCAAAGTTTCCACCTCAACTGGGAATGTTGAAGATCAAAATGGAGAAAATCTCTTAGAAGAAGGAGAAGCCCAAGAAGTAGTCGAAGCTCCAGACACCAGACTTCTAGAGCTCCGGCACGTGAGGGATCATCCTAGAGATTAGATCATCAGAGATCCTCATGACGGTGTCAGAACTCGAAGAGGTACTATTAACGAGATTTTGCATCTTAGCTTCCTGTCACAGGTTGAGCCAAAGAAGTTCGATGAGGCGAACAAAGATGCGGCATGGATTTTGGCCATGCAAGATGAACTGCATCAATTCGAATGATGCAACGTTTGGATGCTGGTTCCCAGACCACAAAAGCAGAATGTGATTGGCACCAAGTGGATCTTCAGAAACAAACTGGATGAACATGGTGTCATCATAAAGAATAAGGTCAGGCTGGTGGCTCAAGGTTACAGACAGGAGGAGGGGATTGACTTCGACCAGACCTTTGCACCAGTGGCAAGGCTCGAGGCAATCAGATTGTTCCTGGCGTATGCTTCGCACAAAGGATTCACAGTCTATCAAATGGATGTGAAATCAGCATTCTTGAACGGAGACCTGAAAGAGGAAGTATACGTCGCTCAACCCCCAGGTTTTGTCAATCCTACTTATCCCAATCATGTATATTTTCTTAATAAAGCTCTATATGGTTTAAAACAAGCTCCACGAGCTTGGTATGAGACTTTATCTTATTTTCTTCTTGAGAACAAGTTCTCTAGAGGTAAAATAGATAAGACATTGTTTCTTAGGGAAGTCAAAGGCAAGATTTTGCTGGTGCAAATCTATGTCGATGACATTATATTCGGCTCAACGGACAACAATCTTTGCAAAAAGTTTTCTAAACTTATGCAAGGAAAGTTTGAAATGAGCAGTATGGGAGAGCTAAAGTATTTCTTGGGACTTCAAATGAAACAGTCTGAGGATGGAATCTTCATCTCTCAGACGAAGTTCACAAATGAACTCCTCAAAAATTCGGTATGGAGAATGCAACCTCTATGAGGACTCCAATGAGATCCACTATGTCTCTGGATAAGGATGAGAAAGGTAAACCTTTCGATGAAACCAAATACAGAAGCATCATTGGATCCCTGCTCTACCTTACTGCCAGTAGACCGGATATCATGTTCTCCACATGTGTCTGTGCCAGATATCAGGTGAACACTAAGGAATCTCACTATATCGCTGCAAAGCGAATTCTAAGATACCTTAAAGGTACTCCCAATCTTGGCTTGTGGTACCCGAGAAACAATGATGTTGAGCTAATAGGTTTTTCAAATGCTGATTTTGCAGGGAGTAGGGATGACAGGAAAAGCACTTCCGGGACGTGTCAATTCCTCGGAAGAAGACTTATCTCATGGAACAGCAAGAAGCATAATTGTGTAGCAACCTCCACAGCAGAGTCTGAGTACATCTCGGCAGGCAGCTGTTGTGCACAACTCCTATGGATCAGAAACCAGTTAGCCGACTACGACCTTCAGTTCAAGGAAGTGCCAATGTACTGCGACTCCTCCAGTGCAATTGCAATTGCCAACAATCTGGTATCACACAGCAGAACGAAGCATATTGAAGTACGCTACCACTTCATTCGGGAGCACGTGGAGAACAAGGACATCTCTCTCTGTTATGTCCCCACGGACAAGCAGATTGCAGATATTTTCACAAAGCCCTTAGACGAAGCCAAGTTCAGTCTTTTCAAAATTGAATTGGGGATACTAAACTATGAGGAATGAAGACTACAGAAGCTCCAGGCTCGTGCATCTAGGGGGAGCCTCTGCCAGGAACTCAAGTGTGAGCACAGGTGCAAGAACTGAGGGGGAGCAAGGGGTCAAATGCAACAGACCCAGATTTGCAGAAGCCGAAAAGGGGGAGATTACCCTCTCGGCTAAGGCTAAGGTGGCTCCAAGTTTGCTCTCAAGAAATTGGTATTGGTAATGAATATGAAAGATATGGTACCTAAACACCTAGAGGGGGGGGGGGTGAATAGGTGACCTAAACCTTTTTTGACTTTTGTTTGGCAGCACAACAGTTTTTCACTGATTACTACAGCTAACAGCAAATACAGAAATTAAGCATTCAATTCACAGCACAGCACAGAAGACACACTAATTTTATAGTGGTTCCCCAATCTTTGGGTACATCCACTTTCCCCCTTCGCCTATCTAGCAGTGTACTAGATTCAGCCAAACTTCTCCACTAGCTCAGAACCCAACAAGGTTCCTACCTCAGGCCCAAAGCCTTACACTCAGCCAAAAGGCCTACACTCAGCCACCCAGGCCTACACTCAGCCAATCAAGGCTTACACTCAGCCAATTAAAGGCCTACACTCAGAGTTCTTCAACTCCTACACTCAGGCACCAAGCCCTACCCTCAGCCTTTATAAAATAGGCTTACAATCACTCAGATCCAATGGATCTTACAAGTTTAAAATAGAAATTACAAATGCTAACTCTACAACTCAGAAAGGATGAGAGGAGTTGAGAGTTTCTTGAAAGTTCTTGGAAGAACTCAGCTTGATCCAAACTGACTTAGCTTTCTTCAAAGCTTCTTGAGTAGAACTGAATTAGTCTGAATCTTCTGCAGTTGATCCTTGATCTCTGCTTCTTGAAATCCAGATGACTCTGAATTGCTCTTCTCAGCCTTAGTTCCAAAGACTGAATCCTTGGTTGGAGCTCTCTCTCTCCAACTACTTAGATCTGCAGTTGGACTGCCTGATCTTCTTGTGTTGATCCTCTATGTATCACTTCTTGATTTAATCTGATCAACCACTTCAATTATTCTCACAACAAGTAATGATTGTGAACAACTTAACCACTTAACAACTTAACTACTTATTCTGTAAACTGTGGGTGCCTATTTATAGACTTCCTTCATGGTAACCGGCTGATCCGGTTTATAACAGACTTTTGACTTCTCTGACAGTTGCTGTAGACCGGCTGGATTGGCAGCTGTCATGTCAACCAGTCACTTCTTGAAATTCTCTAACTGTCAGTTAGTGTCGAGACTTTCTGTTCTTAAGTGTCGACACTTATAGACCAAGTGTCGACACATGTTGTGTAAGTGTCGACACAAGTCTACAAGGTGTCGACACAATTCCTTGTATGTCTCGACACAGTTTCTTCTGCATGTGTCGACACTGAAATTGAGTGTCGACACAAGTACTTATACTTCATTCTTTATCTGTATTCTTCTAAGTGTCGACACATCTCCTTTGTGTCGACACATCTTCATGTGTTGAAACTGTCAAGTGTCGACACTGATTCTTGGTGTCGACACAAGTCTTCATTCTTGATTCTTCAGCTGAGTGTCGACACATTCCCTTAGTGTCGACACTTATACTTAGAATATTTTACAACTTTTCTGTTCTTTGCTAAGTGTCGACACATCTCCTTGTGTCGACACTTCCTTCTAGTGTTGAGTCTTCTGGTTATGTGTCGACACATTGTGCTGAGTGTCGACACATTCTTCAAGTGTTGACTTCTTTGAGTGTGTGTCGACACATTGTGCTGAGTGTCGACACATTCTTCATATGTTGACTCTGCTGATTGAGTGTCGACACATTGTGTTGAGTGTCGACACTTGTACTTAGTCTCTGCAGAATTTTGCTGGGTGTCGACACAACTCCAAGTGTCGACACTTTCTGATGTTGACTCAGCTCTTCTAGGTGTCGACACTTCTGCTAAGTGTCGTCACAGCTTTTCTGCATCCTTCTACACTGAGTGTCGACACAGCTCCAAGTGTCGACACTTTCTGACTGGTGTCGACACTTCTTCCCAGGTGTCGACACAATGACTCCAAGTGTCGACACTGCATGTCTGGGTGTCGACACAAGCTTTCTCAAGTGTCGACACCTTTGCCTCTGGGTGTCGACACATGGACTTAGAAATTTTCAGCTTCAGTCCAGTGTATATCTAACCTGCACAAGTAACTCAAACAAACATCAAATACATTCTGATGTATATCATTGAGTTAGGTGAGGCTTCTTCAAATCAGGTACATTTGACCAATGTACCCAACAATCTCCCCCTATTTGGAGAAGTCATAACCCTTAGTCAATGATATACACCACTCATAATTAACAATTACAAAATGATGTAAAACATATAAATGACAACAGGGTAAACTTGAACATGTAATAAAGCACACATGTATACTTATTAAACATTGCAGAACAATTAAGAAACACACATATTTCAGAACATTCATACTATATTTATCATATACTGTCCCAATAATGTTCCTTATACATTTTCAATGAAGTATTACAATGTTTATCACTTAACAGATTACAACAAGCATCAAGTTAATTCCTAATCTAGTGCTGATCAGGTTCTTTAATAACAATGCCTTTTCCAGCTTTAACTTGAGCTTTCACAGCAGCAGCAGCAGCAGGCTCAGCTTCAGCAGTCTTCTTCCCTTTAGAGTCCTTCTTCTTCTGTTCTTCAGCCTTGATCTTTTGTCTTTCAAAATAATGATAGGGCTTAGGAAAGTACTTGCTAGGCTCCACAGCTGTTGGAGGTAGCTTTCCTAACTTAGCCTTCCTTCTAAATTGGACAATTGCTTCCTGCCTACTCTCATGCTTTCTCCATTCAGCCTCTGAGAACCACTTGTTCCTCTCATGGGCATTGTCCTTGGCAGCTTTCCAGGCTGTGAGAATTATGTTTCTAGAAGTAGGGCTCCATTGTTCAAAATCTGGCTTTTGCTCAGCAATTTCCCTAAACTTCTTCTTTGACAGCCTAGTTTCTTCTTCCTTGTCCAAAGCCTCTTGCATTGCAGCTGTGATAGGTTGAACAACCTTTTCCAGAATAATATTAGGCTTGCCAGCAGGTGGACTATACATTGTGCTTATATCTGCATGAATCATTTCAAAATCTGGAGGTGGATAGATTACATCAGCCACTGCCTGTTGCTCACCTCCAAGATATGTTCCTTGAATACCAGATTCAGCTACTTCATTGTCATCACACAGGGGAGGATATCCAAGTGTAGCCCTGATAGAATTGGAAATCCATTTTGCATGCTCAGAACTGGCCTTGACTAACACTCTCTCCCCCTTTATGACTTCTTGGGCCACATGATCTCTCACATCATCTTTCTGGAATCGGATTTGGCTATCCAAATACCTTATGCCCTCTTTAAAGAAAGGTCTAAGCTTTGTAAGCTGTTCTGAAATGACCTTCTGTGAGTCTTTTATTGCAGTCTGTACAGCAGCAATCTCTGCTTGAAATATCTTATCAAAATCAGCCTTGGCAGCAGCAGTGGAGGTTGATGGTTCATCAGACTTTTTCTTGAGTTCAGTGACTATGGCATTGTGAGATGCAGTCAAATTATCATTCATCCTGAGTTGATTCTCCAGCACATAGCCTTGTTTTAGTGCTATATCATCAACTTGAGTCTTTATTTTCTCTTGATGTTTGCCAAATAGACTACTGCATGAGCACCCTTTGTAAAACAATCAGTCATCTCTGTTTTATTAAGGTTCATTTCAAACCTTATTGACTTGATTTCCTGGCCCAGATCAGATTGTAGTGCTTTGTGCCCTTCATCAACATAAGTTTCTAAAGCTTTCCTTTGTTCATCCATCTTGATTTGCATGGCAAGCAATAGAGCACTGTAATCAGTGGATGGAGCTTGTTGAACTAAGGAATGTTGAGCAACTGTTTGGAGAGCCTTCTTATAGCTCTGGCTTCTTCTTTTGAAAACAAAGAACTTCTTTTTCTGAGCTTGCTCAGCTTCATCATCTTCAGAGTCTGATGTACTGGCTATATCCACCCTATCCTTAGGGCTGGATTGTTTTTCAGTATGCACATCTTGTGCCTTCTCAGTATCTAGCCTTATAGGCTCTTCCACAACTTCAATGTTCTCCCCCTCAGCAGCAGCATTCTTTACTGTATCAGCATCATTCTTTTCCATATCAAAATCTTCTTGATCTAAGTTCAAAAAGAGATCTTCCATTGTATATTCTGCTGGAGACTGTGCAGGAGATGTTCTGGTTTCATCAGCTATAACAGATGTGTCTTGGTGAACAACATCTGGTTCTTGAGTTGCTGGCTGATTTTGCTGATGGTCATCAGACAAATCAGAATTTATTATAGAGAAATCTAATGTATTAAGGTCAGTAAGTACCTCTTGAATGAGGAGGGTGGCTTGTTCACTCTCCAGTGTAGATGGTTCTGCTACACCTGGAAGCTCCCCCTGGATGTCAGCTGCCTCCTGAGGAGCAGGTGTCTTCTCTGCAGGCACATCAACTGGACTTTCAGGAGTGAAGACCACATGTTCTTCACTGCCTGAGCTGCTGGAGGACTCTTGAGGCACAGCAGCAGTCTTCCTCTTTTTCCTGGGAGGAGAGTCTCTCTTAGAAGCTTGTTTCTCAGGGGTGGTCAATTCCTTTGACACCAGCACCCTTTCCCATCTAGAGAATATCCTGGAGTCCATTCTCCTCATATGATTGATCTTAGATCCTGCAGCAGTGCTCATTACCTCTGGAATTGATCCAGCCAGGTAGAGACTTAGTATCCTGCCCAGATTGGGCTTCTTCAGGCTTTCTTTTACTTTCTCATAAACCACCATTGACCAATCTGTCTTCAGAGTGAAGATGATTCTGGTCATGACTTCAAACATGGAGGCAGACACCCTGTCATGTCCTCCTGGCTTGCTCAGTATTACCTTGCCCACTACTTCAGACAAGAACTTGCCTTGAATATTCATACCTTTCCTGTTAAAGACTGATCCCACCTTCATCTTTGGATCCAGTCCACACCAAGTAAGAGCTTCCCTGGTCTTAGAAGCAGTTACGTCCTCTTCATCTTGAACTTTAGGTAGCTGAAGTACCTTTCTTAAAGACTTGGGTGAAATTTTGACTTTGGTGCCATGCACCCTGGACTTAATCCTGAAGCCTGAGTCATCTATAGACGCGCCAGAAAGGAATTCAATGACTTCCTTCTTCCATATTTTCGTTGGTTCTGAAACCAAGAATTCCAAGCCTGAATTGGCAATTAGGGTTATCACTGATTTGATTTCTTGTTCGCAGTCGTCGAATGCGCCACGCACCAGTTCATAGCCCTCGTTAACGTTCTCTTCCAGCTTGGGAGCCATTAGGGTTTGAAGATTTAGTCTTGAGATGAGAGAAATGTCGACACAAGAGTTTAGGTCTCGAAACTTTGAAAGCGTGTCGACAATCAAAGACAGAACCCTATTTATACCTTTCTTGTTTGAAGACGAACAGGCGGGATGAATTTCTAATGATGTGTCGACACTGTCAATAAGTGTCGACACTGACTTATAATGTCTCGACACTCATGTGTCGACACAAATTTAGTCAACAGATTTTATGTGTCGACACTTGGTTAAGTGTCGACACCACTATACTCGACATGTGTCGAGACTTTACTTAGAAAAATTCTGAGTAAAACTTAAGTGTCGACACTTTATTGGATGTGTCGACACCTACTCGACATGTGTCGACACTAACATTCTGAAGTGTCGACACTAACTTCCTAGATGTGTCGACACCATTTTTCTGAAGTGTCGACACTTACTATTCTGTGTCGACATAGACTTGTCTATGTGTCGACACCTTTTTACTTAGCCAATTTTTGTTCTGTATACTTAGTCTAAATTTATCATACCTAGTTCAATTTTGAACCTATTAAACTTAGCTTCTTCTAAGGGCTTAGTAAACATATCAGCTATCTGATTATCTGTTTTAACATATTCAAGTGCAATATCATTTCTTTCTACATGCTCCCTAAGAAAGTGATATTTTATCTCAATATGTTTAGTTCTACTATGTGATACAGGGTTATTAGCTATGGAAATAGCACTTGTAGAATCACAATAAAGTGGAGTTCTACTTACCTGACATCCATAGTCTTCTAGCTGATGTTGAATCCACAGAAGTTGAGCACAGCAACTTCCTGCAGCTACATATTCTGACTCAGCTGTGGAGATGGCCACACTGGTTTGCTTCTTACTACTCCATGAAATGAGTCTTCCACCTAGGAATTGACAGGATCCAGTTGTGCTTTTTCTATCTTCTTTGCATCCTGCAAAGTCTGCATCTGAATAGCCTGTTAGATCAAAATCTCCATTCCTAGGGTACCAGAGGCCTAGATAAGGTGTGCCCTTTAGATATCTCAAGATTCTCTTGACTGCAGTCAAGTGAGATTCTTTGGGGCAGGCTTGATACCTGGCACAAACACATGTAGCATACATAATGTCAGGCCTACTTGCAGTCAAGTATAGTAGGGAGCCAACTATCCCTCTATACAAGGTTTCATCCACAGGTTTCCCTGCATCATCCTTGCTTAGAGACATACTTGACCCCATAGGAGTCTTCATGGTACTGGAGGAATCCATACCATATTTCCTTATGAGTTCTAGGGTGAACTTTGACTGACATATGGACAAGCCACTTTCAGTCTGTTTAACTTGGAGACCCAAGAAAAACTTCAGCTCTCCCATACTACTCATCTCAAATTGACTTTGCATAAGCTTTGCAAACTTTTTGCAAAGGCTACTTTCAGTAGACCCAAATATAATGTCATCTACATATATTTGGACAAGTATTACTTTGCCTCTAGATTCCCTAAGGAATAGAGTCTTATCTATTTTCCCCCTTGTGAACTTGTTCTCAATGAGGAAACTAGATAGGGTTTCATACCAAGCTCTAGGAGCTTGCTTTAACCCATACAATGCTTTCCTAAGTCTATAGACATAATGTGGAAGAGTAGGATCAACAAAACCTGAAGGCTGCTCCACATATACTTCTTCTTTTAAATTACCATTAAGGAATGCTGACTTCACATCCATTTGGTATACTTTGAATCCTTGGTAGGTTGCATAGGCCAAGAACATCCTGATGGCTTCCAGTCTGGCTACTGGAGCAAAGGTTTGATCAAAATCAATACCTTCTTCTTGCCTATATCCTTTTGCAACCAGTCTTGCCTTATTCTTAATGATGACTCCTTGTTCATCTAACTTGTTTCTGTAGATCCACTTTGTTCCTATCACATTGTGATCTTTAGGCTTAGGAACTAAGTCCCAAACCTTGCACCTCTTGAACTGGTTTAGCTCTTCCTGCATAGCTTCAGTCCACTGTGGATCTTGTATTGCTTCTTCAAATTTCTTTGGTTCTATTTGAGACAGAAAACTTGAATATACTGCAGCATTCTGATTTCTGCTCCTTGTCTGAACACCTTGTCTTGGATCTCCAATGATCAGCTCCACTGGATGATCTCTTAGATGCCTGTTGGCTGGAGGCATCCTTACTTCTGGTTGTACTTCTTCAGCATCTTCATCATGCTGAGTTCCTTGAACTTCTTCAGCTCCTGGTACATGTAGTTCTCCCCCTGGACATAAGCCATCTTCTTCTACTTGCTGTCTTGCAGCAGGTACATCTTCCATGGTTAGCTTGTCCATCTTCTTAGAAAGACCTGTGGGGCTGCACACACTACCAGACAACTCATTGTTAATAAGAAGTGTCTCATCAAAAACTACATGCACAGACTCCTCTACAACTTGTGTAGTCAAGTTGTAGACTCTATAAGCCTTACTATTACTGCTGTACCCAACAAACACTCCCTCTTGGGATTTGGCAGCAAACTTAGTTAAGTAAGACTTCCCATTGTTAAGTATGAAGCATTTACAACCAAAAATCCTGAAATAGGATAGATTTGGTTTCCTGCCTTTCACTACTTCATAGGGGGTCTTGTTTAACCTTTTAGTGATGGTAGCCCTATTTATCACATGGCATGCAGTGTTTACTGCTTCAGCCCAGAAATATTCTGGCAGTGATGAATCACTTAATAGGGTTCTACCAGCCTCTATCAAGGTTCTATTTTTCCTTTCAGCAATGCCATTTTGCTGAGGTGTTCTAGGTGAAGAGAATTCTTGAAATATCCCATAGTCTTCACATAATTTTGTCATGCTTTCAGATTGAAACTCTGTACCATGGTCACTTCTAATTTTGACCACTGTACAGTTCAATTCATTCTGAATTTGCCTAACAAAACTGTGGAAGACACTAGGTGTTTCAGATTTCTGCTTTAAGAAGAACACCCAGGAAAACCTTGAGTAGTCATCAACAACTACAAAGGTGTAGACCTTCCTACCTAAGCTGTGAACTGGCATTGGACCAAATAGATCCATATGCAAGAGGTATAAACACCTCACAGCATCCTTGTTGTCAATGCTTTTAAAGGTGGATTTAGTCTGCTTGCCCTTTTGACAAGCTGAGCAAATGCCATCTTTGACACACTTAACTTGAGGACCATTCCTCACTAACTCTTTACTAAAGAGTTTGCCAATAGTCTTGTAATTAAGATGAGTAAGCCTCTTGTGCCACTTGACACATTGAGAGACTGTCTCATCAGCTACAAGACAAACTGGAGAACTATTGTTCTCAACCATAATGTCTAAACAATAGACATTTCTCTTCCTATAACCTGTCAAAATGATCTTTTGATCACTTGACCTCTTGATATGACAACCATTTTTAACAAATGAGATGTCATACCCTACATCACTTAATTGACTTATACTAATGAGGTTATGTTTCAAACCTTTAACATAAGCCACTTGAGTAATGGTAACAAGGTTAGAAGAAATGTTACCAAACCCTTTGATGATTCCTTTTTCAGAACCACCAAAGGTCACCTTTGGACCATTTTTGATTGGGATGTAGTCCTTCAGTAGTCCCCTAGTTCCAGTCATGTGTCTGGAACATCCACTATCCAAGTACCATGTAGGGGTATGGCCACTTGGATTCTCCTGCAAAACAAATTAATGAACCTTAGAACCCAAAGTAAACTTGGGTCCTTGGTGATTGTTAGTTTGCAAATTGACATAGCTACCTGCTGTCTTTCCAACAGGTAACTTGCTACTCAACTTGGCACTGGCATTGTGCCAACAATCCAAAGCAAAGTGGCCAACCTTGCCACAGCACCAACATTCAAATTTGTTGTACCTTTGCTTAGGTTCTGACTTAGCTGTCTTAACTACAGCAGTCTTGTTGAATGTTGGGGCTTTGCCCTTGGACTTGGACTGATCCTGAAACAGTCCTAGCTGGATTAACAAAACCCAGTCCAGTCTTTCCTTTATGATGAACAAAATCATCAATCAAGGGTAGCACTGATTTAGGTTTTGAATACCTAGCTACTAGCTCTTTCTCCTTCTGAAGATTAATCTCCAGTTTCTTAATTTGATCATTCTTAAATGTAATAGTACCCATCTGAATCACAGTAATGTGTTTCAGCCTAGGCCACTTCATTCAGTTTTTGATCATAATTCTTCTCATAATCTATTACAGCTGCCTTGAGATCAGCAATTTCCTTGGCCAAATTTTTGGCTAGGGTCTTGCTTTTCTTATAGGCTTGCAATAGTACTTGATATTCATCTAGGAGTTGATGAATATCTCCCTCAGACTCAGATATATTCTCATCACTTGATGAAGAATAATCTGACTCTGAACTAGAACTGAAATCAGAACTTTGAGTTAAACCTTGTACCTGACTGGGTCCTGGCTGCTCCAGGTTTTTGGTACTTTCAGTCAAAGCCATCAGTCCTTGGCTTTGACAGTCTTCTTGCTCATAGATAGATTCCATGATCTGCATAAACTCTTCTTCTTCTTCAGCAAATAGCCCAATATAGGCTTCAGCATCTGTCTCAGTGTCTGAAGAAGACATATCTGAAAGAGTCTTCTCATTCTTTGCAACAAAGGACTTCTCCTTCTTTCCTTTGAAGTGTGTTTTCTTTTTGTCACTGGATTCTTTCCTTCTTTCAGGACAGTCTGCAATAACATGGCCCTGTCTATTGCAGCAGTAACAAATTATCTTGGATCCAGTTGCCTTACTAGTCTTGGTCCTTTTCTTGTCCTTCTTTGAAGGCTTCTTTTCCTGATACTGAACCTCTTTCCCTTTGGAAGATGAAGGTCTAGACCTCCACTGTTTCTTCTTAAGGAACTTCTGAAAATGTCTGGTGAATGCAGCAAAGTCTTCATCACTTTCACTGCTTGTAGATTTTGTACTTTCTGACTCTTCAGATTCTGATTCAACTACCTCAGGAGGAGGAGTTGATGACTTGGTCCTGCTCTTTCTGGGTACATCTGACTTAAAGGCAACAGTCTTTTCTCTGTATTCAGTCCTTGTTGACTTTTCTTCTTCTTTTCTCACTGACAATTGCATCTCATAAGATAACAACTTGCCAAAAAGTGTGGGAGGAGGAATTTCTCCCAACTTTGCCATTTCTCTGATGGCACAGATCTTGGTGTCCCAGTCTTTGGTGAGGGACCTTAAGAATTTATCATTCAACTCATAGTTTGTGAACTCTCTTCCATATGACATGAGTTCATTTACAATTCTATAAAATTTCTTGTAGCATTCAGTGATGCTATCTCCTCTTCCTTGCCTAAAGCTCTCATATTCTTGATTAAGCAAGGACTTCCTATCTTGCCTTACTTCTTCAGAACCTTCCATATAGACAATGAGGGTGTCCCACATTTCTTTTGCAGTTTTACAGTGAATAAGGTTCTGGAAGGTGGCATCATCAATTGCACTAACTATTATATTCTGTGCTCTTTTGTCCATGGTTGCTAGGACAATCTCATCCTTGGTCATTTCAGAGAAATCCTTTGGAGTCCTCTGATTTGCATCCAATACTGAAATCTTCATGGGCACATATGACCCTTCTTTGACTGTGATGTATATCCTAGGGTCAGAGGCTTCCATAAAAAGCCTAACCCTCTCTTTCCAGATCCCAAAGATCTCTTTTCTGCATATAGGTAGTTTCATTGAACCCAACTCCTTATGATTCTCTGAAGAACCCATGTTCTTGATTTTCTTGAAACTGTTTCCTGTTTCCTGACTTATACTGAATCTGCCAAACTGGATCTCCTCAGACAGTTAGTCCTGATTTTGAGTAACCTGGCTCTGATACCACTTGAAAGATATGGTACCTAAACACCTAGAGGGGGGGGGGGGTGAATAGGTGACCTAAACCTTTTTTGACTTTTGTTTGGCAGCACAACAGTTTTTCACTGATTACTACAGCTAACAGCAAATACAGAAATTAAGCATTCAATTCACAGCACAACACAGAAGACACACTAATTTTATAGTGGTTCCCCAATCTTTGGGTACATCCACTTTCCCCCTTCGCCTATCTAGCAGTGTACTAGATTCGGCCAAACTTCTCCACTAGCTCAGAACCCAACAAGGTTCCTACCTCAGGCCCAAAGCCTTACACTCAGCCAAAAGGCCTACACTCAGCCACCCAGGCCTACACTCAGCCAATCAAGGCTTACACTCAGCCAATTAAAGGCCTACACTCAGAGTTCTTCAACTCCTACACTCAGGCACCAAGCCCTACCCTCAGCCTTTATAAAATAGGCTTACAATCACTCAGATCCAATGGATCTTACAAGTTTAAAATAGAAATTACAAATGCTAACTCTACAACTCAGAAAGGATGAGAGGAGTTGAGAGTTTCTTGAAAAGTTCTTGGAAGAACTCAGCTTGATCCAAACTGACTTAGCTTTCTTCAAAGCTTCTTGAGTAGAACTGAATTAGTCTGAATCTTCTGCAGTTGATCCTTGATCTCTGCTTCTTGAAATCCAGATGACTCTGAATTGCTCTTCTCAGCCTTAGTTCCAAAGACTGAATCCTTGGTTGGAGCTCTCTCTCTCCAACTACTTAGATCTGCAGTTGGACTGCCTGATCTTCTTGTGTTGATCCTCTATGTATCACTTCTTGATTTAATCTGATCAACCACTTCAATTATTCTCACAACAAGTAATGATTGTGAACAACTTAACCACTTAACAACTTAACTACTTATTCTGTAAACTGTGGGTGCCTATTTATAGACTTCCTTCATGGTAACCGGCTGATCCGGTTTATAACAGACTTTTGACTTCTCTGACAGTTGCTGTAGACCGGCTGGATTGGCAGCTGTCATGTCAACCAGTCACTTCTTGAAATTCTCTAACTGTCAGTTAGTGTCGAGACTTTCTGTTCTTAAGTGTCGACACTTATAGACCAAGTGTCGACACATGTTGTGTAAGTGTCGACACAAGTCTACAAGGTGTCGACACAATTCCTTGTATGTCTCGACACAGTTTCTTCTGCATGTGTCGACACTGAAATTGAGTGTCGACACAAGTACTTATACTTCATTCTTTATCTGTATTCTTCTAAGTGTCGACACATCTCCTTTGTGTCGACACATCTTCATGTGTTGAAACTGTCAAGTGTCGACACTGATTCTTGGTGTCGACACAAGTCTTCATTCTTGATTCTTCAGCTGAGTGTCGACACATTCCCTTAGTGTCGACACTTATACTTAGAATATTTTACAACTTTTCTGTTCTTTGCTAAGTGTCGACACATCTCCTTGTGTCGACACTTCCTTCTAGTGTTGAGTCTTCTGGTTATGTGTCGACACATTGTGCTGAGTGTCGACACATTCTTCAAGTGTTGACTTCTTTGAGTGTGTGTCGACACATTGTGCTGAGTGTCGACACATTCTTCATATGTTGACTCTGCTGATTGAGTGTCGACACATTGTGTTGAGTGTCGACACTTGTACTTAGTCTCTGCAGAATTTTGCTGGGTGTCGACACAACTCCAAGTGTCGACACTTTCTGATGTTGATTCAGCTCTTCTAGGTGTCGACACTTCTGCTAAGTGTCGTCACAGCTTTTCTGCATCCTTCTACACTGAGTGTCGACACAGCTCCAAGTGTCGACACTTTCTGACTGGTGTCGACACTTCTTCCCAGGTGTCGACACAATGACTCCAAGTGTCGACACTGCATGTCTGGGTGTCGACACAAGCTTTCTCAAGTGTCGACACCTTGCCTCTGGGTGTCGACACATGGACTTAGAAATTTTCAGCTTCAGTCCAGTGTATATCTAACCTGCACAAGTAACTCAAACAAACATCAAATACATTCTGATGTATATCATTGAGTTAGGTGAGGCTTCTTCAAATCAGGTACATTTGACCAATGTACCCAACAGAATATCTCTCTCAACTCAATTTTAAGTTTATGATTTTCATTCCCCTACGCTCTATTCACCTTAGCTTGTAGGGTTTAGGCTTCTTCAAATAGGGGGAGATTGTTGGGTATTGTATCCACAACGTACCTGATTTGAAGAAGCCCCTGAACAAGCTCAGGTAAATAGACAATGTATTTGATGAAATCTTTTAAGTTGTGCTTGCAGTTATTCCACGCTAAGTACACACCAATGTCAGGGTGCAGTAGGTCAATATACACGGGTCTACGCGACGTAATCCCTCGTTGAGCAGATCAGTGTGTTGGCCTACGTGTACTCTCTCTATTGGAGTGTACTTATTTTCAAGTACAGGGCTGTGATAATGCAAGAGCAGACAAGGAGCAAGGATGGGTCAAAGAGCATCTCATGGGTGGAAAGACAAAAAATCGTTCAAGTAATAATCGACGAGAATCACCAAGTGATTCTCGCCGATTCGGCGAGACTCACTAGTGATTCTCGTCGAATCGTCGAGAATCACTGGCTAATTCTCGCCGACTCTATCCGGCTAAATCAGAGCGTGCAAATCTGTCGCTAAGTCAAAATAGTCGAGAATCACCTTCGATTCTCGCCGATTTTGACTTAGGTAGTCAAAATCATCGAGAATCACCTTCGATTCTCGCCGATTTTGACTTAGGCGAATTTCTGGAACCCGCTGGACTGGACTTAGCCGCTGGCGCTGTTTTGAACCGGGTTTGGGGTTTCTTGTTGGTGGGGCCCACAACGGTCATCTTGAAGACCTAATGTATAAATACTCACGTAGTTTTGAACAATGAGTTAGCGATTTTTGAAAACAGAAAAACGAAGAAGCCGAGCCGCCGACGCGACCTAGATCACGAAACCTGCTCCGCCGCCGTCGCCGCTCGTGCCAGTGATCGCCGGCTTTTGATCGTGGTTTCTTCCAGATCTCCCGGCGACAGAAGCTCAGCCAAGCACATCGTCTCACGCGTCTAACCAGAGATCCTTTGTCTCTTGATTTGTTGATCGGGAAAACCTTCCCCTTCCGAATCGATCGAGACGATCGATCCTAGTGTGACCGTTGGAAGACCTTGCTAGCTTTGCTACGAAGATTGAATCTCCAAAGAACAGCCGCAGCACGCCATTGTCGCCGCTGATCCCGAGAACCAAGCCGCTGCCCTTCTTGCCGCCGCCGGTTTCGGGGAGATTCTCTCCAAGTGAGATCTAGGGTTGTGGACTCTTCGTTGACTTCAAGAACACGTCGTCGAACGAAGAGGGACACCTTATTCTCCATAAGTAGTTTGTATTTCTAATACACTCCAATTTATATTTTGTTGTAAAGGAACGTTGGTTCCTAGTTGTAAGGGTTGGGTGCAACCCGTGTTGTGGGAGTGGTGACTCCTACGTGTGGAAGGGTTCCTTCCGTTAGTGCAAGGATTGGATTTCAATCCTGTTGGTGAAGTGACCGAGTCGTCCCTGGTTGGGAGATAGGTCGAAGGGGGAAAGTGGACGTACCCAAATCGGGGAACCACTATAATTTGCTTGTGTCCTTTCTGTGCTGTGTTGTTTTGTTTTCTTGTGCAGGTACGACTTTAATTCCGCAAAAACGCTGCAAGACACCTATTCCCCCCCCCATAGGTGAAGGTAGTTGACACTAAGTGGACTTTCAATCCTTCTGATGTGCTCGAGTAAGAGAAATCCAAGAGGGTTCTTCTGCTTCTAGACTAACAGGCACAGTAATACTCCCAACCTCAATATCTATCAACAAAAATTCTTCTATCAAGGACTGCACCGACAGATTAAAAATCTTAGCGGTCTTTCTACTCAAGACATCAGCTACTACATTAGCTACTACATTAGCCTTTCCCAGATGATAAAGAATTTCCACTTCATAATTCGCCACATATTCTAACCACCGACGTTGGCGCAGATTTAGTTCTTTCTGAGTGAAGACGTACTTCAAACTCTTATAGTCTGTATAGATCTTGCACAACGCGCCATATAATAAGTGTCTCCAAAGCTTCAGCGCATAAATTACGGCAACAAACTCCAAATCATGCGTAGGATAGTTTCTCTCATGGATCGTTAGTCGCCTCGATCCATACGCGATCACCTTACCATCTTGCATTAAAACACAACCAAGTCCGATGTGTGACGCATCAACATACACAACATACTCAACTCCTTCAGTAGGTAAGGTTAAAATCGGAGCAGTACATAATCTCTTCTTCAGCTCTTGGAAAGCCTCTTCACACTTATCACTCCAAATGAAAGCAGTATTCTTCTGAGTAAGTCTAGTTAGAGGAGCAGACAACACCGAAAATCATTCCACGAATCTTCTATAATAGCCAACCAGGCCTAAGAAGCTCCTAATCTCCTTAGGTGTAGAAGGTCTCTCCCATTCCATCACAATAGAAATCTTGGTCGGGTCTACAGAGATACCGTTCTTGCTTACAACATGACGCAGAAAGGACATCTGAGGTAGCCAGAACTCACACTTGCACAACTTCGCATATAACTTATGCTCCCTCAGGGTTGACAAAACTAGATGCAAATGCTGAGTATGCTCCTCAACATTGCGGGAATACACCAAGACATCATCTATGAACACAATAACAAATCGGTCCAAGAAATCTTTAAACACCCGATTCATCAAATCCATGAAAGCAGAGGGTGCATTAGTTAAACCAAAAGACATCACCAAAAACTCATAATGTCCATGCCGTGAACGGAAAGCGGTTCGGGGATTATCTGCCTTACAAATCCTCAACTGGTGGTAGCCTGAGCGAAGATCGATCTTTGAAAATACCGAGCTACCACGCAATTGGTCGAACAGATCATCAATCCTTGGTAGGGGATATCTATTCTTAATGGTTATCTTGTTCAATTCCCTATAATCGATGCAAAGTCTCATCGATCCATCTTTCTTCTTGACGAACAAAACAGGAGCACCCCATGGAGAAGTACTTGGTCTAATAAAACCACAACTGAGCAACTCATCGAGCTGAGTACGCAACTCGTCCAACTCATGCAGAGCCATACAGTATGGTGCTTTAGCAATAGGATGAGTACCTGACTCGAGGTCTATCACAAACTCTATCTCCTTTTCCGGAGGAAGTCCTGGAATACTATCAGGAAAGACATCTGGAAACTCTCGCACCACCGAGACATCCTCAAGATGTGGTGTAACAAAATCTATCTCCAGAGCAGAAATAGAAACCAAAAATGCCTCGCAACCAGACTCTATAGCACGACAAGCACGTACCGCAGAAATGACAGGAGAAACTCTGTCCTAAAATCCATAGTCGCTCATAGGTTGTCCGTCGTCCATTCTTAAATCCAATCAATTAGCCTTGCACTGGATGACCGCATCGTACTTAGACATCCAGTCCATGCTCAGAATCACGTCAAAATCAGACAGATCCAAAATCATCAGATCCCCAAAGGCCAGAAAATTGCCAAGATAAATAGGGCATCTCAAAACTCCTTGGTTAGATATCATAGAATCACCGGAAGGGAGCTTGGCATTGAGGGAGCCTCCCAAATGGTCCATACTCAGGCGATATTTATCAACAAATCTCCGGGCCACAAAGGAATGGGTGGCACCCGAATCGAAAAGAACGCGGGCCCACCTATTCCGCACCTTAAACTTCCCTAAAACCGTAACATACATAACTAAACGAACGACAACTAGGGAAACAATGATAACTAACAAGGATAATTAAACTGAGGCTAACCTGATATCACTTGCGTAGAGGTTTGGGCTTCCTCGCTGGTCATCACGTTCAGCTTTCCTTTTCCTTTATCTAGGTTTGGTGGCGGTGGCAGAGCTCGAAGTGGGGCAGGCTGCAGTGGGGACTGAGCCTGGGGACACGAAGACTTCTGGTGTCCCTTCTGCCCACACTAAAAGCAAATCCTTTCTTTCATCCAGCAACGAGTCACGTCATGACCCGTCCTTGCACAGAACGAGCACACAAGCTCTCCCTTGGGTGCACCTTGGATGGTGTGCACCTGCTGCTGCTTCAGGGTGGCAGTCCTCTTGAAGCACCTTTTGTAGGGGTGGCCAGGACGACCACATAAGCTACACACTTCCTTACTTTTCTTCTTCGAAGAAGGGCCATATGCCCTGGAGCTACCATTCTCAACACCTTTTCTTTTCTCCTTCCTTGCCGCAGCACCGCGGTTCTTGGCATTTTCAATCGTCTCCACTTTTAAAGCGACTTCCACTGCTTCAGCATAACTTTCAGCTTGGTAAGCGCATGCCAACTGCTGGACATCGCTTCTTAATCCTCACAAGAAACGTTTCACTCTACCCTCCTTAAAAGCTACCAAATCAGGAGCAAACCTGCTCAGTTTGCTAAACTCAATCTCGTACTCGCTCACGGTGAGCTGTCTCTGCTTTAGATGCAAGAAGTTATTCATCAGACGGTCTTGCTCAACCGTGGGTAGAAACTTCTTCAGCAGCATCTTCTTAAAAGATTCCCAAGTATAGCCTTCCTTCAGGCTCTATCTTTCCCGAATCCACCAACTCTTTGTCATACCTTTTAACTGATAGGCTGCAATCATCACCTTTTGGGCTTCTAGAATTCCGGAATATGAAAACATCTCCTCGATGGAGATGATCCAATCATCTATAATCACAAAGTCAGCACTCCTGTCGAAGGTGGAAGGTCCCAACCGCTGGAAGTGCGATATGAAATTTATTTCTGGTGGTATCGCCATCGGGGGCACCAGAGGAGCAGGGGTATCGGGCACGACCTGGCCCACGACGGGCTCTTGCACTGAAGGTTGCTGCGCGGGAGCGGCAGACAACAAAGACTCAATTTACGATTGCATCACAATCAATTATCTCGACAGAGCCTCATTGCTCTGACGCAGACTCTCGATAATCGCGTCACTTTGCGCACCTGATGACTCACCCTCCAACTGGGGAGTCGACCTCGTCGCAGGACGCTTTGACAGCATTTCTAAAAAGCAAACGAACAACTCATCAAAATCCTAGCTTACAACAAAGCCACACGACTAATTCAGACCATACTTAAAAGACACTTGCTTACGCTGCAACTTGCTCTGGAATTTTATAATGATGCTATGTCCTACTTAGGATGATATCCTCTCATCTTATTGAATCTTGTGCCTATGACATGAATGCATGTATTATTTATTCCTTTTCTGATTTAAAACCAAGTGTGTACATATGTCATCCCACAAATCTTTAGCTTGGCACGTTGTGCTTATGCAATGTTATGCTATGCATGATTGTGCTATGCATTCTAAAAAGGCCCTAATGCATGTTATGAGCGGCGTACACATGAAAATATTATGCATCCCATACTACATGACATTCTCATGCAACGAAAAAGAAACGTGCTAGTCGCATTCATGTGGTGAGGTTATGCATCCCATACTACATAACCCTCACATGTTGCCCCTATGGTCGATCCATATACAGACACATATTATGCATCCCATACTACATAATATGCCCCGTATACTTCATGTTATGATATGAGTGTAGTGTTTGTGCTTCAGCCAAGACATGCTGATGACATATCAGTGTGTGTATGATATGATGATAAACACCTAATACCAATAAGGAAAGGTTGCCCGAAAAATTGTCAAGCAATCTCCCTATGATACCAACTGCACAAGCCGCATTTTCACCGCATAAAAAGCCTATCAGAGTAAGGAAAAATGCGCGTCATGATTCCACGTCAGTAGGGGATAACTGCGGACGCTCAGGCAAACACCAAACTAATCATGAAGAAAGGTTCTTTTTAAGTTATTTTAAGGAAAATCAGTTAAGTACAGTAGCTAGCCGTATCCCTCGGCTTAGTCGCTCATCTAGTCCACGAATCAAAATATATTGTACGCTGCGGAAAAATACTTGATTAGATTAACTCAAACATCCTACATGAGTAAAAACGTCCCTAAGGGAGAACTCATGCTATGTAAGACTCTAAATTTATTATAGTAGGAAAGATAGTTTTTACGGTCGCTAAAAATAACAAGTTAGAGTTCCAAATTATGCAATGCATGATGTAATAGTAGTAGATTTTATAGTTGAAAATACCTAACATGCATTCCTAGCATAAATCCTCCCAGAGAACAAGTAATCCACATCCACATTTAAAGAAACGAGCAGCTAGCAAGTATCAAACAACTAACAATTCAGTGGGCGCCAACAAGCTGGCACGAACCCACGAACAAAAGTATGTCTAGACTAGTAAAACTAAACAAACATCAAACTACCTCGCTATGACGAGGCAACAACCACGGCCAACACTGCCGCCCAAAAAACTCCAAAAACCAGCACTACTAACTGCTATTGCTCTGAACCCGAGGCATTCTAAAGACAGAACACCCCAACAAGAAGTACAAATGGTGGCAGGAAAAGTAATAAGCCAAAATAAGCAAAGGTCAACAGGGGTACCAACCCAAGACCAAAGACACTGAAGTAAAGTACAAAAGAAAACATGGCATCAACAGAAAAAGAACTCCTATGTGATTTGTCACGTTCCACAAGGGTACACCAGACGCACAAGGCTATAAGGTGACTACATGAATATTTCAGCAGAAAGAAAATACAAAACCTTTATTAGGCACCTGTGGTCGACTCTACCCAAAAACACGGGCGAAATGGTCACTCTTGGACACACCACCCAAAAACACGGGCGAGGTGGTCACTCTTGGACACACCACCCAAAAACAAAACAGATATATAATCCTTCTAACTGCGAGGGAGTCTCATACTCTCCACCATACATCACCGACATCCAAAAACAGGTAGACTTCCACAGGGCACTAATGAAGGTAACAAACACTGCGGAGGTGGAATCGTCCATTAACTCCCGCATTCAAGAAACCCAAAGAAACCACAACACAAATATCTCGAGATTTGGCTTGACAGATTCTACTTGACATTACCGAACTCAAGACGCGGTTGATCAACCTCTAGGAGCAATTTACAGTCCTAGATAAATTCTAACGCGCTAAAAAACGAAAGTTAAAACATGCATAGCTATCATTAAGACACACCAGGAACAATTAACCAAAACCAGACAAAATCGGGCTTTCCAAGACAACACCTTACAACGACAAAGGATCGTTGAAACGATTAATCATAACAATGATTTGGAAAAATAAGCGCAAAAAATTTAAAGAACATGAAAGTATAGTCGTTACCATCAGATCAGACAAAGAGAAACGAGGGGAAACCACCACTTGCCTTGGTTTTTTACCGGAAAAGTCCTCTGAATCGTTCCACGTCGTAGATCGGGGCAAAAGGCTGCGGGAGGAGTTGAAATCTAGACAAAAATGGTCGAAAAGGGAATTAGGGCCGAAAAAAACCCTAACGAGAAATCTCAAGAAACGGGGAAGAAATTACCACGAGGGCGTAGCTCTCGACGAGAGCTTTCCAGATCTACGATCGGTTTGAAATTCCGAGCACCGGAGCACCGTCAACGGCCACCGGAAGGAATAAGGACGGACAACCTCTTTCTCGCTCACGCCGCTCTGGTTCGGGAGGAAAAAAAAGAATCGGAGAAGATGAAGAAGATGAAGAAGGTATTTATACTAAAGGTGATAACATGAAGAACAACAAAATAATTCGGGTTCAGCTGAACCGGTTTTCCCGAGATAGAAGGAACGGATTACTCGAGTACTAAGGGAATTACACGAGTACAGCTTGGGGATTACTCGAGCACTAAGGCACTTACTCGAGTACTGCACGAGAATTACTCAAGTACAAGGGAAGAATCTCTCGAGTACCAGGATGGAAGAATTACTCGAGTGCTAAAGGGAGACAACTCCGATCGACTCATGGTCGAGCTCAGCTCGACGTTCATCGAAGAAAAGGAAAAAGAACCTCCACTCGACGAATTCTGTTCGAAAAATCGTCGAACGCAAGGCCTGATCGTCGATCCCAAATTCGAAAATTGTCGAACGTAGAACGCAGGGCCCGATCGTCGAACTCAACACGAAGATCCGCTTGACCTACAGCAAGCTCCGCTCGACGTTTCGTCGAGCCCAGCATGACAATCGTCGAAAAAAAACGATCGTCGACTCGAGACTGCGCCCAAAAAAGAAAATAATCGTCGATTTCAGCTCGACGATCGTCGACCTCGAGACTGTGCCCAGAAAAGAAAACAATCGTCGAGCTCCGCTCGATGATCGTCGACTCGATACATCGCCCAGAAAACAAATATTACAAAAATGTTGGTTCGACGAAATCCCACACCTTTAGGAGGGCTTCCCGAGAATCAAAACAAGAAGTCATTAATATAGCAATTATCGTGTTCAGATAGTTGAACATGGAAATATGAGATCAAAACAAAGGCTCAAACGCACGGAATTAAACGAAACTCACGTCGTAGGCAAACACTGACGTTACGAACACAACGGCGAAGTCAAAACCAGAATCCGACGAGCCATTCCCGAGATATTAGCCGTCAAAGTATGCGACGAATAAAAACAAAACCCAAAACTTCGATCGCGCGCCGAGACTCCAAAAATGCTCGGGTTGCGACGAAACTGGACGAGCACGTCCAAAACTACTCAAATCCAACACTCGACGTTAAAAGTAATGCCACGAAGTCATAAATCTGACGTTACCCAAACAAATAAAATCATCGAAAAATCGAGGGTGTTATAATCATGCAGATATCTTGATATTTTTTAGACTGGAGGCGATTATAGCGGTTAATGTGTGCTGGGTCAGTGAATACTAGTGGGGCAGCGACATCATGCCTCTCCGTTGACACTTGCAACTCCGGTCGGCGACGGCGACTGCCTTGGCTTCTTCCGGACGACATGATCAAGGAGGAGAAAATGCGAGTAAAGGGTGCGAGATTTGGAGACAAAAACTCCAACTGGAGCTCAAACCGTGGAGAGAAATGGTGCTGGGGGGCGAGGTCTGAATTCAGGAGATGAACAGGAAGAAGATGACACAGCCCCCAATTTAAATAGTTCGAACATGGGTGCGCACAGGGGACAGCGCGACAGGTGTACACGGGCCACGACACGGCCATGTGTGGACCCGTGTCTGATCTGGCACAGCGCATTAACAGCACACGGGTTGGTAGGTGACAGGCGACACGGCCGTGTGTCATCCAACCCGAGCGTGTCCGATGTCTCGACACAGCGGTCTCGACGATCGTCGAGCGAAAAGTCACGACTAGGCACACGGGTTGGTGTGAACCCGTGTTGTGCTCGGGATAAACTCGCCCTTTTCCGAAATTAATTTACACGGGTGGGTCTGAGGCTGTGTCGAGTACACAGCCACCCACACGGGCGTGTGGTGACCCGTGTGTGCCTCCAAAATTGCATTCCTCCTAAAAAATTTTTTTTACAGAATTTTTTTCATTAAATTTTTTTCATTAAATTTTAATAGACTTATACTAAAAATTTTCATAAATTAGAACTACTTACTATAGTTATTATTTTAACATAAACCTAATCTAGACGGAGGCAGGTCTCTAAACGAGTGAAGCCTCTAGGAAGCTCAACATAATTAGGCTTAAGTCGGTGTCCATTAACCTTAAAATCTCACTTTTCAGGGTGAGTTAGCTCGACTGTGCCGTAGGGAAAGACTTCTTTAACCTTAAACGGTCCGGACCACTTAGACCTTAATTTCCCAGGGAATAAACGCAGTTTGGAATTAAAAAGGAGGACTTGGTCACCTTTTTGGAATGTCTTGGGGTTTGCGAAGGTGACGGTCATGAAATAGCTTGGTCTTCTCCTTATAAATCATGGAGTTCTCATAGGCCATAGTTCTCCACTCATCTAATTCGTTAAGTTGAAGCTTTCGTTTCTCTCCTATAGAACTAGTGTCAAAATTCAAAGAACGTATTGCCCAATACGACTTATGCTCTAATTCTATAGGTAGGTGGCAAGATTTACCATACACTAATCTAAAGGGGGTGGTCCCTATAGGTGTTTTGAAGGCGGTCCTATAAGCCCACAAACAATCATTAAGTTTTCTAGACCACTGCTTCATATTCTATTCTATAGATTTTTCTAGGATCCTCTTAAGCTCTCTATTGGAAACTTCAACTTGACCACTAGTTTGCGGATGATAAGGAGTGACTATCCTATGTGTAACTCCATATTTTTCCAAAACTTTATTTAGCGGTAAATTACAGAAATGTGAACCCCTATCGCTAATAAGTGCAAGTGGTGTGCCAAATCGTGCAAATAAGGATTTTAAAAATCGGATTACTACCCTACTATCATTAGTAGGCAAAACTTGTGCTTCAACCCACTTCGATACATAATCTACAGCTACTAAAATATATTTATTACCAAAGGAAACTGGAAATGGACCCATAAAATCAATACCCCACACATCAAATACTTCATATTCAAGAATAAATTTTTGTGGCATTTCATGTAATTTAGAAATATTACCTGCTTTCTGACAAGAATCACATGAAAGCACATACCTTTGGGCATCCCTGAATAGAAGGGGCCAATAAAAACCGGAATCAAGAACCTTTTTTGCAGAGCGATTTGCTCCATAGTGACCACCAGCAGGGCCTGAATGACACTGCTCCAAAATCTTCCAACCTTCCTCCGCTAATACACACCTTCGTATAACAGAATCTGCACATATCCGAAAAAGTAAGGGGTCCTCCCAAAAGTAATATTTCAAATCAGAGAAAAATTTCTTTTTCTGCTGATATGAAAATCCTTTTGGAAGGACCTTAGCCACAAGATAGTTTGTATAGTCTGCAAACCATGGATAATCAAGATGTATATTTGTAGATAAGGCAAATAACGATTCTTCAGGAAATATATCAGAGATTTCAGATTCATCTAACATTGATCGTAGTGGATTTTATAAACGTGAAAGATGATCTGCCGCTAAGTTTTCCGCTCCTCGTTTATCCCTAATTTCTAAATCAAATTCTTGCAATAGAAGAACCCAATGGATTAAACGAGGCTTTGCTTCCGCCTTGGCTAACAAATATCTAAGGGCAGAGTGATCCGTGTATACTACCACTTTAGACAATGTTAAATATGATCTAAATTTATCGAAGGCGAATACCACTGCTAGGAGTTCTTTTTCGGTAGTTGTATAATTCTCCTGTGTATTATTAAGTGTTTTGCTAGCATAATATATAGGGTAAAAATGTTTGTTTCGGCGTTGTCCTAAAACAGCTCCTACCGCAAAACTGCTAGCGTCACACATGATCTCAAATGGTTGACTAAAATCGGGCGCGATCATAATAGGAGAATTAATTAATTTCTCTTTTAAGAACTCAAAGGCATGTAGACACTCTTGTTCAAAAATAAAAGGTGTGTTTTTTTCTAAAAGCCTTGTAAGTGGTTTAGCTATTTTAGAGAAGTCCTTAATAAACCGGCGATAAAATCCCGCGTGTCCTAAGAAACTTCTCACTGCCTTAACAGAGGTTGGTGGTGGTAATTTCTCTATGGTCTCTATTTTCGCTCTATCAACTTGGATTCCTTGGCTTGAGATTTTATGGCTAAGTACTAACCCTTCTTGTACCATGAAATGACACTTCTCCCAACTAAGCGCTAGGTTCGTCTCCTCACACCTCTTAAGAACTTTCTCAAAATTATTCAAACATAGATCAAACGAGTCGCCAAAAACAGAAAAATCATCCATGAACACTTCCATAATATCTTCAACATACTCGTTAAAGATGGCTAACATGCACCTTTGAACGTGGCGGGTGCATTACATAACCCGAAAGGCATACGTCTATAGGCAAAAGTACCGAATGGGCAAGTAAATGTTGTTTTCTCTTGGTCTTCTAGTGCTATAGGAATTTGGAAGTATCCAGAAAGTCTATCTAGAAAACAATAATAAGAATGTCCTGATAAGCGTTCTAATATCTGGTCAATGAAAGGAAGAGGGAAATGGTCTTTCCTAGTGGCATCATTTAATTTCCTATAGTCAATACAGACACGCCAACCTGTTACCGTTCACATTGGAATTAATTCATTCCTATCATTTGCTACCACTGTCAGACCACCCTTCTTAGGAACTACTTGGACAGGACTAACCCATGAACTATCTGAAATAGGGTATATAATACCAACATCTAATAACTTAACAATCTCAGCCTTAACTACCTCTTTTATATTCGGGTTTAGCGTACATTGCTATTGAATAGAAGACTTATAGTTTTCTTCTAAAAGGATTTTATGAGTGTAAAAACTAGGATTAATACCTTTTATATCAGATATTTGCCATGCTATTGCACCTTTACATTTCTTCAATACAGTTATTAATTTAGTTTTTTCAATGTTTGAAAGATTAGAGGATATAATAACTGGGTAAGAAGAATTAGTTCCTAAGAAAGCATACTCAAGATGATCTGGTAGTTTTTAAAGTTCTACTATTGGTGGATTCTTAGTATTATTCTTAAGAGCTCCATAATCTCATTGAGTAATCAAACTATATTGAGTCATTCTATTCATTGCAACACTATTATCTAGAAAAAATAAATGTTCAGTAATGTCTTTATTTTGTTCTTCTTCTAGAAAACAGTTAGTAATACAAATTTCTAAAGGATCTCTATAATAAAAATGAGAATGTATAGAAGTCATAAAATCATCAACACCATGAGAAAAATAGCAATAATCATCATTATCTAAAGATTGTTTCATAGTATTGCCAATTTGAAAAGTGACTTCATCTTCCCCTACTCGCAAGACTAATTTACCATCAAAAACATCAATAAGCGCTCTAGATGTAGCTAGAAATGGACGACCTAGTATGAGTGGTACTTCAATATTCTCATCCATATCTAGAATAACAAAATAAGCAGGAAATATAAACTTATCTACCTTAACCAATACATCCTCTACTATTCCTCTAGGGTACTTAACCGATCGATCCGCTAATTGAATACTCATTCTAGTCGGGCTAAGTTCTCCTAGGCCTAGTTTCAGATATAGTTTATAAGGCATTAAATTTATACTTGCTCCTAAATCTGCTAAAGCTTTATTGACTTGTAAATCTCCGATTAAACATGGAATTGAAAATGAACCGGGATCCTTAAGTTTTTGTGGTAATTTATTTTGCAAAATAGCGGAACATTCTTCACTAAGTGTTACTAATGATAATTCCTCTATTTTCTTTTTATTAGAAATTAAATCCTTAAGAAATTTTGCATACTTAGACATTTAAATAATTTCAGAAAAAGGTAAATTGACATGTAATTGCTTAAACATAGATAAAAATTTACCATATTGCGTATCCATGTGCTCCTTGTTAAGCTTTGTTGGGTATGGTATTGTTGGTTGGTACTCCATCGGTTGCACGTTCATCTCGCTTGATCCTTCTCCGCTAGACTCCATTTGGGGTGCTTCCTTCGCAGGCCTTGGGTCTTGTAGCTCCATTCTGCTCCTCAATTAAACGGCTTTTGCATGCTCCCTTGGATTTATTTCAGTGTTCCCCGGAAGTGTTCCTTGCTGCCGTTCAGAAACCATCCTTGCAAGCTGACCAATTTGATTCTCCAAATTCTGAATTGAACCCTCTTGATTCCGGAAGGATACATCGGTAGTTTGCATGAACTTGGTAAGCACATCTTCCAATGTAGGCTTCCTTGGTTCCGGCTGTGGTTATTGTCCAAACATGGGTTGCTTCCCTTGATTTCCTTGTCCTCCCCAAGAGAAATTGGGGTGGTTCCTCCATCCAGGATTATATGTAGAACTATATGGGTTGTTGGCTTGATTGAAAGGAAGTCTAATATTGTTGCCCATATAGTCAACATGCTCTTGAACTTGAGGTTCACAACCAGGCATTCCACTGCATGAAGGGTCCCATTGTTGAGGTGTCATGGAGGGTGATGCTAAGGCAAGGTTGTCCATCTTTTGGTGAAGCTTCTCCACTTGAATAGCTAAGGCTGTGACGACATCCACTTCATAAATTCCCGCGGGCTTGCTAGGCTTTTGTCTTACGGTAGTCCATTGGTAATTATTCATAGCCATATCTTCTATCAACTGCTGAGCCACTTCAGGTGTTTTGTTGTTCAAAGTGCCTCCACTAGCCGCATCAATCATTTGTTTAGTGGCCGAATTGAGACCATTGTAGAAGGTCTGAATTTGAAGCCATGAAGGTAGAGCATGGTGGGGAAATCTCCTCAAAAGGTCTTTGAATCGTTCCCATGTGTCGTACGACGATTCATATTCCATTTGAATAAACATAGAGATGCTATTCCTTAACTTCGCAGTCTTTGCCGGCGGGAAATACTTCATTAGAAACTTTTCAACCATCATGTCCCAAGTAGTAATCGACCCTCTAGGTAGTGAGTTCAACCACTGCTTCGCCTTATGCCTTAAAGAAAATGGAAACAATCTCAATCGAATGACATCGTTGGAAACACCATTGATCTTGAATGTGTCACATATCTCCAGGAATCCGGCCAAGTGGGTGTTAGGATCCTCATCTTGCAAGCCATCAGACTGGACATACTGTTGAACCATTTGTATCACACTAAGCTTCAATTCAAAGTTATTGGTAGCTATCGGTGGTCTAACGAAGCTTGACCCGGTTCCTTGGAGATTAGGTCTAGCAAAGTCAGACATGGTTTGCTCATTTTGGTTGGCCATGGTGTCTAAGTTTTCCGGATGATTCTCTCCTTGGTTCCCTGTCTCCTCTTCTGATAGTCCGTTTGAAATGTCTGTGGTATTAATTCCCACATCCCTTAGGTTAGTGTTATGTATAAGTCGCTCAGGTTCAGGATGAAATGGTGCTAGCTCAGAATTTCTGCCCCTGGTCATAGACTAACAGACTACAAAATAGAGATTAAGCGATATAATTATTCAAATACTAATCTACAACTATTTATTACTAAACAAAAATTGGTAGATTAATAAAATTTAGACTTTCGAAATATTGAAAATCTCCCCGGCAACGACGCCAAAAACTTGATGATTGCTTTGCTAACAAGTAATAACTCAATGCGATATCATTCTACATGTTGAAGTTGGTGACCGGGCGGTCTGGCGGTTTGTCTTGGCGGGTTGAAGACCGCGCGGTCTGGCGGTTTGTCTCAGTCGGCTTGGAGACCGGGCGGTCTGGCGGTCTACCCTGACAGTCTCTCTTCCTCTCTGGTGGTAGCCGTGCGGTTAGCCCTGATGTCTAACCGCGCGGCTTGTGCGGTTTGTTTTGTACAGTCCGCTTGTCCTGTAAATTTTAGTCCCACATCTCTTATTTGTATTCTCTCATCTCTCCTCCATTCTATATAAAGGAGGGCATACCTTTGTAATAGATACCTTTTTTGGATAATAAAATTTCAATTATTCAAAAGTTTATTCGCTTGTTCTCTACTTTTCGCTTCTTGTCTCTACTTTCTAACATGGTATCAGAGGACACGGTCATTTCCTCCTGATTCTGTGCGCCCTCTGTTGTTCGCGACCTGTTTTCCGCATTCTGCGACTTGGTTCGCGGCTTGCCCTCTCTTCTATCCGCGCGGCTTGTTTCTATCCGCGCGGCTTGTTTCTGTCCGCCGCCCAGTTCGCGCGGCTTGCTTCCTCTTGATTCTCTTCTCCTACTACTCTTTGTCGCCGCGACCTGTTTCGTTGTCGCCGCGCTCCTTGTTCTTTCTTGCCTCTCCGACTTCCTAGTCGTTGCGGTCTGTCTCTGTCCGCGTGTCTTGTCTCTATACTCGCGGTTTGCTGCTGTGATCTGCCTGACCGTGCGGGTTGTTCCTTTTTCACCCGCATCTTGGTCGCGGTCACCTGCTCTTCTCTTCTCTTCTGTTCGCTCGGTCTTCTCAGTCCGCGCGGCCTCTTCCCCGCTGGACCTTTGCCTGCTTTTTCGCCGCTTCCTTCTTGTTGCCTTCTACCCGCTCCTGCTTGCTAGTCGCCTCGGCCTCATCTTTGGCCGTGCGACTTGTTCTCCTCTGTTCGCCCGACTTTTTCAGGTCGTGCGACTTCTTCCCCTCTGCTTTGCTCGACTTCTTGGAAGCGGCCTTTCTAGCCGCCCGACCTATTTTCTGGTCGCCCGGCTTGGTGCTCTATTCTCTTCTCGCGGCTTGTTCTTCTCGTCGCGGTTTGCTACTCTCTTGCTTCCATGGCTTTCTCCTCCAGCCTGTCCGCCTCCGTGGTCACCTCTTCTGGTAGTGCTCATGTTGTGACTCGCGGAGGATGGCTCATCGACTCTGGTGCAACAAGTCATATGACCGGAAACTCTCAATGTTTCTCTCTACTTGACACACAGGCTCAGTTGCCCCCGGTCATTGTCGCTGATGGATCTCCCTCCCCGGTCCATGGGACGGGCATGGTTCAAGTCACTCCATCTCTCTGCTTGGCTGATACCCTCTATGTGCCCAAGTTTCCGTGCAATTTATTATCGGTTACTTCTTTATGCAAGCAACTACGGTGTTCTGTCACATTCACCCCTACCTCTTGTGTTTTTCAGGATCCGGACTCCCAACGGACGATTGCTACCGGGACTGAGAGTGGTGGCCTCTACTTCCTCGACAACGTTTCTGCTCTATCCATCTTCTCCTCCTCCTCTACAGATCTTCTCCAATGGCATCTTCGCCTTGGACATGCTCCTCCCCGCATTCTACGTCAGCTCCTGCCGCACCTCCCTCCTCATCATCCTCCTCTAAACTATGATGCATGTCAACTTGGCAAACATCACCGCTCCTCCTTCCCACCAATGCAAAGTCGGGGCTCTTCCCAACCGTTCGACCTCGTTCACTCTGACATATGGGGCCCCGCTCCTACCCTCACCATCGGTCGGGGCAGTTCCTATTTTGTCACCTTCATTGATGATTTCTCTCGGTCTACGTGGGTCTATCTTCTTAAAGATCGCTCCGAGTTGTTCTCTGTTTGGACCTCCTTTTATTCGATGGTTAAAACTCAGTTTGCTACGTCTATTAAAATCCTTCGTTCTGACAATGCTAAGGAGTATCTTAGCCACGACTTCTCCTCCTTTTGCACTCACCATGGTGTTATTCGTCAAACCAGCTGTGTCTACACTTCCCAACAAAATGGGGTGGCGGAACGCAAAAACCGTCACCTCCTTGATGTCGCTCGCACTATGATGAATCAAATGCATGTTCCTCGCTCCTATTGGGGCTATGCTGTCCTTCTCTCCTGCTATCTCATCAATCGCCTTCCCTCCACCGTTCTCCACGGTGCTACCCCCTTCTCCATTCTTTATCCGGACAAGGATCCCTTTCCTCTTCCTCTACACATCTTTGGGTGCACCGCTTTTGTGCACTCTCCCGCTGCCACTCGTGATAAACTCTCACCCCGTGCCACCAAATGTGTCTTTCTGGGCTACTCTCCCACTCAGAAAGGCTATTGTTGCTTTGACCCTGTTACCCGCAAGCAATTTGTCTCTGCGGATGTCACCTTCTTTGCCAATGCATCTTACTTCTCTCCCGCTTCCTCTTCTCCTCCTCCTGCTCCTCCTTCTCATACCAACTCATCCCTTCCCTCTGCTCCCACTGAGGTTCCGCCCTCTCCACCCACTCCACCGCCTTCCCCATCCTCCTCATCTCCACCCTCTACTCCGCTTTCTCCCTCCACTCCGCTGCCATCTCTCTCTAATCCCGGGCCAGCTCTCTCCACCACGGATACTCCGGAAACTGAGGCTCCTGCTGACCTGGATCTCCCGATTGCTCTTCGCAAAGGGGTTCGGGCTTGTACCCACCATCCTCTTGCTGCGGTTGTTTCCTACGATCGCCTTACCCCTGCTCGCCGAGCCTTTGCCCTGGCTATCTCGGCCACTACCACCCCCCGTTCCTACCAGGAGGCCCTTACTATTCCTCACTGGAAAGTTGCCATGGATGAGGAGATTGCTACTCTCACTGAACGGGGTACCTGGACCCTTGTTCCGCCTCCTTTCGGCACCGATGTTGTTGGTTGTCGCTGGGTCTTCGTGGTGAAGTTTCTCCCGGATGGTAGTGTGGATCGTTATAAGGCTCGCCTGGTTGCCAAGGGTTTTACCCAAACTTATGGGGTTGATTACTTTGACACTTTCTCGCCCGTGGCTCGCCTCAGCACTATTCGGGTTCTTCTCTCTATAGCTGTCAACAGGGATTGGCCCATCTCGCAGCTAGATGTTAAGAATGCCTTCCTCTATGGAGATCTGCAGGAAGCTGTTTACATGGAGCAACCTCCTGGGTATGTTGCTCAGGGGGAGACACGGGTATGCCGGCTAAAGAAGGCTATCTATGGCCTCAAGCAGAGTCCTCGTGCCTGGTTTGACAAGTTCAGTGGCATTGTTGCGGCCATTGGTTTTACACGAAGCTCAGCAGATCACTCCTTGTTTGTTCGGAAAACCGCCTCTGGTCTTGTTGTTCTTGCGGTTTATGTTGATGACATTCTTCTTACTGGCGATGACCAGGATGGGATACTGATGACCAAGAAACACCTTCGTCAACATCTGGTTACAAAGGATATGGACTCCCCGAAATACTTTCTGGGGATTGAAATCTCTAGAAAGCCCAACTCCATGGTCCTTTCACAATGGAAGTATGCTCTTGATCTTTTAAAGGATGCAGGACTCACTGGTGCTAAACCTGCACGTTGTCCTATGGCTGCTGGAGAAGACAAAACTTGGACAGATGACTCACCTCTTCTCTCTGATCTTACGAGATACCGGCGTCTGGTGGGCAAGCTCATATATCTCACGGTAACCAGACCCGACATCTCCTATGCTGTTGGCAAGGTGAGCCAGTTCATGCAAGCTCCGAGGGAGTGTCATCTACAATCTGCTCTGAGGATATTAGAGTATATTAAAGCTGCTCCAGGGAAAGGACTCCTATTTCAGAAGAATGGTCACCTAAGGGTTGAAGCTTACTCTGATTCAAGCTATGCGGATGACAAAGGGGACCGCAAATCGACTTCAGGTTTCTGCACATTTGTTGGAGGCAATCTTGTAAGTTGGAAGAGCAAGAAACAGTCCGTCGTTTCCAGGTCTAGTGCAGAGGCTGAATATCGTAGCATGGCATCGACTACATGTGAGTTGAAGTGGTTGCGGGCTCTCATGCTTGACTTAGGAGAGGTTTACAACTATCCTCTTCCTATGTTCTGTGACAATAAGGCCGCGATACACATTTCCAAAAATCTGGTCTTTCATGAGAGAACAAAACACATAGAAGTCGACTGTCATTTTATTCGAGAAGAAATATTGAAGAAACAGATTTGCACTCCATTTGTCACGTCCGACAACGAGTTGGCAGACGTCTTCACCAAGCCAGTGTCCGCTTCCTTTTTCCACATCTGTGACAAGCTGGGCATGATCGATATATATGCTCCAGCTTGAGGGGGAGTGTTGAAGTTGGTGACCGGGCGGTCTGGCGGTTTGTCTTGGCGGGTTGAAGACCGCGCGGTCTAGCGGTTTGTCTCAGTCGGCTTGGAGACCGGGCGGTCTGGCGGTCTACCCTGACAGTCTCTCTTCCTCTCTGGTGGTAGCCGTGCGGTTAGCCCTGCTGTCTAACCGCGCGGCTTGTGCGGTTTGTTTTGTACAGTCCGCTTGTCCTGTAAATTTTAGTCCCACATCTCTTATTTATATTCTCTCATCTCTCCTCCATTCTATATAAAGGAGGGCATACCTTTGTAATAGATACCTTTTTTGGATAATAAAATTTCAATTATTCAAAAGTTTATTCGCTTGTTCTCTACTTTTCGCTTCTTGTCTCTACTTTCTAACACTACATTCTAGTATAACTATGTAGATGGGCATAAGCTAGATTGAATTAACATTCAGGCAAGTGCACCTATCAATCATAATATAGGAGAAATCTACATCTCGTGTCGTATTCCACAGGGCCATTTCAAGTATTCGTACTCATCCTCACTCTATTATCGTACCTATAAGTAAAATTGGTATCTAAACTAGATTGATCTAACTATAACTATTTGGATAATTCAATATTGAAGAAGTAAATATGGTAAAAAGCAAGAAGCTTATGAGCTTTTACATGAACAACTCATTTATTAACTCAATTCTACGTAATCATGAAGAAAATAAAACTATCAAATTCGTTGTAATGTAAGGGTTACCATTCATCAAATTCTCTATCGAGCAATTCAAATCCTAAACCTAAGTTAGTAAATTTTCTCTCGAATAATTTACAACACTCAAGTTCGCATTAAGTACAACACCCTATTATTACATAAATTCATGAAACCTTATCTCTAAAATACCATGAATCCATTTACTCGTATTTCAATTTTCCAAACAACATATCTCTCGATCATGAAGTTTGATTCACAAATAGAGTTAACACCACAATATGGACATATAAATATCATCACAAACAACAAATTTCTCAATCTATAAATTTGCAAATTTTGTAAGGGAAAGAAGCAGTCCATAATGAAGATGAAACCAATTATTTGTAAGCCTAAATACGAATAAAATACAACGAATTTGATGTAAACAAAGCGATACATGATTACTAAATTGTTCAAATATAAGTTCATGCAAATTAAAACATAAACAAAGTTGAATCACCAAGAGATAGGAAAGATTAAAAGGGATTAATGAATAGATAAAATGCATACAAAATACCCTTCAATCCTCCTTATCTTGGATGCTCCACTTCGGGCTTCAGAAGTTCTCCAATTCCAGAATGATCCAAAAGTTCTCCTCTAATTTTTCTACAGGAAATATATAGTCCCTTTGTAAACAGGTCAGACACGGATTCCAACACGGCCGTGTGTCAGGCCGTGTGGAAGGTTCCTAGGCGGTTCCCCACGAACAGGCGTGTCTGGTAGTGGGCCGTATCAGATGACACAGGTACTGACACTGCCATGTTGTTCTTCATGTTCCTCAGACACGAGTTGGTCGGCAGTCGTGTTCAAATATGACACGGGTAGGCACACGGGCGTGTTCCTACCAGTGTGAGTCTCTGTCTCCTGCACCCAATTTCTTCAGCTCCAGGGTACATAGGATACGGGTATTAACACGGCCGTGTGTCCACCCGTGTGCGCCAAAATTTTGTCCTGTCATCAGCCATGTTGACTCCGTGAACTCCTCTGTTTGCTCCAAGACTTTTAGTTCCACTGGTTAGCGCTACCTGCATATAAACGTGAAGGAATAAATTAGATAGCTCAATATAAGGAATAACAAAAATCCTAATTGTGCTCTCCTAATCATGATAAGACACTTCTTTGACTTTTCTCGCGAAATTACTACAAAAGGAGGTAGAAATAGTAGACATGATTACAATTATGATAGTAAAAAGCCTATCATAATCGCACTCATCAGCCGCCTATGCGGTCGATATTTCCCAGTCCACAGTTCGACGAAAAGAGGGCATCTACTCTGTCTACATGCCTTTCGGATCTCCATCTCGCCAAAGGGAACTGCAGCTCCCAAGCACGCATCTCCAAATTGTCCGGTAATCATTTTCATCAGCCAAAGAGAAGTATGCTTTTAAGTATAATAGTATGAATAAAGGTTTTAGAGTCATTTGCTTATGTCCAGTATGCTACAAAAATGATAACCAGAGGATATAATTTTCTCCAGCTAATTACACCGCCAATGTGAATTGTTATTCATGTTGCTCACAGTTCTAAATCTAATGTGAATTTTCTCAGTCAAGTGAATCATAGAGGAAAGTGGGGCTATATTGTTCTCTGGGAGAAGCTTAATCATTAATTAAGTTAATCTCATATTTATCTATTTAACTTTCTATGTTTACTCATAGGCTAATGAAGGTTTTTTCCTTCACTGTACACTAAATGAATTTATTTAAAATTCTAGGTATCACAGAATTTATGTTTTACAACAATTATTCAAGAGATATATTGGACTGATTGTTGGATCTTTCAAGGTTTTGGATGAGTTGTTAATCCCTTCATTTTCTAAAAAGAGTTTCAATACTGGACACAATTGCCAATGTTTGTTCATGTGTTCTACTTTTTTGGTTTTTCTAATTAGAGTTATCAGGCAATCCAAAAAGATTATTTTTCATGCTCAGACAATTGAAGGGATAGATATTTTTCATGCACAGGTAATCCAAAGAGCTATGTATTTTCAATTCTTCACTATTATATGCTCAGACAATTGAAGGGATGGATATTTTTCATGCACGCATATTGCTTGCAAAAAAATCTTTAATCATCTTCCATTAAGACTAAGGGTGAACAAGTAGATGTTGTAGATACTTACGACTTATTGTCATTCTTGGCTTGCATAGGAAGTTATATCGATGTGAAGGTTTGAGTTTCAACTGTATGGATTGCATCCAAATGATTTCATTCTGTCCATTATGATGAACGTTGTAGAATTTGTTCAAAAATAGTTATTTGGGAGTTAGTTGCAGAATTTTTTTACTGTCTTTAATTCTACAATTTATCTATTCCTAAAAAATTATATTAATTTGAGATATCATATTTTATTACAAGCCTCTACAAGTAGCTCATAATTCCCAATTTTTGTCTAACAAGTATTTTTTTAGTACGTATGACCGATTAGAAGCAATGTTGAGGTATGTCATCTCCAAACATAGTTTTTCTTCCACTATATCGTAACATTTTGGTTCATTATGTTTTCTATAGTCTCCAACATTAGATGAAATGGGAAGCCAAATTGATGAATTTGAGCAGATATACAAGTTCATTATGTTTTCTATTAGGCTACCTAGCAATGTTATTTGAATCTAAATATAAAAATTATTGTTGATATCTAAGTTGAGCATGACCACAAACCTGCCAAAAAAATTATTCATTATGTGGTTCAGTGAGTTTTGAAGGTATTCTTGACTTATATGTTTTTGATGTTCTTCATTTTGTCTTGGGATAACTGATATAGTTTGCTAATAGAGTGCAAGATTAGATTGAATTTGATGGAGCTTTTAAATTCTTATGCAAATTTTGTACTTGGAGTACTAATGTTAGGGTATCCAGATAGCAAATTATATGACTGATGTAGTTCGCAAATTCTTTATGATCTCTTTTAAAGATGTGTTCTATTAAAGTTATTAGGTTACATATCATCCACCTCACTTATAGTTTGTCCCTATGATCATGTAGGGATATCCAAAAAATTTTCATCAGCAAGTAGATCTTATTAGCATCACATCCATGATGGAGGTTAGCATTTAAGATCTTACATTTTTTAAATGCTTCGTATGTTAATATTGTTGATTCTTTGATAAATTCTTTATAATGTTGATTAACTGAACTTTAGTTTTGATTCATTCACATGTTCATACAGGTATTAATTTCATTAATTGGTGTTGATGAAAATATGTACTCCAATCATACATATACACTTCAATGGTTGGAACAGACTCTCAACTATCGGAAATGTAGAGTCTGAAGCATTTTTTTGTGTTGTAATAATTATGTAAAGATTTGCAATTATATCCATGTAAAATTGTAAAATGAATATTTATTGATTAATTTCATAAATATTTAAGGTATCATTGATTAATCTGTAATTGTTTTTGAATTCTCTACTACTTGAAAGTAGTCCATTATTTGATGTTCTTAGGTTGAGAGAATATATATATACGCCCCTTATATATGTATTTGTAACTATTCATTATTTGGATTTAAAATTTTAATATTTTGGTGACAATTTACAAAAAACATTGTGATATAGTTAATATTTTCCTCGACTCTTTTTAGAGTGTCACAATAAATCAATTATTTATCATGACATTTTTTGAAAAAGTGTCACGATAGCAACTGTCAATCATGACATTTTTTTAGAAAAGTGTCATGATAGAAAAACTGTCAATCTTGACATTTTTGGGAAAAATGTCGCGGTAGAGTAATCGTAAATCATGACATTTTTTTTGCAAGCATCGCAATGAGCTACGACAACATGCGCAATCGTGACGATTTAGTGACGTTTTTATAAAAGTCACAAAAACTTTCGCGACGCTTTGAAATCATCACTAAAGACATAGAAAAATGTCGCCGTAAAGTGACTTTGTTGTAGTGTTTTGCACCCAACATTTGTTAGAAAAACAAAGATGAAGGAGGCGGAGATCGACTCAGTTGGGATCATATAAGTTGAGCTATATGGCTTGCTAAAATAATACAACAACATAAGTGATTCTCAAAGAAACGAAATGAAGAATAAGCTTAGAGAAATAATGGAACCGAGCGCGACTCAAACACTAGAACCAATTTTGCCAATTATGTTGAAAGGGAGACCATATGGTAGTTATAAAAAGTTTAAAGATGACAACAAATCTATAAAGTGGGAGCTATCATTGTTCGAGCATGTGTTAAAAGGGGAACAATACCCAAAAAAGAAAACTAAGAAGATGATTCCAAGAAGGAAACGCAACAGATAACTTGAAAGTGTTCTAAAAGAAATGTCTGCTTATATTTTTACTCATATCATTGATGTTGTAAATGTGGTTTGAGATGGGCATTACAGTTACAGGGTGGTCGGTTTAGCATTGTAAATGGGCGATAATTGATTGCAAGTGAGAAAAGACTTAGTAGAAGAAATCAAAATAAATGAATTTTTGCATAACAACATGTTTGGGAATGTGCGACGAAAAGAACTTTTGTCATCTTTAGACTGTACATCAATTCCTGCACCGGTCGACAAATGGATGGCGATGCCAGATATGAGATTACTAGTTGTTTCACGTTATAATGTGACAGTTGTTCATTATTCCAAATTTCAGTCGTTTACTTTCCTACCATTACACACAGCTCCTACATTAAATCAGAAGACAATCTTTATTGGATTTATTAACGATAATCATTTCATACAATTATTGATGAGAGATGATTGTCCACTACCACCGGTGATATCTATGTGGATGAGGTATCATTCTTCAGTGGCAGAAGGGTGGGACTGGACTGATGTTTCACGGGCTAGAGTGGGTGATCCAAAAGAACAAGTTGATGAAATCATTAATTTAGAGGAACATTAAACCTATGGTATGTTTTTTTTCCTTTTCAATCCATACACCAGTATTTAATGTTGAAACTAATTCTCACATCATAACATTTTGTGTAGATATCTTGCATTTTGGTTATATTGGACCTTCATTATAAATATGATTACATCCTATTAAGGTATAACATTTTTTAATAACTTTGTTAAATTTCTCATCCGATGTTTATGATTTCAGTTTTTAAAATTGTAGGTCTACGAAATTGGATGATAATTGGTGATCTTCGAAGGCTTCAAATAATGATGATTGACATATATTCTTGAGAGTAATTTTTGATTTTGTACCACATATGTTATCTATTTTGAATGAATATTTTTGTTGAACATATGTTATCTGTTTTGAATGATTGTGTTAATTGAACACTTCTTCAATCTATTAATTCACTAGTAATGCTAGCAAGATATACCTCCAATTTTGAAAAAAATGGAAAAAAGTTTTTGGTGTGCATTTTTTTTTGTTAATAAACATTTGGTGTGTAAATAAGTTTTTTTGTATGTCAATAGCATTTGACTGTCAATAGCCAAAAACAGTGTGCTTTTAACATTGCCCATTATTTAACTCAGTTTCATGCAAGAATTCATTGGTGATGAAGAGAACCACGAGGAAATAATTCGAGAGAAAACTCGCAAGTAAAGAGAATACAAATAATCTGATTACTTATCTAAAACTTGGCTGTACTCAGTTTCATGCAAGAATTCATTGGACTGCCCAGAGCCCACCAGTAGGATCGTCGGACACGGACGTACTCAGGGCGGCCGGTGGCTGGCGAGCCCGCAGCCGTCGTTGGGTTCCTTCTTCACTTTGTTCGCCGCCGGCTCCGGGCTCGTCGACCACCGGCCGCCCAGTGGCTGGCGAGCCCGAAGTCAGTGGCAGCGGCGCAGGATGCAGTTAATTTTCATCTCCAGCGCCGCCGCTGCCGGGTGAGGGCTCGGTGACCACCGACTGCAGTGGTCGATGGTCGGCGAGCTCACAGCCGGCGGCGGGGCTAGAGATGCTTTGTTCACATTTTTTTGTGTTGTGATAATTATGTAAAGATTTGCAATTACATCCATGTAAAAGTGTAAAATGAATATTTATTGATTAATTTCATAAATATTTAAGGTATCATTGATTAATCTGTAATTGTTTTTGAATTCTCTACTACTTGAAAGTAGTCCATTATTTGATGTTCTTAGGTTGAGAGAATATATATATACACCCCTTATATATGTATTTGTAACTATTCATTATTTGGATTTTAAATTTTAATATTTCAGTGACAATTTACAAAAAACATTGTGATATAGTTAATATTTTCCTCGACGCTTTTTAAAGTGTCACAATAAATCAATTATTTATCATGACATTTTTTGAAAAAGTGTCACGATAGCAACTATCAATCGTGACATTTTTTTTAGAAAGGTGTCATGATAAAAAAACTGTCAATCTTGACATTTTTGGGAAAAATGTCGCAGTAGAGTAATCGTAAATCACGACGTTTTTTTTGAAAGCGTCGCAATGAGCTACGACGACATGCACAATCGTGACGATTTAGTGATGTTTTTATAAATGTCACAAAAACTTTCGTTACGCTTTGAAATCGTCACTAAAGACATAGAAAAATGTCGCCGTAAAGTGACTTTGTTGTAGTGTTTTGCACCCAACATTTGTTAGGAAAACAAAGATGAAGGAGGCGGAGATCGACTCAGTTGGGACCATACAAGTTGAGTTAGATGGCTTGCTAAAATAATACAACAACATAAGTGATTCTCAAAGAAATGAAACGAAGAAGAAGCTTAGAGAAATATTGGAACCAAGCGCGACTCAAACACTAGAACCAATTTTGCGAATTAAGTTGAAAGAGAGACCACATGATAGTTATAAAAAGTTTAAAGATGACTACAAATCTACAAAGTGGGTGCTATCATTGTTCGAGCATGTGTTAAAAGGGGAACAATACCCAAAAAAGAAAACTAAGAAGATGATTACAAGAAGGAACCGCAACAGATATCTTAAAAGTGTTCGAAAAGAAATGTATGCTTATATTTTTACTCATATCATTGATGTTGTAAATGTGGTTGGAGATGAGCATTACGGTTACAGGGTGGTCGATTTAGCATTGTAAATGGGCGATAATTGGTTGCAAGTGAAAAAATACTTAATAGAAAAAATCAAAATAAATGAATTTTTGTATAACAACATGTTTGGGAATGTGTGACGAAAAGAACTTTTGTCATCTTTGGACTATACATCAATTCCTGCACCAGTTGACAAATGAATGACGATGCCAAATATGAGATTACTAGTTGCTTCACGTTATAATGTGGCAGTTGTTCATTATTCCAAATTTTAGTCTTTTACATTCCTACCATTAGACACAGTTCCAACATTAAATCAGAAGACAATCTTTATTGGATTTATTAACGACAATCATTTCATACAATTGTTGATGAGAGATGATTGTCCACTACCACCGGTGATATCTACGTGGATGAGGTGTCATGCTTCAGTGGCAGAAGGGTGGGACTGGACTGATGTTTCACGGGCTAGAGTGGGTGATCCAAAAGAACAAGTTGATGAAATCATTAATTTGGAGGAACATTGAACCTATGGTATGTTTTTCCTTTTCAATCCATACACATGTATTTAATGTTGAAACTAATTCTCACATCATAACATTTTGTGCAGATATTTTGCATTTTGGTTATATTGGACCTTCATTATAAACATGATTACATCCTATTAAGGTATAACATTTTTTTAATAACTTTGTTAAATTTCTCATCCGATGTTTATGATTTCAGTTTTTAAAATTGTAGGTCTACAAAATTGGATTATAATTGGCGATCTTCGAAGGCTTCAAATAATGATGATTGACATATATTCTTGAGAGTAATTTTCGATTTCATACCACATATGTTATCTATTTTGAATGAATGCTTTTGTTGAACATATGTTATCTGTTTTGAATGATTGTGTTAATTGAACACTTCTTCAATCTATTAATTCACTAGTAATGCTAGCAAGATAGAGCCCCAATTTTGAAAAAAAATGGAAAAGAGTTTTTGGTGTGCATTTTTTTTGTGTTAATAAACATTTGGTGTGTAAATAAGTTTTTTTGTGTGTCAATAGCATTTGACTGTCAATAGCCCAAAATGGTGTGCTTTTAACTTTGCCCATTATTTAACTCAGTTTCATGCAAGAATTCATTGGTGATGAAGAGAAGCACGAGGAAATAATTCGAGAGAAAACTAGTAAGTAAAGAGAATACAAATAATCTGATTATTTGTCTAAAACTTGGCTGTACTCAGTTTCATGCAAGAATTCATTGGACTGCCAGGAGCCCACCGACAGGATCGTCAGACACCGACGAACTCAAGGCGACCGGTGGCTGGCGAGCTCGCAGCCGTTGTTGGGCTCCTTCTTCTCTTTGTTCGCCGCCGGCTTCGGGCTCGTTGGCCACCGGCCGCCCAGTGGTTGGCGAGCCCAAAGCCGGCGGCAGCGGCGCTGGATGCAGTTAATTTTCATCTGCAGCGTAGCCGCCGCCGGGTGAGGGCTCGACGACCACCGGCCGCAGCGGTCGATGGTCGGCGAGCTCGCAGCCGGCGCCAGCGCTAGAGATGCTTTGTTCGCATTGTTATTCATACAGGGACGAGTTCGTACCATATTAGTAATATATATATATATATATATATATATATATATATATATATATATATATATATATATATATATATATATATATATATATATATATATATATATATATATATATATATATATATATATATATATATATATATATATATTAAAAAGAACTATCAAACTCTGCTATATTCCTACATAAATAAGACATGAAATTCATCACAACCGTTGGATCAAAAGAGAGAAGAGAAATACCAAAATAAATTAGTCACTCATCATTTCAACCCTAAGAAAAGCTTACTGCGAGATCTTCTCCACGAAATCGCCCCAACGATGCTCCCCCGCTCCCCCCGCTCTGACTCTCGCCATTTCGATGCCAGCCGACCGCATCTCCGACCAAGCAAAAAGAACATTCGCCGCTTCTCCACTCCGGCACACCTCCTCTCCGCTAAAGCACCGTCGAAGTCTCTTCCCCAACGGTTAGAACCTCCTCCACTCTCTTCCTCACTGAATCCCTCTTTCGCATCACGCCTCACTGAATCCCTCTTCCACATCACAATTTCAGAACGCCGTTTTCCGGAGCTCCAAACCCATGTCATCGTGAAAATCATTTTGCACCTGCGCCTTCTTCCATATGCCATCCTCTCTTATCATCATTATCGCAGCCACTAAACTCCAGATCACAACACAATCTCGCCACAACCACCATCACGACACCCCTGCATCACACTCCACTTTGACTTCCATCTTCTTACAACGCAAGTCTGCGACATCCACGAGACTTAGCAAATACAGAAAAACATTCGCCAAATATTCACCCTTAACGGGGAGCCTAATCAGGAATTCCCCCCAAACCACTACTTTCCAGTTCTTCCTGGACGATCTTCAACTGCTTCTTCCAACAACTCTTCAAGGGAGAAAAAAGAGGCTTCCATAAGGTAATGAGAATTTAGATTTACTTCTAATTTGTGAATAACTCAAAAAGAGTATTTTTATTTATTTCTAACTCGACATATATGTTCGTTGGAATTCATTCTTGCATATATATGCTTCCTACCAATTTGATTGATTAAATAATCTACAATTTGAATATAAATAGTTTTACTACAATCGATTTTTCATTTTTACTGCATAGAAAACTTCAATCGATGCAATATGTGTTTCACAACTATAGTGGTTGGGATAAGAATTCATTCTCTAAAATTTACGATGCAATGGATGTTTCTCTAAATTTATGATGCAATAGGTGTTATTACAATCGATGTTTCATTTTTACTGCATAGAGAACTTCAATCGATGCAATAGGTGTTTCACAACTATAGTGGTTGGGATAAGAATTCATTCTCAAAAATTTATGATGCAATGAGTGTTTCTCTAAATTCATTTTTACTGCATGGAGAATTTCAATCGATGCAATAAGTGTTTCACTACTATAGTGGTTGAGGTAAGAATTCATTCTATAAAATAGGCATATAGGAGAGCTACAAGTATTTCACAACTATAGTGTTTTTACTGCAGGGAAAACGATACAATATGTGTTTCATTTGAAATAGGATTTTACATGCAATAAGTATTTCTCTAAATTCATTTTTACTGCAATCGATGCCTGAGTTGGGGTAAGAATTTTATTCCAAGTTATTGTGGTTAAAAAAGAGAATATTAAAAGGATTCTCTATGCACTGAATGTGATTCTCATCCCTGCATTTCTTATTACTGTAAAGAAATTACTTCTTCATATTTCATTTGAAATTTGCTGAATTTGACAATTGTGATTCAATTCTTATGCTGCTTAAACTTTTTTTTAAGACCTATACATCCATTCATATGTTATTTTGATCCTCTTATTTTTAACATGCATATTATTTGTGTTATAAGTTGCATGATATCTCTAATGTTGTGTTTTGTTTATTTATTCTAATATATATATAAATTATATGATATCAACCACTTTGCTCTTACACAATTTTCAGTTTCATGAGTCTACATTTCAATCATCATAGCTCGACAGATTATTTGATATGTTTGTTGTTTTGTGTTTTCAACATTGTTTTAGTATTATTACTCTTCATTTAGAACTTCCTTTGATTTTGCAACATATGTTACTTATGTGAGACATGATAGATCCTGTTTGTCCATTATACTTATCACCATCCAATTTACTACACCGCATCACCTCTACTTTTTTTTTCAATTCATTCGCCTTCTACTTTATTTTAAATCATTTCACATCTTAGCAGCTATCCCGTCGTCGTGTACCTCACAAAATTTACACATTTTTGATACATGATATTTCCTTTTAAATTAGTATAAAGTACGATTTTTGGATCATGAACGCATTTAACTTTGATCATTCAAAACATAATGATTTCCTATCTGCGTGCATGTTCATTGGTTATGGAGAGCTTTCTTATTGCTTATAAAGAACTTTGAATTATTTGAGGCGATGAAGAATAACAACTTAGACGAAATGGTGGAGTTTTCCTCTACTATTTCTAGGGCATTAAGGATGGCCTTGGGAGAGTTTTCTCAAGCAACCTGTTCAATTATCATTATTGTTAGATTTTTAAAATCTGTCTATTCTTATATGGTAGACCACAAAATATCAGTTGATGTGTTTGATAGTTATCCAGTTTGTGTTTAATCTGTGTTGATTGTAATCACAACTACATGTCCGCCAAATCTAGATGCCAACGACTGTCCAGCTACAAGCACATGCTGAAAGAAGAGGCGTGCTTCGCCATCTACATGCAACAAACACCACCGGCTTGCCACCACGAGGGTATTAGTAAAGACTATGTTGTCGAAGGTCATGTCACACCCACGACAAATGCCGCACCCACGTCAATTCCGCATGCACGGCAAATTCCGCACGCACGACAAATGTCGCATGCACGACAAATGCCGCACGCACGACAAATGCCGCACGCACGACAAATGTCGCACGCACGACAAATTCTGCATGCACGATAAGTGTCGCACGCAAGACAAATGTCGCATGCACAACAAGTGCCGCACGCACGACAAGGGCCACAAGCACGACAAGTGCCGCACGCACGACAAGTGCTGCACGCACGACAAGTGCCACATGCACGACAAGTGCCGCACGCACGACAAGTGCCGCACGCACGACAACTGTCGCAACTACCGCACGCATGACAACTACCGTAGACACGACAACTACCGCATGCACGACAACTGTCGCACGCACGACAACTGTCGCACGCACGACAACTGTCGCATGCACGTCAACTGCCGCACGCACGACAACTGCCGCACGCACGATAAATGCCGCATCCACGACAAATGCCGCACCCACGACAAATGCCGCACCCACGACAAATGCCGCACCCAAAACAAATGCCGCACCCACGACAAATGCCGCACCCACGACAAATGCAACCCCTATGACAAATGTTGCCCCACGACAAATGCCGCACCAACGACAAATGTCGCACCAACGACATATGTCGCACCCACGAAATAGGTCGCACCCACGACATATATCGCATGACATATATCGCACCCACGACAAATGTCGCACCCACGACATATGTCGCACCCACGACAAATTCCCCCCCGAGCCGAAGGCCCGTGCCTGTCACTCGTATATATAAATACGCGTAACACATATTTCCAAATATCCGGGCGAGGGAAGGGCGTGACAGTGGGGAAGCCGGCGGCTGCGGGCTCGCCGACCCCCGGCCGCACTGGGCTCGTCTGCGTGCTATCTGCAAATTTTTTTAGCAAAGGGCAGCCGGCGGCTGCGGGCTCGCCGACCACCCGGGTATCGCTGACGTCCACGCCGGCGAGCCCGCAGTCACCGGCCGCCCCATGAAAAAAATAGCGTCGAAATGGCGAGAGTCAGAGCGGGGGGGGGGGGGGGTAGTAGCGTTGGGGCAATTTCGTGGAGAAGATCTCGCAGTGAGGTTTTCTTAGGGTTGAAATGATGAGTGCATGGCTAATTTATTTTGGTATTCCTCTTCTCTCTTTTGATCCAACTGCTGTGATTGATTTCATGCCTTATTTATGTAGGCGTATAATAGAGTTAATAGTTCTTTTTAATATAGTATAGATATAGATATACTAGTGATAGGCACGGGCCTCCGGGCCTTGTGCCCCGCCCGACAGTACCTGTCCCCCACGGCGGGCTTCGCCCGGCCCCCACGGTAGGCTTCGCCCGACTGCCCACGGCGTGCTTTGCGGCGGTCTTCCCCCGGCCCCCCACGCTGGGCTTCGCCGCCCCCTCGGCGGATTGTTTTAATTATTTTAAATTTCATTCTTTTTAAAATAAATACATTTTTTTAATTATTAATTTTAAAATTATTAGAAAATAAAAATTTATTTATCATTAATTTTTTTTTATTATTATAAAATTTTAAAATAAACCTAAATAACCCGCATCTTCTCACGGGTTTGGCGGCCACCCGCCGGCGGCCGGCCCGACACCCACCGACGGTCTCGCTGGCCTCCGGAGAACCTGTCGGTGGGTGTCGGGCAGGCCGGCGACAGTACTGTTCTGATTTTTTCGAACAGTGCGACACCGAAGTTCTTCCTCGCGCAACCGGCGGAGCCACCGACGGCCTTCCCGGCACCCACCGGCGGACTCACCGGCCTCCGACGAACCTGTCGGTGGGTGTCGGGCAGGCTGGCAGCAACACTGTTCCGATTTTTCTGATCAGTGTGGCACCGAAGTTCTTCCTTGCGGCCGTGGGCGACCTGCCCGGCACCCACCGGCGGGTCCGCCGGTGGGTGCCGGGCAGGCGGCCGGCAACCGCGAGGAAGATATTCGGTGCCGTACTGTTCATTTTTTGGGGTTTCCTGTTGATCGGGTATAAGCGAGAGAAAGTGAGGAGATTTTTGGGGATAATTTTATTTGCAGGCCACTCTTCTTCATGATCTGACAGTCTGTGTTTTATGAAGTGAAAATCCGATGGTGTAGACATTTTTAACTATTTTGTGAACATGCTATAGACAGACCACCATATATATATCTTTATTATATAAAGCGATATCGATATTCAGAAACACACCGATCTTTTGATTTGAGCCGTTCGATCGAAATTCTTTAATGAATGACCACCGTTGGATTTATGAAAAACATAAAGACAACACACCGGTGTTGTATTTATTATATCCCCTCTTATTTTGATCTCTACAAAGCACAAATCAAAAAGTCAATTTTATTTATGCTTTATTAGTCAAATCCCGCCATCCTCTCCTGCAAAAGCTTTATTGCTGGCCATGCTCTCCACTCCCCAGCTTTATTTGTGAGATACTTTATTGCTTTATTAGTCAAATCCCTCATCCTCTCCTACCCGCAATTACTCTCATCCAAAAGCAAATCCCGCAAATTCTCTCCCGCAGAAGCAAATCCAGCAAAAGCTTCAATCGACCCCATGCTTCCCGCCATGCTCTCCTCCCGCACTCTGTCGTCGCCTGCACGCTACTGTCGCCTCATCTCTTCCTTGACTGCCACCCGCCGCAGCAGCCTGTGTAATCCCAAATGCCCCGCCGAAAGCAGCGCCTCACCTCAACTCCCTGTCGCACCTGTATACCTCCTCGCTCTGATTCTGAAGCTTCTCATTCCTCCTTCCTGCAAGCTCTTCCTTGCCGCAACCTTGGGTGTTTACTCCGGCAAGCTCATCCTTCATCGTTGCCGCGACCTTCCTCCAGGTGCCTTCAAACGCTTCATTTCAGTGATTTCTTCTCCTTAATTTTTGCATTATTTGTTCTTCTTCCTTTCGTTATTTGTATTTTTTTGGTATTCTTTTTTCCTCTGCTCTTTTCCTGAACCTCTAGCAGTTCATTTTACATACCTCTATCTAGAGATATTGAGCAATTTGGAGTTTAGTTTTGTTCTTTTTTCATTCAGGAAATAATTTATTTTCTATGTTATTGTCATTATGTCGACTATAGATCATTTGATTGGACAAAGGTGTAGAATTTTTTCTATAATTTCATATATTAATTCGAAAAATATGTGAGTTCTTTGAGTCCTCTTAAGCACAAGTTACATGTACATTGTTTGGGCGCAATCTCCTCTTTTTAATTCCTGCAATCAAGTTCTCTTTTCTGACGCCAATGGTTGGTATCAAACAAATAACAACCAAAACATGAGAAAACATTGGAAGAGCTCAAGGCTACTCTCCTTCATCAGTTGTGATCCATGTTGCTCACCTTTACAATAACTCTAATTGTTGTCGTTGACAGTTTTATTTTTTTGTATCTTTCATGTTCAATTGGTGCACAGATTAACCAGATGTTCATTATCTATCTACAAAACTTTAGAACTTTGTGAACTGATCGTCTTTGTTGTTTAAAGCACATTAGTTTCTAGAGTTTATATCATTCCAGTTTCCTTCCGGTCGTTCACTTAGTCCCACTTTTTGAATGGTTTTTTTTACTAATTAGCTCACCGTTGGAATGCATCTCTGCACCTTTCCGAGCTTTACATGGTTTGGTTTAATACTAAATTTTTGCACTTTGTTTGTTTTGTTTAAAGATTTTTGTTGATAAATTTTAGCATCATAAAATTGCTGCTGTCTACTAATTGGCTCACCATTGTAAAATTATTGTTAATAGATTTTGTTGATGAATTTTAACATCATAAAATTTCTAAAATATTTATTTCATCTTTTTTTTAAAAAAAAATTATTAATTCTCTGCACTTATCAGGTTCAAAAGAAAAGTTTGAGGTGCCAGCTTATTCAATTTAAATCATAGCTGTTTGAATTTTGGAAGAGAGCTTTAGACAGTAGCAATATTTAATAGATCTAGGGCTCACGGGCCCTGCCGGTTCGCTGCCGGACACCCCCGGCGGGTACGCCGGGCCCCGGCGAACCCGCCAGTGGGCTCCGACGAGAGCGTCGGCGGCTCCGCCGCCAGCTGCAGGGTGAACCCGTAAAGGCACGAGGGGCGGAAGGGGGGTATCGGGGAAATTGAAGGTTTTTTTAAAAAAATTTAAATTTTGTTTGCAGTTACTACTTTCAAAAATTAAATATTATTGTTCATTACCCGTGAAGCCCGTGGGGGGGGGGGGGGGGGGGGGGGGGGGGGGGGGGGGGGGGGGGGGTGGGGGGGTAGAGCACGACTGTATGGAAATAGTTAGCCGCTTCTCTTTTGAATGACTTGCTTTTTTTCTTTGTCAATCCCATGACCGTCAGAATCACCGACAACATTAGTAGCTTGGTAACACAAATTTTTAAGGTGTTTTGGGGGCCTGTTTTGACTGTTTCTTAAGTCGATCTATGTTGTATTTGATTTCTGCGACATTTGGGGTTATTAATCTTGGTGGCAAGTTATATTTTTTAAGGCATTTTTGGACGTTCTTGAAATATATTTCTGCTATGAACATATTTGAACAGGTTCTGTGCTAATTTTGTTATTGCATTATATAATAAAGATTTAATGCAACAAAGTATTGAAAACTTTGCGTTGATTCTAATTATTGTCGTTGACAGTTTTGTTTTTTTGTATCTTTCATGTTCAATTGGTGCACAGATTAACCAGATGTTCATTATCTATCTACAAAACTATAGAACTTTGTGAACTGATCGTCTTTGTTGTTTAAAGCACATTAGTTTCTAGAGTTTATGTCATTCCAGTTTCCTTCCGGCCGTTCACTTAGTCCCACTTTTTGACTGGTTTTTTTACTAATTAGCTCACCATTGGAATGCATCTTTGCACCTTTCCAAGCTTTACATGGTTTGGTTTAATACTAAATTTTAGCACTTTGTTTGTTTCATTTAAAGATTTTTGTTGATAAATTTTAGCATCATAAAATTGCTGCTGTCTACTAATTAGCTCACCATTGTAAAATTATTGTTAATAGATTTTTGTTGATGAATTTTAACATCATAAAATTTCTAAAATATTTATTTTATCTTTTTTTTTTAAAAATTTATTAATTCTCTGCACTTACCAGGTTCAAAAGAAAAGTTTGAGGTGCCAGCTTATTCAATTAAAATCATAGCTGTTTGAATTTTGGAAGAGGGCTTTAGACAATAGCAATATTTAATAGATCTAGGGCTCACGGGCCCTGCCGGTTCGCTGCTGGACACCCCCGGCGGGTTCGCCGGGCCCCGACGAACCCTCCAGTGGGCTCCGGCGAGACCGTCGGCGGCTTCGCCGCCAGCTGCAGGGTGAACCCGTAAAGGCACGAGGGGCGGAAGGGGGGTATCAGGGAAATTGAAGGTTTTTTAAAAAATTTTAAATTTTGTTTGCAATTATTAATTTGAAAAAATTAAATATTATTGTTCATTACCCGTGAAGCCCGCGGGGGGGGGGGGGGGGGGGGGGAGCACGACTGTATGGACATAGTTAGCCGCTTCTCTTTTGAATGACTTGCGTATAGGAAAGGACAACATCACCCCTCCCGAACAATGTTGTCGTCCCCGAAAAATGCCATCGCCCCTACACAATGTCGCCGCCCCGGCACATTGTCACCGCCCTCGATCATTGTTGTTGCCCATGAACAATGTCGTCGACCACGAACAATGTCGCCGCCCACGAACAATATCGCCACCCACGACCAATGTCGTTACCCAAGACAAATGTCACACTCACAACCAATATCGCAGTCCAAGACGCCTATTGCCGCCCACGATCCATGTCGTTGTCAAGCGGGCGAAGCCCGCTTGGTTGCGGGCGAAGCCCGCAGCGACGCATCGAGAACGGGTAGAGCGTCGCTGCGGGCTTCGCCCGCAACGGTTCTCGATGCGTCGCTCCGCCCGTTCTCGATGCGTCGCTGCGGGCTTCGCTCGCAACCAAGCGGGCTTCGCCCGCTTGACAACGACATGGATCGTGGGCGGCAATAGGCGTCTTGGACTGCGATATTGGTTGTGAGTGCGACATTTGTCTTGGGTGGCGACATTGGTCGTGGGCGACGACATTGATCGTGGGCGGCGATATTGTTCGTGGGCGGCGACATTGTTCGTGGGCGGCGACATTGTTCATGGGCGACAACAATGATCGGGGGAGGTGACAATGTGCCGGGGCGACGACATTGTGTAGGGGCAGTGGCATTTTTCGGGGGACGACAACATTGTTCGGGAGGGGTGATGTTGTCCTTTCCTGTACGCAAGTCATTCAAAAGAGAAGCGGCTAACTATGTCCATACAGTCGTGCTCCCCCCCTGCGGGCTTCACGGGTAATGAACAATAATATTTAATTTTTTCAAATTAGTAATTGCAAACAACATTTAAAATTTTTTTAAAAAACCTTCAATTTCCCTGATACCCCCCTTCCGCCCCTCGTGCCTTTACGGGTTCACCCTGCAGCAGGCGGCGGAACCGCCGACGGTCTCGCCGGAGCCCACTGGCGGGTTCGCCGGGGCCCGGCGAACCCGCCGGGGGTGTCCGGCAGCGAACCGGCAGGGCCCGTGAGCCCTAGATCTATTAAATATTGCTAATGTCTAAAGCCCTCTTCCAAAATTCAAACAGCTATGATTTTAATTGAATAAGCTGTCACCTCAAACTTTTCTTTTGAATCTGGTAAGTGCAAGAATTAATAATTTTTTTTTTAAAAAAAAGATAAAATAAATATTTTAGAAATTTTATGATGTTAAAATTCATCAACAAAAATCTATTAACAATAATTTTACAATGGTGAGCTAATTAGTAGACAACAACAATTTTATGATGCTAAAATTTATCAACAAAAATCTTTAAACGAAACAAACAAAGTGCTAAAATTTAGTATTAAACCAAACCATGTAAAGCTCGGAAAGGTGCAAAGATGCATTCCAATGGTGAGCTAATTAGTAAAAAAACCATTCAAAAAGTGGGACTAAGTGAACGACCGGAAGGAAACTAGAATGATATAAACTCTAGAAACTAATGTGCTTTAAACAACAAAGACGATCAGTTCACAAAGTTCTATAGTTTTGTAGATAGATGATGAACATATGGTTAATCTGTGCACCAATTGAACATGAAAGATACAAAAAAATAAAACTGTCAACGACAACAATTAGAATCAACGCAAAGTTTTCAATACTTTGTTGCATTAAATCTTTATTATATAATGCAATAACAAAATCAGCCCAGAACCTGTTCAAATATGTTCATAGCAGAAATATATTTCAAGAACGTCCAAAAATGCCTTAAAAAATATAACTTGCCACCAAGATTAATAACCCCAAATGTCGCAGAAATCAAATACAACATAGGTCGACTTAAGAAACAGTCAAAACAGTCCCCCAAAACAGGCCCCCAAAACACCTTAAAAATTTGTGTTACCAAGGTACTAATGTTGTCGGTGATTCCGACGGTCATAGGATTGACAAAGAAAAAAAACAAGTCATTCAAAAGAGAAGCAGCTAACTATGTAAATACAGTCGTGCTCTCCACCCCCCCCCCCCCCCCCCCCCCCCCGCGGGCTTCACGGGTAATGAACAATAATATTTAATTTTTTCAAATTAGTAATTGCAAACAAAATTTAATTTTTTTTTAAAAAACCTTCAATTTCCCGATACCCCCTTCCGCCCCTCATGCCTTTACGGGTTCACCCTGCAGCTGGCGGCGGAGCCGCCGACGGTCTCGCCGGAGCCCACTGGCGGGTTCGCCGGGGCCCGGCGAACCTGCCGGGGGTGTCCGACAGCGAACCGGCAGGGCCCGTGAGCCCTAGATCTATTAAATATTGCTACTGTCTAAAGCCCTCTTCCAAAATTCAAACAGCTATGATTTTAATTGAATTAGCTGGCACCTCAAACTTTTCTTTTGAACCTGGTAAGTGCAGAGAATTAATAATTTTTTTTTAAAAAAAAGATAAAATAAATATTTTAGAAATTTTATGATGTTAAAATTCATCAACAAAAATCTATTAACAATAATTCTACAATGGTGAGCTAATTAGTAGACAGCAGCAATTTTATGATGCTAAAATTTATCAACAAAAATCTTTAAACGAAACAAACAAAGTGCAAAAATTTACTATTAAACCAAACCATGTAAAGCTCGGAAAGGTGCAAAGATGCATTCCAACGGTGAGCTAATTTGTAAAAAAACCATTCAATAAGTGGGACTAAGTTAACGACCGGAAGGAAATTGGAATGATATAAACTCTAGAAACTAATGTGCTTTAAACAACAAAGACGATCAGTTCACAAAGTTCTATAGTTTTGTAGATAGATAATGAACATCTGGTTAATCTGTGCACCAATTGAACATGAAAGATACAAAAAAAATAAAACTGTCAACGACAACAATTAGAGTTATTGTAAAGGTGAGCAACATGGATCACAACTGATGAAGGAGAGTAGCCTTGAGCTCTTCCAATGTTTTCTCATGTTTTGGTTGTTATTTGTTTGATACCAACCATTGGCGTCAGAAAAGAGAACTTGATTGCAGGAATTAAAAAGAGGAGATTGCGCCCAAACAATGTACCTGTAACTTGTGCTTAAGAGGACTCAAAGAACTCACATATTTTTCGAATTAATATATGAAATTATAGAAAAAAATTCTACACCTTTGTCCAATCAAATGATCTATAGTCGACATAATGACAATAACATAGAAAATAAATTATTTCCTGAATGAAAAAAGAACAAAACTAAACTCCAAACTGCTCAATATCTCTAGATAGAGGTATGTAAAATGAACTGCTAGAGGTTCAGGAAAAGAGCAGAGGAAAAAAGAATACCAAAAAAATACAAATAACGAAAGGAAGAAGAACAAATAACGCAAAAATTAAGGAGAAGAAATCGCTGAAATGAAGCATTTGAAGGCACCTAGAGGAAGGTCGCGACAACGATGAAGGATGAGCTTGCCGGAGTAAACACCCAAGGTTGTGGCGAGGAAGAGCTTGCAGGAAGGAGGAATGAGAAGCTTCAGAATCAGAGCGAGGAGGTATACAGGTGCGACGAGGAGTTGAGGTGAGGCGCTGCATTCGGCGGGGCATTTGGGATTACACAGGCTGCTGCGGCGGGTGGCAGTCGAGGAAGAGATGAGGCGACAGTAGCGTTCAGGCGACGACAGAGTGCGGGAGGAGAGCATGGCGGGAAGCATGGGGTCGATTGAAGCTATTGCTGGATTTGTTTCTGCGGGAGAGATTTTGCGGGATTTGCTTTTGGATGAGAGTAATTGCGGGTAGGAGAGGATGAGGGATTTGACTAATAAAGCAATAAAGTATCTCACAAATAAAGCTGGGGAGTGGAGAGCATGGCCAGCAATAAAGCTTTTGCAGGAGAGGATGGCGGGATTTGACTAATAAAGCATAAATAAAATTGAATTTTTGGCTTGTGCTTTGTAGAGATCAAAATAGGAGGGGATATAATAAATACAACACCGGTGTGTTGAGTTTATGTTTTTCATAAATCCAACGGTGGTCATTCATTAAAGAATTTCGATCGAACGGCTCAAATCAAAAGATCGGTGTGCTTCTGAATATCGATATCGCTTTATATTATAAAGATATAATGTTTTGCATGTCGTCGGTCACGTAAACATTTTTCCAAAATTGCCCATCCGTCATTCATCATCGCCCTCTTGTTCTGTCGTCGGTCACGCGAGATTTCATTTCCCGTAAATGCCCCTCCACCGCTTACTCTTTGCGGCGCCGTTTAACTTCGCCCCGAAGCTTTACTTCATCTGTGTGCAAACAAGAAAGAAAGAGACAAAAATTTGGAATAACAAAATTTTTATTATCCAAAAGATGTGTATTACAAAGGTATAGCCTCCATTTTATAAAATGAAAGAAAGAAGAGAGATTACAAATAAGTAATGTGAGACTAATAAACAATGTTACAACCGGCTATACATAAAATCAGACCGCACAAGCTGCGCGGTTAGACGAATAGGCTAATCGCCCGACAACTACTATAAAAAGAAGTGAAGCCTCTAGGAGAGACCGCTAGACCGCCCGGTCATCAAGTCGTCTGCATAAAATTGCCAGACCGCCCGGTTTCCAATCAGCAAGACTCCACCTCAAGCTGGAGCATATATATCAATCATGTCCAGCTTGTCGCAAATGTGAAAGAAGGAAGCATACACATGCTTGGTGAAGATATCTGCCAACTCGTTGTCTGAAGTAACAAACGGAGTGAAAATCTGTTTCTTCAAGATCTCTTCTCTAATGAAATGGCAGTACACTTCGATGTGCTTTGTTCTCTCATAGAAGACCAGATTTTTGGAGATATATATAACGGTCTAATTATCGCAGAACATAGGTAGATGATGGTTGTAGACCTCTCCTAAGTCAAGCATGAGAGCCCGTAACCACTTTAATTCACACGTGGTCGATGTCATACTTTGATATTCCGCCTCTGCACCAAACCTGGAGACGACAGACTATTTCTTACTCTTCCAGCTCTCAAGGTTTTCCCCCACAAATGTTCAAAAGCCCAATGTGGTCTTGCGATCTCCTTTGTCATCAGCCTAGGAGCTTGCATGAATTGACTAATCTTGCCTACAACGTAAGAGATGTCGGGTCTGATTACTGTGAGATAAATGAGTTTGCCGACCAGACGTCTGTACCTTGTAACATCTGATAGAGGAGGCGAGTCATTTGTCCAGGTTTTATCTTCTCTAGTGGCTATGGGGCATCGGGCAGGTTTAGCTCCAATCAACCCTGTTTCCTTTAGAAGATCAAGAGTATAATTACGTTGGGAGAGAACCAAGTAGTTGGGCGTTCAAGAGATTTCTATCCCCAGAAAGTTTTTTGGGGAGCCCATATCCTTCGTGACCAGGTGTTGACGGATATATTTCTTTGTCAAGGCTACCCCAGCCTGGCCATCTCCAGTGAGAAAAATACCATCCACATATACGACAAGAACCACAAGACTCAGGGAGGTTTTGCGAATGAACAGTGAGTGATCAACATAACTTCTTGTAAAACCCACGACTGCCACAATACCGCTAAACTTGTCAAACCAAGTCCGAGGGCTTTGCTTTAGGCAATAGATGACCTTCTTCAGCCTGCATACCTGTGTCTCCCCCTGAGCAACATACCCAGGAGGTTGATCCATGTAGATATCCTCCTGAAGATCTTCGTAGAGAAAGACATTTTTGACATCCAGTTGGGAAATGAGCCAATTCCTGTTGACGACCACAAAGAGGAGTACCCAAATAGTGCTGAGACGAGCAACGAGAGAAAAGGTGTCAAAAAATCAACACCATAAGTCTGAGTGAAGCCTTTGGAGACAAGGCGAGCCTTATAACGATCCATGCTGCCATCTGGACTGAACTTCACAACAAAGACCCAACGACAAGCAATAACAGTGGTGCCCAATGAAGGAGGAATAAGGGTCCATGTACCCCGCTCAGTTAGGGTGACAATTTCCTCATCCATGGCTGCCTTCCAATGATGAACAACAAGGGCTTCCTAATAGGTGCGGGGAGTGGTGGTGGCAGATATAGCCAGCGCAAAAGTCATGTGAGAAGGAGTAAGACGAGTATAAGAAACAACAACAGCAAGTGAGTGCCTGGTACATGTCTGCACCCCTTTGTGAAGAGTAATGGGAAGATCCAGGTCGACATGTTCCTTAGTGTCCGGTGCATCTGTGGCAGAGAGAGCTGGCCCAGGAGTAGAGAGAGATGGCTGCGGAGAAGAGGAAGATAGGGGAGGCGGAGAGAGGAGGAGGAGACGACAGACTCGACGGAGGAGTAGAAATGTCGGTAGGTGTAGATGGGACGGAGGGGACAGTAGGAGAAGCAGGAATATTAGGAAGAGAAGAGAAGTCATGAGAGAAATAGGATATATTTTCGAAGAAGGTTACGTCTGCGGAGACGAACTGCTTGCGAAGAACATGGTCAAAACAACAATAACCTTTCTGAGTGGTAAAGTAACTCAAAAAGGCACATTTGGTTGCACGTGGGGAGAGTTTGTCATGGGTGGCGGAGGGAGCGTGCACAAAAGCCGTGCACCCAAAGATACGCAGAGGGAGAGGAAACAGATCCTTGCCCGAAGAGAGAATAGAGAACAGGGTTTGACTGTGGAGAACCGTAAAGGCAATGTGATTTATGAGATAACAAGAGATGAGAACGATATAGCCCCAATAGGAGCAAAGAACCTGCATTTGTGTCATCAGAGTACGAGCGATATCAAGGAGGTGACGTTTTTTGCGTTCTGCCACTCCATTTTGCTGTGAGGTATAGACACAACTAGTTTGATGAGCAATCTCATTTTGCATACAGAAAGAAGAGAAATCATGACTAATATATTCTTTTGCATTATGAGAGCGAAAGATTTTAATAGAGACCTCAAACTGAGTTTTAAGCATAAAAAAAAGAGATGTCCATACAGAGAATAACTCGGAGCGATCTTTTAAAAGATACACCCACGTACAACGTGAGAAATCATCAATAAAAGTTACAAAATAGAAACTATCCCGACCTATTGTGAGGGTGGGAGCAGGACCCCAGACATCAGAGTGAACGAGGTCAAACAGCGGGAAGATCCAAGGCCTTGCTTTGGTGGGAAGGAGGAGCAGTGATGCTTGCCAAGCTGACATGTGTCATTATTGAGAGGAGGACTGTGCCGAGGGAGGTGGGGTAGAAGCTGACGAAGAAGTCGCGGAGGAGGATGACTAAGGCGAAGATACCATTGCAGAAGGTATGTAGAAGAGGAGGAGAAGACGAACAGAGCGGAAACGTTGTCGAGAAAGTAGAGGTCGTCGCTCTTAGTCCCAGTAGCAATCGTCCGTTGGGAGCATGGAACTTGAAAAGAACACGAAGTAGGAGTGAATGTGACGAAACACTGTAGTTGTTTGCATAGAGAAGTTACAGATAATAAATTGTAAAGAAACTTTATCACGTAGAGAGTATCCGCCAAGCAAAGAGACAAAGTGACTTGAACCACTCCCATTCCATTGATCGGCGAGGAAGAGCCGTCCGCAATAAAGATAGGTGGTAACCGATCATGTGTTTCTAGGAGAGAAAAACACTGAGGATTGCCAGTCATATGATTGGTAGCGTTAGAGTCGATCAGCCATTTACCTTGAGTAACGATGTGAGCACTACCTAAAGACATGACCACGGAGGCGGACTGCTTTGAAGAGGAGGTGGAAACGTCCCCAGAGGGGCAAAGATGTGGATATTTCATCCAGTAACAATCAATTGTATGGCCGGTGCGGCCACAGTGAGAGCAGAGAAAGTGGGAAGGACCACGTCTGCCGGATTGGTGGCTGCGGCCACCAGAGCCACTCCACTGAGTCTGGTGAGCATAGGTGTCCGGTTGAGGAGGGGAGGATAACAGCGGACGTTGAAGCAGATAGGTAACCGCAGCGATGCGGGCAGCAGTGACATCCAAGGTGGGAGAGACTGCTTCCCCAAGGATTTGTTGATAGATCATACAATAAGACTCAGGAAGTCGTAGAAGATAGCACAAAACCAGAAGCTCCTGAAAGTGCTTGAGTTGCTCAGCCAGATACTCAGAGAAGGGGCGATTCTGGAGAATCTCGGCTCAGAGAGCCTGAACCTGTTGGTAAGAAGCAACATGAGACATGGAGGGACGGGCAAAGATGTCCGCATACAAAGTATAGATGCGAGACGCCTGAGCCTCTTTTGAGTAAAGAGCGACAAGATGAAGCCACACAACCTTGACCGTTTCATCATGACAGATGGCAAGGAGTCACTCATCAGAAAGGTTGTTAGCCAACCAAGTGCGAACTAGAGCGTCACTAGCATCCCAATCATCAAAGAGATCGGACTCTGGAGGAGGAGGGTCATCAGCGAGATGATGGCGTTTGTGTTGTGAGTGAAGAAGAAAGGTGAAGGAAACACTCCAATCAGGGTAGTTGGAACTGATGAGTTTGGAAACAGTGCCGAGGTTCCCCAAAGGAGTAGGAGGAGGTGGAGGGTGGGCCACGAGAGTAGTAGTGGTAGAGGTATCAGAGAGAGCCATAGAAGAGAAGAGGGCAGAAACAAAGCTGCGAAGGAAGGTCGCGCGAACAAGGAGAAGAGACCGCGCGAACAGAAGACAGGCCGCGTGAACAAGGAGAAGAAACAAGGTCGCGAAGACAGGTCGCGCGAAGACAGAGGAGAGACCGCGCGAAGACAGGTCGCGCCAAGATAGATCGCGCGCAAACAGGCCGCGCGAACAGAAGAGAAAAGACCGCGCGAAGACAGGTCGCACGAAGAGAAACCATGAAGACAGGCCGTGCGAACAGAAACAGGTCGCGCGAAGATAGATGAGATAGGTCACGCAAATAAAGTCAGGAGGAATAGATCGAGTCCTCTAATAACATGTGCGAACAAGAAAGAAAGAGGCGGAAATTTGGAATAGCAAAATTTTTATTATCCAAAAAGGTGTGTATTACAAAAGTATAGCCTCTTTTTTATAGAATGAAGGAGATGAGAGAGATTACAAATAAGCAATGTACGACTAATAAACAATGTTACAACCGGCTATACATAAAATCAGATCGCACAAGCCGTGCGGTTAGACGAATAGTCTAACCACCCGACAACTACTATAAAGAGAAGTGAAGCCGCTAGGAGAGACCGCTAGACCGCCCTGTCATCAAGTTGTCTGCATCAAACCGCCAGAGGTCCGGGTGTGGTGCAGTGTAGCGAATGCACTGCACCGTAAAGTGCGATCCGACGGTTGCGCTGAGATGCGAGTGCGCTGAGATGCATGCACATCTCAGCGCACTCATCTCAAAGCATGCACAAATCGCGGCACAAAGCTGAACTCGCGCGTGATCTCAGCGCACCTGTCTGATACACTGCACTTTACAGTGCAGTGCATTCGCTGCACTGCACCACCCCGGACTCAACCGCCAGACCGCCCGGTCTCGAATCAGCAATAATCTGCAAGCGACAACGCAGGCGGGGTCACTTCTCCGCCGCTTCATGTCCTCCGCCGCTCTATTCCTACCTCATTGTTGCCCTCCTGCTCGACAGATCTGCACACAACCTCTGCTCCTTCTTGTTCAGTTCTTCTTCTTTGGTAAAGCCGCTTTATTCCTACCTCATCGCTGCCCTCTTGCTCCGGTTCTTCTTCTCCCACTTTCTCTCGCTGCCTCGCGTCTGCCTCTTCTTCACTGCTGGAATCCGACGCCGCTGCTCTCGCCCTCCTGCTCGATAGATTTGTGCACAACCGATGCTCCTCCTTCTTGGGTCCTTCTCTACCGCTCCGCTATATCTTCTCAAGTAACTTATTTGATTTTGTTTATCATTTTGTTTTGGATTTTGTTTTGATTCCGTTTTTGCCTTCTACCTTCAATCCTACGTCCCCGTTGATTTTGTTTTTGCCGCTGCCACTGATTTTGTTTTTGCACGCAAGAACCCTTCCGCTCATTCCTGAGATTTTGAATGACCCAACTCCCTGCTTTCATTTCACAGCTGTCTCAGAATCTGAAGCTTCCAAATTGCGGCATTCGCCTCTGATTTTGTTTTTGGACGCAAAAACCCTCTCCCTGTCTTCATTTCACAGCTGATCTCAGAATCTGAAGCTTCCAAACAGATTTGCTTCATGATTAATTGCAACTTTGAGATATCTGCTTTTGCTGAATTTGTTGTTCCCATTCATACTACATTAGATAATGTTCTGGAGCTTTTTGGAATTGATGTTGCATAAGCATCTTGATTAAAATGAATGAATTAATCCTTAAAACACAAACACCAGCTTTGTCATAATGAATGGCCTCAACTGCTGATATGAAATCTCACGCATTTTAAAATAAAGAAAATATTACTTACGTGCTTTGTCATAATGAATGCATATAAGATATTTGTTTATTTGTTGTCAACCAGAGCACTGTAGATTCTCAACCAACATAAAAAATATTTGATTGTACGTGGAAAAAATACCATAAACACATTTAATGCTAAAATTTATGGATATTGATTCTTGCATAAAGCAATAGAAATACCATAAACAGTTTTAAAATGGTAGCTGCAAAACTAAACTGACTGAAGCTCCGTTTGGGGGACTTATTTTCACCGGTCAAGCGGTTACGACCGCATGAATCGGACCACAATTAAGGTCCGATTCATGTGGTTGTAACCGCTTGACCGGTGAAAATAAGTCCCCCCAAACGGAGCCTGAGTGAAAAAAATTAGCGTTTATTTTCTTCACTATCATCATGTCAAATGCACTATTATCATGTCAAGTGCATATTTTATGATGGTCACGGTTCTGGTAAGCAAAAAGCCACGTCACACGAGTCTTATGTCACTTTCTCTAGAAATTAAGGTATATATTCATAGAGGAGGACAAGTAGGTATATATATACGAGCAATTTCGCACGGGCTACGCCCGTGCTCGATGCTCTCCGCATCAACGGTACCACATCAACGTCAGTACCTTCGCCCAAACTTGCCTGCTCTCAGACGCTCGGTTAATTGAGAGTGCACAGGGAGCCCCCGTGCCCCGCACGGCAGTGCCCCTGCCTTGTCGGGGGAAGTTTATTTCCAAAATTGCCCTTTCAACCACTTCTTTGCGATATTCCGAACAAACCCTTCCCCGTGCTTATCCCGGCGCCTACCCCTTCCGGTTGCCACGTTGCTGTGTGAGGCGCCCACTGCTCTTGCCCCGCTTTCGCTGTTCATATCTCCCGTGGAGAGAGTTTTGTTTCGTCGACTATTCTAGCCTCCCTTTCTATCGCGAATAGAATGCATGCTCAACCATTCAGGTTTCGATGTCTCCCTTTCTCTTCCTCTCTATGCCACAGTGGCCAAAGTGTCGTCAGTCACGGATATCGCATGCGCTACTTCTTCACGGCAAATAATAATCGGACAAATAAAGATCGGGAAATAGAGAAATTTGTTCCTCCCATGTCGTAGGCGTTCTTTCCATGCGCATTGCCGCCTTTCACTCGGAAGATCATCGCCTCTGATTCATCGCCACCCCGACAGTAAGTTTGCGATTTTTGTTTTCATTTTGATTTTTTCCTTCTACCTTGCCTCTGATTTCGCTAATGCCAAAAAGCCCTTCCACCGCTTTCTCCGTTGTGCCCTTCTATCGCTTTCTCCGTTGTGCCCTTCTATCGCTTTCTCCACGCCGCTTCCGCCTATTCACTGCTCCTCATCGTCCACCTCTCCAGGTATGCAGCTCTTTCAACATCGTTTGTTTTCATCAGTGTTCTCATCGTTGTTTTCTGCTTATGATTTTCATGTTATTCCCCGCTCCGTTTCATCTCTAGGGTTTTCCGCTTGAAACACGTGAAATCGCCGGCGGTACTCCCGCTATTTCGTCCTTCTCTGTGATTAGGTACTCTCTAAACCTACTTCGATTTCTTCCTTCTATGTGATTATGTATTACTCATCAATTATTTTAGATGTGCTTTTTCAGTTTTTTGGTGCATCAGTGGGTTCATTATTTCAATTAACTGGGAAAAACGTTATGGTATGATAATACCTTCAATTTTGGGATTTTAAATAAGACATATGTGGTATGATAATACCTTTAATTTTGGGATTTTAAATAAGACAGGGGCGTGATCTGATGTGGTGTTGTTCAACTGTTCTAAAGTTGTAGAGGCATAATGATGTGCTGCATAAATAATTAATTGAGATTTTAAATAAGACGGGCATGATCTGATGTGGTGTTGTTCCACTATTCTAAAGTTGTAGAGGCCATTTTATGTGCTGCATAAATAATTAATTGAGTTTGTTCTAAAGTTGTAGAGCCAACGAAAGGTTTGTATGCGGTAATTAATTGAGTTTCTTCATGGTGAAGGATGTCAAGAGTTTCTCCATGGTCTCTCTTTTGAATGTGATGCATACCTTTGTTGGGTTTTACTAGACGACACAACAGTTGTGCGCGCAGCGGAAATAGAGGATAAGAAAACCCAAAAAGTTCGGATCTTGCAATATTCATGAATCAATAAGTAAAACATGCTGTAATAAAATTACCTTTGAGAGATTGAGTCTATACTCAACCAAGATGCTCCAAAAAATTTCAGCTGGGCACTGGCGACTTGAGTCCTGAGCGCAGAAATTGTATCCGCGTCTCTACAGATAGTCCACACGATCGGGAAAACCCACAACCACTTGTCGAACAAGCACTAGGTTGGGAGAGGACACTCAGCGTCTCCACAGACTGCTAGATCTGTTAGAGGAGATGCGGCGGCGACACTCGTCGGGATCGGGATCGGCGACGGCGATGGCGGACGCTTCCGTCGGCTTTCTAGGTTTCGGTCTTTCGCACAGTAACTGCTCATGTGCTTAGACAGAATATCACGTCTAGCATAAAACCATAAAACTTCTATTTATACTCTAGCAGATAAATAGAACAGCTCTGCCGCTATTCACAGACCCAAGAACTTAGAATCCAGAAATTCGGCCAGACAACCGTTATCTCGACGAATCGTCGAGTATCTACAGCATACACGATGAATCGTCGAGTATCATCTAGGGCCGATATCGAGTCGAGTTCGAGCGATTTTGGCTCGACTCGAAATCGAAATTTTCGACTCGAATTCGGCTCGAAATCGACTCGAAATCGAAATTGATTTCGAGTCGAATCGGCTCGACTCGAAATGACTCGATTCCGAGTCGGCTCGAAATCGAATCCGGTCGACTCGAAATCGAATCAAGTCGGCTCGAAATTGAGTAATTTTTCGTTTTATTCCTAGTTTGCTCAAAATTAAATTCGGTAACCTATAAATTTAGCAAATGAAACACTTAAACCTTCATTCTTTTTATTTAAGTTTAAATTTTATTATTTTTAATCTTAAAATAAGAATATATTAATAAATACATATTTTTTTAATTAATTCGAGTTGATTCGAATCATATTTCGATCGATTCAGGGTTGACTCGAAATCGACTCGAAATCAGATTCGAGTCAAATTGAATGGACTCAAATTGAGTCGAATCAATTTTAACCGATTCCGATTTGACTCAATTTCCGAACGATTTCCGAGCGACTTTCGAGTTTCGAATAATATGCTCAGCCCTAGTATCATCATATACTCGACGAATCGTCGAGTATCCATAGGATACACGACGAACTCAACGCCTACCTTCAGCCGAATCAACACTTGACATCGACGAAGGCGTTGAATGGACTCCACGCTGTCAATGCTTTTTGCGCCATGGCGTTGAGTGCACTCAACACACTCAAATCCTAAAGCCAGATTCGTCGAATGACGTTGAGTGAATTCAAATCACTCAACGCCTAAGACCAAATTCGTCTAATGGCGTTGAGTGAACTCAAATCACTCAACGCCTAAGACTCAAATTCGTCAAGTCAACACTTTGACTCGACGAATCGTTGAATGGACTCAACACACTCAATGCTTAAGTACAATACTCGACGAATCAACTTCTTGACTCGACGAATCGTTGAATACACTTAACTCACTCAACGTCATCATTCAACGAGTCAACTCTTAACTCGACGAAGGCGTTGAGTGGTCTCGACACACTCGGCGTTTTGCCTTAGACTATTTAAGTCCTTTACAACTCATCATATGAGCTATACCATATAGATCTTTTCTCCCAATTTATCCACAATCTTTATGTGTGACCCTAATAGGCTCATACTGAGTTAGCAGTGAGGTCACATGTTTCTTCACTTCCAAATCACAATGGTAACACCAATAGTCTCCCACTTGATCTTGAAAGTATCAAACAAAGGCTTCACAAACAATGAGCGACATCTAGCCATACATCATTTCTCCCCAAACAGTAAGAGTTTATTAAACTCAAAAGCCATTGTGACCAATGTAACAATGTTGTCATGTCCATTCGTCCCTTACATCTGGATAGAACTAGAGGTATATACCGTGCCACCCTCATAATGGTTCAATCCCAGTTTCCTAATCTATAATGGTCTTTCAGAAATTGGTGAGCCCAGTATCATATATTGACACAACCAAGCATGGTCATGCATTTCTCAGTTCCATTCCATCAAGGGGCCCATGGATCCAACTCCTGTCATAAAGGAGGACAAATCCCATCGCTGCTCACACGCAAACATCCAAATGATTTGTAACGTACCCAATAACCACCTTTATCATCCAACTTTTTCAATACTAGACTTTTGATAGCATCAAAGAACGCTCTTCCTCACTCGATAAATGTTGTGACTTCAGGTCAAAGGACCACAAACACCATTGCCACTTGAGCCATACTTGTGACACGTTTATATAACAATCCACAAAGTATTCTCATGATGAGTCTGTCCAGTACAACTTGTTCATAACAAGTACCCATGTGATGACTTAATATCACAATATCATGACCTGTGAGGACGACTCATTAGTCAACTCACATGCTAATCTTAAAGGTATCATCATCGCCCTCAGCTTCTAAGATGATACAACGACCAGGGACCTTTACGAATGAAGCTTCTGGGATCATAGGTTCTCACATTCAAGTCACTACTTGACCCATGGAAGCAAACACTTTAAAGGCATTTATACAGTTAACTACTCTATCACAATAGAACTAATAACACAATAAAAGAACTTGCAAAATATATAAATGAAAGGCATACAATACTTTATTCATCAAATGAAATAATACAGCCAACAAATATACAATCCATAAGACTCACACTAGGGCTGATCATTAAGGTATCATATACCCATAGATCTAACATGACCGTCATGCTTTCTCTGCACTAGAGGCTTTGCCAGTGGATTTGCAATGTTTTCTTCAGTCGGCACTCTGCTAATGCTCACAACTACTCGATTGAAAATCTCTCGAATTAGATGGAACTGCAGAATTATGTGCTTGGATCGCTAATGAGATCTAGGTTCTAAAGTAAGTGCAACTGCACTGTTGTTGTCACTGTAGAGATCTACGAGATGAACAATACTAGAAACTACATCTAACTCACCTATGAATTTCCTCATCCATACAACCTCCTTCGCTGTATTTGCAGTGGCGATATACTCAGCCTTAGTTGTAGAATTGACAACTATCTCCTGCTTGGAACTTTTCCAGCTAACAACACCTCCATTAAGGAAAAATATGAAACCTGACTGAGAATTTGAGTCGTCCCTATCAGTCTGGAAGCTAGCATCTGTGTAACCCCTTACAACAAGCTCTTCCTCTCCACCAAATACCAAAAACATAACCTTAGTCTTTCGTAAGTACTTCAGGATATTCTTAACGAAAATCCAATGACTTTTACCGGGATCAAACTGATACTTGCTAGTCATGCTCAAGGTATAAGAGACAATGAGTCTAGTACATATCATTGCATACATAATTGACCCAATTGACGAATCATATGAAATCAACTTCATGCGGTCCTTATCTTCACAAGACTTAGGACACTAGTCCTTAGAGAGACTCACACCATAAGACATGGGTAAGAATCCTTTCTTGGACTCAAGCATGTTGAACCGCCTCAACACCTTGTCAATGTACGTACTTTGGGTCAAACTCAGCAACTTCTTTGATGTATCTTTATAGATATTAATACCAAGTATATAAGTCACTTCACCCAAGTCCTTCATTGAAAAGCAGTCCCCTAGATTGTTCTTAACAACTTATAGGGTCAGCTTGTCATTCCCGATAAGCAGTATGTCATCTATATATAATATCATAAAGACAAATATGCTTCCACTAATATGTTTGTAAACACATGGCTCATGCTCGTTTTTGATAAAACCAAACTCGTTGATCTTTTCATCAAAATGAAGATTCTAACTTCGAGAAGCCTATTTTAATCCATAAATGGATCTCTATAGCTTGTATATTTTAGTGGCTTCACTTGGAGATACAAAATCCTCGGGTTGTGTCATATACACTTTCTCAAGGAGGTTTCCATTTAGGAAAGTCATTTTGACATCCATCTGCCAGATCTTATAGTCATAATACACAACAATAACAAGCAGAATTCTGATGGACTTAACCATGATAATAAGAGAAAAGGTCTCATCATAGTCAATACCATGAATTTGCTTGAAACCCATAGCCACCAGTCACCCTTTGAATGTCTGTACATTCCTATCAATGTCGGTCTTCTTTTTGAAGACCCACTTGTACCCTATGGGTCTTACCCCTTCAGGTGGTTTCACCATGGTCCAAACTTAGTTTTCATACATGGAGTACATCTCAGATTTAATGGCCTCAAGCCACTTCTCAGAGTCCGGTCCACTCATAGCCTCTTGGTAGGTTGCATGCTCATCTTTATGATCCATAAGCAACACATTACCAATTTAAGAGATGAGAAATCCATATCTCTCAGGCTCAAACCCTGGTCTACCAGATCTATGTGAACTTGTGTTTCTTGAGCAGGTTCTCCAGCTACAACAACTTATATTCCTGGCTCAGGTTCTAATTCCGGCTCATTCACATTTTGTGGTTCTTGAACTTCTTCAAGTTCTACTCTGTCAGTCTTTCTACTTAAGAACTCTTTCTCAAGAAAGACGCTTGTCTTTGCGATAAACACTTTGCCATCGCACGGTAGGTAGAAATAGTACTCTTTAGTTTCCTTAGAATACCCCACAAGATAAGACTTATCTGATTTGAGTTCCAACTTGTCAAACATTTGACGTCTTACGTAAGTCTCACATCCCCAAATCTTAATGAACGACATACTATGATGCTTCCCACTCCATATCTCATATGTTGCCTTTAGAATCTCTTTCATTGGAACACGATTTAGTGTAAAAGAGACAGATTCTAGAGCAAAACTCCAAAAGGAAACAGGCAGATCTGCATGCCTCATCATTGACAGTACCATGTCTAATAGAGTACGATTTCTCCGCTCAGACACACCATTATGAAAGATAGGGGATAAATCTGATTACTCTAGATGGGGGGGGGGTGGGGGGCGATGAATAGAGTAATTTAAAACTTTTGGCTGTTTTAAAAATTTATCAGAGTAAAATAGGTGATAATAGAGTAGTATAAAAAGAAATGCAAACTAAGCTAAACTATCACAACACAGCAAGAACAAAAAGAAAAGATGACACATATACAACACAAGAATTTTATAGCGGTTGCCCAAACTGGGTACATCCACTCTTCTACAACCCTGATAGAAATCCACTATCAGGTTTTTGATCAGGTGACTGCCACCATAAGATCTATTTACAGGGAGATCTCACAACCCTTTAGGCTTTTGATCAGGTGCCCAAAAAATAAGAATAAACTTTTGAAGGGAGTTAATAAACCCTTTTACAGGTGGTTGAGAGAGTTGATGGTGTCTTCTCTTTTCTCTATACAGCAGAGAAGACTTGTGGATTTCTATTGTCAAAGCTCCTTCTGAAGTAAAGAATGATTCAGAAAGCTTGGAGCCTTGCTCAGGGTGTAGGTCTTCAGCCTTATCTTGTTGAAATCCAAGAACTTTCTGACTGATTCAAATTTGTTATCCTTGAATATTCCTAGAGCAGAAGTTGAAGAAGACTCTTGATACTTGATGGTTGTTCTTCTTTAGTCTTCAAAAAGAATAGGGGGAAACAGAATGTTTCAGCACTGAGAAGAAGCAGATAGTCTTCAGTAATTTATGTGTCTCTGTATTCTCTTGTTTTTCCACTGCTTGTCTGATGTCGAGTCTCTGTGTATGACTGAAAAGAAAAATCTCTTTTATATTCTGCTGTCAAATTTCACCTTTTAAAATTTGAATTCCAGGCATTGATTGCTGATTGATCAGGAGAATGAAATGGCTGGAGAATATTCTTTAATGAGTTTCCTCAACTGTCCCAATAAATTAAGCAAGTAATTAATCATGATGAAGACCATAATTAATGCTGCCAATAATGGCTATATTCAGGAGAATATATGCATTAATTACTTAGGAAATCACTGCTAAATAATAAAATAAATATGGACAAAAATAAGGAAAACTCCTAAGTGTGGCTTGAGACAGAATTCGTCGAGCTCTAAACAGAATTTGTCGATTGGAGATCCAAGTTCGTCGAGCTGATAAATCTTACTCGTCGACCTGAGCTCAGCGAACTGCATTCTGGAAATAACTAGCCAATTCTGCGGTCTAAGTTCGTCGAACAAAGAATCTGTCTTCGTCGAGATGAGTTTAGAGAAAATAAATTGGAAAGAATCTATTGAAGCTGAACTCCAGATTTCATCGAGCAGAGAATCTGTCTGAATGAGGAGATTGTAGACCTGAGCTCGAATATCATCGAGATTCAACTCAAAGAAATAACTCTGAGTTCGTCGATCTGCGATCGTCGATCGTCGAGCTGAGTTCGAAGAATTTCGAACTGATAATTTCGAACTCTGAATTCTTCTAAGTCTGAGTCTACTGAGGTCCTCTACTAGCTGTTCCATGTAGGTTGAACCTAATGACTAACCTAAACTCTAGGACACATAGACTTGACCCTAGCTATACAATGTGGGTCAAACTCATCCTAATTAGTGAACCTAGCCCAAATCCAAACTAGGGATCCAACATATTATGATGTGGTGTTCTAGGTGAAGTGAGCTGTAATACAATACCACACTCTTTCAGATGATCACAGAACTCATAACTTAGGTATTCTCCACCTCTATCAGATCGTAGTGTTTTAACCATCTTACCCAGCCGGTTATTTACTTCGTTTGTAAACTCATCGAACTTTTCAAAGATTTCGGATTTGCACTTTATAAAATACACATATTCGTATCTACTAAAATCATCAGTAAATGTAACAAAGTAGAAGTACCCACCTCTGGTCATAGAAATCATGGGCCCGCATACATCACTATGTATTATACCCAAGAGATCATTATCCCTCTCGTTGTTTCCAATGAAAGGTACCTTAGTCATCTTGTCTAACAAACAAGATTCACATCTTCCAAATGATTCATAATCAAATGAGTCCAATAGTGCATCTCTATAGAGCTTGAATATACGTTTCTCATTTATATGACCCAAGCGACAATGCTAAAGATACATAGGGTTCGAGTCATTCGTTTTTAATCTTTTAGTATTTTCTATATTATAGATCTGATGGTCTAAGTTCAAAACATATAAACCATTAAACATTTGAGATACACCATAATAAACATCATTTTTAAGTATTGAACAACAGTTCTTAATAATAAAAGAAAACCCACTATATCCAAACATGAAATGAATATAATGTTTCTGGTTATGGACGGAACAAAATAACAATTTTTTAGTACTATTACAAGCCCACTGGGCAAAGCAAGACGGTAAACACCCATAACGACATTAATAACTCTTGCTCCATTGCCCACATGTAGGTCCACCTCTCCTTTACTCACCATTCTTCTCCTTCCTAGTTCCTGCACATTTATACAAATGTAAAAACCACATCCGGTATCCAATACCCAGGATGAAGGAGCAGAAAAGTGTATCTCTATAACATAAATACCTGAAGCGGAAGTCATACCACCCTTCATCCTTTGCAGACCCTCAATGTATGAAGGACAAATCCTTCTTTAATGACCAGCCTTGCTATAGTGGTGACACTTTTCCTCTTTCACTGAACCTTTATTTTTCAGTGTAGAAGGCTTGGGCTCTAGAGCAGACTTAGGTCTCACCTTCGTCTTCTTGAAGCCTTTGGCCTTTCCCTTGCCTTTATGCACCATCAGTATAAGGCAAACAAACTTGGCCTTCTTCATATTGATCTCGGCAATTCGCAACATGCCTAGGAGCACGGGCAGTGTCTTGTCTATTTTATTCATGTTATAGTTCAAGACAAATTGCTTATAACTTTTCAACAACAATTGCAGGATCTGGTCTATGACCAACTCTTAGCCTAGAGGGAACCCTAGGATTTCAAGGTTCTCGATATACCCAATCGTCTTGAGTACGTGAGTCCCTACTAGGTTCGGAGCTCCCATCTTGCATTGGAATAATATCTTAGTGAGATCGAATCTCTCTTGATGAGCTTGCCCTTGAAACATTTTCTTGAGATGCTCGTCAATATCCTTGCAACCCATGTTCTCATGTTACTTTTGGAGCTCAGAGTACATGGTCACTAGCATGAGACAGTCGACGTTCAAGGAGTCGTAAAGATACTTCTTATAAGCATCTTTATCAGCATGGGGTGCATTCTGACATGCTCATCAAGGGTTACCTCTTCCAAAACATAGATCCCACGCTCTTGCCTGAGAACAATTCTCAAGCTCCTGTACCAGTCCAAATAATTCATCCCTCTCAGCTTTTCCTTCTCGAGGATCGCTCGGAGGGACAAGGTGGACTGTGAACCACTTGCCATGGAAATTCTATAAGGATCAATCAAAGTAAATTAGTAGTGTATTTTCAAAAATATAATCTATTATTTCGATAAGGACTTTTATCAAAATAACTTCCAATATTTTTATCAAATTGATAACCTTCGATATCAATTCGAAGAGTTTATGCGAGTAACCCTCTTAGTGTACAAGATCCATATTTCACTAACACTATGGGTCAGCTTTGGATTTTCTCTCACAATACAGCTATTTAGGTAGATAATGCTTGCCAATTGCATCATAATGCAATTCTTGTATGGCTGGCAAATAACTCTTTATTCACACCCATATTATGGTGCATGCCAACCATATGCCTCTAGGCACTCAACCTTTGAGGTCACATAGTTAAGTATGACCCGATGTCGACAGTGGGATATCACAATTATCCGCTCGTACCCTTACCAAGATAGATTAATACACTTTGCTTTGGAAAGCCCACACTTCATCGATCGAGACAAGAAGAGTGTCACCATCAGAAGGCATCCAAACACTTAATATTGCTTGAGAGATTTTCATACTAGATTAACTCTTTAATCATGGTTAATGATTAACCAGTGTGCATATCAAACAAAACAAAAAAGCAGCAATCATAATCCAAATGCATCACAGATGTGCACAAGAAAATCATCATCAATACTTGATGAGCTGTGCTAAATCTGAATATCTAGAACACTTCTAAATGTTCAAATTTGCATGCACTTGACATGAGCAACACAAATTCTTTAACACCCCAAAACTCAAAAGAGCGACGGGTGACATTACGGGCCAGATTTGGAATTTGGCAGGGGGCACACGGCCTGAGACATGGGTGTGTCCCAGGGCGTGTCGAGCTGGTTCGACGATCTGGTCGTATTTTCGACGATTTTGGATTCGACGATCGTCGAGCAGAGAACATGGCCTGGGACACGGGCGTGTCCCAGGGCGTGTCGAGAGGGGTTCGACGATCTAGTCATGTGTTCGACGATTTTGGATTCGACGATCGTCGAGCAGAGAACACGCCCTAGGACACGGGCGTGTCCCAGGCCATGCCATGTGGTTGACGAACTTCGCTCGACGAAGTGTCGAGACAGTGAACACAGCCTGGAGCCCAGGCGTGTTCATGTTTGACACAGGCGTGTCACATTGGACACGGGCGTGTCCGAGACCCGTGTGAGTCTCGGGTTGTTTTCGGGGCTGTGTCGATGGGGGCACACGACCAACCACACGGCCGTGTCAGTTGGAACACGGGCGTGTCAGGTCGAACACGGGCGTGTCGGATGCCCGTTTGTTTTTCGAGACGCGTCGATTTTGACGGCGAATGAGGGACACGGCCCTGGACACAGGCGTGTCACAGGACGTGTTCGGCCCAGATTCTGCATTTTAGATCTGGATCGTGGCCGTTCGTTTCTTTAATTAGGGATCCGACGACTGGGGGCTATTAGTGCTTTGATATACCCGAGATTGGACCCTTGAAACCCTCATTTCACTTAAGAGGTTCTCTTTCTAAAGTATAGAGAGAGAGGAGAGCAAAGGAGGAAGAAGAAGCATAGATCCGGTCACCGGCGGAGCTTCGGAGCTCCAAATCACGAACTGACTTCGGATCTACTGAGGCAAAGAGAGTGCGGTGCTTTTCATCTGCTTACATTTCCATAGCGCCAAGGAAGAATGCTAGGGTAACGATTCTCTACTTGAGCATGTGAAACTCTACTTCTTTTGCATAGGAAGCCCGCTCTCGCGAGTTTGCGGTGAGTTTGAGGCGTTCCTTCGGGTAGATATGTAAAGTCCCCGTCGTGTAGAGTCTGTAATCGAGGACCGATATAGGCATGATGTGTGAAGCCTACCCGGACATGTTGGTCTGGATTGGTGATGTTGTATTGCATAATGGCCGGAGAAGACTCCATGCGAATGTTTGTTTTTCGGGTTTTCTACGAGATAGATTGCAATAGGTAGCCTTGGGGATTAACTCCAAGGTGCACCCGAAAAACTGGGCGGATGCGTGATTCTGCCATCTTGGTGGCCTGGGAGCAAACTTGTACATAACTGGGTTATGTAATATTGTGCGTTCGATTCACGGGCTTCGGGGAAACTTAACTCGTGCCGATGATTTTAAATGTCGCGGCAAGTGAGCAACGGGTTGAGTGGAACCGTTCCTGCTCTATGCAGTTCGGTTTTTGAGGCCTATCGACGGCATAGACGTCGGGTCTTTGGCTGTCGATGATTTCAAGTGTCATAACTTCTGCTTATAGGCTGTTGATGATTTTAAGTGTCATAACTTTTGCCTAAAAGACTCAAATGCTCATGTGTGGTGCCATCCAAGTGGCGGTGGTGGGACCGCGGTTTTGACCGGGTACACCGAGAATGTGCCCTGAGTGTACGAGGTGTATGACCGTGTGAGCCTACGCCTGTGATGTAGTGACATTACTATAATGCTTAGTTATGCTAATAAACTGCAGGGAGGGAGCATCGCCGCCCCGAGTTGGTGCGGGATCGTTATAATTTGGTCAGCATTGCTGACCATTGCCTTTGGTTGCCACCATACGGTGGTTTGTTGTTTGCAGGTGCTGCTGGACCAAGCGGTCAATAGCGGGCTCAAGCCCAAGTTGTTTTGCCGACCCAAGTTACTGTGCCGACCCTCGAAGGCCTAATCTTTTGGTTGTTTTCTTTGTTCATGTTGGCCGACCTGCGTGCCGAGGTTTGAAAACATGTAATTTTGAAGGAAACAATTTGTAAGGCCTTAAAGCCAGTACTTGTGTATTTGTACTTCATTCCTTTGGGTTTGTTTAGTGGACATTCATGCTATTTGTGCTGGGTTCTTCTTATTACAACTTATAAAACTGCTTCTGCTAGAATGCTCTGTGTAGGACGTTGGATTGGTTGGATGGTTTCCATTGAGTAACCACTCGGTCTGTCTGTGGTATATGGCGTCGAGCCCCGGCCGGACCTACTGCTATATGCTATGCGACAGATATGGGGTGTTATAATTTAGTATCAGACTACTGGTTTCGGTCAGGATTAAAATGAATTCGTGGACGAATTCTTTTTAAGGGGTGGTGAGCACATGTGTGTGCGTCATCATTATAACAACAAAAGAACCCATGATTGTCCAATTAGGAATGAAAATACACATGTTTGGGGAACCTGCATGTTCCTATAATTGATATTTGCAATTTTGTTTGGTCGCTTAACGATGTTTTGTACCACTATAGGTGACCAAAAGCGGTGTTGGGCTGTCGGAACGTCGAGTTTCTGAGGCTAGCAGTGCACCAAATGATGCTCCTGCAACAGCTCTATTGGCTGAGACCATACGATTGGTTGCCAAAGCAGTGTTTGCCATGATCAATGCGTAGCCTGCAAGGCAAATGCAGCAGCCCACTTCTGCGATGTAGCAGGTACCTCTTCTAGAGGTTGATCCGAGAAGAGTGGAGCAGGTAGTACTGGAACCGTTGGTGCCAAGGAGGGCAACCGAGAGATAGCTCAAACATGTCATGAGCTTTAATCCTCCGGTATTCTCGGGGTTGGGAACCCCATCTCAAGCTGAAGACTGGCTCTCCCGTGTGAAGAGAGTCTTGACAGCGACAAAGACGAAGGAGTAGCAGATTACCACTATAGCTACGTTCCTGTTGGATGGAGACGCTAGGCTGTGGTGGGAGGGTTTGGAGCTGCATCTATTGAGACGAAGGCAACTTATAGACGTCTCGATGGAAGAGTTCTCGAGACTGTTCTTGGCTAGGTGCCTCCCTTCGGCGCAGAGGATAACATTGGAGAACAAGTTCCTGAAGTTGGTTCAAGGAGACAGTAGCGTGGATGAATATCTCCACGAGTTTACTCGACTGAGTCGGTATGCTAGCTCCACCATCGCGGATGAGGAGCGCAAGACGAATCGATTCTATGAAGGGTTGAGAGATGATTTGAGGCTACTACTCTCGGGGCCTATGACGTAGGGCTTCTTGACTCTGGTCAACACGGCCTGGTCCTTGGAGAAGGATATGAAGAGCGTCCAAGCAAAGAAAAACTCTGGTGATAAGTGGTCGGAGTTCAAAGTGCCGAACTCCTCAAAGTCTATGTTCCGGAAGTGGCACAAGAAAGCTAGGACTTCGGGTCCAGCCCCCTCTGCTGGTGCTTCTGGGGCGACTACGGGTCGGACCTCGGGCACATGTTACAAATGTGGGAAGTCGGGGCATTATGCCCGTGAGTGCCGGGGTGGACGTCCAAAGTCTGAGTTGAAGCCGGGAGCAACGTATGAAGGAAAGGGCAAGGCGGTGGAGTCGAGCGCGTCCTATTATGCTCCGGCCCAATCGAGGGTGTACAATCTTGGCCAACAGGAGGCCATCAAACAGGCGGATGTGGTGACAGGTAAAATTTAAATTTATAGCAAGTTAATCTTTTAAATACTTGTTATGTGCATGTTACTTTACCACTGCTTGTTTAGAATTTGTTTTGATTTGTGAGTATCCGGTAAGAGCACTCTTTGATACGGGAGATTCACACTCCTTGTCCGAAGGATATATATCACGCATCAGAGTACCTTCTTCGATGAAAAAGGATAAGTTGGATGTGCTGTTACCGAATGGGTGTTCCATGCGCGCGGATAAAATCTACGGTGTTAAGATTCGCATTGGGAATCAAGAGTTAGATCTGCAAGCGTCGTTACTACCGTTGGTGGAGTTCGATGTTATATTTGGCATGGACTGGATCTCGGAGCAGCAAGCCTATATTGATTGTGGTCGCAAGGAAGTCAAGTTGGGAGCAAGTTGTGAGACGACTTTTACGGGCTTGAAAGGGTCGAGCAAGACGTTCATGACTGCTCTTCAGGTGGTGAATGCGGTTCGTGCTGGTGCAGAGATGTTCTTTACACTAGTGGAGGTTGCAAAGCCAAAGCCTACATTGGATAGTATTTCAGTGGTAGCTGAGTACCCTGATGTGTTCCCCGCAAATCTTCCTGGAGCCCAGCCTCAACGGGAGATAGATTTCACTATTGAGCTAGAGCCAGGTGCGAAGCCTGTGTCACGATCTCCGTATCGGCTAGTGCCTAAGGAAATGGCGGAGCTGAAGGTGCAACTTCAAGAGTTGTTGGAGCAAGGGTTTGTGCGTCCAAGTTCATCGCCTTGGAGCGCACTGGTCCTCTTTGTAAAGAAGAAGGACGGGAGCTTGAGGCTATGTATTGATTACTGAGAACTGAACAAGATGACGGAAAAGAACAAGTACCCGATCCCCCGGATTGATGATCTATTCGATCAGTTAGTCGGGTCGACGATGTACTCAAAGTTGGATTTCAAGTCTGGTTACTATTAGCTGAGGATAAGGAAGAGTGATATCCCTAAGACAGCGTTCAGTACAAGATACGGGCATTACGAGTTTACGGTCATGCCGTTTGGGCTGACGAATGTGCCGTCAGTGTTCATGGATTTGATGAACAGGACCTTCAGGGAGTACTTGGACCATTTTGTGATCGTCTTCATCGACGATATTTTGGTGTACTTGCAGAGTGAGGAAGATCACTTCAGGCATCTTCATTTGGTTTTGGAGACGCTAAGGAGGAATCAATTGTACGCCAAGTTCTCGAAGTGCGAGTTTTGGTTGTCCTCAGTGGCGTTCCTCGGTCATATAGTGAGTGGGGAAGGTATTGCGGTGGATCCGGCGAAGATTGTTGCGATACGGGAGTGGCCTGAGCTTTCTACGGCAGCGAAAGTCCGGAGCTTTCTGGGGCTTGCCGGCTATTATAGGCACTTCGTAGAGAACTTCTCGCGGATAGCGTTACCTCTAACTACTTTGATGAGGAAGGAGCAGAAGTTCGTTTGGACGCCGGAGTGCGCGCGAGCTTTTGAGGAGTTGAAATGTCGGTTAACCATGGCGCCTGTGTTGAGTTCGCCGAGTGGGACCGAAGGTTATGAGATTTATAGCGATGCTTCGGGCAATGGTTTGGGTTGTGTGCTGTTATAGCATGAAAGCATTATAGCATATGGCTCGAGACAGCTGAAGGTGCACGAGAGGAACTATCCGGTCCATGACTTGGAGTTAGCGGCCGTGATTTTTGCCTTGAAACTGTGGAGACACTACTTGTATGGTGTAAAGGTCGATATTTATACCGACCATAAAAGCCTGAAATATTTGCTAGATCAGAAAGATCTGAATATGAGGCAACGTAGATGGATGGAATTCCTGGGGGACTATACGTTTAAGATCCATTACGTGCCTGGTAAAGGTAATACGGTTGCGGACGTGTTGACTCGCCAGGCCCCAGCTCAAGCCAATTGGCTGTCGATCCATGACGAGCGGTTGGCTCGGGAGTTGGAGGTGATGAAGATCGTTTGTGTAGACAAGCAGTCAAGTACTGAAGCATTGTTGAATTGGACTGAAGTTCAATATGACCTGGCTGATCGGATTCGGCAGGCATTGGATATGGATGTCCACATGAAGCAACTCATGATAGAGGCTCTGGATGGGTCAAATTCCCAATTCGTTGTGGAGGATGGATTACTTTGGAAATACGGTCGTCTGTGCGTCCCAAGCGTGGGCAATTTACGGGTGGAGTTGTTGTACGAGGCGCATTATACTAAGTACTCAATTCACCCGGGGAGCACGAAGATGTACCGTGATGTTAAGAAATTATTCTGGTGGCCAGGACTGAAAAAGGATGTGGCGCTGTACGTGGCGAAGTGTCAAACTTGCACCTTGGTGAAGGCGGAATGCCAAAAGCCGGGAGGATTCTTGAAATCCTTGCCTATTCCAGAGTGGAAATTCGATGACATTACTATGGACTTTGTGCACGGGTTGCCAAGGTCGCAAAAGGGGAACGACGCCATTTGGGTGGTCGTAGATTGTCTAACGAAGGTGTTGCATTTCATTCCGCATAGGAAGGATGATCCGATTGAGAAATTGGCAAAGTTATATGTAGACAATATTGTGCGGCTTCATGGTGTGCCCCGCAACATCGTGAGTGACCGAGATGGGCGGTTCACGTCTAATGATTGGAGGCTAGTGCAGCAAATGTTGGGAACAAAGTTGAGTTTTAGCACAGCCTTTCATCCGCAAACAGATAGGCAGACTGAGAGAGTCAATAGGACAATGGAAGATATGCTTCGCATGTGTGTCCTGGAGTTTGGAAAGCAATGGGAAGACCACCTATACTTGGTGGAGTTTGCGTACAACAATAGCTACCAGACGAGTATTCAAATGGATCCCTTTGAGGCCCTATATGGTAGAAGATGTCGCACGTCGTTGTCCTGGTTGGAAACGGGTGAGTCAAAGTTGTACAAGAGTCAAGAGGTGGAGGATGCTACTTCATTGGTGCGAACCATTCGGGAGAGGTTGCTAATCGCTCAAGACCGTCAGACGAAGTACTATAATGCCAAGCACCGGAATGTGGAGTTTGCTGTGGGCGACTGGGTGTACTTAAAGATCAAACCGTTCAAGCGTGTCTCGCGGGTGCGGAGATTGAAAAAGCTAAGCCCGAGGTACCTTGGGCCATTTGAGGTTCTGGAGCGGGTTGGTGAAGCAGCCTATCATTTGAAGCTATCAGTGGATCTTAATGGTCTACATGATGTATTCCATATATCAGTGCTACGGAAGGCGGTGCAAGAGCCTACGCAAGTGATCGCGGTCGATCAAGTGCCGATTGATAGTGGGTTGACGACAAAGGTCAAGCCTGTACGAATTGAGGATTCAAAAGTCAAGCGGCTACGCAATAAAGAGATCAGGATGGTCAAGGTCCGTTAGGACAATTGTGGTCGAGAAGAGCTCTCTTGGGAGAGAGAGCAGACTATACTTGACGAGTACCCGGAGTTGTTCTGCTCAGGTACAATTTTAGTTTTATGCTTATCTTTCCTTCATGTAATTTCGGGGCGAAATTCTTTTAAGAGGGAGAGAGCTGTAACTCCCCAAAACTCAAAAGAGCAACGAGTGACGTTTCGGGCCAAATTTGGAATTTGTCGGGTGGGGGGGGGGGGGGCACACGGCCTGGGACACAGGCGTGTCCCAGGGCGTGTCGAGCTGGTTCGACGATCTGGTCGTGTGTTCGACGATTTTGGATTGGACGATCGTCGAGCAGAGAACACGGCCTAGGACACGGGCGTATACCAGGGCATGTCGAGAGGGGTTCGACGATCTGGTCGTGTGTTCGATGATTTTGGATTCGACGATCGTCGAGCAGAGAACACGGCTTAGGACACGGGCGTGTCCCAGGCCGTGTCGTGTGGTCGACGGACTTCGCTCGACGAAGTGTCGAGATAGTGAACACAGCCTAGAGCCCAGCCGTGTTCTGGTTTGACACGGGCATGTCACATTGGACACGGGTGTGTCCGAGACCCGTGTGAGTCTCGGATTGTTTTCGGGGCTATGTCGATGGGGGCACACGGCCAACCACACGGCCGTGTCAGTTGGAACATGGGTGTGTCAGGTCGAACACGGGCGTGTCGGATACCCGTGTGTTTTTTGAGACGTGTTGATTTTGACGGTGAACGAGGGACACGGCCCTGGACACGAGCATGTCACAGGTTGTGTTCGACCCAAATTCTGCATTTTAGATCTGGATCGTGGCCGTTCGTTTCTTTAATTAGGGATCCGACGGCTGTGGGCTGTTAGTGCTTGGATATACCCGAGATTGGACCCTTGAAACCCTCATTTCACTTGAGAGGTTCTCTTTCTAAAGTATTTAGAGAGAGGAGAGCAAAGGAGGAAGAAGAAGCCTAGATCCGGTCACCGACGGAGCTTCGGAGCTCCAAATTGCGAACTGACTTCGGATCTACGGAGGCAAAGAGAGTGCGGTGCTTTTCATCCGCTTACTTTTCCATGGCGCCAAGGAAGAACGTTAGGGTAACGATTCTCTACTTGAGCATGTGAAGCTCTACTTCTTTTGCATAGTAAGCCCGCTCTCGCGAGTTTGCAGTGAGTTTGAGGCGTTCCTTCGGGTAGATATGTAAAGTCCCCATTGTGTAGAGTCCGTAATCGATAATGGATATATGCATGATGTGAAGCCTACCCGGACATGTTGGTCTGGATCGGTGATGTTGCATTGCATAATGGCCGGAGAAGACTCCGTGCGAATGTTTGTTTTTTGGGTTTTCTACGAGGTAGATTGCAACAGGGAGCCTTGGGGATTAACTCCAAGGTGCACCCGGAAAACTGGGCGGATGCGTGATTCTGCCGTCTTGGTGGCCTGAGAGCCAACTTGTACATAACTAGGTTATGTAATATTGTGCGTTCGATTCACGGGCTTTGGGGAAACTTAACTCGTGCCAATGATTTTAAATGTCGTGGCAAGTTAGCAATGGGTTGAGTGGAATCATTCCTGCTCTATGCGGTTCGGTTTTTGAGGCCTACCGAGGGCATAGAGGTCGGGTCTTTGGCTATCGATGATTTTAAGTGTCATGACTTCTGCTTATAGGCTGTTGATGATTTTAAGTGTGATAACTTCTGCCTAAAAGACTCAAATGCTCACGTGTGGTGCCGTCCAAGTGGTGGTGGTGGGACCGCGGTTTTGACCGGGTTCACCGAGAATGTGCCCTGAGTGCACGGGGTGTGTGGCCATGTGAGCCTACGCCTGTGATGTAGTGACATTACTATACTGCTTGGTTATGCTAATAAACTACAGGGAGGGAGCATCGCCGTCCCGAGTTGGGGGCGAGATCGTTATAATTTGGTCAGCATTGCTGACCGTTGCCTTTGTTTGCCACCGTGCGGTGGTTTGTTGTTTGCAGTTGCTGCTGGACCAAGGGGTCAATAGCGGGCTCAAGCCCAAGTTGCTGTGCCGACCCTCGAAGGCTTAATCTTTTGGTGGTTTTCTTTGTTCATATATGGCTGGCCTGCGTGCCGAGGTTTGAAAACATGTAATTTTGAAGGAAACAATTTGTAAGGCCTTAAGGCCAGTACTTGTGTATTTGTACTTCATTCCTTTGGGTTTGTTTAGTGGACATTCATGCTATTTATGCTGGGTTCTTCTTATAGCAACTTATAAAACTGCTTCTGCTAGAATGCTCTGTGTAGGACGTTGGATTGGTTGGATGGTTTTCATTGAGTAACCACCCGGTCTTTCTGTGGTATATGGGGTAGGGCCCCGACCGGACCTACTGCTATATGCTATGCGACGGATAGGGGGTGTTACAAATTTCACTTACACAGTAGACAAGCTTGTCACTTTATATATGAGATTCCAAAATCTACCACATACTTGGTTTCACAAACCAGTAAAAGTGACAGTTACTGTTAAGGAGTAGCAACAAAGAAATCACATGCGTTCTTGGTGGGATTCCAAGAATAAATTCAGGTATTTTAGAACACTTCTAAAATCTCCAAATCTATACGCCATGGATTTAGCAACTTCTAAAACATGGAATATTGTCAGCAACCTGCCTCTGATACCACTGTTGGGTTTTACTAGATGGCATAATAGTGGTGCACGCAGCGAAAATAAAGAACAAGAAAACCCCAAAAGTTCTGATCTGGCAATACTCATGAATCAAGAAGTAAAGCATGCTGTAATAAAATTACCTTTGAGTGATTGAGTCTATACTAAACTAAGATGCTCCAGAAAATTTCAGCTGGGCACTGGCAGCTTGAGTCCTGAGCGCAGAAATTGTATATGCGCCTCTACAGATAGTCCACACGATCGGGAGAACCCACAACCACTTGTCGAACAAGCATAAGGTCGGGAGAGGACACTCAACATCTCCATAGACTGCTAGATCTGTTAGAGGAGAGGCGATGACGACACTCACCAGAATCGGGATCGGGATCGTCGACGGTGATGGTGGAACGACTTCTGTCGGCTTTCTAGGGTTTCGGTCTTTCGCAAAGTAACTGCTCATGTGCTTAGACAGAATATCATGTCTAGCATAGAAACCCTTAAATATCTATTTATACTCCAACAGATAAATAGAACCGCTCTGCTACTATCCGCAGACCCAAGAACTTAGAATCCAGAAATTCGTCCAGACAACCCTTATCTCGACGAATCGTTGAGTATCCATAACATACATGAGGAATCGTCGAGTATCATCATATACTCGACGAATCGTCAATTATCTATAAGATACATGACGTACTCAACGCCTACCTTCAGCCGAATCAACACTTGACATCGATGAAGTCATTGAATGGACTTAACGCTGTTAACGCTATTTGCGCCATAGCATTGAGTGCACTCAATGCAATCAATGCCTAAAGTCAGATTTGTCGAATGGCGTTGAGTGAACTCAAAGCACTCAATGCCTAAGACCAAATTCGTCGAATGACGTTGAGTGAACTCAAAGCACTCGACGCCTAAGACTCAAATCTGTCAAGTCAACACTTTGACTCGATGAATCGTTGAACAGACTCAACGCACTCAATGCTTAAGTGCAATATTCAACGAATTAACTCCTTGACTCGACGAATCGTTGAATACACTCAACTCACTCAACGACATCATTCGACGAGTAAACTCTTAACTCGACGAAGGCGTTGAGTGGTCTCGACACACTCGACGTTTTTGCCTTAGAATATTTAAGTCCTTTTCAACTCATCATATGTGCTATACCATATAGATCCTTTCTCTCAATTTCTCCACAATCTTTATGTGCGACCCTGATAGGCACATACTGAGTTGGCAGTGAGGCCACATGCTTAATCACTTCCAAATCACAATGGTAACACCAACAATCTCGCACTTGATCTTGAAAGTATCAAACAAAACTTCACAAACAATGAGCGACATCTAGCAATACATCATTGCTCCCCAAACAATAAGAGTTTATTAAACTCAAAAGCCATTGTGATCAATATAACAGTGTTGTCATGTCCCTTCGTCCCTTACATCCAGATAAAACTAGAGGTATAGACCATGTCACCCTCATAATGGTTCTATCCCAGTTTCCTGATCTAAAATGGACTTTCAGAAATTGGTGAGCCCAATATCATATATTGACTCAACCAAGCATGATCATGCATTTCTCAATTCCATTCTATCAAGGGGCCCATGAATGCAACTCCTATCATAAAGGAGGATAAATCCCGTCTCTGCTCACATGCAAACATCCAAATGATTCATAAAGTACCCAATAATCATCTTTATCGTTCAACTTTCTCAAGATTGGACTTTGATAACATCAAAGCACGCTCTTCCTCACTCGATAAATGCTGTGACTTCAGGTCAAATGACCACAAACACCATTGCCACTTGAGCCATACTTATGACACGTTTATATAACAATCCACAAAGTATTCTCATGGTGGGTCTGTCCAATACAACTTGTTCATAACAAGTACCCATGTGATGACTTAATATCACAATATCATGACCTGTGAGGACGGGTCATCAGTCAACGCACATGCTAGTCTTAAATGTATCATCATCCTCAGCTTCTGAGATGATACAACAACAGAGACCTTTAAGCATGAAGCTTCTGGGATCTTAGGTTCTCACATTCAAGTCACTACTTGACCTATGGAAGCAAACACTCTAAGAGCATTTATACAGTTAACTACTCTATCACAATAAAAATAATAACACAATAAAAGAACTTGCCAAAATATATAAATGAAATGCATACAATACTTTAATCATCAAATGAAATAATCTAACCAACAAACATACAATCCATAAGACTCACACTAGGGATGATCATTAATGTATCATATACCCATAGATCTAACATGACTGTCATGCTTTCTCTGCGTTAGAGGCTTTGTTAGTGGATCTGTAATGTTTTCTTCAGTCGGCACTCTGCTAATGTTCACAACTCCTCAATCGACAATCTCTCGAATTAGATGGAACTGTCAAAGTATGTGCCTAGAGAGCTGATGAGATCTAGGTTCTGAAGCAATTGCAATTGCACCATTGTTGTCATAATAGAGATCTACGAGACGAACAATGCTAGGAACTACATCTAACTCGCCGATGAATTTCCTAATCCATATAGCTTTCTTCGCTGTATTTGAGCGGCGATATACTCGGCCTCAGTTGTAGAATCGACAATTGTCTTCTACTTGGAAATTTTCCAGCTAATAGCATCTCCATTAAGGCAAAATATGAAGCCTGACTGAGACTTTGAGTCATCCCTATCAGTCTGGAAGCTAGCATCCGTGCAACCCCTTACAACGAGCTCTTCCTCTCCACCAAATATCAATAACATATCCTTAGTCCTTCGTAAGTACTTCAGGATATTCTTAAGGCAATCCAGTGACTTTCACTGGGATCAGACTGATACCTGTTAGTCATGCTCAAGGCATAAGAGACATCGAGTATAATACATATCATTGCATACATGATTGACCCAATTGCCGAATCATATGGAATCAAATTCATGTGGTCCTTATATTTACAAGATTTAGGACACTGGTCCTTAGAGAGACTCATACTATGAGACGTGTAAGAATCCTTTCTTGGACTCAAGCATGTTGAACCACTTCAACACCTTATCAATGTACGTACTTTGGGTCAAACCCATCAACTTCTTCGATCTATCTCTATAGATATTAATACCAAGTATATAAGTCGCTTCATCCAAGTACTTCATTGAAAAACAGTCCCATAGGTTGTTCTTAACAACTTGCAGGGCCGATTTATCATTCCTGATAAGCAGTATGTCATCTACACACAATATCAAAAAGATAACTATGCTCCCACTAATTCATTTGTAAGCACACAGTTCATCCTCATTTTTGCTAAAACCAAACTCTTTGATCTTTTCATCAAAATGAAGATTCCAACTTCGAGAAGCCTGTTTTAATCCATAAATGGATCTCTGCAGCTTGCATATTTTAGTGGTTTCACCCGGAGATACAAAACCCTCGGGTTGTGTCATATACACTTCCTCAAGGAGGTTTCCATTTAGGAAAGCCGTTTTGACATCCATCTGCCAGATCTCATAGTCATAATACGTAGTAATAACAAACAAAATACTGATGGACTTAACCATGACAACAGGGGAAAAGGTCTCATCATAGTCAATATCATAAATTTACTTGAAACCCTTAACACCAATCACACTTTGAATGCCTATACATTCCCATCCATGTCGATCTTTTTCTTGAATACCCACTTGCACCCTATGGGTCTTACCCCTTCAAGTGGTTCCACCATGGTCCAAACTTGGTTTTCATACATGGAGTCCATCACAGATTTCGTGGCCTCAAGCCACTTCTCGGAGTCTGGTCCACTCATAGCCTCTTAGTAGGTTGCAGGCTCATCTTTATGATCCATAAGCAACATATTACCTATTTGAGAGATGAGAAATCCATATCTCTCAGGATCAAACCCTGGTCTACCAGATCTATATGGAACTTGTGTTTCCTGAGCAGGTTCTCCAGCTACAACAACTTGTAGTCCTGGCTCAGGTTCCAATTCCGGCTCATTCACATTTTGTGGTTCTTGAACTTCTTCAAGTTCTACTATGTCAGTCTTTCTACTTAAGAACTCTTTCTCAAGAAAGACGTCTGTCTTTGCGATAAACACTTTTCCCTCAGACAGTATGTAGAAATAGTTCTCTTTAGTTTCCTTAGAATGCCCCACAAGATAACACTTATCTGATTTGAGTTCCAACTTGTCAAACATTTGACGTCTTACGTAAGCCTCACATCCCCAAATCTTAATGAACGACATACTATGACGCTTCCCACTCCATATCTCATATGGTTCCTTTAGAATCTCTTTTGTTGGAGAAACAATTTAGTGTAAAAGCAGCAGATTCTAGAACAAAATCCCGAAAGGAAACATGCAGATCTGCATGCATCATCATCGACCGTATTATGTCTAATAGAGTACGATTTCTCCACTCAGACACACCATTATGAAAGATAGGGGATATATATGATTACTCTAGAGGGGTGGGGGGGGGGGGGGTGAATCGAGTAATTTAAAACTTTTGGCTATTTTTAAAATTTATCAGAGTACAATAGGTGATAATAAAGTAGTATAAAAGAAAATGCAAACTAAGCTAAACTATCACAACACAGCAAGAACAAAAAAGAAAAGATCACACACATACAACACAAGAATTTTATAATGGTTGTCCAAATTGGGTACAACCACTCTTCTATCACGCTGTTAGGAATCTACTATCAGTTTTTTGATCAGGTGACTGCCACCACAAGATCTATTTACATGGAGATCTCACAACCCTTTAGGCTTTTGATCAGGTGCCCAAAAACCAAGAATAAACTTTTGAAGGGAGTTAATAAACCCTTTTACATGAGGTTGGTAGAGTTGATGGTGTCTTCTCTTTTCTCTATACAGTAGAGAAAACTTGTGAATTTTTGTTGTCAAAGCTCCTTCTAAGTAAAGAATGGTTCAGAAAGCTTGGAGCCTTGCTCAGGGTGTAGGTCTTCAGCCTTGTCTTGTTGAAATCCAAGAACTTTCTGGCTAATTCAAATTTGTTGTCCTTGAATATTCCTAGAGCAGAAGTTGAAGAAGACTTTTGATACTTGATGGTTGTTCTTCTTCATTCTTCAGAAAGAACAAGGGGAAAACATAATGTTTTCAGCACTAAGAAGAATTAGATAGTCTTCAGTAATTTTTGTGTCTCTGTATTCTCTTGTTTTTCCACTGTTTGTCTGATGTCGAGTCTCTGTGTACGACTGAAAAGAGAAAATCTCTTTTATATTCTGCTGTCAAAATTCTCCTTTTTAAATTTGAATTCCAAGCATTGATTCTCCCGATTGATCAGGAGAATGAAACGACTGGAGAATATACTTTAATGAGTTTCCCCAACTGTCCCAATAAATTAAGCAAGTAATTAATCCTGATGAAGAACATAATTAATGCTACCAATAACTGCTATATTCAGGAGAATATGTATGTTAATTACTCAGGAAATCGCTACTAAATAATAAAATAAATAAGGACGGAAATAAAGAAAACTCCTAAGTCTGGCTTGGGACAGAATTCGTCAAACTCTGAACAGAATTCGTCGACTGGAGATCCAAGTTCGTCGAGCTGATAAATCCTATTCGTCGACCTGAGCTCAGCAAACTGCATTCTGGAAATAACTAGCCAATTCCGCGCTCTAAGTTCGTCGAACAAATAATCTGTCTTCGTCAAGCTGAGTTCAGAGAAAATAAATTGGAAAGAATCTGTTGAAGCTGAACTCCAGATTTCGTCGAGCAGAGCTGTCTGAATGCGGAGATCGTCGACCTGAGCTTGAATATCGTCGTGCTCAACTTAGAGAAATAACTCTGAGTTCGTCGATCTGCGATCGACGATCGTCGAGCTGAGTTCGAAGAATTTTGAACTGTTAATTTTGAACTTTGAATTATTCTAAGTCTGAGTTTACTGAGGTCCTCTAGTGGCTGGTCCATGTAGGTTGAACCTAATGACTAACCTAAACTCTAGGACATATAGACTTGACACTAGCTATACAATGTGGGTCAAACTCATCCTAATTAGTGAGCCTATCCCGAATCCAAACTAGGGATCCAACATATTATGCTATAGTGTTATATGTGGAGTGAGCTGTGATACAATACCACATTCTTTCAGATGATCACATAACTAATAACTTAGGTATTCGCCACCTCGATCAAATCGGAGTGCCTTAACCATCTTACCCAGCCGTTCTCTACTTCGTTCGTAAACTCATCGAAATTTTCAAAGATTTCGGATTTGCACTTCATAAAATACACATATTTGTATCTACTGAAATCATCAATAAATGTAACAAAATAGAAGTACCCACCTCTGGTCATAGAAATCATGGGTCCACATACGTCACTATGTATTATACCCAAGAGATCATTAGCACTCTCATTGTTTCCAGTGAAAGGGAACTTAGTAATCTTTCCTAACAAATAAGATTCACATCTCTCAAATGTTTCATAATCAAATGGGTCCAATAGTCCATTTCTATGGAGCATGGATATACGTTTCTCATTTATATGGCCCAAATGACAATGCTAAAGATACGTAGGATTCGAGTCATTCGTTTTTAGTCTTTTAGTATTTTCTATATTATAGATCTGATGGTCTAAGTTCAAAACATATAAACCATTAAACATTTGAGATATACCATAACAAACATCATTCTTAAATATTGAACAACAATTATTCTTAATAATAAAAGAAAAACCCACCATGTCAAAACATGAAATGGATATAATGTTTCTAGTTATGGAAAGAACAAAATAACAATTATCTAGTACGATTATAAGCCCACTAGGCAAAGCAAGGAAGTAAACACCCACGACGACAACAACAACTCTTACTCAATTGCCACACGTAGGTCCACCTCTCCTTTACTCAACATTATTCTCCTTCCCAGTTCTTGCACATTTATACAAATATGAGAATCACATCCGATATTCAATACCTAGGATGAAGGAGCAGAAAAGTTTATCTCTATAACATAAATACCTGAAGCGGAAGTCATACCTCCCTTTATCCTTTGCAGACCCTCAATGTATGAAGGACAGTTCCTTCTCTAATGACTAGCCTTGCCAAAGTGGTGGCACTTTCCCTTTTTCCCCAACCCTTTATTTTTCAGTGCAAAAGACTTGGGCTCCAAAGCAGACTTAGTTCCCATCTTCGTCTTCTTGAAGCCCTTGGCCTTGCCCTTGCATTTATGCACCATCAATATGGGGCTAGCAGGCTTGACCTTATTTACGTTGATCTCGACAGTTCGCAACATGCCTAAGAGCTCGGACAATGTCTTGTCTATTTCATTCATGTTATAGTTCAAGACAAACTGCTCATAACTATACAACAACAATTGTAGGATCAAGTCTATGGCCAACTCTTGGCCCAGAGGGAACCCTAGTCTTTCAAGATTCTCGATATACCCAATCATCTTGAGTACGTGAGTCCCTACTAAGTCCCAAACTCCCATCTTGCATTGGAACAACACCTTAATGACATCGAATCTCTCTTGACGAGCTTGCCCTTGAAACATTTTCTTGAGATGCTTGTCAATACCCTTGCAACCCATGTTCTCATGTTGCTTTTGGAGCTCAGAGTTTATGGCCTCTAGCATGAGACATTCGACGTGCAAGGAGTCGTCAAGAAACTTCTTATGAGCATCTTTATCAGCACGGGATGTATTCCCGGCAGGCTCATAAGGGGTTACCTCTGTTGAAATTTCCCGGACCTTGGAGTTAGCAGGGGTTATCTTAACTTAAGTTAGTCACAACCAGAAATACATGCAACACAAGAGACTTTATTGATTAACAACAGTCTTCCTTACAAGACGAGACATACATGGTGAGACATGCTTCACCAAACAACCACCAAAGGGAAAACAGAGATTACAAAAACAAGACAAGACAAACAAGCTGTGCGGACTCAAACACCAAGCTCGCGATCTACTGCTGTGGAGTCTGCACAGTCCGCCAGGTCGCCAGACCGCAACCCAAGCTGCACGGACTACCCCTTATTCCAATGCTAGCTCTAGCTGCCGATCTGCAAGCCGCCTAACCGTGAGGTCGCCTAGCCGCCAGACCACACAAGCTGTGATGACGAATAGAACAGTCTGCCTGAAGCAGGCTACTTATTGAACCCCGAACCAAGTTGCCAAAGAGAAGACCGTCTGGTCGCTGTCCCCTACCTACTGTTTACCACCTGTTGCTTAACCGTAGAGTCCGCACTGTCCATGACCGTAATCAGAGCCAAGTCCTGGATTTCCAGCGCTATCCGCACAACCTGCACAACACAACTCGGACAACTCTACCAAACCATGCGGACACCAAAAGTCAGTCCGCAGCAACTGTTGCGGGCTCAATTTACTGTTCACTTACTTCGGTTCTCTATTACTCAGGTTACTATTCCTTATGTGACATGAGTCCTATTTATAGGAACGATGATGAGTGTGGTCACCGCCCTAGCTGATAGGATCACCGCCACATCCCGCAGTAAGAACATGTGTATCCGTAAGACCCGCGGATACACTCCAGTCCGCTGCTACCTGTGCAGGATAGACAGTCCACCATTGCTTCTCCAAGGCTGGACAACAAAACTAGTCCGCCTTGTCACCAAAGACCAAGCCAATGCCAAAGCTACACCAAGGCCAGACAGCAACACCAGTCCACCTTGTCGCCAAAGGCCAAGCCAATGCCAAGGCCTCACCAAGGCCAGACACATCGCCAGTCCGCCTTGTCACAAGGACAAGCCAAGACCGCCATAGCCGGACTCTGTACAACATTGTCCGCCAATCCGCGGACACAGATCCAGCCCACTTATCCCGAGCCCACAACCTTGCCACAAGGCAAATGCCATACTCAACGGACACACCATTCCAGTCCACTCATACTGCAGAAAGCTCTAGTCCGCATATCCTTGTAGATAACTCCAGTTCGTATACCCTGAGTCAGCCTTATCACCAAGACACCTACCGGACTCAGCGGACACTGCTCCAGTCTGCTTACATAGCACACCTCCAGTCCGCTTCTTCCGCGGACTGCTCCAGTCCACATATCCCACAGACTATTCCAATCCACATATCCCGAGTCCACGATCATGCCAGCAAGGCAGCTATCAGACTCAGCGAACGCAACTCCAACCCGCAAGCAGTTGCGGACACAATCTCCAGTCCGCTTACCCCCAAACTGGCAACCAACGCACATAGCACTTCTGCCGAGCTTGGCAGACTGAGAAGCAGTCCGCGTTCCACTACGCGATCTCCCCGGACTGAGTCAAACATAGACCTGCTTCAGAACCAACCAAGTCCACACCACTGGCCACAAGGGCTAGTCCGCACTTACTGGCGGACACTGGATCCAGTCCGCCAATCCCGGTGACCTTCAGCACCTGTCCGTACTGACTGGCGATCTCCGCGGCTTCCACTTGCCACTTCACCAGAGCTAGACCAAGGCTTCTGCCATGCCGGTCTGCTGAGCTCCAGTTCTTCAATCTACTTCTTGTCGGACTCCGCAGATAGAGTCGCTATCCGCCTAGTTACTTCCTGGGATCCAGCTGCTTGCAGAGCATAAGCTGGCTTGGCTAACTGCCGCTGCTGTCTGTGCAATCTGCGCGAACAGATCGCCCAGGCCGCTATAGAACAAGCCGTCTTTACTAGCCCCGCTGACCTGGCTGTCCGCCAACCTGTCCGCATAGTCCGCGCGGATAGGTTTCCCAAGTCCTCCATTCACCCACTTTCACTTCATAATTTTCAACACTCCCCCTTGACGTGAGAAGAGGTGAATAACTCCAGCAGCTCCCGTAATCTTGCACCTGGTCCCTCCGATAGCATCTACGAAGAGATGTCCAAGACATAGTCCTCACCCCGCATATCATGGACCATGATGAAGCCCTCCAGCATCTCCCGAAAGGAGCCATGCTTCCCTCTGCCTTCTTCTTCAGCTTCAACCTAGCTCCACTCATATATCACAAGAGTATTACCAACAACCTTGAGCACAGGGGCACAAGCCTCATTATATCTGCGAGAAGTCACCTCCTCAGCCTTGGTGTCAACCACCTCCTTGATTCTAGTGGGGTCATCATAGCTAGAAGGTACTCGCTCGACTTGAGGGCTTGCAAGGAAATATGAGACCAAGCTCGCCGTGTTCCCTTTGCAATATCGAGCTGGTGAGTTACTGATCCTTTTCGATATCCGAAGAACCTGATCATGGCTTACCACCTCCGCTGCTCCTCCTGAACCAGCTCTATTCCCGGGCAAACCCGAAACAATGCTCCCCTTTCTTCCTGAACAAGACGCCACCTCACTGGAACCAGAAGCACCTGGAGCAACGCTCCCCTACTACCTGAACCAGAAGTCTCCGCTCTCGAACAAGAACTACTTGGAACATCGCTCCCCCTGCTTCTTGAACTGGAAGCCTCCGCCTTCGAGATGGAAGTACTTGGAGGATCGCTACCCTACTTCCTGACCCTGATGCCTTTGCACCAGAGCTAAAACAACCTGGAGCTCCTGGTGACTCAGGCAGCTCCACCTGAACCTTAGCAACATCCTCCTTCAGCCCACTATCTGACTTTTTCATCTCTAGCTCCATATATGAGCTATCCCAATACGACGTCAGTTCTTCGAATATAATGTCTTTCGACACAATGAGCCTCTTCGTCGTAGGATCCATACACCTCCATCTTCTCCTCTGCTCATCATACCCAACAAAGACTAACTTTGTCTTAAGAGCATCCAGAGTCTGTACGTAGCAGGTAGATCCAAACAACCGTAGGTGCTTTACACTGGGCTTCACCCCGAACATCAGCTCATAAGGAGCCTTCACATAGATCAAACTAAGAGGCATCTGATTGATGACATGAGCAACACAGGCCATTCCTTCCGCCTAAAAAGTCTTAGGAACGCCTTTGCTCTGAAGCCAACACTTGTAGGTCTCCATCAATCAAGGGGATCATCCGAGCTACAACACCACCTTGCTGTGAAGTATGTCCACAAGAAAGCTCCTTCCGGATCCCATGCTTTCTGCAAAAGTTCGAGAACTCAGTTTAGTCAAACTCACCACTAATGCTTGTCCTCAACTTCTTGATTCGCAGGCACAGCTGGCCTTCCACAAGCTTCTTGAACTTCACAAACAAGCTCATCAAGTTCGACTTCTCCTTTGTGAAGTATATCCAAGTATACCTTGAATAGTCATCAACCAATATCAACATGTACCTGCGGCCTCCAAGACTGGCGGTGATGGTCGGTCCAACTAGAGCACAATGGACAATCTCTAAAGGTGCTTTACATCTGGATTGAGCCTTATCAACCATAAAGTGATAAGCTTCACTTTGCTGACATCCCGCACATCCCTGACCATCGCTATATGATGACAATCTAGGCAATCCTCTTACGAGTCTTCTTACCGCCATTGCTTTCAGCTTGTCCATCCCTACATGCCTCAGTCTTTCATGACAGATAGCGGCACTATCACTAACTTTCATCCGATCAGCACCCGAACTTGTTGATGAACCAACTAAGTTCTTCTCCTTACTCCCAACATGAGCCACATTTGCCGAGAGCAAGACAACCTTGCACTCTTTCCTGAGATGACCATGCTAATTGCATCTATAACACCTTGGTCCTTCCTTCCTCTTCCCATAACGCATAGGAGAAACACTCCTCTCTTGCTGATATGAAGTAGAAGGACCTTCCTCCGCAACAACCTTCACCTCCTTCCTGAACAACCCATCAAGGGAAGTCCAAACCTCCGCAGCTGACCGACATCCACTAATGTAGTCCAAGAGCTCTGATGAGATCACCTGCTTGAGAATAGACTCCGCTTTCACATTTGTCTCCTTCCAAGCTCTCATCTCTTCAGCATTGCCAGTAGTAGCCCCCTGTCTTTCTGCTCCGCATACTACCTCCCAAAGGTCCTCGCCAAGAAGAAAACTCTCCATACAAGACTTCAACCTATCAAAGTTTGTCTCTGTAAGGAGATCAATTCCAAGACAACTTGCTTCTTCCACTGCCATGGTTCTACCACTGGTTCCCTCTTCACAAGAGCAACAACCACTTCAGTTGATCACTACTTATCCACTCCAACCCAGCTTTGATACCATGTTGAAATTTCCCAGACCTTGGAGTTAGCAGGGGTTATCTTAACTTAAGTTAGTCACAATCAAAAACACATGTAACACGAGTCTTTATTGATTAACAACAATCTTTTTTACAAGGCGAGACATACATGACGAGACATGCTTCACCAAACAACCACCAAAGGGAAAGCAGAGATTACAAAAATAAGACAAGACAAACAAGCCGCGCAGACTCACACACCCAACCGCCGGTCTACTACTGTGGAGTCTGCACAGTCTTCCCGGTTGCTAGACCGCAACCCAAGCCGCGCGGACTACCCCTTATTCCAATGCTAGCTCTAGCTGCCGATTTGCAAGCTGCCTAGCCGCAAGGTCGCCTAGTCGCCAGACCGCACAAGCTGCGATGCCGAATAGAACAGTCCGCCTGAAGCAGGTGACTTATTGAACCCCGAACCAAGTTGCCAAAGAGAAGACCGTCTGGTCGCTGTCCGCGACCTGCTGTTTACCGCTCATTACTTAACCGCAGAGTCCGCACTGTCCCTGACCGCAATCAGAGCCAAGTCCTAGCTTTCCAACGCTATTTGCACAACCTACACAGCACAATCCGGTCAACTCTATCAAACCGCGCGGACACCAAAAGTCAGTCTGCAACAACTATTGCGGGCTCAATTTACTGTTCACTTACTTCGGTTCTCTCTTACTCAGGTTACTATTCCTGATGTGACATGAGTCTTATTTATAGGCTTGATGATGAGTGTGGTCACCGCCCTAACCGATAGGATCACCGCCACATCCCACAGCAAGAACATGTGTATCCGCAAGACCCGCGGATACACTCCAGTCCGTCAAGAAATTGGGAGAAAGGATCTATATGGTATCTTCATATACTCGATGAACTCAACACCTACCTTCAGCTGAATCAACACTTGACATCGACGAAGGCGTTGAATGGACTCAACGTTGTCAACGCTTTCTGTATCATGGCGTTGAGTGCACTCAACGTACTCAACGCCTAAAGTCAGATTCATCGAATGGCGTTGAGTGAACTCAAAGCACTCAACGCCTAAGACCAAATTGGTCGAATGATGTTGAGTGAACTCAAAGCACTTAACACCTAAGACTCAGATCCGTCAAGTCAACACTTTGACTTGATGAATCGTTGAATGGACTCAACGCTTAAGTACAATACTCGACGAATCAACTCCTTGACTCGACGAATCGTTGAATACACTCAACTCACTCAACGTCATCATTCAACGGGTCAACTCTTAACTCGGCGAAGACGTTGAGTGGTCTCGACACACTCGACGCTTTTGCCTTAGAATATGTAAGTCATTTTCAACTCATCATATGAGCTATACCATATAGATCCTTTCTCCCAATTTCTCCACAATCTTTAAGTGCGACCCTGACAGGCTCATACTGAGTTGGTAGCGAAGCCACATGCTTGATCACTTCCAGATCACAATGATAACACCAACAACCTTCTGAAATTAATTCTTTTTATTTTATTAGTTCTGAAATTAATTCTTTTATTTTATTAGTTCTGAAATTAGTTCTCTTTTCAATGAGATGCATACCTTCTGAAATTAGTTCTTTTATTTTATCATTGCCTTTTTTGTCGTCTCTATGGTGAAGGATGACAGAGTTTGTCCATGGTCCCTCTTTTGAATGTGTTGCATACCTTCTTAAATTAGTTCATTTTATTTTATTAGTTTTAAAATTAGTTCTTTTATTTTATTAGTTCTGTAGTTGGTTCTTTTTGAATGTGCTGCATACCTTTTGAAATTAGTTTTTTTATTTTATCAATGCCTTTTTTTTGTAAGGTACTAGGTTTTAAACTCAAAAAAGTGTGTTTGTTGATGTATTCGGAGCACTTTAATATTAAATAAACATTTTTACATTCTGTTACAGTTGCAAAACGTCATTGGCCACGTCATATGGCAAGGCACTTCTTCACGAAAAATAAATATTGGGCAGCGTGTTTTGTTCCTCCCGTGTACTATCCTTCCCAGAAGCCCTAGGCAATCTTTCTCTGCTTAGTTTCCTCTCGTCTAGCGATCTTGCCGGTGCATTCACTCCTCCCGTGCAGTTTCCTCCTCTTAGGCCCTAGGTGATCTCTCCATGCGCATCGCCGCCAAATCAAGATCGCCTCTGATTTATCGCCACCCGCCAGTAAGTTTGCGATTTTTTGTTTTCACTTTGATTTTTTCCTTCTCCCTTGCCTCTGATCTTGCTAATGTCAGAAAGCCCTTTCACATCTCTCGGCTGCTCTTCGCTGCCCGGTCAATTGACATTGTTGGATGCTTTTGGGCGGCCTTCATCCGGATCCTGGAGGGCTCTGCTTGAACCAAGCCGTGCTCGCAGCTCGCACCCCACTTATTATGGAAATTATAAAAACCTCCCGTCAATGTTACAAAACATAACAACAAAATATGTCATCTTTTCAAAGCAACGAACTGAGGATTCTTCTTTTCAGGTCTCATGGATATAGTGAAAAAATGATGTAACATTCACATATAACAGCAAAATATGCCATCTTTTAATTTGCACACAGTCCTCCAACATTTCAATTTTATAAAATCAACTTTTCATAAACTCCAACATTTCAATTCTATAAAATCAACTTTTCATAAATACAAAAAGATCTAACAAGAGGACATGGATGTGATATCATAATGATCTAGACATGTAGATGAGGCGAGCACGGGTGTTGCCCGTGCGAATTATTTTGAATGATTGTAAGGCTCTATGAAGGGTTTGTAAATTACCTTAGGATGAGTTATCTTCATAGGTAATAATAAGAGGTTGATTCACTAAATAAAAAACATATGAAATAATTCCTCTCTCGCTCTGTTTTCTAATACTACACGATCTCTCTCCCGCATTGAAACCATTTCAGCTCTGCACTACTTACAGAACAAAGAGAATGTATAGTCTGAATTTGTTTATGATTCATAGCATATTGAACAAACAAAACATCCTATACTCATCTCCTAAATTGGGCCTATCACCTCACTGTATTTTGTTGCTCTTGGATCTTATATTTCATATATTTCGTGGTTTCAATTTCCTTTCTCTGTAATTATGTGATGTTCATGCATCATTATCAACCATCAATCCTACCTCCTGTCCTGAATAACCGATCATCATTTTGAAATCTCATTCCTGTTTCCATGCTTCCTTCATTTATAGGATCCCATCTCCCGTTATTAGTATTTCATCTTCCTGATAGGTAGTAAATATTTGAACATATTCCTTACCTTAATATATTTGAATTGCAGCTATTTGTAGATATAGAGCGTAATCACAACATAGTAGAACTACATAATAATGTTCAATCTCATGTTCGTGCTCGAAAACGGATATGACGACCATTCTTGTCATGGCGTCGCCTAGGCGTCGCGGCGCCCAATTGTAAACAAGGCGTTGACGCCTTTTTTTTTACAAAAAATATGGGAATAGACTGCGGTTTATATATAAACCGCAGTCTATTCTATGATATACTGCGGTTATTTTAAAACCGCAGTTTATTCCATGAACCAGAGAATCAACTGCGGTTCATATATAAACTGCAGTCTATTGTAGGGGTCAGTGTAGAATAGATTGCGGTTCATATATAAACCGCAGTCTATTCTCCAATCGACTGCGGTTTATGAAAACACCGCAGTCTATGCCATGAACCTGAGAATATGCTGTGGGTATTTTAAAACCGCAGTTTATTCCTTCCAGAGAATAGACTGCGGTTTTACAATAACCGCAGTTTAGGTTAGGGTTCATGGTAGAATAGACTGCGGGTCATATAATAACCACAGTCTATTCTACCCTGAACCATAGAAGAGACTGCGGTCTATGTATAAACCGCAGTCTTTACTATCTATTTTTAAATTTTAACCGTGAGCCGTAAAAATCTAGTGTTTCCCCGAGTTTTTGGTTCTTCTTTTTTACGGTCGCTGCGCTTTGCGAGAAACCCTAAAGGCGATTTTATTCAAGTTTTTGCTCTCCTTTGCTTCGATTTGACGATTCTTATTCGACAAAACTAATATTCTCACTTAGGTATACTATTTCTTAATACCTTTTCTCGGTTTTGAACTTTTGATCTCTATGGTCTTTGCTAAACTGCTAATGTTTTTATTATTATTAGTTTATTACTTTATTAGTAGACTACTAGTAGTACTGTAGTAGTAGTAAATTAGTAATGTAGACATGTAGTATAAACATTGTGTTCAAGTTTCGACTCTCCTTGCTATTCTAAAGGTATATGAAGTTATAAACAACACAATGTGTCGAAATATTACAGTTTAACCCCTATTATACATGTCTAAACATCCTGAATAACATACTAACATAGTAACATACTAACATATATATATTTATATGTGTGAATTGTGATTGTGTGGTAGTAACTAGTAACTAGTAGCTCAATATCATTGCGGTTTTGTATGAATTTTGTTTAGGTTTTTTGTATGGTTTAGGTTTTTTTTAGGGTTTTACAGGAAAATGTCGGATAAGGGATCTTCATCGAGGTCAACAAGAGGCTTCACGAAAATGAATGAACTGAATAAGCTTAGGCTAGAGGGGAGGAAGCTTATTATTTCTTTCCGTCATGATGGCCGCATTATTCCCGGGCCTGAAACAAATAAATTGATGAGTTATATGAGATCTCTTATGAAGTGTTATGTGTCAATTACATATGTTGCATGGAGGGATATTGATAAACAAATTAAAGATCAAATATGGGCAGAATTAAATGTACGTAACCTTGTTATGAGTGATTACATATCTTTGGTGTTTTAGTTAGTTTTTAATTGATATTATCTATTATTTTCAGATTTATTTTGATAATATTGATGGTCATTACAAGGCATTAATGAAAAGTATGGGTGAAAGTTGGAGGACTTGGAAATCCAAACTTTTTATCAATTATGTAAAAAATGTTGATTTGGAGCATCGATACAATGTTCCTGTCAAATATAGTTTTATTACTGCTGAAGACTGTAGAGTTTTTGTCGACCATCGCACTACTACAGAATATATGGTTGTGTTCTTAACTTCTTATTAAATTCAATGTTTTATATCATTCTTTAACTTTATAACTTATAAGCAAATTAAGTATTAACACATATTTATTTTTATAGGAAAAAAGTAAGGTTAATACTGAGAGAGCAAAAACACGAAAGACCTTTTATACTACTTCCAGAATGGGTTATTCTGGATTAGAAAAAAGAATGGTATTAGCTCTCTACTTCTCTCTCGTTTTTTGTATTTTAAAATTTGGTTTCTCAATTATTTGTATGATAATTTATTTTCATTTTATTGTCAAGGTTGAACAAGGTGAAGCTGCACCAATTTCACATGCGGAGTTATGGAAAGCCGGTCATAAAAGAAAGACTGGTGAATACATTAGTAAAGATGCAGCTGAATTGACATCTAAAATGGTAAGTGTAAATGAATCATTTCATCATTTGTAAATTATCGATAGTAATATTTCTTGAGAAGTATATTTTCTTATCTGCAATTCTATTCCAATATTTATTTCTTTTGTTTAGGACGAGTTGTCGAGCCAAGTGTCCCATAGTGCTGAAACGGTGTCACAGGGAAGAAATGACATCCTTGCATCTATTTTAGGCCAAGAACATCCGGGCAGAGTTAGAGCTGGTGACAAGTTTTCCACAATTACAAGATTTTTTAAGAATGATAGGCGGAGCGAGAGGACACCAATAGCTCGTATTGAAGATGTAGAAACTATAGTACAAGAAAGATTGAGCGAGCAACAGGAATTATGGATCCAAAAAGAACAAGCGCAACAAAAATTATGGAGCCAAAAAGAACAAGCGCAACAAGCCGAGATTAGTAGTATGAAGAATCAAATTGAAGAGCTTATGCGCATGTTTAGTGCTAGAACTGGAACAAGTGTTGCACTTCCAGTTGCACAATTATTATTATGTTTAAATATTTATACTTTTATGAAATGTTATGTTCTTTTTTGTTGGGCAGGTAATTAATTATTTTTTGTTACTTTTTGGTTTCTCAGTCTCAGCCGGAGTATGAATCCAGGTCACATGAACCTGAGAGTAGTCAGAGTAGATATGAACAATTATCTTCTACGGTATTATAATTTATAATATTATTTTTGACTTTTATGTAATCAATGAATTCAATATTGATCTCCACATTCCATAATATTAATTCTTTTATTTCCATAGGCTAGTGAGACTGAGACTACAAATGAATTCATTGATATCTTGCCCAGTTTTAAAGTAAGATGGAGAATGAAGATAAAATAATATCTCTAGTGTTAGATTCAACAGTATTTGGGAGTGTTAAATCAACATGTACGTACTTTGAAAATTCAGAGTTGTATGATTTTCTAAATATGAAAATGATTGGAGCTAACATCATATTAGTATGTATTGAGTGAGTATTGTGCATCTGACTACTGAGTATCAAATATTATAAAATTAAGAATTTTTATTAATATATAAATTGATTTTGAATTTACATATTTTTGCAGGTACATAGACTCACAATTAAAGAAATTTACATACAATATTGGTGTATATTTTCATAATCCACATGCCATTTTTGCTATTAATGATGACTATGCCAAAGAACATTCAAAAACACGAGTTGAAGATCTAAAAATCAGGCTTAGGACGCTTAGTCAACTCCAATCAGATTATTTATTATTTGTGCCCTATAATAGATTGTAAGTATGAAAAATCTTTGTATCAAATATCAATGATTATTACTATTTTTTATTCTAATTAAGTTATTAATTATTTCATTTGTTTCACAGAGAACATTGGATGTTGGCTATTATTGATTATAATAATTATACAGTTTATTGGCTTGATCCCATAAATAATGACATTCGTGATGATATTAAAAATGTCATTATAAAGTAAGTTTATTAATGAGTTATTTACTTACTTTCCTAGTTGTTTACATTTTGCTATAAACTAATTCTTTTTATATTTTATGAAGTGCATTTAAAGATTTAGCAAAATAGCGGCATACCAGTTTTAAAAAGCTAAAAGTTACAAAGTTGATTCCAGTAAGTTTTAGAATTATAGCCTATATGAGTATATGTATTGTAATTTAAACATTTGTAATTAAAATACTTACCAATTGTTTATTTATGTTACTGTGTAGTGCTCAAAACAACCAGATAGTATTCAATGTGGGTATTATATCATGTGCTACATGATTGATATAGTTGATGCTCTTAAAATTAGGCCAATGCCATCATTGGTAAAGGTATGTGACGTTACTATCTAGTGCATGTAGATTGGTAATAATTATGTTGAATTGATTTTAACCATTTTTGTTTTATTGCAGATCTATCATAGAGTGACACAATTTTCGTCGGAGAAAATAGATAATATTAGAAATACAATTTGTCATTATATAATCACTAATTGTGTTTCATGAATCATGATTTGATTGACAAATGACAAATGTATTTTTGTATTGCTAGATTTATCATGGAGTGTCTTGTCTATACTATAGAAGTAGAACTAATGAAAATGGTCTTATGGTCTTGTTGACTCTTCTAAATGAGCATGTCTTTGAGAGTTCTTTAAATTGTTCATTATGATGATTTCTTTAGCCGTTATTTATTTCATTATCCCGACCTAACTCTGCAATTTATAGGTCCTGTTTGTGAAAGATGGAAGACCAAAACAACAACACTCTTTCTCCATCCATTGGTAGTAATGACCTTGATCCAAAAACGGATCCTAAACAAAAAGTAAAGTCAAATGATCATGGTTGGAAGTATGGTCATTGGACCAACCTAGAAGATAAAAATATAGTTAAATGTAATTTGTGTGGTAGATTGATAAAGGGTGGTATCAAAAGGTTGAAACAACACTTATGTGGCGGGTATGGAGATGTATCCAAGTGTTTGAAGACTACTTCTGAAATAGCAGCTGAGATGTATTCAGTTTTAATGCTAAAAAAGGATAATGTGCATCTGACTGTTGATGATGACAATGAGAGTGACCAAGAAAGAGAGCCAACAGGGTCACAAAATGTATCCCCAATATTATCTACAGCTAAAACGTCATTTCTCCCAAGTTCTGGGACAAGTGCCAAAAAAAGGAAAGTAATCCACTTGAAACAAAAAAGGGGGCCTATAGATGCTCATGTGAGGCGTGCTCCTGAAGATGTAGTAGATGATAGACGTGCAAAAGGTCCTGCACAAACTACTATCGAGAGATGTTTTAGAACACCTGAAGAGAAAAAGAGAGTTGATAATTATGTTGCTGATTGGTTCTATGAATGTGGAATTCCATTCAATGCTGGAAAGACATGAAGTTTTGAAGTCATGCTTGAAGCAGTTGGACAGTATGGGCCTGGTTATAAAGGCCCTAGTTATCATGATTTGAGAGTCTCATTGCTAAAAAATACAAAAGATAAAGTTATGGAGATGAAGACAAACTATCAAGCGTACTGGAGGAGATATGGTTGCACACTTATGTCAGATGATTGGACAGACAAGAGAGGGAGACATTTGATCAATTTTCTAGTCAACTGTCCAGAAGGATCCTATTTTATGGGTTTCGTAGATGCATCCAGTCATATTCAAGATGCTACAATGTTATCAGAGTTTCTTGATAGTAAGATTAGAGAAATAGGAGCAGAGTGTGTTGTTTAGGTAATTTTTTTGATTTCATTATTTAGTAATTTTCATATTTCAAGTTTAATAGTCTACAACTTTCAATAATTACAAATGTCTGCACTCTACAAGTGGTGACTGACAATGCTTTTAATACAAGGCAGCTGGTAAAATTTTAATGGAAAAAAGACCTACATTATTCTGGACTCCTTGTGCAGCTCATTGCATTGATCTCATGCTAGAGGATATAGGCAAGCTACAAAAGAACAAAACTGTGATAAGAAAGGCAAGAATGATTACAAATTTCATCTACAGACACACTCGTTTACTTGATGCAATAAGGACTACTATAGGCGGTGATCTAGTGAGGCATTCAGTAACTAGATTTGCAACATCATTCCTTACTCTACAAATTGTGCTTAAGCATGAGGAGAAGCTGAAATTATTCTTTGTGTCGCCCTCGTGGAATGCCGCTAATTTGGCAAAAACTGAAGCCAGAAAACAGATTGTTGAAATAATACTTTCAACTAATTTTTGGAATGGAGTAAGAGATTGCCTAAAAGGAGGAAAACCACTGATTGCAGTTTTGCGATTAGTAGATGGAGATGAAAGGTCGGCTATGCCTGAAGTATATGCTGCAATGGAAGAAGCCAAATAAAAGATCAAACAATATTTTGATAACAAAGAAAGATTATTTAAAAAGATTATTGAGATTGTTGAAAATAGATGGACAAATCAAATGGAGCAAAAAATGTATAGGACGGCTTTGTTTCTAAATCCAAGCAAATATTTTGAATACGAGGAACAAAATAATGATGATGCCTGGAAATTTCAAGATGCTTTCAATGATGTTATTGCAAGACTAGTGCCCGATCAAGAATTGCAAGACAAGATTGCCGAGCAAGGTACTGACTACAAAGCATCTCGAAATAGTTTTGGAAAGCCTATGTCTATTAGGCAACGAACCACCTTAAATCCAAGTAAGTATTGTTTACATTTTTATTTTTTATTAAATTATTTATATGTCAAATAATTTATATTTGTCTTAAATGAATAGTGGACTGGTGGGGTGCACATGGAGGACTAAATGTTGACCTTACAAAGGTAGCATTACACATAATTAGCTTATGTTGTTCTTCTTCTAGTTGTGAGCGCAATTGGAGTACTTTTGAGTTTGTAATTATACAAATATTCAATAAAAATTTTATATTTTATATTTACTAATTTACCAATAAGTTTGAAATAATCTTGATTCAGATTCACACAAAAAAAGAAATAGATTGGAACATCAAAGGCTTAGTGATCTTGTATACATCCAATATAATCGTTGTCTACAAGCACGATTCCAAGAAAGACGTGAAAAGGGAAGAAATTACAACCCTTTGGTGCTTGATGAGATCGACTGAAGTAGTGTGTGGATGGTGAACAAACCAGAGGAAGCTCTAGTTTTTGATGATGATAATCTCACATGAGATGCTGTAGAGAGAGCTCTTGGAACTGGAGCTCGAAATTTACGAAGTGGAGTTGGAACTAATTGTTAAATAAATGAACTAATAGCTCAAGGGGATGAAGATTTAGATCATTTTGTAGTTGCCAGTGATGATGAAGATATTTATGATAATTATGGGCAAATGGCGAGTACCTCCATCCAACCAAACACATGCAATGTCAATGACGACTTACTAGATGATGATTCTAGTTGATCTTTTATGATTATTTAAAGTTAATGTTAAAAATATTATTCATGCTAATATGCTATATTGTGCAATGGATGAAGACATTTTGGATTTGACCACAATACTAGACTATGATATTTTTGTGTTCCCATTTTTGTTATTGCATTCTCTGAAGTCTGTCTTGAGTCTTGACCATTGATTGCCACTGTTTTTTCTTACTGTTACATGCTTACTGCTTCATGGTATTTGAGAATTGAGATAGGTCATAGGTATGAATGTATTGAGGTTTGAGAATTGAGGATTTGAGATATCATGATTCATGAATACATGATATTGGTAGTTGGAACATTTGTGCTTGCTACTTGCCTACTTCTTGTCATATCATGTGTTGAGAATTGAGATATGAAGATATCATGAATTCATGATATCAGAAGATTCAGAAGCTATGCTTAGTTGCAAACTGCTATGCCTAGTTAGTTGCTAACTACTATGCTTAGTTAGTTGCTTAATGATAACTATCCATAATCCATATATCAGAAGCTGTTCTTAGTTGCTTACTACTAACTGCTAGTCTGCTATGAAGAAAAAAAAATCTCTGGCTGTGTTTGTACTTGGTAAACATTATATCAAAAAAAATGGAGCTTTAGACTGCGGTTATTATAATAACCGCAGTCTAAAGTATGACAGACATGTTATAGACTGCAGTTATTATTGTAACCGCTGTCTATATACGAATATAGACTGCGGTTATTCTAATAACCACAGTCTATAGTCATAAGAATATAAACTGCGGTTATTCTATTAACCACAGTATATAGCCTGAGCATATACTGCAGTTATTATAAAATCGCAGTCTATAGCATGTATACTATAAACTGTGGTTATTATAAAACCGCAGTCTATATTATGTGTATTATAAAATGCGGTGTTTATAATAACTGCAGTCTATATCCTTCAGAGTATAGACTATGGTTATTATAATAACCACAGTCTATATACTGCCTTTTTTAAAAAAAAATGGTACCTTGCGACTTGCTCACCTTAGTGTCGCCTAGGCGTCCGCCTTGACGCCTAAGCGTCAAGGCGCCCAACGCTCTCCTTGGTTCGCCTTGATGCCGAGACAAGAATGATGACGACTATTTATGACAGACGAACAACGCGAAGCACATCAACTGCATAATCATTTTTATGCCTTAATAAGAAATCACATATGACGAAAGCAGAACGTGCTACTTAACGAACTTCTAATTGAGAATGTTCATAGAGAATAAGAGCCCTGCTGACCGACGAACAACGTGAAGCTTAACGAGCATATAATCAATATTACCAAAGGGAGAGGCGCGCACGTATGACAAAAGAACAACAAGCACACCAAAGAGAAATGAGGCGTGTTGCTGCTCAAAGAAGACCCCGGCAATTACCCCAACAGACTGACCAATTGCAAAATCAGGAGTTCGAGTTCCAGTGCACTGCTGCAGCCCTACCTCAAACAACTGCACATGCACCGGCGTCACACACACATGCTAAAGACGTAAAAATGACTTGGGGTAACAATTACCTTTTGTTTGTACACATTATCATATGTTTACAAATACTACTACACGACGCAACACCCACACACCCTTGCATTTCAAAGTCATAAATGTAGGTAATGGTGTTGTCCATAGATATTCATTAACAACTGTACCATCTTTATCGTGCTTTCATGCTAAGCGGCTACCTCAAATTGGAGAATCATCGACAATGCAACCCTATACTGAAAGTCTTTTGTTTCAAGGATAGCTAAATCACCTAGAGTGGGGGGGGGGGGTGAATAGGTTTCTTAGTCTCTTGTGACTACCTTTAATTTTCTTTCTTTAAGTTTAGATCATGTAGCTAGGGTTAGACCTTGACTTCTTCCTTTTTCTCAGAGATTAACTCTGAACTTGCCGATGTCGATTAAGAAGACAACAACTAACTTTTGTTGAGCTTTTAGACCCATTGATTTGAACTTAGTTCTTCAGCCTCTACAACAATGGTGAGGAAGAAGATGATGGCCAGCTGTCTTTTCCAAAAGCTATTTTCTCTTCCTCGATCTCCACCTTTTATTATTATCCCATCAACGACTCTTTTGACCCGTGGGCCCCACTGAAATTGACAGCTACAATTTTGCTTTTGCATTAATTGCAGTACTGAAGGCAAGTAGCTACATTTGTCGCATACTGTATCTTTCCTGCAACAAATTTGAATTCTGTTGACTTTTTGACTTTGCTGACGTCACCATTTGTGGACTTAGCCAAAATCAAGCATCTTTAGTTTAGACGTTGATTGAGTAAGCATCACTCAACGTCAAAACACTTAGACATAATTTTGTCACTCGACATTGAGTGAGCAACCTTCACTCAATGCCAAAACACTTAGAAAAAGTTCTCTGCCATTAGGCATTGAGTGAGCAACCTTCACTCAACGCCAAAACACTTAGAAAAGTTTTCTATCTCTAGGCGTTGAGAGCGTTGAATCCACTTAACGCTTTTTGCCTTAGAAAATATTCCTGCTTTTTTGGCGTTAAGAGCGTTGAGTGTGTCTTCATCACTCAATGTTTTTTGCCTTAGCCAAACTTTCTGTTACTAGGCATTGAGAGCGTTGAGTGCATCTTCATTAATCAACGCTTATTGCCTTAGCCAATTTATGTTACTAGGTGTTGAGTGAGCCTTCATTACTCAACGCCATAATATTTGGACAGAATTTGTCACTTGACGTTGAGTGAGTAAGCTTCACTCAATGCCAAACTACTTAACATATATTCTTCTGTTATCTGACGTTGAATGAGTAAGCTACACTCAACGCATTTGGACTTAGCCAAATTTCTGTGAAATCACAGTCTCTGACTGACAAAGGTTCAGTCAATGCTTTTTATCACATGGCGTTGAGTGAGTAAGCTTCACTCAACGCCTGTGCACTTAGTCAAATAATTACACAGATTTTTCTATAGCTTTGATTGACTGAGCAATACTCAACGATTTTGATGTTATGGTGTTGAGTGAATGGACTTCATTCAACGCCTATGTACTTAGCCACATTCTTGTTGTTTCTTCTTAGGCTTTGCCTATCTCACAGTTTTTAACTATATGATGTTGAGTGAGTACACTTCACTCAACGCCTGTGGAGTTAGCCATATTTCTTGCTAGCCAATATCTTTCCTTACCTCTGGCATTGAGTGAGCTTGCTCCACTCAATGCCTGTGGACATAGCTGCTTTTCAAACTTTGTCAACTGCTCCTTGACATCTGGCCTTGAGTGAGCTTGCTTCACTCAACGCCTGTGGACTTAAGGAAAATACCTGCCTTTCCAGCCAGCTTCTTTGTGTCCACCTTTCTGCCTTGTGACCACCTATCACAAACTTGGAATACCTGTCCTATCAATGTTATAAGGACTAACATGCATGCATGAACTTAAGCATACATCAAATACAACTTTATGTATGTCATTGATATGATTGACTTCTTCAAATCTAGGACATTGTGGGCAATAAACCCAACAATCTCCCCCTATTTGAAGAAGTCAAAACCCTCAATCAAATGATTCAATAATATATCAACTTGGAAAATATATAACAAGAGAAGTTATAGTTACCATACTTGCTTGAAGGGTACACCTGCTCCTGCCCCCCCTTAATTGCTACTACCACTTAAATTTTTTGCTACCACTTACATCTTTCTCTTTCTCCTTCCCATTTTCTACCTCTGTAAATATTTAGGGAGGTTTAGATTATCTCCTCCCCCTTTTTGAGTATAGATAAACCACTCTAGCAGTAGTTGAACCACTTGAATCTGCCTCTGCAAGTGCTGGACTTTCTCCACCTCAACCGAAGCATCCTCTTACATACTTCCTAGTAGACATTCTAGTCTAAAGCTTGAGATTGTAGTTCTCTTGGGATGTTGTATCCATAGAATTTGTGAACTTCAACATAGTCTTGTGGTGATACCACTGATACACCACATCAATGCAGTCCCTTGACACTTGAGTGGTCCAATGATCCACTTAAGATGTCTCCTATCATTCATCCCCTTTACCTAATGCCACTCCTCTTCTCCTGCAGCAAAACTATCCTTTTAGCAGCAGTAGTGATGATCTTTGATCCATGGTAGTAAGTGCTGATCTTGCTCCCCCTCAATAGGAATGCCTCTATCACTATCTCTAATGGACACATGAGTCCATTTAAGTCTTGATACCATTTAGGATCTTTATAGTCTTGACCCCCCATCAAACACTTATCTACCTGCAACAGAAATAAATCCTGCAAAATAAGTATAACAGGGAGAAACTGAAGCTATACCATGTTCAACATACCCAACTTGAAGGTGTTGACCTTGAATTCTACTAGTGTCTTAGTAAAGATATTTAGCCACTATCATGACTGTGGGGACACACTCAAGACTGAGTTCTTCCTTTTCCACATGCTCCCTAACTAATGATACTTAATCTATATATGCATAGTCCTGCTATGAAAGATGAGATTCCCAGAAATTTATATTACACTAATAGAATATCAATATGAAGGAGTTCTACTTATCTGGAGTTTATGGTCCTGATATCATGGAGCAGATATTGCAAGACTGGTTTCTTTCTTGCTGCTCCAAGTAGTCAGTCTTCTTCTTAGGATTTGATAGGTTCCATCTTTGCTTATCCTATCTACCTTGCACCCTGTGGTGGAGGTGCTTCTTCTTACCTGTTCTACTTTTATCTGACTGGGAAGTCAGCTCTGACATGTCCAGCCATGCTACAACAACAACATATTATGTTAGGAAATATGTTTTATGGGTTTATGATCATACCTGTCTCCATTGGAGAACATCATTCCAGATTTGTTGTGTTCTTCCTTGAATTGTGAAGAGGTGGAAGAATTATTCTTTCACTGCTTTCACTTCTTCAGCAATAGAGTTGCCTCTGGCTCTAGCTACTTGACTGTTTGAGTTGGTTGTATACCACTCTGATTGTTTTTTCTCTTTTGTATACCATCTCTGCTTGCACAACATACTCCCTCTTGATCATGACCCATCTCCCATTTCCTTTTCTCACTTTAAGACTTCAAATAGGACAGGGAGATCTTGGCCTGATCTATCTCTTCATCCAAATAGATCATTATTTTTTGAAACATCTATTATTATTTCAATGACACTCTCATGATATTAAGCAGGGAGATTTGTTGAAATCTCCCCCTCAATCTTAGTATTATTCACAGAGACATTGCTGAACTTCAGCTGTAGTGCTGATCTTTTCAGAGCTTGAGGTACTCTAGGTAAGACTCAAGCTTGTCCAACAACCTTAACTGAACACCCAACTGTAGATCTTAGGTCTTTCCCTCGTTGGAGTATGATCCATAAGATGACTTTCTTATTCTAGTCTAAGTTCTAGAACATCCTCTATCTAAGTACCACATTGAGGGAATGAGCATTTGGACTAACCTACAAAACAGAGTTCATCCTACCTTGAGACCCCAATAGGTATCGGGTCCTAGGTTTTGATTAGTCTGAAATCTAACTTGCTTACCAACAACATTTTTGATAGGTTGGCTAACTCTTGCTCTGGGCACAGAAGGATTGTTCCAGCAATCTAGGGCAAAATGACCCACCTTGCCACAATACCAACACTCATGGATATTATATCTCCTTTTCTGAGTTGGTCCTGCAATATGGTTAACTGCTGACTGAACTGAAGGAAGAGGAGCAATAACTTTCTTCAGGTTCCTTTCAGCATGGATCTGACTGAAGGTTTGTCTTTCAACAGACTTCCTTTGCTTTCTCTGAATGCTATTTATAACAGTCTTCTTTGCAGATGACATGATATTTATATCATCAGAAATAGCCAAGTCAGGCTTACTGGTAGACTGACCCTTGGTCTGAGTCTTTGCTAGATGGGTTTGAGTGAAATCCACTGTCTTGTCCTTGAGTGTTGGGGCTGAAGCACCAAATACAAATGGTCTAGAATGGGCCATTTGTACTTCTTCATGGGGAGCCTTAAAGGCACTCATTTCCCTACCCTTTCTTCTCCTATTGTGAGATGCACTTGTATTCTTACAAGAAGAATTCCCATTCTTACAGTGACCAAACATGCAGTCCTGGTCATACATGTTAGAAGGGAGGATTATATTGTGAAAGGTTGACTGTGACACTATAGGAGCTTTCCCTTTCCCTTTGGAAAGGTCAACTCCTGTGCTTCCCTTAACTGTCAACTCCTTCTTACCCTTTTGAGAGGAGAAGGAATCTGTCAAGGGCAACACAATACTAGGCTTAGAAAAACTAGCCACTATCCTTCTCTCCTTAAGGAGCTCCTCTTCAAGATCCAAAATGATCTTATTCTTCTGGCTTGTGGTCTCAATTTTGATGATTGAGATGAACTTCAGTTGGCTGACTTCCCTCACTTTCTCATCCAGCAGGGATGCTGTCTCAGACTATTGGGCAGCAACTAGCTGCAGAGAGATAATCTCCTCTGACTGCATCTTGACCAAATTCTTGCTTCTTCTCAAAGCATCCAACTTTTTTCCATACGTGTCAATCAATTGATTGACATCTACCTCAGATTCAGAGTCATCTTCATCACTGGATGAGGATGCATCGGAATTTGGACTAGTCTTATGACCCGAGCAATAAGAACTTTACAGAGATTGTACCTGATCTGGACCAGGCTGATCCTGACAGGATTCTTCTTCTTCTTCTGTCATGGCTATTAGCCCATAACACCTGCAATCATCTTCTTTTTCTTCATCCTCCTCTGAGTCACTTTTTGGATGTGATAGAGGGTCCCTGATCATTAGACTATCATCTGGATAGACACCATTTGATGGGCTGATGACATCTTCTTCTTTATCATCCTCTACTTTGCCTTCCATGCGGACAATCAAGGTGTCCCACATTTCTTTGGCAGTATTACAATGGACCAAGATTCGGAAGGTGGAGTTATACATGACACTTACCATGATGTATTGTGCCCACTTGTCCATAGTTGCCAAGATGACTTCATCTTCAGTCATTTCAGCATAACTCTTTGGAGTTTGGACTTCTGCATCTAAGACAGAGAACTTAATGGGGATGAAGGGTCCTTCTTGAACTGTTGCAAACACTCTAGGATCAATGACTTCCATGATCTGTCTAATCATCTCTTTTCATATCCTAAAGTTCTCCTTTCTGCAGACTTGAGACTCTATTGAGCTCCACTCCTTATGGATCTCTTTTAAACCCACAAGTGCAAACCTTTTAGCTATCCTTTGAGGTCTACTCAGACTATTAAGTCCTTTTTGAATAACCTCCCTCTGATATCAATTGAAAGTATTTAGTTTCAAGGATAGATGAAGAAGCTTCTATACAGGGAATAATCTCATACCCAGACTTAGAAGAATAACTAGATAGAGAATATACCTAACTTTGACCAGGATGATCATGGCTGGATTCCTCATCAGTCATTGCCATCAACCCATAGCAGCTAGAGGAATATCCTTCATCCTCATCCTCCTTTGAGTCACTGTCTGAGTGTAACAGAGGGGCCCAGATGTCTATCCTAGCAGTAGGATAGTTTTCATCTGCAGCTTCAGCTCCTTCTTCAGTAGCAGCAACAACTAGCCCAATATAGGCTTCTTCTTCTTCAAACTCTGATGAAGATGTGTCTGTCTAGCTCTTCTCCTTCTTTGCAATGAAGGACTTCTCCTTCTTCCTCTTGTGTTGGTGCTTTTCCTCTCACCAGCCTCCTTTCTCTTCACTGGACAGTTAGCTATCACAAGCCCTGGTTTGTTGCAACAGTAGCAGACAACTTTAGAGGAATTATATTTACTAGTTTTAGAATCATACTTGTCAACCTTGGAGTGATTCTTCCTATGATGAGAAGATGTGGAAGGTCTACTCTTCCACTATTTCTTCTTCATCAGCTTCTAAAAATGCTTGGAGAAGGCAGCAAAGTCCTCATCAGACATGATGCAGTCTGATATATCTGATTCTGAGCTGTCTGACTCAGCTGGCCTCCTAGAAGGAGAGGGAATTGTTGGAACCCCACCTTGTTTAGGATTGATTTGGGCTAGGTTCATTATTAGGTTTCTCTAATGACCCACATGTATAGTCTAGGGTCATAAGTCTTTTTCTAGGTCTAGGTCAGGTCAGCAAACTTAGCTTGGATTGGATTAACCTTCAGATGACATAGAGACAGAAGACCTTTAGAGAAAAGCAGTTTTCTTAGAGCAGAAAAGTCGTTCGAAGATTGCTGAACTAAGCTCGACTTTCATCGATCGGAGATCGACAAACTCAGTTCTTCCTCTGAGCTGAGTTTGACGAAATCCTTGCTGAGATCAACGAACGCAGACTTATTCTTTGAGTTGAGTTCGACAAAATCTTTGCTGAGATCGACAAACTCCAATCTCTTCCCAGAAGTTCAACACGACGATATGACTATCTCAGTTCGACGATTTTGGAGCTCAGATTGGAAAGTGAATTTTCTGTTTAGAGATATTGGAGCTCAGCTCGACGAAAGAGAGGTTCCGTTCAACGATTTTTCTACTGCTTATCTGCCTTATTCTACTCGACGATAGTGGATCTCAGGTCGACGAAAATTGTTGAGTTCGACTATTCTATGGCAGATTCAGTTCAACTATTTTCCCCACAGTCTTCTAGTATTGACTAAGGCAACTTGATTTCAAAATTATATACTTATAATACTTTGATAATTAATGCTACACATTCTCAAGAATATATCCGTTTCAAGGCAGCATTAATTATGGTATTCATAGAGTAATTGACTTATTTACTTGGACAGTTAAGGAAATAAATTAATGACATTTTCTTGCCCTTCAACTCCCAAGATTTTGGCAGGAAATAAAGAATAAGATTCAAAATTCAAAAGCATATTTTTTGGAAAAGGATATATAAGGTTTCTTCTCTATCTTCAACAACAGGAGAGACATACAGATACAATACAAAAAACTGAAGAAGAACACAGCCTTCATACATTCTCAGTCTTCTTTTCGGGTTTCTACATGATATATTGCAGCAGAGAGCCTTGGGGACTAACCCTAAGGAGCACGTGGAAAACTAGGCAGAAACACATTTTTGCCAGGTACAACGTGACGTTAATGATATCACCGACGGTAGCTCTGTGAGAGAGCTATTGTGAGGTCTGCCGCGCAAAGACCCGGGGGCCAGTATGCGGGGCTGAGAGCTCTGGGAGCCCAGCTTGGTGTCCTGAGAGCCAACCTTGTGCATAACCGGGTTATATATTATTGTATGTGTTGGGTACATTGGTCAAATGTACCTGATTTGAAGAAGCCTCACCCAACTCAATGATATACATCATAATGTATTTGATGTATGTTTGAGTTACTTGTGCAGGTTAAGAAAGTACTGGACTGAAGCAAAAAGTTTCTAAGTCCATGTGTCGACACCCAGAGGGAAAGTGTCGACACTTAAGAAGACTTGTGTCGACATCCAGACAAGCAGTGTCGACACTTGGAGTCATTGTGTCGACACCTGGGATGCAGAGTCGACACCAGACAGAAAGTGTCGACACTTGGAGCTGTGTCGACACTCAGTGAAGAAAAGTTCAGACAGAAAGTGTCGACACAAGGAGCTGTGTCGACACCCAATGAAGCTGTGTCTACACCAGAAAGTGTCGACACTTGGAGCTGTGTCGACACTCAGCAAAAGTCTGCAGAGACTAAGTACATGTGTCGACACTCAATACAATGTGTCGACACTCAACAGAAGAGTCAGCATTTGAAGTAAGTGTCGACACCCAGCACAATATGTCGACACTCAACAGAAGAGTCAACATTTGAAGTATGTGTCGACACCCAGAACAATGTGTCGACACACAGCTGAAGACTCAACACTGGAAGAAAGTGTCGACACATGGAGCTGTGTCGACACTTAGCAAAGAACAGAAAGAACAACAAATTATTCTAAGTACAAGTGTCGACACTATGGGAATGTGTCGACACTCAGCTGAAGTCTCAACAAGAAGAAGGTGTGTCGACACAAGGAGCTGTGTCGACACTCAGCAAGAATCAACATAGAAGACTATGTGTCGACATCAAGAAGCAGTGTCGACACTTGACAGATTCAATACAAGAAGATGTGTCGACACAAAGGAGATGTGTCGACACATAGAAGAATTCAGCAAAAGCTAGAAGAACAAGTACTTGTGTCGACACTCAATTTCAGTGTCGACACATGCAGAAGAATCTGTGTCGAGACATACAAGGAGTTGTGTCAACACCTTGTAGACTTGTGTCGACACTTACACAACATATGTCGACACTTGGACTATAAGTGTCGACACTTAAAGACAGAAAGTCTCGACACTTACAGACAGTTAGAGATTTTCAAGAAGTGACTGGATGACTTGACAGCTGCCGTTCCAGCCGGTCTACAGCAACTGTCAGAGATGTCAGAAGTCAGTTATGAACTGGACCAGCCGGTTACCATGAAGAAAGCCTATAAATAGGCACCCACAGTTTACAGAAACTGTTGTTGAAGTTGTTGATCAGATTGTTGTCAAGGTTGATCATATTGTTGAAGTAATCTTTAAAGTGGTACTCAAAGTATCAACACAAGAAGATCTAGCAGTTCAAGTGCAGATCTAAGAAGTTGGAGAGTGAGGGCTCCATCCAAGAAATCAGCCTCTGGAACTAGGCTGAGAAGAAGGATTCAGATTCATTTCTGGATCTTAAGTAGCAGAGGTCAAGGAACTACTGCAGGAGGATTCAGTCTTATTAAGTTCTACTCAAGAAGCTTTGAAGAAAGCTAAGTCAGGGTGAATCCAGCTGAGTTCTTCCAAGAACTCATCAAGAATCTCTCAACTCCCCTCCTTTAATTCTGAGTTGTAGAGTTATTATTTGTAATACATTTTAACTTGTAGGATCCTTTGGATCTGAGTGAATTGTAAGCCTATATTTATAAAGGCTGAGGGTAGGGCTTGTGAGCCTGAGTGTAGGAGATTGAGATCTCTGAGTGTAGGCCTTGTTGACTGAGTGTAGGCCTTGGTTGGCTGAGTGTAGGCCTTGATTGGCTGAGTGTAGGCTTTGGGATAAAGCTGAGTTGTAAGGATTTGGGCCTGAGGTGTAGGAACCAATTTGGGTTCTGAGACAGTGGAGAAGTTTGGCCGAATCTAGTACACTGCTAGATAGGCGAAGGGGGAAAGTGGATGTACCCATATCTTGGGGAACCACTATAAAACACTGTGTGTTGTGCTGTGATTGTGCTGTGGATTAGCTGTGTATGTTTTGTTATTGCTGTTTGCTGTGCAAAAGTAGTTAGAAATCTGTGATATAACTGTTTGGCTGCCAACAAAGTTAGACAAGGATTAGGTCACCTATTCACCCCCCTCTAGGTGTTTAGGTACCATATCTTTCAAGTGGTATCAGAGCCAAGTTCCTCAAAACAAGGACTAACAGTCTGAGGAGATCCTGTTTGGCAGATTCAGTGTTGGCAAAACACAGATTCAAGAAATTCAAGAAAATCAAGAAACATGGGTTCCTATGAGAATCACAAGGAATTGGGTTCCATGAAATTACCCGTATGCAGAAAGGAGATCTTTGGGATCTGGAAAGAAAGGGTAAGGCTGTTTATGGAGGCCTCATACCCTAGAATCTACATCAAAGTAAAGGAAGGGCCTTATGTGCCCATGAAGATTTCAGTTCTAGATGCAAACCAGAGAACTCCAAAGGATTTCTCTGAGATGACTAAGGATGAAATTATCCTGGCCACCATGGACAAGAGGGCACAGAACATAATAGTGAGTGCCATTGATGATGCAACTTTTCAGAACTGAATTCACTGTAAAACAGCAAAAGAGATGTGGGATACTCTCATTGTCTATATGGAAGGTTCTGAAGAAGTTAGGCAAGATAGGAAGTCCTTGCTAAATCAGGAGTATGAAAGCTTTATGCAAGGAAAGGGTGATAGCATCACTGAGTGCTATAAGAAATTTTACAGAATAGTTAATGAACTCATGTCTTATGGAAGAGAGTTCAGTAACTATGAACTAAATGACAAGTTCTTAAGGTCCCTAACCAAAGATTGAGACACCAAGATCTGTGCCATAAGAGAAATGGCTAAGTTGGGGGAAATTCCTCCCCCTACACTGTTTGGCAAGTTATTGTCATATGAGATGCAGTTGACAGTAAGAAAAGAGGAGGAGAAATCAACAAGGACTGAGCATAAGGAAAGAACTGTTGCTTTCAAAACAGAAGTTCCCTGAAAGTACAGGAACAAGTCTTCAACTCCACCTCCAGAGGTAGTTGAATCAGAGTCTGATGAGTCTGTCAGCACAAAGTCTAAGAGCAGTGAAAGTGATGAAGACTTTGCTGCTTTCACTAGACACTTTCAGAAGTTTTTGAAAAAGAAACAGTGGAGGTCAAAGCCTTCTACATCACAAGGAAAGGAAGACTCTTATCAGAAAAAGAGGTCTTCAAAGAACGACAAGATAAGGACAAAATCAAGCAAGGCAACTGGTTCAAAGATTGTTTGCTATTGCTGCAATAGACAGGGCCATGTTATTGCAGATTGTCCAGAGAAGAGAAAGGAATCTGGTGACAGGAAAAAGACTCACTTCAAAGGGAAGAAAGAAAAGTCTTTTGTTGCTAAGAAGGAGAAGACTCTATCAGATATCTCTTCTTCAGAAACTGAGTCTGAGGCTGAAGCCTACATAGGGCTGTTTGCTGAAGAAGAAGAAGAAGAATTCATGCAGATCTTGGAGTCAATTTATGAACAAGAAGACAGTCATTGCCAAGGGCTAATGACTTTGACAGAGAGTGCCAAAATCCTGGAGCAGCCAGGACCCAGTCAGGTACTAAGTTCAAGTTTAAATTCAGGTTCTTGTTCTAGTTCAGAATCAAATTCTTCTTCATCAAGTGATGAGAATATATCTGAGTCTGAGGAAGATATTCATCAGCTTATAGATGAATATAAGGTACTGTTGCAAGCCTACAAGAAAAGCAAGACCCTAGCCAAACATTAGGCAAAGGAAATTGCTGATCTTAAAGCTGCTGCAACAGATTTTGAGAAGCAATTTGATCAAAAACTGAATGAGGTAGCCAAGCTGAAACACATTACTGTGATTCAGATGGGAACTATCACCTATAAGAATGATCAAATTAAGAGACTGGAGATCAATCTTCAGAAAGAGAGAGAGCTTGTTGCTAGGTTTTCAAAACCTAAATCAGTGCTACCTTTAATTGATGAATTTGTTCATCATAAAGGCAAGGCTGGACTGGGTTTTGTTAGACCTGCAGGGATTGAGCAGTCCAAGTCTAAGTCCAAGGGCAAAGCCCCAACATTCAACAAGCCTGCTGTAGTCAAGACAGCCAAGGCAGTACCTAAGCAAAGGTACAATAAGTTTGAATGCTGGTGCTGTGACAAAGTTGGCCATTTTGCAGTGGACTGTTGGCACAATGTGAGTGCCAAAGTGAGTTCCAAACTACCTGTTGGAATGCCAGTAGGTAGGTTTGTCAAATTGCAAACTAACAATCACCAAGGACCCAAGAATACTTTGGGTTCTAAGGTTCATTAATTTGTTTTGCAGGTAAGTCCAAGTGGCCATACCCCAACATGGTACTTGGATAGTGGATGTTCCAGACATATGACTGGAACAAGGGGACTACTGAAGGACTACATTCCAATCAAAAATGGTCCTAAAGTGACCTTTGGTGGTTCTGAAAAAGGAATCATCAAAGGGTTTGGTAACATTTCTTCAAACTTAGTTACCATTACTCAAGTGGCTTATGTTAAAGGGTTGAAACACAACCTAATAAGTATAAGTCAATTAAGTGATGTAGGGTATGACATCTCATTTGTTAAAAATGGTTGTCATATCAAGAGGTCAAGTGATCAAGAGATCATTTTGACAGGTTATAGGAAGAGGAATGTCTACTGCCTAGACATTATGATTGAGAACAATGGTTCTCCAGTTTGTCTTGTAGCTGATGAGACAGTCTCTCATTGTGTCAAATGGCACAAGAGGCTTGCCCATCTTAACTACAAGACTATTAGCAAACTCTTTAGCAAAGAGTTAGTGAGGAATGATCCTCAAGTTAAGTGTGTCAAAGATGGTATTTGCTCAGCTTGTCAAAAGAGCAAGCAGACTAAATCCACCTTTAAAAGCATAGAAAACAAAGATGATGTGAGGTGTTTGTACCTCTTGCATTTGGATCTCTTTGGTCCAATGCCAGTTCACAGCTTAGGTAGGAAGGTCTATACCCTTGTAGTTGTAGATGACTACTCAAGGTTTTCCTGGGTGTTCTTCTTAAGACAGAAATCTGAAACACCTAGTGTCTTCTACAGCTTTGTCAAGCAAATTCAGAATGAACTAAATAGTATTGTGGTCAAAATTAGAAGTGACCATGGTACTGAGTTTCAGTCTGAAAGCATGACAAAACTATGTGAAGACTTTGGATTATTTCAATAATTCTCTTCACCTAGAACACCTCAGCAAAATGGCATTGCTGAGAGGAGGAATAGAACCTTGATAGAGGCTGGTAGAACCCTATTGAGTGATACATCACTGCCAGAGTATTTCTGGGCTGAAGCAGTTAACACTGCATGCCATGTTATAAATAGGGCTACCATCACTAAAGGGCTAAACAAGACCCCCTATGAAGTTGTGAAAGGCAGGAAACCAAACCTATCCTACTTCAGGATCTTTGGTTGCAAATGCTTCATACTTAACAATGAGAAGTCGTACTTAACTAAGTTTGCTGCCAAGTCCCAAGAGGGAATTTTTGTTGGGTACAACAATAATAGTAAGGCTTATAGAGTCTACAACTTGACTACACAAGTTGTAGAGGAGACTGTACATGTAGTTTTTGATGAGACTAAACTTGTTAATAATGAGTTGTCTAGTAGTGTATGCAGCCCCACAGGTTTAACAAAGAAAATGGACAAGCTTACTATAGAAGAAGAACCTGCTGCAAGACAGCAAGTTGAGGAGAGTAGCTGTTGTCCAGGGGGAGAACTACATGTGCCAATTGCTGAAGAAATACAAGGTATACAACATGATGGAGATGCTGAAGAGGTTCAACCAGAAGTTAGGATGCCTCCAGCCAATAGGCATCTTAGAGATCATCCAGTAGAGCAGATTATTGGAGATCCAAGATAAGGAGTTCAAACCAGGAGCAGATACATGAATGCAGCAATCTACTCCAGCTTTTTGTCTCAAGTTGAACCTAAAAGATTTGAAGAAGCAATAATGGATCCACAATGGACTGAAGCAATGCAAGAAGAGCTTAATCAGTTCAAAAGGTGCAAGGTTTGGGAACTGGTTCCTAAACCTAAAGACCACAATGTAATAGGAACTAAGTGGATCTACAGGAATAAGATGGATGAACAAGGGGTCATCATTAAGAATAAAGCAAGACTGGTTGCAAAAGGATATAGGCAAGAAGAAGGTATTGATTTTGATCAAACCTTTGCTCCAGTAGCCAAACTGGAAGTCATAAGGATGTTCTTGGCCTATGCAACCTATCAAGGATTCAAGGTTTACCAGATGGATGTCAAGTCAGCATTCTTAAATGGTAATCTTAAGGAAGAAGTCTATGTGGAACAGCCTTCAGGTTTTGTTGATCCAACTCTACCTCATCATGTCTATAGACTTAGGAAAGCTCTATATGGGTTAAAGCAAGCTCCTAGAGCTTGGTATGAAACCCTATCTAGTTTCCTCATTGAGAACAAGTTCTCAAGGGGGAAAATAGATAAGACTCTATTCCTTAGGGAATCTAGAGGCAAAGACATACTTGTCCAAATATATGTGGATGACATTATATTTGGGTCTACTGAAAGTAGCCTTTGCAAAAAGTTTGCAAAGCTTATGCAAAGTCAATTTGAGATGAGTAGTATGGGAGAGCTGAAGTTTTTCTTGGGTCTCCAAGTTAAACAGACTGAAAGTGGTTTATCTATATGTCAGTCCAAGTTCACCCTAGAACTCATAAGGAAATATGGTATGGATTCATCCAGCACCATGAAGACTCCTATGGGGTCAAGTATGTCTCTTAGCAAGGATGATGCAGGGAAACCTGTAGATGAAACCTTGTATAGAGGGATAGTTGGCTCCCTACTATACTTGACTGCTAGTAGACCAGACATCATGTATGCTACATGTGTTTGTGCAAGGTATCAAGCCTGCCCTAAAGAGTCTCATTTGACTGCAGTCAAAAGAATATTGAGATATCTAAAGGGCACTCCCTATCTAGGCCTCTGGTACCCTAGGAATGGAGATTTTGATCTAACAGGTTATTCAGATGCAGACTTTGCAGGATGCAAAGAAGATAAAAAAAGCACTACTGGAACCTGTCAATTCCTAGGTGGGAGACTAATTTCATGGAGTAGCAAGAAACAAACCAGTGTGGCTATCTCCACAGCTGAGTCAGAGTATGTGGCTGCAGGAAGTTGCTGTGCTCAACTTCTGTGGATTCAACATCAGCTAGAGGACTATGGATTTCAGGTAAGTAGAACTCCACTTTTCTGTGATTCTACAAGTGCTATTTCAATAGCTAATAACCCTGTATCCCATAGTAGGACAAAACATATTGAGATTAAATATCATTTTCTTAGGGAGCATGTAGAAAGAGAAGATATTTTATTAGAATATGTTAAAACAGATGAACAAGTAGCTGATATGTTTACTAAGCTACTATAAGAAGCTAAGTTCAATAGATTCAAAATTGAACTAGGAATGATAAACTTAGAGTAAGTTTACAGATTTGAAAATGACTAAGTAAAAAGGTGTCGACACATAGACAAGTCTATGTCGACACAGAATAGTGGTGTCGACACTTCAGGAAAAAGGTGTCGACACATCTAGGAATGTGGTGTCGACACTTCAGAATGTTAGTGTCGACACATGTCAAGTAGGTGTCGACACATCCAATATGGTGTCGACACTTAAGTTTTACTCAGAATTTTTCTAAGTAAAGTCTCGACAATGTGTCGAGTTATGTTGTGTCGACACATAACCAAGTGTCGACACATAAAATCTGTTGACTAAACTTGTGTCGACACATATGTGTCGAGACATTATAAGTCAGTGTCGACACTTATTGCCAGTGTCGACACATTTTAAGCTAGCTGTCCCGCCTGTTCATCTTCAAAATCAGAAAGGTATAAATAGGGTTCTGTCTTTGTTTGTCGACACGCTTTCAAAGATTCGAGACCAAAACTACTGTGTCGACACCTCTCTTTTCTAAAGACAAATTCTACAAACCCTAATGGCACCTAAGCTTGAGGAGAATGTTAACGAAGGCTATGAGCTTGTGCGCGGCGCGTTCGACGATGTAGATGCGGAAATCAAGACGGTAGTAACCCTAGTCGCCGATTCTGGATTGGAATACTTAGTTTCAGAACCAACTAAGATATGGAAGAAGGAAGTGCTTGAATTCCTTAATGGAGCTGCAGTCGATGAATCTGGATTCAGAATCAAATCCAGAGTTCATGGGACTAAGGTCAAGGTTTCACCAAAGAATCTGAGGAAGGTGCTCCAGCTACCCAAAATTCAAGATGAAGAAGAGGTTACTGCTTCAAAGACCAGGGAAGCTTTAACCTGGTGTGGTCTTGATCCTAAGATGAAGATAGGATCTGTATTCAACAGAAAAGGCATGAATAACCAAGGAAAGTTCATGTCTGAGATAGTAGGAGAAGTCTTACTCAGCAAGACTGGAGGGCATGACAGAGTGTCTGCCTACATGTTTGAAATCATGACAAGAATTATCTTCACTATTAAAACTGATTGGTCAATGATAGTGTTTGACAAGATCAAGGAGAGTCTGAAGAAGCCCAACCTGGGCAGAATACTTAGTCTCTACCTAGCTGGTACCATACCAGAGATAATGAATACAGCTGCAGGAAGTAAGATCAACCACATGAGGAAGATGGATCAAAGGATATTTTCCAGATGGGACAGGGTGTTGTCCAAGGAAATGCCTACCCCAGAGAAGACAGTTACTAAGAAAGATTCTCCTCCAAGGAAGAAAAGGAAGACAGCTCCTGTGGCACAGGAGTCCTCCAGCAGTTCAGGGAGTGAAGAACAAGTAGTTTTCACTCCTGATGATCAAGAGGAAGTGGCTGCAGAGAAGACCCCTGCTGCTCAAGATATAGCTGAGATCCAGGGGGAGCTGCCTCAAGCTAGCCCCATCCATAGGGATCACAACCAGGGGGAGCTTCCAGGTGTAGAAGAACCCTCTACACTGGAGAGTGAACAAGCCACTAACATCATACAAGAGGTACTCATTGACCTAAATACATTGAATTTTTCTATAGTAGATTTTGATTTGTCTGATGTACATCAGCAAACTCAGCTAGACAGTCAAGTTCCAGATGTTATTTTAGAAGACACATCTGCTGTAGTTCAAGATGATACTTCTCAAGTGGTTGAAGAACCAAGAACTTCTCCTGCACAGTCTCCACCTGAATATACAATGGAAGATTTGTTTCTAAATCTAGATCAAGAAGATTTTAACATGGACAAGGATGCTGCTGCTGAAGATAAGAGTGCTGCTGCTGAGGGGGAGCAACTGATAGTTCTGGAAGAGCCTTTAAGGCCAGAAAGTGAGAAAGCACCTGATGTGCAAGCTGACAAACCTCCAAGCCCTAAGGAAAGGGTTGAAATAGCCAGCACTTCAGAATCTGAAGAAGATGAGGCTGCAAAGGCTAAGAAGAAGAAACTCTATATCTTCAAGAGGAGAAGTCAGAGTTATAAGAAAGCCTTGCAATCCATTGCCCCACAGCCTATAGTTCAGCAAGCTCCAACTGCTGATTATAGTGCTTTAATGGTTGCACTACAGATCAAATTGGATGAGCAAAGAAAGGCAATTGAGACATATGTGGATGAAGGGCACAAGACCCTACAGTTTGATCTTGCACAAGATATAAAGTCTATAAGGTTTGAAATGAACCTTAACAAGAAAGAGATGACAGACTGCTTCCACAAGGGTGGCAATGCAGTGGTGTATCTGGTAACACACCAAGAGAAGATAAAAGTACAAGTAGATGATATAACATTGAAGTAAGGATATGTGCTGGAAAACCAACTCAGAATGAATGACAATCTCACACAATCTCACAATGCTATATTCACTGAATTGAAGAATAAGACTGCTGAACCTTCTACATCTGCTGCTGCAGTTAAGGCTGACTTTGATAAAGTATTTCAAGCTGAGATTACTGCTGTCAAGACTGCAATTCAAGATTCCCAGAAGGCCATCTCTGAACAGCTCACTAAGCTCAAACCTTACTTTAAAGATGGAATCAGGTACTTGGATAGTCAAATCAGATTCCAGAAGGATGATGTAAGAGATCATGTTGCCCAAGAAGTCATAAAGGGGGAGAGAGTATTAGTCAAAGCTAGCTCTGACCATGCCAAATGGATATCTAACTCCATCAGAGCTACACTGGGCTATCCTCCACTCTGTGATGATGATAATGTTGCTGAATCAGGGATTCAAACTGCCTATCTTGGAGGTGAGCAACCAGAGGTAGCTCAAGTCATTTATCCACCTCCAGATTTTGAAATGATTCAAGCAGATGTGAGCACAATGTATAGCCCACTTGAGGGCAAGGACAATGTCCACATTGACAAGGTTGTTCAACCTATATCTGAAGCTATGCAAGAGGCTCTACAGAAAGAGGAAGAGACAAGGTTGTCCAAGAAGAGGTTTAGGGAACAAGCAGAACAAAAGCCCGATTTTGAACAGTGGAGACCTACCTCTAGGAATATAATTTTAACTACCTGGAAATCTGCCAAGGACAATGCTCATGAAAGGAACAAGTGGTTCTCTGAAGCAGAATGGAGGAAACATGAAATAAGACAGGAGGACATTGTTCAATATAGAAGAAAGGCAAAGATGGGAAAGCTACCTCCTACTGCAGTGGAGCCTAGCAAGTACTTCCCCAAGACATATCACTACTTTGAGAGGCAGAAGATCAAGGCAGAAGCACTCAAACAGAAAGATCTAAAAGGCAAGAAGCCTGCTGTTGCTGAAACTGCTGAAGCCACTGTCAAAGCTCAAGTCCAATCTGGCAAAGGCATTGTTATCAAAGAACCAGAGCAGAAATAGATTAGGAATTGACTTGAAGATTGTTGTAATCTTTTGAATGAAAAACATTTTTGTAAACCATTGAAGATGTATTAGAAAAATGTTAGAACAATATATGATAAATATATTTCATGATTGTTCTGAGAATATGTCTATTTCTTGTTTGTTCTGCAATGTTGAATGTGTATACATGTGTGAAATATTACATGTTTATGTTTACCCTGCTGTTTATAATCTGCTTTACATCATTCTGTAATTTTTAATTATGAATGGTGTATATCATTGACTAAGGGTTATGACTTCTCCAAATAGGGGGAGATTGTTGGGTACATTGGTCAAATGTACCTGATTTGAAGAAGCCTCACCCAACTCAATGATATACATCATAATATATTTGATGTATGCTTGAGTTACTTGTGCAGGTTAAAAAAGTACTGGATTGAAGCAAAAAGTTTCTAAGTCCATGTGTCGACACTCAGAGGGAAAGTGTCGACACTTAAGAAGACTTGTGTCGACATCCAGACAAGCAGTGTCGACACTTGGAGTCATTGTGTCGACACCTGGGATGCAGAGTCGACACCAGACAGAAAGTGTCGACACTTGGAGCTGTGTCGACACTCAGTGAAGAAAAGTGCAGACAGAAAGTGTCGACACAAGGAGCTGTGTCGACACCCAGTGAAGCTGTGTCTACACCAGAAAGTGTCGACACTTGGAGCTGTGTCGACACTCAGTAAAAGTCTACAGAGACTAAGTACATGTGTCGACACTCAACACAATGTGTCGACACTCAACAGAAGAGTCAGCATTTGAAGTAAGTGTCGACACCCAGCACAATGTGTCGACACTCAACAGAAGAGTCAACATTTGAAGTATGTGTCGACACCCAGAACAATGTGTCGACACACAGCTGAAGACTCAACACTGGAAGAAAGTGTCGACACATGGAGCTGTGTCGACACTTAGCAAAGAACAGAAAGAACAACAAATTATTCTAAGTACAAGTGTCGACACTATGGGAATGTGTCGACACTCAGCTGAAGTCTCAACAAGAAGAAGGTGTGTCGACACAAGGAGCTGTGTCGACACTCAGCAAGAATCAACATAGAAGACTATGTGTCGACATCAAGAAGCAGTGTCGACACTTGACAGATTCAACACAAGAAGATGTGTCGACACAAAGGAGATGTGTCGACACATAGAAGAATTCAGCAAAAGCTAGAAGAACAAGTACTTGTGTCGACACTCAATTTCAGTGTCGACACATGCAGAAGAATCTGTGTCGAGACATACAAGGAGTTGTGTCGACACCTTATAGACTTGTGTCGACACTTACACAACATGTGTCGACACTTGGACTATAAGTGTCGACACTTAAAGACAGAAAGTCTCGACACTTACAGACAGTTAGAGATTTTCAAGAAGTGACTGGATGACTTGACAGCTGCCGTTCCAGCCGGTCTACAGCAACTGTCAGAGATGTCAGAAGTCATTTATGAACCGGACCAGCCGGTTACCATGAAGAAAGCCTATAAATAGGCACCCACAGTTTACAGAAACTGTTGTTGAAGTTGTTGATCAGATTGTTGTCAAGGTTGATCATATTGTTGAAGTAATCTTTAAAGTGGTACTCAAAGTATCAACACAAGAAGATCTAGTAGTTCAAGTGCAGATCTAAGAAGTTGGAGAGAGAGGGCTCCATCCAAGAAATCAGCCTCTGGAACTAGGCTGAGAAGAAGGATTCAGATTCATTTCTGGATCTTAAGTAGCAGAGGTCAAGAAACTACTGCAGGAGGATTCAGTCTTATTCAGTTCTACTCAAGAAGCTTTGAAGAAAGCTAAGTCAGGGTGAATCCAGCTGAGTTCTTCCAAGAACTCATCAAGAATCTCTCAACTCCCCTCCTTTAATTCTGAGTTGTAGAGTTATTATTTGTAATACATTTTAACTTGTAGGATCCTTTGGATCTGAGTGAATTGTAAGCCTATATTTATAAAGGCTGAGGGTAGGGCTTGTGAGCCTGAGTGTAGGAGATTGAGATCTCTGAGTGTAGGCCTTGTTGGCTGAGTGTAGGCCTTGGTTGGCTGAGTGTAGGCCTTGATTGGCTGAGTGTAGGCTTTGGGATAAAGCTGAGTTGTAAGGCTTTGGGCCTGAGGTGTAGGAACCAATTTGGGTTCTGAGACAGTGGAGAAGTTTGGCCGAATCTAGTACACTGCTAGATAGGCGAAGGGGGAAAGTGGATGTACCCATATCTTGGGGAACCACTATAAAACACTGTGTGCTGTGCTGTGGATTAGCTGTGTATGTTTTGTTATTGCTGTTTGCTGTGCAAAAGTAGTTAGAAATCTGTGATATAACTGTTTGGCTGCCAACAAAGTTAGACAAGGATTAGGTCACCTATTCACCCCCCCCTCTAGGTGTTTAGGTACCATATCTTTCAGTATGATAGATACATCGGGAATTGGGGAGACTGACCCGCGTCGATGACTTAAATTGACATGGCGATGTGAGCAACAGGTTGAGCTGAACCGTACATGCTCTATGTTGTTCGTTTAAAGAGACCTAATGTATATGGCACTTACCGGGGGCATAAAGGGCGAGTCTTAGGCTTTGGCCGAAAAGAATTAAAAGTTCAAGATGGTTGCCGTCCTGGGGGCGGTGGTGAAGCCTCGGAATGGACCGAATTCACCGAGAATATTCCCTGAGAGCACGGGGTGTGTGGCTGTGCGTGCCTACGTCTGTGGTTAAATGTGCTTAAATTGTACTTTCAATATCGTGATTGGTTATATTAATGAATTACAGGGAAGGAGCACCGCCGCCCCGAGTAAGGGGTGGGGTCGTTATAATTTGGTCAGCTTTAGCTGATCGTTGCCTTGTTTTACCACCGTTCGGTGGATTGTTCTTATGTAGGAATATGTGAGCCTAGTGGCAAGTAGCGGGTTGAAGCCCTTGATGCTGTGTTGGACCTTGAAGGCCAAAGCGAAGTGTTTTCTTTTCTATGTTCATGTGTGACTGGCCTGCTTGCCAAAGTATGTAAAACACTTATTGTCTAAGTAAAAAGTTATAAAGCCATAAGGCCGAGACTTTTGTGTATGTTCTTTCATTCCTACCGTGGCTGTAGTGGACATTCATGTTATGTTTATGGGTTCTTCTAACATATTTAAAAGTTTCCGCTTGAATGCTCTGTGTTAGGTTTTGGTATTATATCATAGTAATTTGGTATTAATATGTAACTCCGCCGACTGTCCATGGAATATGGCGTGGGGCCCCGGCCAGACCTTCTGTTATATCCCATGTGATGGATGGGGGGTGTTATAATTTGGTATCAGACTACTATGTAGATATTTCTTCGGAGAATTTGTGGTCAAATTCTTGTTAAGGGTTGGTGAGCACAGTCATGTGCGTCATCATTATAACATGAAAAGAACCCGTGAATGTCCACTTAGGAATGAAACATACACATGTTTGAGGAACCTTAGTGCTCCTATGATTGCTTTATGGCAATTGTTTGTCACCTAATTGAGTGTTTCCTGATTATAGGTGATTAGGAGTGGTGCATTGCAGTCACAGGGTCAGCACTCTGTGGAGGAAAGTGCGCTTAACGACGTACCTACGACCCCTCCTTCTACAGAAACCATCTGAATGGTAGCAGAAGTATTGCTCGCTATGATAAATACCCAATAGAGAAGGCTTGTGCAACCCTTATCCCCGGGGTGGCTTCAATGTCGGTTGGTGCTCTAGAGCAAGTGGAAATTACAAGATCATCCGATCAACAGTTGAACATGCATTTGGCGCAAGGGACGCACTCTATTGACAAGTATTTGCATGTGTTTGTCACGATAAGGTGCTACTCAGGGGTTGAATTGGAAGACGAGCAGACTATGGTAAACAGGTTTTATAACGATCTGCATGATGATTTACGACTTCTATTGGTAAGACCGAAGTTATTGGGATTCCGAGCGTTGGTGGAGTCGGCTAGATTGTTGGAAGTAGATTTGGGAAAAGTCCGCCATATGCAAGTGTGCATGGTACCGAACTCTACAGATTCTACAAAGTCTGAATACCACGGGAGGTGGCATAAGAGGTCTAGAACCTCTACCGGTCAAGCTCCTTATGCTTGCCTTACTTGTGGCAAGTCAGGACACCTTACCCGTGATTGTCGTGCTGATGCCCCAAAGATATAGAAAGCTAGGTCAGGAGAAGCTGCAGGGCGAGTCCCACTTACTTATTATAATTGTGGCGAGCCGGGACATATAGCCCGTGACTATTGGGGAAGGTTTCCAAAGATAAAGGAAAAGGCAGAAGACCATAAGAAATGAGACAAGATGACAGGTACGGTTTAGCTTATAACTTTTATACCCATGACATGATTAGTTACTGGCTTATGATTTGTGTAAGTGGACTTTGTCCCACTCTTGGTGGTGGAGAGTACTGTTTGTTACAGGACTTCTCGCTCCTTAGCACCCAAGATATTCATGTGGTTTGTCCTAGTACTTCCCGATTATGGGTATTCAAACCAAACGAAAACATTTCCATTAAAGATTGTAGGTGGTTTGATCTCAGGCATGGACTGACTCTCGGAGCAGTATGCACAGGTTGGCTACAACCCCAAGTGTGGTCACACTAGGGCAAAACCCACAGGTTGCGAGACTAAGTTAACAGTCCTTGAGGGGGCGGAGTTGTTTTTCACTCTACTAGAGACTAAGAACCCCAAGCCTGGGTTGGTCGGTGTTTCAGTGGTGTAAAAATTTGCCGACGTGTTCCCCAAGCTCCCCCAAGATCTCCACCTAAGTTCACCATTGAGTTGGTTCCTTGTGCCAAGCCCGTGTCACGGTCTCCTTACCGCTTAGCACCGAGAGAAGTGGCTGAGTTGAAAGTGTAGCTTCAAGTATTAATAGATCTGGGGTATGCGCGTCCAAGTTCGTCATCTTGGAGTGCCCCGGTACTCCTCTTGAAGATGGATGGTAGTCTACGACTGTGTATCGATTATCAGGAACTCAATAAGTTAATAAAGAAGAATAAGTACCTGATTTCGAGGATCAATAATTTGTTCGATCAGCTAGTTTGGATCAACTGTGTATTCGAAGCTGGATTTGAAGTCTGGTTATTTTCAGCCAAGAATCAGTGAGAGTGATGTTCCCAAAACGGCGTTCAACACGCGTTATGAGCATTATGAGTTCACTGTCATGCCTTTCAGACTGAAGAATGACCCATCGGTGGTTATCACTCTAATGAACAAGACGTTTAAGGAGTATTTGGATTGGTTTGTGACTGCGTTCATCGATGATGTCCTAGCATACTCCCAATCTGAGGATGATCATACGAAACACTTGCATATTATTCTGGAGACATTGCGAAGTAATCAGAGTGTGCCAAATTCTTTGAGTGTGAGTTTTGGCTATCTTCTATAACATTCCATGGTCATATGGTCGTGGTTAGAGTATCGCGGTGGATCCAGCAAAGGTTGTTGTAATACGTGAGTGGCCTGTGTTGTCTTCTGTAGTGTAAGTCCGGGGTTTTCTGCGGCTTGCTGGCTACTATAGGCACTTCGTAGAGAACTTCTTGCGGATAGTGTTGCCTCTCACGACCCTGATGAGGAAGGATCAGAAATTTGTTTGGTCGTCAGCGTGTGCTCAAGCTTTCGATGAACTGAAATGTCGTCTGACCACTGAGCATGACATGTGTTCGCCATGTGGCACAGAAGGCTTTAAGCTTATACAACAGCGTTTCAGGCAGTGGCTTAGGCCGTGTTTTGTTACAGCATAGGAGAGTAATAAATTATGGTTCGCGTCAGCATGGTGCATGCGAGGAATTATCTGGTCCATGAATTGGTGATTGGCAGCCGTGATATTCACGCTGAATCTTTTGAGGCGCTACCAATATGGTGTGAAGGTCGACATTTACACAGATCATAAGAGCTTGATGTGCCTATCAAATCAAAAGGATTTGATTATGTGTCGGTAAAGGTGGATAGAGTTCCTTGGTGATTACACCTTCAAGATACACTATGTACATGGGAAAGGTAATGCGGTTGCGGATGCGTTAAGTCGTAGAGCTCCCGTGTAGGCCAATTGGTTAACGATTCATGTTGAGCGTATCTTTCGAAATTTAAAAGCCTTAGAGATCTATTGTGTTGATAGGATGTCCGGTGCTGGAGCACAGTTGAGCTGGGAGGAAGTGCTATATGCCCTGGCTGATCGGATTCGGCAGGCTTTGGAGTTGGATGACAACATGAAGCGGTTCATGGATGAGGCTTTGGATGGGTCAAACACCCAATTTACCGTCGATGATGGGTTATTGTGGAAAGACAGTCGTTTGTGCGTTCCAAGTATGGGCAAATGACTTGAGGAATTGATGTAAGAGGCTCCTCATACTAAGTACTCAGTTTACCCGGGGAGCTCAAGGTTGTATAGAGTTATAAAAAAGTTGTTCTGGTGGCCGGGACTGAAGAAAGACATAGAAATTTATGTGGCGCAGTGTAACACCCCAAAAATAGATTTGGGTTTCAGGTGGGGTGACACGGCCTGGGACATGGGCGTGTCCCAGGGCGTGTCATGCCTGGATTGAGGAGTTGGGTGTCTGGTCAACGAAATTGGGTCGATGGAAGGAACACACCAGGTGACACGGGCGTGACCCAACTGACACGGGCATGTCAGTGGGCGTGTCCCTCTGGTCGACACAATGCGCTCGATGATCGTCGAGTGTCGAGTAAGGTGTACACGGCCTGGGACACGGGAGTGTCCCCGGGCGTGTTTGCGGGACACGAGTGTGTCTAGGTGCACACGGCCTGGAACACGGGCATATCCCAGGGCAGTGTGAGTCTCGAGTGATTTTAAGGTTGTGCAGCCTCATGAACACGGGAGTGCAACACGGGCGTGTCAGGTATGACACAAGCGTGTAGGGTGTGACACGGGCGTGTCACACGGCTATGTACTGGTTGGCTTTAAGTCGGTTGACTGCCGCTTAAGGGACAATGCCTGTGACACGGGCGTGTCACAGGGCGTATCAGGCCGTGTTCATGCTTTTCTGGACAATTCTGAGCCGTTTGATTCCCTATTCCTAGATCCAATGGATAGGATCTGTCCATGTGTTGCTAAGGCTGGGGAAAAGGGGATTTAAACCCTTCCTCTTCATCTTCTTCTTCTTCATCTCATTTCAAGAGAGAGAAAGAAGAGGGGAGTGCAAGGGAAGGAAGGAGGAAGAAAAGCCAGTTGCTGGAGGAGCTACGGAGTGCGGAGCGAAGATCCAAGAGCGGATTCATGAAGCCTAAGTCAAGGAGGTGACTTCCGTCCGGCTACTTCATGGCATCAAAGCGATCGTCAAGGGTAACGATCTCCTTCTTGGACATCGAAGTCCTTTCTTTATGCATATGCATGGAATCCTCCACCAAAAGGTGGATTCACGAAGTGATTCTATCGTTGAGTCCGCATTTAGAGCCGGAATTGTAGAGTACGACATAGACAAGCTATGTGAAGCCCATCTGGACCGTTAGTCTGGATTGGTGATGATTATTGGTAAACTGGAGAAGACTCCGTGGGTTTGCAAAGATGAGCTCTATGCTTTGTGTCTTGGATGAATGAATGCTATGTGTGGATGGTATGCTCATGCGTGAGCTAGCCATGGATATGATCTTGGATGCTTTGCGTAAGCTCCTTGTGATATGAATGCTGCGTGTACTCGTTTACTCTGGGAGAGCGGAAAGCTGCGGCTACCCAGGAAGGGAAGGCCGACCCGCGTCATGGTGCGCCTAATGACGATTTGAGCACGGGCAAGGCTAACCTATACCTGGGTATGTTGGAGAGATCGATTGGTGGCAGTGTTTTGGGAGCGTGCGATAGCCCAACTTGCTACACCGAAATAAAAGCGGGTTGATCTGATGGATTAATGCTCATGTTTGCCATACGGTACCTACCACTGCTTGGTTTGGGCGGAATGCAACCAGCATGCGTGTTGGGGTGACTAGGACCGGCCAGCCAACAAGTTAATTACCGTTCGTTGGTGGTGTTACCATGGGTTTCCGGTACACCGTAAGGTGCCCTGAGTGCATGAAGCGTCTGGCTGCGGTCGGCGTTTGTGATTTGATGTGTGTGATTGTTAGCTATTATACTTGCAAATGCATACAGGGAAGGAACCGCTGCCCCGTGCATGGGGTAGGGTCATTATAATTGGTCAGCTGTAGCTGACCGTTATTTTGTTTGCCGCTCTTTGGTGGATGTCTACTTGTAGGTGCTGCGGTTTGAAATAAAATGAGCGGATTGAAAGCTTGCTGCTAAGGCCCTTGAAGGCCAAGCGAATCGTGGTTGGATTTCATGTGTGGCCGGCCTGCGTTCCGATGTACGAACCTGTATATGTGTAAAACGAGAAACCTGTAAGGCCTTAAAGTCATGTGTGTGTGGGTTGTATACATTCCTGGTTTGAATATATATAAATGTGGAATTTATGTATTAGTGGACATTCTTGGAGTTGAGTTGATACAACTTAAAAATGTTGCGCTAGAATGGATTGGGTTAAGGATATGAATAGAATTTGATCACCACAAGTAATTCCGCCACTTGTCTGTGACCTATGGCGTGGGGCCCCGGACGGACCCACCGTTATATGTCATGTGACGAGTGGGGGCATTACAAAGTTGTATCAGAGCCAGGTTGAGATTGTTTGGGAGGAGAGAATAGAATTGAACTCACGAATGTCCACTAGGAATGTATTTCATGCACGTGACGTACGTGAGTGTGTATTCAATGTATAAGTACCATTATGATATGCATTATTAATGGTGTTCTGTACATTGATAGGTGGCGAGGAGTGGAGCTGGTCCGTCTGATCCCCAGCGGTCTGATGAGAGTGTAGCACCGGTTGAAGCACCTACGCCTCCCTTGGCGGAGACCATTCAGGTGGTGACGGAAACAGTGCTCGCAGTATTGCAGACACAACCTGCAAGGCCTGTAGTGGTACCTGTGCAGCTTGGTGTTCGACAAGAGTCTGTTGATGAGCAATTGAAAATATTTATGGAGTTTCATCCACCTACGTTTGGCGGATTGGTTTCTCCAACGCAGGCGAAAGATTGTCTTGCGAGAGTAAAACGAATCATGATTGCAATTAGGACGGCAGAGGAGTAGAAAGTGACTTTCTCCACTTTTCTGCTGGAAGGAGACCCGAGATTATGGTGGGATGAGATGGAGGTGCGTTACTTGGCCGGTCGAGGGTTAGCGGAGGTGTCCATGGAAGAATTCTCCCGCTTGTTTTTAGCCAAGTACTTGCCAATGTCCCAGCGGATTACTATGGAGAATGAGTTTTTACGTCTGGTGCAGGGTGCGATAGATATTGATACGTACCTGCATGACTTTACCAGACTGGGGCGGTATACGGGATCTACTTTCACCGAGGAAGCCCGAAAGATGAATCGATTTTATGAGGGCCTTAGGGATGAGTTAAGGTTGGCACTCCCGAGTTCAGTGAGCCAAGACTTCCAAGCGTTGGTAGACACAACCCGTGTATTGGAGAAGGATATGAAGTGAGTGCAAGAAACGAGGAGACTGGCGGTGGAGAAGCTAGAAATCAAAGTTCTGCAGTCGGAACAATTGGATTTTCAGAAATGAGAGAAGAAGAGGTTCAAGCCTGCAGAACAAACCTCATCTCATGCTGCGTCAGAAGCAACGTATGGACAAAGACGTGCTGAGACACATACCTGTTTTAAATGCGGAAAACCGGGGCATATAGCCTCTAATTGTCGAAGAGGCCCTCCTCGAAGTGAGAAAATGACGGGTGCGTCTTATGAAGATAAGGGTAAAGCAGTGGCTGAGTCATCTGCATTCCAGACGCAGCCTCGATTGCATAATATGGAAGTGCAAGAGCCGCAAAGTGCACTTGGTGAAGTTCAACCTCGTGTTTTCAATTTGGTCTTTACCGAAGAATTTAAACGCTATCTGCAAAATAATACGAATGAGCGGAAATAAGTGTGACCCGTCTTCCATGTGTGTATGTGAATGTTATGTATCTGTATTTGTGACATATGATATGTAAATGGCGGGTTAGATGGATATATGACTGTGTTGTTCTTTGGTTTGATTGTGCTATCCTCCGAACGATGTGTTTGTTCTGTTGAGCACTTTTGTTGTGAATGATTGGAGTGAGACAAATTTCGAGGACGAAATTCTTTGAAGGAGGGGAGGATTGTAACACCCCAAAAATTGATTTGGGTTTCAGGTGGGGTGACACGGCCTGGGACACGGGCGTGTCCCATGGCGTGTTGTTCCTGGATTGAGGAGTTAGGTGTCTGGTCGACGAAATTAGGTCGATGGATGGAACACGCCAGGTGACACGGGTGTGACCCAACTGACACGGGCGTGTCAGTGGGCGTGTCCCTCTGGTCGACACAATACGATCGACGATCGTCGAGTGTTGAGTAAGGTGTACACGGCCTGGGACACGGGCGTGTCCCAGGGCATGTTTGCGGGACACGGGTGTGTCTAGGTGTACACGACCTGGAACACGGGCGTGTCCCAAGGCCGTGTGAGTCTTGGGTGATTTTGAGGTTGTGCAGCCTCATGAACACGAGTGTCCAACATGGGCATGTCAGGTATGACACATGCATATAGGGTGTGACACGGGCGTGTCACACGACCGTGTACTAGCTGGCTTTAAGTCAGTTGACTGTCGCTTAAGGGACACGGCCTATGACACGGGCATGTCACAGGGCATATCAGGTCGTATTCATGCTTTTCTGGACAATTCTGAGCTGTTTGATTCCCTATTCCTAGATCCAATGGATAGGCTCTATCCATGTGTTGCTAAGGCCAGGGAAAAGGAGATTTAAACCCTTCCTCTTCATCATCATCTTCTTCTTCTCATTTCAAGAGAGATAAAGAAGAGGGGAGTGCAAGGGAAGGAAGGAGGAAGAAAAGCCAACTGTAGGAGCTACGGAGTGCGGAGCGAAGATCCGAGAGCGGATTCCTGAAGGCTAAGTCAAGGCGGTGACTTCCGTCCGACTACATCATGGCACCGAAGTGATCTTCAAGGGTAACGATCTCCTTCTTGGACATCGAAGTCCTTTCTTTATGCATATGCGTGGAATCCTCCACCAAAAGATGGATTCGTGAAGTGATTCTGTTTTTGAGTCTGCATCTAGAGCAGGAATTGTAGAGTACGACATAGGCATGCTGTGTGAAGCCCATCTGGACCGTTAGTCTGGATTGGTGATGATCATGGGTAAACTGGAGAAGACTCCGTGGGTTTGCAAAGATGAGCTCTATGCTTTGTGTCTTGCATGAATGAATGCTATGTGTGGATGGTATGCTCATGTGTGAGATAGCCATGGATATGATCTTGGATGCTTTGCGTAAGCTCCTTGTGATGTGAGCGCTGCGTGTGCTCGTTTGCTCTGCGAGAGCGGAAAGCTGCGGCTACCCAGGAAGGGAAGGCCGACCCGCGTCATGGTGCTCCTAATGATGATTTGAACACGGGCAAGGCTAACCTGTACCTGGGCATGTTGGAGAGATCGATTGGTGGCAGTGTTTCAGGAGCATGCGATAGCCCGACTTGCTACACCGAAATAAAAGTGGGTCGATCTGATGGATTAATGCTCATGTTTACCATGCGGTACCTACCTCTGCTTGGTTTGGGCGGAATGCAACCAGCATGCGTGTTGGGGTGACTAGGACCGGCCAGCCAACAAGTTAATTACCGTTCGTTGGTGGTGTTATCACGGGTTTCCGGTACACCATAAGGTGCCCTGAGTGCATGAAGCGTCTGGCTGCGGTCGGCGTTTGTGATTTGATGTGTGTGATTGTTAGCTATTGTAACACCCCCATCCGTCGCATGGCATATAACAGAAGGTCCAGCTAGAACCCGATGCCATATACCACAGACAGTCGGAAGGGTTACTAAATGAATAATCAAACCAACCAATTAAGACTACTCGTCCTAATCACAGAGCATTCTAGCGGAAGATTTTTAAAGTTGAAAGAACCCAAAAATAAATCCATCAAAATGAATGTCCACAGCTACAACAACAGGAATGAAACCCCAAATACACAGAAACAGGTACATGGCCTTATGGCCTTACAAATATTCACTTCATAAATAGTGTTTTACATACATCGGCTCGCAGGCCGGCCACACATGAAATATATAAATAAAACTATTCTATGGCCTTCTAGGGCCAGCACAGCAACATGGGCTCCAGCCCGCTATTTGGCGCTCGGCTCCGCAGCACCTGCAAGCACATACCACCGCACAGTGGCAAATAAAGCAACGGTCAGCTAAAAGCGGACCAAATTATAACGACCCCGCCCCTTACTCGGGACGGCGGTGCTCTTTCCCTGCATAACATTAGCCCAACAATATATATATAGCGCAATTATAATTCGCCACAGGTGTAGGCTCGCACGGCCAAACTCCCCGTGCACTCAGGGCACATTCATGGTGAACCCTGACCCATCAGTGCATTCACCACCACCCCCAGGATGGCAACAACATGTGAGCATTTAGCCTTTCTGACCACCGTCTAAGGCTCCGACTATGCCAACGGCCAGTCCCCGTCTTCGGGTCTCTCACACTGAACCACATAGCCTAGGTCCAATTCCACTTGCCCGTTGCTCACGCCGCATGTCCAATTTAAGGAACTTTGCGCGGGCCAAGCTTCTCTCGGATCCCAAATTTTCCAAAACAATCTCATAACCCAGTTATGATCAAGGCCGGTTCCCAGACCGCCAAGTTAGCAGAACACGTTTCCGCTCAATTTTCCGGGTGCGCCTTGAAGCTAACCTTCAAGGATCCCTGCTGCAATCTACCGCGTGGAAACCCGAAAAATCCAAAGCACGGAGTCTTCTCCGGCAAAACCACCTCAAATGCAACATCACCGATCCAGACAAAACATGTCCGGGTAGGCTTCACACACAATGCCTATGCCCGTACTTACGATTCCGGGCTCTACATGCAACACAAGGGGGACTATTCCCGTCAACCCCAAGGAACACCACGCACTCACCGCATACTCACGGGAGCGGGATTCCCTATGCAGAAAGAAAGAGCTTCAAGTGCTCGAGTTGAGAATCGTTACCCTTGTAGTCCGTTTTGGCGCCATGGAAAAACTACGCGGTTAGAACTCTTCGCAATGACCTTCCCTCCACGGATCCGCTCTCCGATTTCGAAACGGTACTCCGATGCTCCGCCGGCGGCCGGAAACCTCCTTCTTCTTCCTCTCCTCTCTCACTTTGGAAGGGGAGAACTTTGGAGAGAAAAATGAGGGAATAACTCCCTATTCCCGGCCTTAACAGAGTAGGGTTAAATCTGGGCCATCGGATCCTAATTAAAGAAAATGAACGGCTCGGATCTGCACAAAATTCCCCAGACCTGGGCCGCACACGGCTTGGCACACGGCTGTGTCCATGGCCGTGTGCCTCGATCCAGACACGATCGTCGAACTGAGAAACGCACACGGGCCAAGACACGCCCGTGTCTGACCTGACACGCCCGTGTCGGGTTCCTAGACACGCCCGTGTTCGTGGGCGTGTCACGCATAACCGCCACGGCAACGGACACGACCCATCAGGACACGGGTAGGGACACGGGTTGACACACGCCCGTGTCGGATGACACGCCCGTGTCATCTGGCCGTGTTCCTGGCCGTGTCCTTCTCGGGTTGAAAACGACCAAAAAATCACCAGCCAGACACGGCCTTGGACACGCCCGTGTCCTAGGCCGTGTACCCCCTACAGGCACCAAAAACTCTTTTTTCCGCGACCAACTCGCACACAAAATTCGGGGCGTTACAAATCTCCCCCACTTAAGGAATTTCGTCCCGAAATTAAGCAAAGGTACACAAAAGCTAAATGATACCTGAGTGGAATAACTCGGGGTATTCCTCCAACATAGCTTGCTCTCGCTCCCAAGAAAGCTCCTCACGTCCGCAATTATCCCAACGGACTTTAACCATTCGGACCTCCTTGTTGCGGAGTCGTTTGACTGCAATATCTTCAATTCGCACTGGCTTGACCCTTGTTGTTAACTCATAGTCAACCGGTACCTGATTGTCCGCAACGATCTGCGAAGGCTCTTGCACTGCCTTACGCAACACCGATACGTGGAATACATCATGCAGCCCACTCAACTCCGTCGACAGCTTTAATCTATACGCCGCCTCGCCAACACGCTCCAGGATTTCAAATGGTCCAAGGTATCTCGGACTCAGCTTCTTCAAGCGTCGAACCCGCGATACACCCTTGAACGGCTTGATCTTCAAATATACCATGTCGCCAACGTTGAATTCCACATTTCTATGTTTGGCATTGTAATACTTTAACTGTCTATCCTGAGCAATCTTCAGCCTTTCCTGAATTGTCCGTATCATTGAAGTGGCATCTTCCACCGCTTGACGTTTATACAACTTTGATTCGCCTGCCTCCAACCAAGACAACGGCGTACGACACTTCCTTCCGTACAAGGCTTCGAAAGGCGCCATTCCAATGCTTGCCTGAAAGCTGTTGTTGTAAGCAAACTCCACCATGTACAGGTGATCCTCCCAATGCTTCCCGAAATCTAGGACGCACATGCGAAGCATGTCCTTCATAGTCCTGTTGACTCTCTCGGTTTGGCCATCTGTCTGCGGGTGAAATGCTGTGCTGAACTTTAGCTTAGTACCCAACAGACCATGCACCAACCTCCAGTCATTTGACGTGAAGCGTCCATCTCGATCACTAACAATACTTCTAGGCACACCATGCAATCGTACAATATTATCCACGTAGAGTTTGGCTAACTTTTCCACTGGATCCTCCTTTCTCACTGGGATAAAGTGCGACACTTTTGTCAATATATCTACGACCACCCAAATGGCGTCATTTCCTTTCTGCGACTTCGGCAAACCGTGCACAAAATCCATAGATATATTGTCGAACTTCCATTCTGGGATAGGAAGGGATTTCAAGAAACCTCCGGGCTTCTGGCATTCCGCCTTCACCAATGCACAAGTACGGCACTTGGCCACATAAAGTGCCACATCCTTCTTCAAACCAGGCCACCAAAATAATTTCTTCATGTCTCTATACATCTTAGTGCTTCCCGGGTGGATTGAGTACTTGGTATGATGAGCCTCATACATCAACTCCTCCCGAATATTATCCGCACTAGGAACGCATAGACGACTGTCCTTCCTTAGCAACCCATCTTCAACCACAAACTGGGAATTTGACCCATCCAAAGCTTCATCCAAGATTTGCTTCATGCTGCTATCCTGAACCAAAGCCCTCCGAACTCTATCCGCTAGGTCACATTGCACCTCTGTCCAAAACAGTTTTGCCTCGTCACTTGACTGCTTATCGACGCAAGATATTTCCAATGCCTCCAACTCTTGGAACAATCTCTCATCATGTACTAATAACCAATTGGCTTGTGCGGGAATCTTACAACTCAACGCATCCGCCACTGCATTTCCCTTCCCAGGCACATAGTGTATCTTGAAGGTGTAGTCCCCTAAGAACTCCATCCACCTCCTCTGCCTCATGTTCAAATCCTTTTGGTCCAATAGGTACTTCAAACTCTTATGATCGGTGTAAATATCGACCTTCACACTGTACAGATAGTGCCTCCAAAGCTTAAGAGCAAATATCACGGCCGCTAACTCTAAGTCGTGGACCGGATAATTCCTCTCATGAACCTTCAGTTGTCGTGAACCATAAGCTATCACTCTCCCATGCTGTAGCAGAACACAGCCCAAACCACTGCCCGAAGCATCACTATAGATCTCGAACCCTTCGGTTCCACTTGGCGAACATAAAATGGGCGTCGCAGTCAACCGCCTCTTCAATTCTTCAAAAGCCTGTTCGCACTCCGGAGACCACACAAACTTCTGATCCTTTCTTGTCAACGTCGTGAGTGGTAGTGCTATCCACGAGAAGTTCTCTACGAAGCGCCTGTAGTAGCCAGCAAGCCCCAGAAAACTCCGGACCTCTGCCACCGTAGTCAAAGTAGGCCACTCCCGTATCGCCACTATCTTCGCCGGATCCACAGCTATTCCTTCTCCACTGACAACATGACCAAGGAACGCTATCGAGGATAACCAGAACTCACACTTGGAGAACTTTGCATACAACTGACTTTTCCTCAATGTCTCCAACACCATGTGTAAATGCTTGTAATGATCCTCCTCGCACCGCGAATACACCAGGATATCATCGATAAATACTATCACAAACTGATCCAGGTATTCTCTGAACGTCCTATTCATCAGATCCATAAATACGGATGGCGCATTCGTCAACCCAAACGGCATAACCGTGAACTCGTAATGCCCAAACCGCGTACTAAATGCTGTCTTTGGGATGTCGCTCTCCCTTATCCTCAACTGATAGTAACCGGACTTCAAATCTAACTTCGAATATACAGTTGATCCAACCAGCTGATCAAATAGATCGTCAATCCTCGGGATTGGATATTTGTTCTTCTCCGTAAGTTTGTTCAATTCCCGATAATCGATACAAAGCCGCAAGCTCCCATCTTTCTTCTTAACAAAGAGAACTGGTGCGCTCCAAGGCGACGAACTTGGACGCACATAACCTTGCTCTAGCAACTCTTGCAGTTGCACCTTCCTCTCTGCCATTTCTCTTGGGGCTATCCTATAGGGGGAGCGTGACACCGGTTTGGCACCCGGTACCAGCTCTATAGTAAAGTCTATCTCCCGCTGAGGAGGGGCTCCTAGGAGATCATCTAGAAACACATCAGGATACTCGGACACAACTGGGATGTTGCCCAAACTAGGTTTAGGCGTCGCAGTCTGCACTAGAGTGACATACAGTTCTGCCCCAGACCGAACTTCCTTGAACACCTGAAGGGCCGATATCAGAACTTTCCCTGACCCCTTCATGCCCGCAAAAGTAGTCTCCCGTTCAGTGTCCAGACCCAACTTGACTTCTTTACGGTTGCAATCAATACATGCACTTTGCTCCGAGAGCCAATCCATACCGAAAATTACGTCGAACTCCACTAATGGTAGAACCAACGCCCACAAATCAAACTCCCGGTCTCCAATCCGAATCTTCACAACACAAATCCTATCCGCACGCATTGAGCACCCATTAGGCAACAACACATCCAACTTGTTTTCTGCCATCGATAACGGAACTCCGATGCGCGATAAAAACTTTTCAGACAAGAAGGAATGTGATGCCCCCGTATCAAAAAGTGCTCTCGCCGGAAACCCAAAGATCAACACAAAGCCTAGCACTAACAAACGTAAGCTAACAAATACGAAGGTAACAATTATAAAAGTTAAACCACTGTAATTTAACTCATACCTGTCACCACGTCTGCTTGCTTAATGGTCTCCTGTAGGCCAAGGTTATAGACTCTAGGCTGGGCTGGAGCATGATGGGATGCGGTTGACTCCACCGCCTTCCTCTTCTCCTCATAAGTCGCTCCAGGTCTCCTCTCGGACTTTGGACGTCCGCTCCAACACTCTCGAGCAAAATGCCCCGTCTTCCCGCAGTTGTAGCAAGCCCCGGGGACTCGACTTGTAGTTGCCCCCGATGCATCAGCCGAAGGGGCTGAGTTTGAAGTCCTCCGCTTCTTGTTCCATCTGCGGAAACCTGTCTTGTCACTTGGCACCTTGAACTCGGTCTTCCTTTCTCCTGGGTCCCTCTTCTCTTGAACCTTCTTCACAACCTTTTCCAACGATCGGGCTGAATTGACCAAGGCTAGGAAGCCCTGCGCCTTAGGCCCAGCAAGGAGTAACTGTAAATCGCCGCGAAGACCCTCATAGAATCGGTTGGTCTTCCTCTCTTCTTCTGAAAACATAGCACCAGCATAACGACCCAACTGTGTGAACTCATGCAGATATTCGTCCACGCTTCTGGATCCCTGAGTCAACCCAAGAAATTGATTCTCCATATCCAACCTCTGAGCAGAAGGTACAAATTTGGCTAGGAACAATCTTGAAAATTCCTCCATCGGCACATCCGCAAGCTGTCTTTCCACTAGAAGATGAAACTCCAACTCGTCCCACCACATCCTCGCTTCTCCTTCCAAAAGAAAAGTCGCTATGGTGGTCTTCCGCCACTCCTCAGTCATTGTGGCCGTCAACACCCTCTTTATGGAAGAGAGCCAGTCCTCAGCTTGAGTTGGTGTTCCAACCCCATTAAACCTCGGAGGATTAAAGCCCATCACGTGCTTTAGCTGCCTCTCCATAGTTCTCATCGGCTCTACTAACTCAACTGCCGCGCGTTCCACCACTCTCGGCTCTGCCGCCCTAACCGGTTCTTGCTCATTTGCAGGAGGTGCGCGATGCATTTGCCCTGCAGGTTGGGCATTTATCATTGCGAACACGGCTTCAGCCACCATCCTGATGGTTTCCGCTGAAGGAGGTGTAGCAGGCACGTCCCTTGGTGCACTACTTTCCGCTGATTGCGGACGCTCTGACTGACCAGCACCGCTCCCAGCTGCCTATATTAGCAAAGACACACGATTAGACAACAAACAAATTGCTAAAAGCAATCATTGGAACACTCAGGTTCCACCAAACAAGTGTATTTTTCATTCCTAAGTGGACATTCATGGGTTCTTTTTGATGTTATAACGATGACGCACACATGTGCTCACCACCCATTAAAAGAATTCGCCCACGAATTCATTTAAGCTTGACCGTAACCAGACCTCTGATACCAAATTGTAACACCCCCATCCGTCGCATGGCATATAACAGAAGGTCCAGCTGGAACCCGACGCCATATACCACAGACAGTCGGAAGGGTTACTAAATGAATAATCAAACCAACCAATTAAGACTACTCGTCCTAATCACAGAGCATTCTAGCGGAAGATTTTTAAAGTTGAAAGAACCCAAAAATAAATCCATCAAAATGAATGTCCACAGCTACAACAACAAGAATGAAACCCCAAATACACAGAAACAGGTACATGGCCTTATGGCCTTACAAATGTTCACTTCATAAATAGTGTTTTACATACATCGGCTCGCAGGCCGGCCACACATGAAATATATAAATAAAACTATTCTACGGCCTTCTAGGGCCAGCACAGCAACATGGGCTCCAGCCCGCTATTTGGCGCTCGGCTCCGCAGCACCTGCAAGCACATACCACCGCACAGTGGCAAATAAAGCAACGATCAGCTAAAAGCCGACCAAATTATAACGACCCCGCCCCTTACTCGGGACGGCGGTGCTCTTTCCCTGCATAATATTAGCCCAACAATATATATATAGCGCAATTATAATTCGCCACAGGTGTAGGCTCGCACGGCCAAACACCCCGTGCACTCAGGGCACATTCATGGTGAACCCTGACCCATCAGTGCATTCACCACCACGCCCAGGATGGCAACAACATGTGAGCATTTAGCCTTTCTGACCACCGTCTAAGGCTCCGACTATGCCAACGGCCAGTCCCCGTCTTCGGGTCTCTCGCACCGAACCACATAGCCTAGGTCCAATTCCACTTGCCCGTTGCTCACGCCGCATGTCCAATTTAAGGAACTTTGCGCGGGCCAAGCTTCTCTCGGATCCCAAATTTTCCAAAACAATCTCATAACCCAGTTATGATCAAGGCCGGTTCCCAGACCGCCAAGTTAGCAGAACACGTTTCCGCTCAATTTTCCGGGTGCGCCTTGAAGCTAACCTTCAAGGATCCCTGCTGCAATCTACCGCGTGGAAACCCGAAAAATCCAAAGCACGGAGTCTTCTCCGGCAAAACCACCTCAAATGCAACATCACCGATCCAAACAAAACACGTCCGGGTAGGCTTCACACACAATGCCTATGCCCGTACTTACGATTCCGGGCTCTACATGCAACACAAGGGGGACTATTCCCGTCAACCCCAAGGAACACCACGCACTCACCGCGTACTCACGGGAGCGGGATTCGTCAACCCCAAGGAACACCACGCACTCACCGCATACTCGCGGGAGCGGGATTCCCTATGCAGAAAGAAAGAGCTTCAAGCGCTCGAGTTGAGAATCGTTACCCTTGTAGTCCGTTTTGGCGCCATGGAAAAACTACGCGGTTAGAACTCTTCGCAATGACCTTCCCTCCACGGATCCGCTCTCCGATTTCGAAACGGTACTCCGATGCTCCGCCGGCGGCCGGAAACCTCCTTCTTCTTCCTCTCCTCTCTCACTTTGGAAGGGGAGAACTTTGGAGAGAAAAATGAGGGAATAACTCCCTATTCCCGGCCTTAACAGAGCAGGGTTAAATCTGGGCCATCAGATCCTAATTAAAGAAAATGAACGGCTCGGATCTGCACAAAATTCCCCAGACCTGGGCCGCACACGGCTTGGCACACGGCCGTGTCCATGGCCGTGTGCCTCGATCCAGGCACGATCGTCGAACTGAGAAACGCACACGGGCCAAGACACGCCCGTGTCTGACCTGACACGCCCGTGTCGGGTTCCTCGACATGCCCGTGTTCGTGGGCGTATCACGCATAACCGCCACGGCAACGGACACGACCCATCAGGACACGGGTAGGGACACGGGTTGACACACGCTCGTGTCGGATGACTCGCCCGTGTCATCTGGCCGTGTTCCTGGCCGTGTCCTTCTCGGGTTGAAAACGACCAAAAAATCACCAGCCAGACACGGCCTTGGACACGCCCGTGTCCTAGGCCGTATACCCCCTACAGGCACCAAAAACTCTTTTTTCCGCGACCAACTCGCACACAAAATTCGGGGCGTTACAGCTATTATACTTACAAATGCATACAGGGAAGGAACCGCTGCCCCGGGCATGGGGTAAGGTCGTTATAATTGGTCAGCTGGAGCTGACCGTTATTTTGTTTGCCGCTCTTTGGTGGATGTCTACTTGCAGGTGCTGCGGCTTGAAATAAAATGAGCGGATTGAAAGCTTGCTGCTAAGGCCCTTGAAGGCCAAGTGAATCGTGGTTGGATTTCATGTATGGCCGGCCTGCGTGCCGATGTATGAACCTGTATATGTGTAAAAAGAGAAACCTGTAAGGCCTTAAAGTCATGTGTGTGTGGGTTGTATACATTCCTGGTTTGGATATATATAAATGTGGAATTTATGTATTGTGGACATTCTTGGAGTTGAGTTCATACAACTTAAAAATGCTGCGCTAGAATGGATTTGGTTAAGGATACGAATAGAATTTGATCACCACAAGTAATTCCGCCACTTGTCTGTGACCTATGGTGTGGGGCCCCGACCGGACCCACCGTTATATGCCATGTGACGAGTGGGGGCGTTACACGAAGTGTCAAACATGCGCCTTTGTAAAGACAGAGTGCCAGAAGCCCAGAGGATTCTTGGAGTCTTTGCCTATAACAGAGTGAATGTTTGACGATATATCCATGGATTTCGTGCATGGTTTGCCGAGACCGTACAAGGGGAACGACGCCATTTGGGTGGTCATCGATCATTTAACGAAGGTGTCTCATTTCATACCCAATAGAAAGGATGATTCTGTGGAGAAGCTGACAAAGCTTTATGTGGACAACATAGTCCGTTTGCATAGCGTACCCTGGAGCATCATTCGTGACCGTGATGGTCGGTTCACATCTAACGATTGGAGGTTCATACATCAGTTTTTGGGTACCAAGTTGAACTTCTGCACAGCTTTTCACCCACAAACAGATGTGCAAACTGAAAGGGTGAACATGTCGATGGAAGATATGCTTCACATGTGTGCGTTGGATTTTGGAAAAAGGTGGGAGGACCATCTTTACATGATTGAATTCACATACAACAATAACTACCATGCCAGTATTCAGATGTCGCCTTTTGAGGCTCTATACGGGAGGAGGTGTCGTACACCTTTGGCTTGGGTAGAAACGAGAGAAACAAAATTGTAAAAGCAAAAGGACGTTGAAGATGCCACTGTTGAAATTTGTGAAGTGAAAGTGGGTGAATGGAGCACTTGGACCTATCTGCGCGGACTACGTGAACAGGGTTGGCAGACTGCTAAGTCGGCAGGGATGTTGCATACGGTTTACTCTGTAGCGGCCTGGGAGGTCTGTTCATGCGGACTACGCAGACAGCAATGGCGGTGAGTCAGGTCTTCTTGTGCTCAGCAGGCAGTTGGATCCTAGAAAGTAACCGGGCGGATAGAAATTCTATCCACAGAGTCCATCTTGAAGCGGACTGAAGAACTGGAGCTCGGCGGACCGGTTTAGCAGTTGCCTTGGTCTTGCTCTTGTGCAGCGGTAAGTGGAAGCCGCGGAGACCGCCAATCAGTGCGGACTGATACTGGAGCTCGCTGGGACAGGCGGACAGGTTCTAGTGTCTGCTAGTAAGTTCGGGCTGGCCCTTGTGGCCAGTAGTGTGGACTTGTGTCTGAACCAAGTCCATGTTTGGCTCAGTCTGGGGAGATCGTGCAGTGGAGTACGGACTGCTTCTCAGTCCACCAAGCTCGGCAGAAGTGCATGTGCCTTGGTTGCGAGTTTGGGGATGACCGGACTGGAGGTTGTGTCCGCAACTGTGGGCGGACTGATGCCAGGTGTCCGCTGATTCCATCAGTTGCCTTGCTGGCATGGCTGTGGACTTGGGATATGTGGACTGTAGTCTGCGGTATATGCGGACTGGAAGTTTGCTATATAAGCAGACTGGAGCTAGAGCCCGCTGAGTCCGAAAGGTGTCTTGGTAACAAGGTTATGGACTCGGCTTTCGGACTGGAGTTGTCTGCAGGGTATGTAGACTAATGTTGTCCATAGTATGGGCGGACTAGAACAGCATGTCCGCCTGAGTCCGGCAGTTGCCTTGTGGCGAAGCCGTGGGCTCGGGATTGGCGGACTGAAGGGTTGTGTCCGCGGATTAGCGGATTGTTGCTGCGGAGTTCGGCTATGGTGGTCCTGGCTTGGCCCTTGGCATCAAGGAGGACTGGTGTTGCTGTCCGGCCTTGGTGATGTCTTGGCGGCTTGGCCTTTTGGCGACAAGGCAGACTGGAAATTGGAGTCCGACCTTGGAGAAGCTAGGCGGGCTGGCTTTCTGCACAGGTGTAGCAAACTGGATTGTATCCGTGGACTGCGAAGAAGTCTTACTACAGGATGTGGCGGTAATCCTATCGGCTAGGGAAGTGACCACACTCATCATCGTGCCTATAAATAGGACCCTTGTCACATCAGGAAGCGAGAACCTCCATGCGTAAGTGAAAAATAACTTGAGCCCGCACAAGTTGCTGCGGACTGCTTTTTGGTGTCCGCGTGGTTTGGTTGAGTTGACTGGGTTATGTTGTACAGGTTGTGCGGATAGTGCTGGAAATCCAGGACTTGGCTCTGATTGCGGTCAAGGACAGTGCAGACTCTACGGTTAAGCAACAGGCGGAAAACAGCAGGTCGCGAACAGCGACCAGACGGTCTTTTCTTTGGCAACTTTGTTCGGGGTTCAAGAAGTCGCCTACCTCAGGCGGACTGCTCTATTCGGCATCGCAGCTTGTGCAATCTGGAGGCTAGGCAACCTCACGGTCAGGCGGCTCGCAGATCGGCGGCTAGAGCAAGCATTGGAATAAGGGAGAGTCCGCGCGGCTTGGGTTGCGGTTTGGCGACCTGGCGGACTGAGCTGACTCTACAGCAGTAGACCAGAGGCTTGTATTTGAGTCCGCTCGGCTTGTTTCTCTTGTCTTGTTTTTGTAGTCTCTGCTTTCCTTTGGGTGTTGATTGGTGAAGCATGTCTCGCCATATATGTCTCGCTGTGTAAAGAAGATTGTTGTAAATCAATAAGAATCTTGTGTTACATGTGTTGCTGGTTGATTGACTTCAGTTGAGATTACCCCCTGCTCACTCCAGGTTCCAGGGAATTTTCGCATGATCAAGGTGTGAACTGGATAGTACTGAGAATATTAATTTGGCTTTAGGCTATCTTGCTGACCACCTGGAGAGAATTCAACGTGCTAGTAGTGCCAGGTTGTTGAATTTTAACATGGTATCAGAGCCAGGTTCAGTTGCTTGAGTAGTGAACTTGTCTCGGAGCTGGATTGGACTGGATAAGCAGTGATCAACTGAAGTGGCATTGACTCTTTGAATAGGGAACCAGTGGTAGAACCATGATAGTGGAGGATGCAAGTTGTCTTGGAATTGATCTCCTTACAGAGACGAACTTTATTAGGTGGAAGTCTTGTATGGAGAGCTTTCTTCTTGGCGAGGACCTTTGGGAGGTTGTATGCGGAGCAGAAAGACAAGAGGCTACTGCTGGCAATGCTGAAGAGATGAGAGCTTGGAAGGAGACAAATGCGAAAACGGAGTCTATTCTCAAGCAGGTGATCTCATCGGAGCTCTTAGACCACATCAGTGGATGTCGGTCAGCTGCAGAGGTTTGGAATTCCCTTGATGCGTTGTTCAGGAAGGAGGTGAGGGTTGCTGCAGAGGATGGTCCTTCTACTTCATATCAATAAGAGAGGAGTGGTTCTCCTAGGCGTGATGAGAAGAGGAAGGAAGGACCAAGGTACTATAAATGCAAGCAGCATGGTCATCTCAGGAAAGAGTGCAAGGTTACCTTGCTCTCGGCGAACGTAGCTCATGTTGGAGGCAAGGAGGAGAACTTTGTTGGGTCTTCAACAAGTTCTGGTGCTGATCGGATGAAGTCTAGTGATAGTGCAGCTATCTGGCATGAAAGACTGGGGCGTGTAGGGATGAACAAGCTGAAAGCAATAGCGGAAAGAAGACCCATAAGAGGCTTGCCTATATTATCATCCTATGATGATGGTCAGGGGTGTGTGGGATGTCAGCAAAGTGAAGCTTATCGCTTCATGGTTGATAAGACACAATCCAGATGTAAAGCACCATTGGCGGTTGTCCATTGTGCTTTGGTTGGACCGACCGTCACCGCCAGTCTTGGAGGCAGTAAGTTCATGTTGATATTGGTTGATGACTATACAAGGTATACTTGGGTATACTTCATGAAGAAGAAGTCCAACATGATGCACTTGGTTGTTGAGTTCAAGAAGCTTGTGGAAGGCCAGCTTGGCCTGAGGATCAAGAAGTTGAGGACAAGCATCGGTGGTGAGTTTGGCTCAATCGAGTTCTCAAACTTTTGCAGGAAGTAAGGGATCTGGAAGGAGCTTTCTTGTGGATATACTTCACAGAAAGGAAGTATTGCAGCTCAGATGATCCATTAGTTAACAGAGACCTGCAAGTGTTGGCTTCAGAGTAAAGGCATTCCTAAGGCTCTTTGGGCGGAAGGGATGGCATGTGCTGCTCATGTCATCAATCAGATGCCTCTTAGTCTGATCTATGTGAAAACTCCTTATGAGCTGATGTTCGGAGTAAAGCCCAGTGTGAAGTACCTACGGGTGTTTGGATCTACCTGCTACATACACTCTCCGGGTGCTCTCAAGACAAAGCTAGTCTTTGTTGGGTATGATGAGTAGAGGAGAAGATGGAGATGTATGGATCCTACGATGAAGAGACTCATCGTGTCGAGAGACATTATCTTGAATGAGTTGACGCCATATTGGGGTAGCTCTCATGTGGAGCTAGAGATGAGCAGGTTAGATGGTGGGCTGAAGGAGGCTGCTGCTAAGGTTCATGTGGAGCTGCCTGAGTCACCTGGAGCTCCAGGTTGTTCTAGCTCTGGGGCAAAGGCGTCAGGGTCAGGAAGTAGGGGGAGCGATGCTCCAGGTACTTCTGGCTCGAAGGCGGAGGCTTCTGGTTCAGGAAGCATGGCCAGCGATGTTCCAGGCAGTTCTTGTTTAAGAGGGGAGTCTTCTGGTTTAGGTAGTAGGGGGAGCGTTGCTTCAGGTACTCCTGGTTCTAGTGAGGAGGCGTCTTGTTCAGGGAGCAAGGGGAGCATTGTTCCGGGTTTGCCCGGGAATGGAGCTGGTTTAGAAGCAGTGGAGGTGGTTAGCCGTGATCCTGTTCTTCGGAGATCAAAGAGGATCAGTAAGCCACCAGCTCGATATAGTGAAGGGAACACGGCGAGCTTGATTCCGTGTTTCTTTGTTAGCCCTCAGGTCGAGCAAGTTTCTTCTGGCTATGATGACCCCACTAGAATCAAGGAGGTGGTTGACACCAAGGCTGAAGAGGTGACTTCTCTCAAAGGTAACGAGGCTTGGGATTTTGTGCCCAAGGTAGTTGGTGATACTCCTGTGATGCATGAGTGGAGGTTGAAGCTGAAGAAGGCAGAGGGAAGCATGGCTCCTTTTGGGAGATGCTGGAGGGCTCCCTCATGGTCCTTGATATGCGGGGCGAGGACTATGTCTTGGACATTTCTTCGTAGATGCTATCAGAGGGATCAGGTGCAAGGTTACGAGAGCTACTGGAGTTATTCACCACTTCTCATTTCAAGGGGGAGTGTTGAAATTTGTGAAGTGAAAGTGGGTGAATGGAGCACTTGGACCTATCCGCGCGGACTACACAGATAGGGTTGGTGGACTGCTATGTCGGCAGGGATGTTGCAGACGGTTTACTCTATAGCGGCCTGGGTGGTCTGTTCGTGTGGACTACGCAGACAGTAGTGGCGGTTAGCCAGGTCGTCTTGTGCTCAGCAGGCAGTTGGATCCCAGAAAGTAACCGGGCGGATAGAAATTCTATCCACGGAGTCCGGCTTGAAGCCGACTAAAGAACTGGAGCTCGGCAGACCGGTTTGGCAGTTGCCTTGGTCTTGCTCTGGTGCAGCAGTAAGTGGAAGCTGCGGAGACCGCCAGTCAGTGCGGACTGATACTGGAGCTTGCCGGTACAGGCAGACTAGTTCCAGTATCCGCCAGTAAGTTAGGACTGGCCCTTGTGGCCAGTGGTGCGGACTTGGGTCTGAACCAAGTCCATGTTTAGCTCAGTCCGGGGAGATCGCGCAGTGGAGTGCGGACTGCTTCTCAATCCGCCAAGCTCGGGAGAAGTGCATATGCCTTGGTTGCGAGTTTGGGGATGAGCGGACTGGAGGTTGTGTCCGTAACTGTGGGCGGACTGATGTCAGGTGTCCGCTGAGTCCGACAGTTGCCTTGCTGGCATGGCTGTAGACTTGGGATATATGCACTGTAGTCTGCAGTATATGAGGACTGGAAGTTTGCTATGTAAGCAGACTGGAGCTGGAGTCCGCTGAGTCCGGAAGGTGTCTTGGTAACAAGGCTATGGACTCGGCTTGCGGACTGGAGTTGTCTGCAGGGTATGCAGACTAGTGCTGTCCATAGTATGGGCGAACTGGAACAGTGTGTCCGCCTGAGTCCGGCAGTTGCCTTGTGGCGAAGCCGTGGACTCGGGATTGGCGGACTGAAGTGCTGTGTCCGCGGATTAGCGGATTGTTGCTGTGGAGTCCGGCTGTGGTGGTCCTGGCTTGGCCCTTGGCGTCAAGGCGGACTAGTGTTGATGTCCGGCCTTGGTGATGTCTTGGTGGATTGGCCTTTTGGCGACAAGGCAGACTGGAAATTGGAGTCCGGCCTTGGAGAAGCTAGGCGGACTGGCTTTCTTGCATAGGTGCAGCGGACTGGATTGTATCCGCAGACTGCGGAGAAGTCTTGCTGCAGGATGTGGAGGTAATCCTATCGGCTAAGGCGGTGACCACACTCATCATCGTGCCTATAAATAGGACCCTTATCACATCAGGAAGCCAGAACCTCCATGCGTAAGTGAACAGTAACTTGAGCCCGCACAGGTTGCTGCGGACTGCTTTTTGGTGCCCGCGCGGTTTGGTTGAGTTGACCGGGTTGTGCTGTACAGGTTGTGCGAATAGCGCTGGAAAGACAAGACTTGGCTCTGATTGCGGTCAGGGACAGTGCGGACTCTATGGTTAAGCAATAGGAGGAAAACAGCAGGTCGCGGACAGCGACCAGACGGTCTTCTCTTTGGCAACTTTGTTCGGGGTTCAAGAAGTTGCCTGCCTCGGGTGGACTGTTCTATTCGGCATCGCAGCTTGTGCGGTCTGGCGGCTAGGCGACCTCGCGGTCAGGTGGCTCACAGATCGGCGGCTAGAGCAAGCATTGGAATAAGGGGGAGTCCGCGCGGCTTGGTTTGCGGTCTGGCGACCTGGCGGACTGAGCTGACTCCATAACAGTAGACTGGCGGCTTGTATTTTAGTCCGCTCGATTTGTTTCTCTTGTCTTGTTTTTGTAGTCTCAGCTTTCCCTTGGGTGTTGGTTGGTGAAGCATGTCTCGCCATGTATGTCTCGCTATGTAAAGAAGATTGTTGTAAATCAATAAGACTCTTGTGCTGCATGTGTTACTAGTTGATTGACTTCAGTTGAGATTACCCCCCCGCTCACTCCAGGTTCCAGGGAATTTCCGCGTGATCAAGGTGTGAACTGGATAGTACTGAGAATATTAATTTGGATTTAGGCTATCTTACTGACCACCTGGAGAGAATTCAACGTGGTAGTAGTGCCAGGTTGTTGAATTCTAACCGCTACTTCAACGATACGGTTGATTCGGGAATGACTACTGATTGCTGAAGATAGACAGGCCAAGTACTGTAACGCCAAGCATCAGAACGTGGACTTTGCGGTGGGCGACTGGGTATACCTCAAGGTAAAGCCATTTAAAGGCGTATCAAGGACTCGACGCTTAAAGAAGCTTAGTCTGAGTTATGTTGGGCCTTTTGAGATCTTGGAGCGTGTTGCTGAAGTCGCCTATCGGTTGGCTCTTTCAGAGGAATTGAGCGGATTGTACGATGTGTTCCACATCTCGGTGCTGCGAAAGGCTATCCAAGAGCCTACACAAGTGGTAGCTATGAATCAAGTACCGGTCGATAGAGGGCTTATGACGAGGGTCAAGCCCATTCGGATCGAGGATGTGGAAGTCAAGCAGCTGCAGAATAAATCTATAAAAAAGGTCAAGCTCCTTTGGGACGTTTGTGGCCGAGAAGAGTTGTCTTGGGAGAACGATCAAACTATGAGGGAGGTGTTTCCCGAGCTCTTTCCCTAAGGTAACCTGATGTATTGTTACTTTTTTCTGTTTTCCTGTAACTTTAAATTTCGGGACGAAATTTCTTTAAGTGGGGGGAGAATTGTAACCCCCTAGGTTCAGGGAGCCCTTTTCTGGAAGGTACCGTGCGGCGGTAGAGCTACCGCTGGCGGTAGCTCAGTGTTTTCCGCGGTCTCGACGCTCTCGACATCTCAGCACATGCTAGCATCGGGCGGTAATGAATACCATGTGGCGGTAGACCACTCGACGCTTGGGTCGAGGCACTCATCACTTTTGTTCCACTCAATGCTCCTGATGTTCTCGAGAAGCGCTAACGCTCAGCGGTAGCTGTTCTCGAGAAGCGCTAGTGCTCGGCGGTAGCGGTAGTGCGGGGTGGTAGCTTGATGATTTATTTGATAGAGTTCTCGGGTTGCTAACGCGCGACGTTAAGCTTACCGCAGACAGTAGCGTAGTTTTGTCGTTTCCTTCCAAACGTGGAAACTACCACACAACAATAGTTTTCTACTGTGTGGCAGTAGCATAGTAGTTATGACGTGTCCACGTGTCACCGCCCAATTGGATTTCTGAGCGGTGGCATCCTCGAGAAACCGAACGATTGGGCTACCGCGTGGCGGTAACTTCCTACCGCGCGGCGATAGCTCTCGTAAATTGAATTCTTGGAAGAATCATGACCATCCACTGGTTTTATTTGGCGATCCGACGGCTGGTGCGTGCCTCTGCGGCTATATGACCGGGAGTTAGGTTTCCCCAACTCATTTCTTCGTTGGCTCTCTCTTTCTAAGTGCTAGAGAAAAAGGATAGTGAAGAAGGAAGAAGAGATCCCGCCGCCATTGGAGTTCCGAAGCTCTGATTCGCAAGTCGAGTCCGGATTTGGGGAGGCAAGGTCGTTGCGGTCGCATCCATCCATCTAGATCTTGGGCATGACACCAGATAAATTGCAAAGTAACGATTATCTACTTTGATATGTGAAATCCTCTTCCTTTTGCATAGGAAACCCTCTCCCTCGAGTGTGCGGTGAGCGTGAGGTATTCCTTCGGGTAGATATGGATTATCCCCGTAGTTTTCCATATAGAGTTCAGAATCGAAGTACGGACATAGGCATAGTGTGTGAAGCCCATCCGGACGGGTTGGTCTGGATTGGTGATGTTTTCATTATGCATGTATTGCCAGAGAAGACTCCGTGCCGTTTGTTTTCTTTTCGGGATTCTACGTGGTAGATTGCAGCACAGAGCCTTGGGGACTAACCACACGGAGCACCTGGAAAACTGGGCAGAAATGCATTTCTGCCAGGTACCGCGTGGCATTAATGATACCACCAGAGGTAGCTCTGTGAGAGAGCTGTTGTGAGGCCTGCCTCGCAGAGACCTGGGGGCCAGTATGTGGGGCTGAGAGCTCTGGGAGCCCAGCTTGGTGGCCTAAGAGCCAACCTTATGCATAGCCAGATTATGTATTATTGCATGATAGATACATCAGGAATTGGGGAGGCTGACCCGCGTCAATGACTTAAATTGACATGACGATGTGAGCAACGGGTTGAGCTGAACATTACCCGCCCTATGTGGTTCAGTTAAAGAGACCTAATGTACGTGACACTTACCGGGGGCATAGAGGGTAAGTCTTAGGCTTAGGTCGGAAAGACTTAAATGCTCACGATGGTTATCATCCTGGGGGCAGTGGTGAAGCCTTGGAATGGACCAGAATCACCGAGAATGTTCCCTGAGAGCACAGGGTGTGTGGCCGTGCGTGCCTACGCCCGTGGTTGACTGTGCTTAAATTGTACTTTCAATATCGTGATTGGTTATACTAATGAATTGCAGGGAAGGAGCACCACCACCCTGAGTAATGGGTTTGGTCTTTATAATTTGGTCAGCTTTAGAAGACCATTGCCTTGTTTTACCACTGTTCGGTGGATTGTTCTTATGCATAAACAGGTGAGCCTAGTGGAAAGTAGCGGGTTGAAGCCCTTGATGCTGTGTTGGCCCTTGAAGGCCAAAGCATTGTGTTTTCTTTTCTATGTTCATGTGTGGCCGGCCTGCGTGCCGAAGTATGTAAAACACTTATTGTCTAAGTAATTAGTTATAAGGCCATAAGGCTGAGACTTTTGTGTATGTTCTTTCATTCCTACTATGGTTATAGTGGACATTCATGTTATGTTTATGAGTTCTTCTAACATATTTAAAAGTTTTCGCTAGAATGCTCTGTGTTAGATTTCGGTATTGTATCATAGTAATTTGGTATTAATATGTAACTCCGCCGACTGTCCATGAAATATGGTGTGGGGCTCTGACCGGACCTTCTGTTATATCCCATGTGACGGATGAGGCGTATTATAGATTGTGCCAATAGTCTATAGCAAAATGACCCACTTTGCCTTAACACCAACATTCATGAATGTTATATCTTCATCTCTGTGTAGGGCTTGCAGTTTGGTTAACTACTGACTGAACAAAAGGAAGAGGAGCATCAATCTTCTTCAGATTCCTTTCAGCAAGGATATAACTGAAGGTAAGTCTTCCAGGTGGCTTATTTGGCCTGCTCTGAGGGCCATCAGTAGCAATCTTCTTTTCAGAAGACATGATCTTGATAGCATAAGAAATGCCCAAATCAGGCTTGCTGATAGATTGACCCTTGGTCTCAGTCTTAGCTAAATGGTTCTAAAACTTGGCCACAACCACATTCTTGAGAGTGGGGCTGGAGCACCAAAGATAAATGGTCCATGATGGGTCATTTGAATTTCTTCATTGGTAGCCTTAAAGGCACTCTCTCCCCTGCTATACCTTCCACCATAGTTGTGAACCTCCTTGTTCACGCTAGTGGACCTACCATTCATCCAGTTACCATAGATGCTCTCTTGGTCATATGTGTTTGAAGGTAACTGAAATTTCCTAAAAGGAATGGGAGGCATGGAAGCCAGAGGGTGATCAAGAGCTTTGCCCTTCCATTTGGAAGGGTCAACTATAGTATTTCCCTTAAACCCTAACCCCTTCTTACCCTTGTGAGAAGAGAAGGAGTCAATGAAGGACAACACTGTATTAGGCTTAAAGAAACTAGCCATAATTCTCTTCTCCCTCTCGAGCTTCTCTTTAAGGTCCCAAATGATACTATTCTTATACTTGATGGAGCCTATCTGGATGAGATTCATGACCTTAAGTTGGCTAATTTCCCTATCCTTCTGATCCAGCAAAGATGTTATTTCAAATTGTTGGGAAACAACTAGCTGCAGAGAGACAATCTCCACAGCTTGCTTTTTAGACAACTTCTTGCACTTCGATCTTAAAGGCATCTAGAAGTTCTCCATACCTATCAATCAATTGATTGACATCACCTTTTGATTCAGAATCATTTTGATAACTAGATGAAGAAGCTTCTGTACAGGGACTAATCTCATACCCAGACTTAGAAGAACAACTGGATAGAGAATATACCTAGCTTTGACCAGGCTGATCCTGGCTGGATTCCTCATCAGTTATTGCCATCAGCCCATAGCAGCTAGAGGCATCTCCTTCATCCTCATCCTCCTTTAAGTCACTGTCTGAGTGTGACAGAGGGGCCTTGATGTCTATCCTGGCAGTAGGATAGTTTTCATCTGCAGCTTCAGCTCCTTCTTCAGTAGCAGCAGCAACCAACCCAATATAGGCTTCTTCTTCTTCAAACTATGATGAAGATGTGTCTGTCTAGCTCTTCTCCTTCTTTATAATGAAGGACTTCTCCTTCTTCCTCTTGTGTTGGTGTTGTTTCCTCTCACCAGCCTCCTTTCTCTTCACTGGGCAGTCAGCTATCACATGCCCTGGTTTGTTGCAATAGTAGCAGACAACTTTAGAGGAGTTATATTTACTAGTTTTAGAATCATACCTGTCAGCCTTGGAGTGATTCTTCCTGTGATGAGAAGATGTGGAAGGTCTGCTCTTCCACTATTTATTCTTCATCAGCTTCTGAAAATGTCTGGAGAAGGCAGCAAAGTTCTCATCATACATGATGCAGTCTGATATATCTGATTCTGAGCTGTCTGACTCAGCTGGCCTTCTGGGAGGAGAGGGAATTGTTGGAACCCCACCTTGTTTAGGATTGATTTGGGCTAGGTTCACTATTAGGTTTCTCTGATGACCAACATGTATAGTCTAGGGTCATAAGTCTTTTTCTAGTTCTAGGTCAGGTCAACAAACTTAGCTTGGATTGGATCAACCTTCAGGTGACATAGAGACAGAAGACCTTTAGAGAAAATCAGTTTTCTTAGAGCAGAAAAGTCGTTCGAAGATTGCTGAACTAAGCACGACTTTCGTTGATTGGAGATCGACAAACTAAGTTCTTCCTCTGAGCTGAGTTCGACGAAATCCTTGCTGAGATCAACGAACTCAGACTTCTTCTTTGAGCTGGGTTTGACAAAATCTTAGCTGAGATCGATGTACTCCGATCTCTTCCCAGAAGTTCAGCACGACGATATGACTATCTCAGTTCGACGATTTTGAAGCTCAGATTAGAAAGTGAATTTTCTGTTTAGAGATCTTGGGGCTCAACTCGACGAAAGAGAGGTTCCGTTCGACGATTTTTCTACTGCTTATCTGCCTTATTCAACTCGATGATAGTGGATCTCAGGTCGACGAAAATTGTTGAGTTCGACTATTCTATGGCAGATTCAGTTCGACTCTTTTCCCCGCAGTCTTCCAGTATTGACTAAGGCAACTTGATTTCAAAATTATATACATATAATACTCTGATAATTAATGCTACACATTCTCAAGAATATATTCGTTCCAAGGCAGAATTAATTATGGTATTCATAGAGTAATTAGCTTATTTACTTGGACAGTTAAGGAAACAAATTAATGGCATTTTCTTGCCCTTCAACTCCCAAGATTTTGGCAGGAAATCAAGAATAAGATTCAAAATTCAAAAGGGTATTTTTTTGGAAAAGGATATATAAGGTTTCTTCTTTATCTTCAACAACAGGAGAGACATACAGATACGATACAAAAAACTGAAGAAGAACACAGCCTTCATACATTCTCAGTCTTCTTCAGTTTTGCTTCAGGAATTTCAAGAGACAAACAATCTTCATCAGTTTAAGTGTTTCCTAAAGATCTTAATCAATCTGAAGGCCTACACCCTGTGCAAAGCTTCCACACTCCTGATCAGATATATAACTCAGGGGGAGCTTTGACAACAACACAATCCAGTAATCTTCTCTCAGATTGTTGATAGAGAAGAACATTATCTTTATTTTCTTTCACCACTGTAAAATGGGTTTTAATTCCCTTTAAAAGTTATCATTTGCTTGTCAAGTCTCCTAACCAAAAGACTTAGTTTGATTTTTGGGAGCCTGATCAAAATCTCAATGGGTTTCGAGATCTCCCTTAGAAAAATTGATCTTGTGGTGGCAGGGCACCTGATCAAAAACCTATAGTGGATTCCTACCAAGGTGGTATAAGAGTGGATGTACCCAAGTTTAGGGGAACCACTATAAATTCTTTGTGTCATCTGGATTGCCTTTATTTTTTATTTGTTGTGCTGTGATTATCTTTGTTTTTGTTTTCTCTCTCTATACATAGAAATCACTTATTTTAATTCCACTATAAAAATTAATCAAAAGCTTTTCAAACTCTATTAACCCCCCTCTAGAGTTAGTATGATCTATCCCTTCACTTTCAATTGGTATCAGAGGCAGGTTGTTTGGTTTTACAGGTTAACACTTGAACCAAAAGATCTTTGGTAGATCTCTTTTTCTCCAGTGTCTTTTTCAATCATGGCACAAAATAAAGAATACTCAAGCACCAGACCTCTAGTGTGCAATCTGAATAAGTTTGCACTTTGGAAGGCAAGGATCAGATTATATATGAATTCAATTGATGAAGACATCTATAATTAAATTTTGATAGGTCCCCCTACTCCTTCTACAACAACATCTACAAGCACTAGTGCAGTTCCACCCTCTGAGTGGACTGATGCACAGAAGAATGCAAAGGTTGCAGATACTAAAGCTATGAACATCTTAGCTCAAACCATGTTTGATGACATATTTCAAAAGGTAGCTGAATGCACATCAGCAAAGACCATTTGAGATTCCCTCAACCTAATGGTAGCACGATCTGCTGATGAGAGGAAAGATAGAAGATCCCTTATTATCTCACAGTATGAAAACTTCAAAAAAGATGAATCAGAGTCAGTTACAGATATGTACAACAGACTCAGCTTGATTGTTAATGAGCTGAAGAACTTGGATAAGAATATCTCATTAAGAGAGATTAATGATAAAATCCTTATGTGCTTCCCCAGCACATGGGATTCCAGGATCTGACCAATCAAGGAGGCCAGAAGCATAAATGAGATTTCTACTGAGTTTTTGTTAGGCAAGCTCAAGTCCTACGAGCAGCTGATCAAGACTAGGGAAGCTGCTGAACAGAATACTTCTACCTCAGGAAGGAAGGAGCTAAGTATTGCATTTAAGGCATCTGAAGAATCAGAAGCACTACCAACAAATGAAGAATTGATGAGTCACTTAGCCAAAAACTTCTACAAAATGGCTAAGAAGGACTTCAGAAGAAGGTCAACAAGGAATGAAGACAAACCAAGGTATGTTAAAACTCCTACCAAGGAAATTGTTTGCTTTGGTTGCAGGAAGCCTGAATATATTCTACCTGAGTGTCCAGAGAAGCAGAAAAAGGACAAGCTGAAGGAGAAGAACTCCAGGAAGCACTGCAATAAGCCTTCTTCCAATAAGCATAAGAAGAAGGAAAGAGGTTTTGTTGCTAAGACATGGAGTGACTCAGTCTCAGAGTCTTCATCTTCCAGCTACAGTGAAGATAAATAAGAGGCCAAAGCGAGAGAGATTTGTTTGATGGCTATCAATGCATCAAGCAATCCATCAGAAGCTGAAGAATCAGAAGCCAAGGATTCTGAGTCAGAAGAGGATCAGGTAATATCCTCCTTTGATTTTACTTTAAAATATTTTAAAACTGAATTTAAGTTACTGTGCAATGACTTAATTAAATCTGAGAAGGAAATCAAACTTCTCAGAGACAAATTAATTGAATATGAAAATTTGTTTTCTGAAAATATAAAATTAAAAGATGAACTAGATGTGGCTTCTGAATAAATTATTTCATTAAAAACTGAATTGAATGAAGCTAAGCAATTTGAAGAATCCCTGAATGGGAGAAGCATCAAATTGATGGACATCACAAGTACTGTAAATGCTATGTTAAATGGTAAATTAGGCTTAGGAGCATCACCTAGTCAGCCACTTATAATAAAGAAAAATATTCTTTCAACACCTATCAAATTTATTTCAGAAAAGGGTAAAGAAAAATTAAATGATAATAACCAACAATCAAAAGAATCACAAAAACCCAAACAGAAGAAAAGAAAAAAAAATAAAAATTTTATTAAAAATCATGTTCAACAGTTTTCGTCAAACCCAGATCGACAAAATGTATACCGTTCGTCGAACTCAGATCGATGAACTGTGAATGCAGAATTTTCATATATTTATTCTTCAAACTGCGATCAACGAAATCCTATTGGATCGTCGAACCGCGATCGACGAAGTTGGGGCACAAGGAATGAACACTATCATTCTCTGAGCGGAGTTCGACGAACTCATCCCTATTCGTCAAACGCTGGTCGACGAACTTTCCAGAATTCATCGAACCCAGTTAACTTTAACAAAAACTTAAATTATTTTAGAAACTGCTCTGTCCGCCTACTCCTCCTCCTCTACAGATCTGCTTCAATGGCATCTTCACCTTGGACATCCTCCTCCTCGGATTCGTCGACAGCTTCTGCCCCACTTACCTCCGACCAGTTCTCCGCTCAACTGTGATGCGTGTCAGCTTGGCAAACATCATCGCTCCTCCTTCCCACCGAAGCAAGGCCGTGGCTCCTCTCGCCTGTTTGATCTCATTCATTCTGATGTCTGGGGTCCTGCTCCTACCCTCACCGTTGGTAGGGGTAGTTCCTACTTTGTAACTTTTATTGATGATTTTTCTAGATGTACCTGGATGTATCTGTTAAAAGATCGCTCTGTACTCTTTTCTATCTGGCAATCTTTTTATTCTATGATTAAAACTCAATTTGGCATTTATATTAAAGTCTTTCACTCTGATAATGCTAAGGAATATATTAGTCTTGAGTTCTCCTCCTTCTTTCTGCAACATGGTCTTGTTCATCAGACCACCTGTGTTTACACCTCCCAGCAAAATGGGGTGGCGAAGCGTAAAAACTGTCACCTCCTTGATGTCGCTCGCACTCTCATGACACAGATGCAAGTGCCCTGCTCCTAATGGGGCTACGCTGTGCTCCTCGCCTGCTATCTCATCAATCGCCTTCCCTCCATGGTCCTCCACGGCCAGACCACCTTCTCCATTCTATACCCGAGCAAGGAACCTTTTCCTCTCCCTCTCTATGTCTTTGGGTGTACGGCTTTTGTACACACTCCGTCCGCTACCTGTGACAGGTTTTCCCCCCGTTTCACCAAGTGTGTCTTTTTGGGGTACTCTACCACTCAAAAAGGCTATTGCTGTTTTGACCCCGTTCTGCGCAAACAATTTGTTTCCACAGACGTGACCTTCTTCGAGAATGCATCCTACTTCTCTCTTGAATCCCCTCTTCCTCCTGATGTATCTACTTCTCCACCACCTTTATTAGTTCCTTCCATGCATATTGACGTCTCCCCTCTTACCTCATATCCTCCTCCGTCTCCTCCTCTGTCCGTCTCACCCCCTACACCTTCTCCCTCTTCTCCGCAGCCATCTCTCTCTAGTCCCGGGCCAGCCTTCTCCGCCACGGATGCTCCGATCGCTGAGGCACGCGTCGACCTGGATCTTCCCATTGCTCTTCGCAAAGGGGTGCAGGCGTGTACTCAACACCCGCTTGCGGCAGTTGTTTCCTATGATCGACTTTCTCCTTCTTGCAGGTGTTTTGCCTTGGCTATCTCCGCTACTACCACTCCTCGCACCTACCAGGAGGCTCTTGCTATTCTTCATTGGAAATCTGTCATGGATGAAGAGATGGATACTCTTACTGAAAGGGGTACTGGGACCCTTGTTCCTCCACCAGTGGGTACTGATGTGGTTGGCTGTCGCTGGGTGTTTGTTGTGAAATTTTGCCCCGACGGTACAGTGGATCGCTACAAGGCCCGGCTGATGGCCAAAGTCTTCACTCAGACTTATGACATTGATTACTTTGACACTTTCTCTCCAGTTGCTCGCCTCAGCACCATCCGGGTTCTTCTCAACAGGGATTTGGATATTTCCCAACTTGATGTCAAGAATGTCTTTCTCTATGAGGATCTTCGGGAGGACGTCTACATGGAGTAACCTCCTGGGTATGTTGCTAAGGGGGAGACAAGAGTATGCCGTTTGATGAAGGCCATTTATGGCCTAAAGCCGATCCCTCGGGCCTGGTTCGACAAGTTCAGTGGCATTGTGGTACCATCGGCTTTGCAAGGAGTTCGACCGATCACTCCTTATTTATTCGCAAAACTGCCTCGGGACTGGTGGTTTTGGCAGTGTATGTGGATGATATTCTTCTTACTGGCGATGAACAAGCTAGGGTGGACTTGACGAAGAAACACCTCCATCAACACCTGGTCACGAAGGATATGGGCTCTTCAAAATACTTTTTGGGGATAGAAATCTCTCGGAAGCTTGACTCGTTGGTTCTCTCCCAACGGAAGTATACCCTTGATCTTCTACAAGAGACAGGATTGACAGGTGCCAAACCGGCCCGGTTTCCCATGGCTATTGGAGAAGACAAAATATGGACGGATGACTCGCCTCTTCTATCTGATGTCACGAGGTACAAATGTTTGGTGGGCAAACTCATCTATCTCACGGTGACCAGACCCGACATCTCCTATGTTGTAGGCAAGGTTAGTCAGTTTATGCAAGCTCCCAGGGAGTGCCATCTTCAGTCTGCCTTGAAGATTTTAGAGTATGTCAAAGCAGCACAGGGCAAAGGGCTAATATTTCATAAGAATGGTCATCTGAGGGTTGAAGCCTACTCAGATTCAAGCTATGCGGATGATAAAGGCGATCGTAAATCCACATCAGGTTTTTGTACTTTTGTTCGAGGAAATCTTGTGAGTTGGAAGAGCAAGAAATAGTCTGTTGTCTCCAGATCCAGTGTATAAGCCGAATACCGGAGTATGACGTCAACCACGTGTGAGTTAAAGTGGTTGCGGGCTCTCATGCTTGACCTAGGAGAGGTCTATGACTATCCTCTTCCTATGTTCTGTGACAACATGGCTGCTATATACATATCCAAAAATTCGGTCTTCTATGAGAGAACAAAACATATAGAGGTCGACTGCCACTTCATTCGGGAAGAGGTTTTGAAGAAACAGATTTGTACTCCATTTGTCACCTCCGACAAAGAATTGGCGGATATCTTCACAAAACTGGTCTCTACTTCCTTCTTCCACATTTGTGACAAGCTGTTCATGATTGATATCTATGCTCCAGCTTGAGGGGGAGTGTTGAAGTATTAGACCAGACGGCCTAGCGGTCTTGTCTGGCGGGTTGTTGACCGCGCGATCTAGCGGTTCCTTTCCAGCAGGTTCGTATTTAGACTGTTGCTATTTGTAGTCTGAGCGGTGTGGCGGTCTATCTCAGAAGCATGGAGACCGGCGGTCTATCAGTCTCCTATTGCGGCATGTTATCTTCCTATTGGAGTTGCTGAGCGGTTAGCCCATTTGTCTAACCGCGCGGCCTGTGCGGTGTCTTTATTTTCTAGCCACTCAACCCTGTACATTTTTAGTCCCACATTGTTTGTTTGTACTCTCTCCTATCTCCTCCATTCTATAAAAGGGAGGTCATACCTTTGTAAATGATATCTTTTTGGATAATAACACTTTCAATTATTCAAATTTCTGCATGTTTGTTACCTGCTTGTTAGCTGGGTGTTTGCTACTTTTACATGAGGCATCCGTGTAAATCTGAAATCCCTCACTCCCAGATGGGAGTGCAAGGATAGGGGATGAGGTGAGTCGGTCCTTCAACTCCTGAAAGGCAGTCTCGCACTGCTCTGTCCAAGTAAACTCTACATACTTTCTCATCAAGGATGTGAGCGGGAGTGCTATCCTCGAGAACCCCTCCACGAACTTACGATAATAACCTGCTAATCCCAAGAAGCTGCGAATGCCTGACGCTGTCTTCTATTGTGGCCAATCCGTCATTGTCTCTATCTTGGCTGGATCCACCGCCAATCCAGCTCCACTGATTGTATGCCCCAAGAAGTCCACCTCCTGTAGCCAGAACTGGCACTTAGAAAACTTCGCATACATCTGAGACTCCCTCAGCCTCTGCAAAACTTGTGTTAAATGCTCTGTGTGCTCCTCCGGAGTTCGGGAATAGATCAGAATATCGTCGATGAATACAATGATGAAGCGGTCCAAGAAGGGTTTGAATTCACGGTTCATTAGACTCATGAATGCGGCTGGGGCATTCGTGAGCCCAAAAGGCATCATCGTGAACTCGTATAACCCGTATCGTGAGCTGAAAGCCGTCTTCGGGATGTCTTCCTCTCGGATACGCATCTGATAGTAACCAGATCTCAAATCCAGCTTAGAGAACCAGAAGGCCCCCTGAAGCTGATCAAATAACTCGTCTATCCGAGGCAGTGGATAGGTATTCCGGACCGTCAACCGGTTCAGCTCCCTGTAATCTATGCACAGCCGCAATGATCCGTCTTTCTTCTTCACAAAAAGAACTGCTGCTCCCCACGGTGACGAGCTCGGCCACACAAATCCCGACTCCACAAGCTCCTGAAGCTGAGTCCTGAATTCTGCCAACTCTTTGGGAGCCATCCTGTAAGGTACCCAGGACACGGGCCTCGCCCCCGGCACTAACTGAATCCTGAAATCCAAGTCCTGAGCTGGTGGTAGTCCGGGCAATTTCTTCGGGAATACATCAGAGAAATCCCGAACCACCGGGATATCAGCTATACAACTCTCTGCTGCCACCATCTCGAAGCAGATGGGGTACAACTCTTCCCCCTCCTCATAGGCCTTGACGGCCTGTACAGAAGATAATGAAAGATGGGGGATAGGTCGGATACCTTCAATAGTGATGTAGGAGTCTCCATGCCTGAGTGTAATCCTCTTCGAGGGGTAGTCGATCTGGGCATGGTTCCAATGAAGCCAGGTCATGCCCAAAATCAAATCAAAGTCCGGCAATCTCAAGACCGCCGCCGGAGCTTCGAATGCCTTGCCTCCTATCTCGGCCTCCATGTTGCAGTTATCTGTGGTCCGTAGCTCCGAGCCATCAGGAAGATGCACCCTCATCTCTATGCCAGGGAATCTCTCCACACCCTCTAGTCCTTCAATAAAAGTGTCAGACACGAATGAGTGCGAAGCACCTGTGTCGAAGAGGGTATGAGCGGGTTTGCCGCTGATCATAACTATGCCTGAGATTTATTTGAGTTAAAATGGATGTTATTTCTATGGTTTTCAAGGCACTACTAAGGTTGAAATTTCTAAATTAAAATAATTTAAGTACCTGTAATCACTTATTCGGGGTTCCTTTGCTCCGTGAGGTCCAAAGCGTACATCTGCTCCTGGTTACGTCCTCGGCCGTGATATCCCCAGCCTCGGCCTGGACCTCGTCCTCGGCCTCGGCCTCGCCCCTGCTGTATTGGAGGGGCCACAGGAGGTGGAGGAGGAGGAGGTGGACGGAACTAATGCGGACACTCTGATCTAATGTGCCCGGGCTGGCGGCATCCGTAACAAACTACCGGCCGGTGGCCATGGTCATCCTACCTCCTCGGAACATGCACCTGTAGAGGTGGGGGAGCTAATGCTAGAGGGGGCCCCTGCTCTTACCTGAAGCTGGGACGACGACGTGCCCCACCCCTCTTGTATCCAATAGTCCTGCCTCTTTGAGAGCACTTGCTACTCTCTCCTAGTGTCGACCCATCGTATGGTCTCTTCCCTCTGCCTTGCACCATCACCTGGTCGGCCTACAGCTTCTTTGCCATCTCGATGATCTGGGCTGAAGTGTCATGAGAAATGAACAATAGGGCCTGCCTCAAGTCATCTCTGAGGCCCCGATAGAATCTCTTGGCATACCTCCTGTCTTCTGTATCCTGTATCCCTGCGAACCTGGCAAGGTGGGAAAACTCCCTTTGGTATTCAATCACCGATCTGCTCCCCTACCTGAGGTTCAAAAACCTCTCCTCCAGTGCATTTTTGTATGTGCTGGATACGAAGTGATCCAAGAATACTTTGTCGAACTCCTCCTAAGATATGTCCGACAGCTCCCAGTCAACATATGTTGAAAGTACAAGGTGGATCTGAAATACTCTAGAGGGGGGGTCTAAAAAAATCTTTACAACTTTTGTTGTATTCCTAAGTGAACAGGTCAGTTAATAAAAATATAAGCACAACAAACTATCTAATCACAGAGCACAGCCAAAACAAAAGAAAAGGGCAACCAGATGACACAAGAAATTTTATAGTGGTTCCGCAACCTGGGTACATCCACTCTTCTACCACCCTGGTAGGAATCCACTCAGGTTTTTGATCAGGTGCCTGACACCAATGAGCTTTTGTTTAGGTGCTCAAAAACCAAAACCTCATGTCTTTTGGAAGGAGACTTGCAACCAGGAATAATTTTGAAGGGAATTAAAACTCTGTACAAGAGGTGGAAGAGAGGTGATGGTGTCTTCTCTTTCTCAAAACAACTGAGAAGACTGTGGATTGATGTTAGCAGCTTTGCTCCCCCGGAGATCTTGAAGGGATCAGGAATTCTGGAGCACTGCTTCAGGGTAATAGGCCTTCAAAGACCTAGAGTGTCTGGACCAGAAATGCTTCAGGAACTTCTTTGACAGATTGATTAATTTGTTGTCCTTTGAAGTTGTCCTGTAGAGTTGAAGGAAGAAGACTCTTAATAGTATTTGATTGTTCTTCTTCTTCTTCTTGAAGATGTTCTCTGGCCTGGGCTGATTACAGTAGAACTTTTGATTTTGTGTATGATTGTTCTTCTGTGCAATCTGAGTGTGTCTGTCTGATTGTCTGTGTTCCTGTATATCTGTGTAATAGTACTTGATCCTTTCTTTTCACTTTTTACTGACTAAGAACATTCGAAATTTTGAATGTTGAGCAGTAATTGCAGTCGGCCTAGGAAGGAAGCAACAATCAATGATTTCCCCAACTGTCCCATGGAAAAACGACATGTAATAATCCATGATTAATTGCACGTTCTAATGGTAACATTCTGAGAAGATCTGGCATTAATTGTTCAGGAATCATCGCCAAGAAACGGGATAGGAAAACTGAAGAAGACCAAATCTGGAATCGTCGAGCTGAGTTCACAGTTCGTCGAGCTGAGATGAGAAGTTCGTCGACCAGATAATAGAAATAGTCTTCAAGTCAAAACTGCTACAACCTTCGTCGAACTGACAATCTACATTCGTCGAGCTGAGAACCAAAATCGTCGAGCAGATAACTATCACTGTCAGACAGTATTCGTCGAACTAAGATCCAAATTCGTCGAGCGAAGAAAGATTGTGGACTTAGAACTGACTGAGAAGAACATAAATCGTTGACCACAAATCGTCAAGTAGAGTACTGAATTCGTCGACCTGAGAAGCTGAGAACTTGAGGTCCACGTTCGTCGAGCTTAGATTCTAGTTCGTGGACCAAAGCTTGAAGCTGGACTTAGAAAAATTCTGGAGTTGTCCTAACTTTAGCTTGATGTAGAAACTCAGTCTTCGTCGAACAAAGAACAAGGATCATCGAGCTCAGCATTAAGAATTGTCTCACGATCGTCGAGCACCGAACACCTTTCGTCGAGCTGAGTTCGACGAACGTTGAACTCATTTTATTTAGCTTTGAAATCCTCTAAGTCTGGAGACTCTGATGATCTTGTTGATAGATGGTCCATCTGAAATTGATTCTAGGGACTTGGCCTAGACTCTAGGACACAACTTGACCCTGGCTATACATGATGGGTCACATCCTAAGCTAGTGAACCTAGCCCAAATCAACTAGGGATCTAACAATCTCCCCCTATTTGGGTGAGGTCACTAAGAGACTCAAAACAGAAACAAACAGAAAAACAAAGCAAGAAAAGAAATATTTCTGGCAGAGAATTACCAACACATGCATCAGATATATATAAATACAGGCTTTGTTTAAAACATAGGACATAGTTTGAAAACAATTGCAGAAAGAAAATGAAACAAAAATAAAAAAATACTTCTTCTTTTGCAAGGACTTGTCTTCTGTTTTCTTTTCTCCTGACTTTTGGAAGATGATTTCTCTGTTAGGATCTTGAGCCTGAGCTTGAGTCATAGTCATATCAGCTGCCCTAATGATTTTCAGTGAGGTAGCCCTGGGGACAACTACTTCAGGATGAAGTTTCATATAATCATCAACATTGAATAGCTTGTTTCCTTTGTCAAATCTTTTCAATTCTTCCTTTTTGTACTTTGACATAGTTGAAAATCCAAAAATATCTTTACCTTCTGCTTTGGCTTTGTTAATCAATGATAGACCAATAAGCTCCTGAATCTAGCCATTTTGGCAGTATTGGCAGTTTCAGGATCTTCAAATGGAATTGGCGGAGAGTATGGCCTTTTTGGACTGTCAGCTTTGTGTTCTTCCGAAATTTGTTGCCTTTGCTGCTGCTGATGCTGATGTCCTGAGGATAGTTGCCTCTGTTGGCTGCTACCAGAGGATCTCCCTGACTGTCTCTGATATGTTTGCATGGGGGCAGATCTCTGGGAGCTAGAGCCACTGATACCAGCTGCTGGAGGAGGAGGAGGAGGATCCTTCCTATATCTGTGAACTGGAGGAGGAGAGTATCTCCTACTTCTCTTCCTATCCTTCTCCTGGTTCTTGGATATCCACATCCATGCAGACATTCCCTTATATGAAGTGACATTGTGTAGAATGTAATAAGGGGTGTCAGCAGTGGGATTAGGCTTAGGAGCTGGAGGAGGAGGAGCCTTCCTTTTCTTAGATAACATCTTCTTTTTCTTACTGGCAGCATCTTCATCTGAATCATCATCATCTTCATCTTCAGAATTAGAACCCTGAGGGTTGTCATAAAGAGCATCTAAAGCTTTTAAAGCTTTATCATCAATAATAGCTTTTGCTGTAGAAGGGGCAGAAGTTGAGGTTTTAGGAACTGAAATTTCAGCAATATTTGAGGAGGAGACTGTACAGGAATCAGAAATAGTAGGGACAGGGCTATTAGCTACTGCCTTATTCTTCTCTTCAATATCAGCTTGGATAAGCTCATCCAAATTTGGCAAGGGAGAGACATCTATAACAAAAACTGGTACTGAAATATCTTCTGGAATAACTGAAGATGATGGAGCAACAACTGGAGGAGCAAAACTGTCACAAAGTTGCTTAGCAACTGCTGGACTTATTGGGGAGGTATAAGGTACAATAGCCAAATGTGGCTTAGTAAAATCTGCTGGAAGAAACTGCATATGTACAGTATCAAAAACTTGCTGTAATTCTGGTAGATTAACTGTGGGATTCAGAGAGAAATCACCAACAGTTTTTATTTGCTCAACTGACTCATCTAAGTCAATGTCAGTGTCCATAAAATGAATTAATTCAATCATCTCAGAATCAATTTTTGGCAGAATATCTGTATCTGTATCTGAAACTACTGCTGTAGAGGGAGCTGCTACTGTATCTGCTGCTGCTACTTCTGCATCTGCATCTGCTGCAGCTGCTTCATCATAGAACATCTCCCCCTGCCTGAGTTCAGGAATACCTGGAGCCAGGCCCCTGAATGAAGAGGGGGCAACAGATAGGGCAGAAATCTGGGCAGATAAAGAATGAATAGAAGTCACAAGAGGTGTAATGGCCTCTGTGATAAGAGATTGGATGAGAGGAGTGAGGATGGTGAGGAGAGAAGATATGGTGGTTGAATCAAAGGAGGAAGGGGAAGAGGATGTTGCAGTATGTGTGGAGGAGGGAGCAACTTGGGATGGAATGAAGGGTGGAGGAGCAAAAATATGATGAGTGGATGGTGATGAAGATGGAATGGTGACATCTGGTATGACAGTGTCTATAGGGATGTTGTAAGAAGGAATGGAAGACAAATGAGGGGAAAGTGGAGACTGAGGAGGTGTAGGGATATGAGAGTCATGAGGGGAAGCTGGAGGTGTTGGAATGTGGGTGATGCCCAGAGGTGGTGAAGAAGGTGGAGTAGGCATAGAAGTATGTTGTGGTGATGAAGAAACATGAGTGGGGGAAGTTGGAGGAATTTGAAGAGTGGTTGAGGAGGGAAGATGGGTTGCTGGAAGAGGTTGTGGAGATGGAATGACCTCTTCAGCAGGGTGGGGAGTGGCCTTCATAGCCATGGTGCTCTCAGAAGCTGGGATGGAAGAGGAGGAAGCCTTGGAGGGCTTGGAGATAGTCCTCTCCCATCTGCCAAACAAGGCGCAGGTGAGGCGCTTGCTGGCATTGATGAAGATGGTCGGGGAGACCATTAATTCACTAGCCTTTTCCTGGAGGAAGATCCCCAGGATTCTTCCGAAGCAGACTTCCTTCTTGCTATTCTTCTTCTTAATCAACTCAAAGAAAATTGTGCCCTAGTTGACATGTCTCTTGTTAACTATTGCGCACATGACAAGGAATTGGTGACGGGTGATGTAGTCATGTGCGGAGTGCTTGGCCATCAGTACCTTGCCTATAATGTCTGCTAGAAACTGGTAGGCGGCGGACAGTTGCTTCTTCAACAACTTATTAGGGTTGCTTCCTGTAAACCCCATTAACTTCAGCATATCACCAAATTCTTCAGAATCCATTTCCATATCATATTCACCATTAACCAACCCAAATATTTCAGAAAGAATTGTGGGAGACAACGAAACAACATGACTCCCGATATTTCCGGTCAGAACATTTTCCTCAGAAACAGTAGACGTGTATACCCATTCTCTAATTTCCGTTTCATGCAGTTTAATTTGTCTGGTCATGAAATCCTTGAGATGAAGTTCTTCTAGCAGTTCCAAGATATAGAGGAATATGGGGTCAGAGTGTTGGAAGTAATCAAAATCCATATCAAAACCAGTATCAAATTTCATGGAAGCCAAAGCTCCCGCTGGAATCATCATTGATGACCTGCAAGAAACACAGAGAAAACGACGATCAAGAGCAAGAGAACTGAAAGCGCGGGACGGAGGTCGAAGAAAACCTAGATATAAGATTTTCAGAATATGAATCTACAATCTTCGTACCACGAAAAAGAAACAATTCTTCGAACTGAGCACGACGAAATAAATTATAGACAAATAATTCGTCGATCTCATTTAGAAGAATCAAAAACAGTTCGTAGAACTCCGTTCGACGAAACGTCTTCTGAAGCAAAGTTCGTCGATCTCCGGTCGACGAAAATTGTTTCCACACAGAGAATTCGTCGATCTCCATTCGACGAGAATCTCTCAAACTTTCCCTAATTCGTCGAACTCCGTTCAGCGAACTCTGGAAAATTCGTCGAATGCAGACAGAAACTAATTTAACTCTTCTCCATTAATCATTTCCAGTTGAATTATAAAGAACAGATGATTTTTCTCATCTAAAGGTTTGGTGAAAATGTCTGCTCTCTGTAGATCAGTAGGAATATGGATTAAGTTAATTTTCTTTTTGTCTATATTATCTCTAATGAAATAATGTCTTATTTCAATATGCTTAGTCCTAGAATGGTGAACTGGATTATGTGCTATAACAATAGCACTAGTATTATCACAAAGTAATGTTGAATTATTTAAGTTGACACCATAGTCTAGGAGTTGGTTTTGTATCCATAACATTTGTGAACAGCAGCTGTCAGCAGCTATATATTCTGCTTCTGCAGTTGATGTAGACACAGATGTTTGTTTTTTACAAAACTAGGAGACAAGTCTCATACCTAGGAACTGACAAGTTCCAGAGGTACTCTTCTTGTCCACTCTACATCCAGCATAGTCAGCATCTGAGTATCCAGTTAACTCAAACTCTGACTCTGCAGGATACCAGAGTCCTAGATTAGGACAACTCTTTATATATCTCAAAATTCTTTTTAGGAAAATAAGGTGAGATTCTTTAGGGTTCACTTGGAACCTAGCACAAAGGCATGTGGCAAACATTATATCAGGCCTGCTAGCTGTTAGGTATAATAGGGATCCAACAATTGCCCTATAATGTTTCTGATCTACAAGTTTCCCTGCTGCATCAGAATCCACAACAGCATTTTTAGCCATATGTGTTTTCATTCCTGAAGCATCACCCATCCCAAACTTCTTAATAAGCTCTTTAGCATACTTAGCTTGGGAGAGGAAGATACCATCAGGGAGCTGCTTCACTTGGAGACCAAGGAAGTAGGAAAGCTCACCCATGCCACTCATCTCAAATTTGGAATGCATGAGGTCAGCAAACCTCTTGCATAATTTGGGATCAGTATACCCAAAAATGATGTCATCCACATATATTTGTACTAACAATATTTGGTCCTTATGATGTCTAGTGAAAAGAGTTTTATCTATGATTCCTCTTGTAAATTTATGCTCTAAAAGAAAGGTTGCTAAGGTCTCATATCAAGCTCTTGGAGCTTGCTTTAAACTATAGAGAGCTTTATGCAATTTAAATACAAAAGAGGGTTGAGTTAGAGAGATAAAACCTGGAGGTTTTTCTACATAAACCTCTTCTTGAAGTACTCCATTCAGAAATGCACTCTTGACATCCATTTGGAACACCTTGAATCTCATGTGAGCTGCATAGGCAAGGAATATTCTTATGGCCTCTAACCTTGCAACAAGGGCAAAGGTTTGGTCATAGTCAATTCCTTCCTCTTGCCTGTAGCCTTGAGCAACAAGCGTTGCCTTGTTCCTCACTATGTTCCCTTGAGCATCTAGCTTGTTCCTGTAGACCCATTTGGTTCCAATTACTGGATAATTATGAGGTCTTGGAACCAAATCCCAAACTCTACATCTCTCAAACTGGTTTAGTTCCTCTTGCATTGCAATGATCCAGTGGGGATCTTGCTCTGCTTCATGGATAGTGAGAGGTTCAATTTGAGAGAGAAAATAGGCATGCATCAAGTCTTGGTTGAGTTGATGCCTTGTATGTACACCTGCTGAGATGTCTCCAATCACTTGAGATCTGGGATGATCTCTAAGTGTGACAAGATCAGTTGGTGGAGTTTGTTGAGCAACAACTTCGGTAATTAATTCCTCTTGAGGAATGGTACTAGCTGTTGAGGAAAGTTCAGCCACTTCCACTTGAATCTCTTCTTCACTATCTTCAGCAACCTGTGGAGAAGGATGGGTTGATATCTCTTGGGTAAGGTTTAGTCCATCCATAGACTCACACAGTTGTGGAACCTGCAAAAAGCTATTGGTAGAAATCTCTTTCTCCTTATAAGACATGTTAGCTTCATCAAAAGATACATGGACAGATTCTTCAATTTTAAGGGTGGATTTATTAAAAACCCTATAGGCCTTGCTTACTTGGGAGTATCCTAGAAAAATCCCTTCTTCAGTCTTAGCCTCAAACTTTCTAATGTATCTTTTGTTATTAGTGTGAATGTAACAAATGCAGCCAAAAACTTTGAAGTATGTGATTTTAGGTTTCTTCCCTTTAAGTAATTCATAGGGGGTCTTATTTTTCAGCTTATGTATAAGGCTTCTATTTAGGACATAGTTAGCAGTGTTTATTGCTTCAGCCCAAAAGGATAGAGGCATGTAAGCATCTGCTAATAATGTGCCTGCAGATTCAATGCGTGTCCTATTTTTCCTTTCAGCAACCCCATTTTGTTGGGGTGTTCTAGGAGCTGAGAAGCACTGCCTGATACCTTCCTTCTCACAGAACTCATGCATAAGAAGAGACTCAAACTCTGTGTTATGATCACTTCTGATCAATGCAACATGAGTAGAGAACTCAATCTGTATGGTCCTGAGAAAATCTGTAAGAACCTTGAATATATCTGACTTAGCTCTCAGAAAGGCTACCTAACTAAATCTAGAGAAGTCATCAAAAATCACTAAAGTATAAGACTTTCCTCCCAGGCTTTGTACTGCAATGGGTCCAAATAGATCCACATGAAGCAAATACAATATCCTAGGTGAATCACTTTTATTAATGGATTTGAAACTAGTTTTAGTTTGCTTGCCTAATTTACAAGCCATGCATAGGTTTTCCTTCTTGTAGGGGCCGAAAGGTAAATCTCTAACAAGGTTGTCTTTAGATAACCTAGCTATATTCTTAAGGTTTACATGTCCTAACCTTTTATTCCATAACTCATTTTGATTATTAGTGATATTAAGTAAACAAACATCAGTTTGGGCAGAAACAAAATCTACTAGATATATGTTGCCTTGTCTAAGTCCAATTAAAATAGTTTGGTTTTCATCATTAATATTAGAGCAAGAGGTAGAGTTAAAGTGTACCTGATAACCTTCATCACATAATTGACTTATGGATATTAGGTTATGTTTAAGTCCTCTCACATATGTTACTTTCTTGAAAGTAATTGTCCCAATCTTGACTGCTTCATATCCTTCTGACTGGCCACTCTTTGAATCACCAAAGATCATCTTTGGTCCTAGCTTGGGCTTGCAATTGGATAGATTGCCCTTGCTACCTGTCATATTCTTGGAGCAACCACTGTCCAAGTACCAGGTTTGACTTACCCTTGGACAGCTCTTCACATATACCTGCAATGAAAGACAAAACTCAATTATTCTTGACCCAGGTTACCTTGGGTCCTTTATTTGGTTGAAAAGAGAAACTGGATATAACTGATAATGCAGGTTCAAATTTATAATCTAAGGGGTGATATCTCCTAGGTGGAATTACCCAATCAGCTACTGGATTAAATATCTTATTAGTTGGCTTAGAATTTCTGTAAGAGAAATGATTTGAGTTTGGTATTTCTGGGTTCGACGAATTGTTGTATGTTCGTCGACCAGAGTTCGACGAATAGGGTTGAGATCGTCGATCTCTGCTCAGAGAATGACAGTAGTCATTTTCTGCGCCCCAAGTTCGTCGACCTCTGCTCGACGAACCATACAAAGTTCATCGATCGCAGTTAGACGAATTGTTATAACTAAAGTTTGCGTTTGGCGTTCGTCGATCTGGGTTCGACGAACTGGCCACATTTCGTCGATCTGAGTTCGATGAATACTGCTGAACCTTGTTTTTATTAACTGTTTTCTGATTTTTGTTTCTCTTGTCTATAGGTTTTGAATTGTTTTCAGACAATGGTTTGTTTATTAACTTTTCTTTTCCCTTAGCAGAAATAAACTTGATGGGGGTTGTAAGAATTTTTTTCTTAATTATGGGGGGCAAACTTGATGAAGCACCCAAGCCCAGCTTGCCATTTAATCTGGCATTCACTGTGCTTGTAATGTCCATCAGCTTGAGGCTTCTCCCATTGAGAGAATGCTCAAGTTGTTTGGCCTCACATAAATCAGATTTTAGTTTAATTATTTGTTCATTTGCTATAGTTAATTGAACTGTTAGTTTAATGTTTTCTGAATTGACAGATTCAAGATTTCCTAGTCTTTCTCTAAGAGTTTTTATTTCCTTTTCTGAGCTAATTAAATCTAAACACATGGCTTTGAATTCAATTTTGAATGAATCAGAATTAAAATCAAAATTTGAAAGAACCTGATCTGCCTCTGAGTCTGAGGCTGCTTCATCTTCAGATTCTCCTTATGATCCAAAACAGCTCCTGGAGGCATCAAATGCCATAAGGCAAACCTCTTTGGATCTTTCTTCTTCCTCTTCTTCACTTGAGCTGGAAGAGGATGATTCTTCATCTGTATCACTCCATGTCTCAGCAACAAAACCCTTGTCTTTCTTTTCGTATTTGCTAAAAGAGGGTCTGCTGCTGTGTCTTCTCCTGTAGTCCTTTTCTCTGCTCTTGTCCTTCTTCTGGTTTTCTGGACATTCTGAGATGTAATGTCCATGCTTTCTGCACCCAAAGCACACAACCTCCTTGGTTGGTGTCTTGTCATATTTGGGCTTATCATCTTGTATGGATGATTTCCTTCTGAAATCATTTCTAGCCATCTTGTAGAATTTTTGCAAAGAGGCTCATAAGTTCTTCATTGAGAGTTGATGACTCACTTTCCTCAGAAGCTTTGAAGGCTATGGTGTGATCCTTTCTCACTGGAGTTGTTGTCTTTTGTTCTGCTACTTCTCTTGATTTGATCAACTGCTCATAGGATTTTAATTTGCCTAGTAGAGATTCAGTTGATATCTTATTTAGGCTTCTGGCTTCTTTGATTGGCCAGATTCTGGAGTCCCAAGAGCTAGGGAAGCACATCAATATCTTGTCATTCACCTCTGTCAAGGTGATGTCCTTATCCAAGGTCTTAAGCTCATTGATGATTGAGCTCAGCTTGTTATACATTTCAGCCACTGATTCAGCTTCATCCTTCTTGAAATTCTCATACAGGGATATGAGATTGGATCTCCTGTCTTTTCTTTCATCTGCTGATCCAGCTACCATTTGGTTGAGGGAATCCCAAATGGCCTTGGCTGAGGTGCACTCAGCCACCTTTTGAAATATGTCATCTGACATAGTTTGAGCCAAGATGTTCATTGCCTTAGCATCTGCCATTTTGGCTTTCTTGTAAGCTTCATTGTTCTCTGGAGGAGGTACTGCAGTCATATTGGTGGAGGTGCTTGTAGAAGCTGTCGGTGCTGGAGGTACTCCTGTCAAGATAGAAGAGAAAATATCTTAATCAATAGAATTCATGTATAGTCTGATTCTTGCCTTCCAGATGGCAAATTTGTTAAGATTGCATACTGGAGGTCTGATGCTTGCATAGTCTTTGTTTTGAGCCATGTCTGTGAAGCAATAAATCTAATAAAAAAACAAAACAATCAGATCTCACAAGAGGGATCTTTTTGGTTCAGGTGTTAGCCTGTACAACCAATTAAGGTATGATATTTTAACCAACCTCCCTCTGATACCAATTGAAAGTACAAGGTGGATCTGAAATACTCTAGAGGGGGGGGGGGTGAATAGAGTATTGTGCTCTAAAAAAAAATCTTTACAACTTTTGTTGTATTCCTAAGTGAACAGGTCAGTTAATAAAAATATAAGCACAACAAACTATCTAATCATAGAGCATAGACAAAACAAAAGAAAAGGGCAACCAGACAACACAAGAAATTTTATAGTGGTTCCCCAACCTGGGTACATCCACTCTTCTACCACCCTGGTAGGAATCCACTCAGGTTTTTGATCAAGTGCCTGACACCAATGAGCTTTTGTTCAGGTGGTCAAAAACCAAAACCTCAAGTCTTTTGGAAGGAGACTTGCAACCAGGAATAATTTTGAAGGGAATTAAAACCCTGTACAAGAGGTGGAAGAGAGGTGATGGTGTCTTCTCTTTCTCAAAACAACTGAGAAGACTGTGGATTGATGTTAGCAGCTTTGCTCCCCCTGAGATCTTGAAGGGATCAGGAATTCTGGAGCACTGCTTTAGGGTGATAGGTCTTCAAAGAGCTAGAGTGCCTGGACCAGAAATGCTTCAGGAACTTCTTTGACAGATTGATTAATTTGTTGTCCTTTGAAGTTGTCCTGTAGAGTTGAAGGAAGAAGACTCTTAATAGTATTTGATTCTTCTTCTTATTCTTCTTGAAGTTGTTCTCTGGCCTGGGCTGATTGCAGTAGAACTTTTGATTTTGTGTATGATTGTTCTTCTATGCAATCTGAGTGTGTCTGTCTGATTGTCTGTATTCCTGCATATCTGTGTAGTAGTAGTTGATCCTTTCTTTTCCCCAACTGTCCCATGGAAAAACGGCATGTAATAATCCATGATTAATTGCACGTTCTAACGGTAACATTCCGAGAAGATCTATCATTAATTGTTCAAGAATCATAGCCAAGAAACGGGACGGGAAAACTAAAGAAGACCTAATCTGGAATCGTCGAACAAAGAACAGGAATCATCGAGCTGAGTTCACAGTTCGTCAAGCTGAGTTGAGGAGTTCGTCGACTAGATAATAGAAATAGGCTTCAAGTCAAAACTGCTACAACCTTCGTCGAACTAACAATCTACATTCGTCGAGCTGAGAACCAAAATCGTCAAGCAGATAACTATCACTGTCAGATAGTATTCGTCGAAGTAAGATCCAAATTCGTCGAGTGAAGAAATATTGTGGACTTAGAACTGACAGAGAAGAACATAAATCGTTGACCACAAATCGTCGAGTAGAGTACTGAATTCGTCGACCTGAGAAGCTGAGAACTTGAGGTCCACGTTCGTCGAGCTTAGATTCTAGTTCATCGAGCAAAGCTTGAAGCTGGACTTAGAAAAATTCTGGAGTTGTCCTGACTTTAGCTTGATGTAGAAACTCAGTCTTCGTCGAATAAATAACAAGGACCGTCGAGCTCAGCACTAAGAATTGTCTCACGATCATCGAGCGCCGAACACCTTTCATCAAGCTGAGTTCGACGAATGTCGAACTCATTTTACTTAGCTTTGAAATCCTCTAAGTATGGAGACTCTGATGATCTTGTTGATAGCTGGTCCATCTGAAATTGATTCTAGGGACTTGGCCTAGACTCTAGGACACAACTTGACCCTGACTATACATGATGGGTCACATCCTAAGCTAGTGAACCTAGCCCAAATCAACTAGGGATCCAACATATGTAGACTCTCGCACGGACTTCCACCATCTCTTCGCATGAGCTTCTAATGCAGAGGTAGTTAGAGGAACTGCCTGGCCGACCTGGCAGTTGATGCCTGCTCCTGGCCCTTTGCAATTTGGGGGATGGATTTAGTCGGGCCATTCCCCCAGGCCAGCCGGTAGAGGTGGTTCCTGCTGGTAATGATTGACTACTTTTCCAAGTGGCTGGAAGTAAAGGCGCTAGCCAATGTGACTTCCCAGGTCATTAGAAACTTCGTTTGGGGGGAGATCATCTGCCGCCATGGGCTGCCCCAGGCCATTGTCACGGACAATGGGCCTCAGTTCGCCAGCGTGGAATTCACTAGCTTCTGCGAGTATCTCGGGATCGACCTTAGGTTCGCCTCGGTCCACCACCCCAGGAGCAACGGGCAGGTGGAGGCCGCAAACAAAATCATCGTGAATCTCCTGAAGAAGAAGGTAGAGAACCTGAAAGGGAGCTAGGTGGAGCAGCTTCCCTCGATCCTTTGGGCCCTGAGGACCACCCCCAACATAGCCACAGGAGAGACCCCCTTCAAGCTCTCCCACGGATGCGAAGCAGTGCTCCCCATAGAGTTTGAAGTCTGAACGCCTCGGGTGGTAGCGACGGAAGAAGGTCGGAAAGAATGGCTGGTGGAGAACGAGGAAGAGTTGTGTCTCTCCATTGACCAGTGGAGGAGCTATGTGACCTTTCTACCATCCGATAAGAAGAGGTGAAGAGGAGAATGGCCAAGTACTTTGACAAGTACGTCAGAGTCAAGCAGTTCACAGAAGGGGACTTGGTCCTGAAAAAGGTGAATGCAGCGGGAAGGTAAAAGAATTGGTTTCAAGATGTTCTAAACACCTAGAGGGGGGGGTGAATAGGTTCAATTCTTTTTCTGACTTAGGCAGATAATTCTATCTAATTTAACAATTTATTTAGCAGCAAACACAGCACAGCATTCACATACACACAACATTCCACATATTGCACACTGGATTTATAGTGTTTCCCTAAATAATGGGTACATCCACTTTCCCCCTTTGCATATCTAGCAGTGTACTAGATTCAGCCTAACTTTCTTCTTTCTTCTCAGATCCGCAGATCTTACAGCTCAGAACCAAGACTGGTTCCTACAACTCAAAATGAATCCACACTCTTACAACTCAGGCACAAGCCCTACCTCAGCCTCTTCCACAGGCCTCCAACTCAGAGTGACACCCCACTCCTACAACTTAGGCAAAAAGCCCTACCTCAGCCTCTTTCATATGCCTACAACTCAGGGAACAGATTCCCCTACCTCAGGCACTTAGCCCTACCTCAGCCTTTATAATTTAGGCTTATAACTAAGAGAAGTAAATCTCCTACACTTAGATCTATTACAGATACTACAAAAATTATTGATGAAAATATAATGATATCTTCAACCAGATGGAGAGAGAATTGGTTGAAGGCTTCTTGATCAGTTCTTGATAGAACTGATTACTTAAGGATCAACCTGTCTTAGCTTTCTTCAAAGCTTCTTGAATCTGAACAAAGTAGGGTTGATCTTCTTGGTGTTGGAGTTGATCTTCAATCAGCTTACTTCAGAAATTAATCTGAATTCTTCTTCAGACTTGATCTGAATTCTTCAGGTAGACTATTCAGGATCTACCTTTACTGGATGAGAACTTCTCTCCTTCTTATTTTTCTCTCTCTACAATCTGTTGACTATTTCTTCTTTCTCTTCTTCTGGATTCTCAATCCTTCAGAGATTATAATTGATTAGCTATCTGTTGTATGTCTATTCTATCTCACAATTGTTGAGAGAGCATATCTATATATAGGATCCATCCATGGTTACTGGCTGTTCCGGCTTCAAACGGTTTTCTGACACCTCTAATAGATGTGACAGTAATGTCAGTAATGACAGTTGTCAAGTCTCCAGTTGTATTACTTCAACCTTCATTGGACTTTGACTCAGCAGCAGAGAATGTCGAGTGAATACTTCACATGTGTTGACACACATAGTCCATGTATCGACATAAGTCTTGTTGTTGTCGACACAGCTTCACTTTTACTTCTCGACACAGCTTCTGTGGAATGTGTCGACACAAGTCCTGTGTGTCAACACAAACACTCCTTGTCTTGACAAAGTTGGTGTCGACAGAATTCTTGTGTGTGTCGATACAAGTTCTATGTGTCGACACAGTCGTTGTCAACAGAATTCTGGAATGCCTCGACACAGCTTCTCTGTGTGTCGACACAAATCCTGATGATGTCGACACAATCTAGCCCTTGGTGTCGACACAGCGTTGTCGACAGATTTTCTGTGTGTCGACAAAAATTCTGGGTGTCGACACAATCTGGCCCTTGGTGTCGACACAGCCATTCCCAAGTGTCGACAATTGTACTTAGAAAATTTTTCTTTCATTTACATAACCTGCACATGATAACTCAACACAACAACAAATACAACTTGATGCATATCATTGAGTTAGGTGAGGCTTCTCCAAATCTGGTACACATTTTCCAATGTACCCAACAATCTCCCCCTATTTGGAGAAGTCATAACCCTTAGTCAATGATATACATCACTTATAATAAAATTAACAATATGATGTATAAAATCATTAGTTGACAGGGAAACATATAAACAAAATAATTATATCATCACAGAATATGATACAAACATAATAAGCATGAATCATTATTTTGTTTAAACTTCACAAAAGTTTGTTGACAACATATTACATAGATTTTAAAAACTGAAGATTACAATGTTCTAAAGTCTAATCAATCTATCCTAAGGTTGATCAGGCTCCTTGATCACTATGTCTTTGCCAGACTGGACTCTTGCTTGTACTGGTGCTTCAGTATCTTCAGCTGGCTTCTTGCCTTTGAGATCCTTCTTCTTAAATTCTTCAGCCTTAACTTTTTATCTTTCAAAATAGTGATAAGACTTGGGAAAGTATTTACTGGACTCCATAGCTGTAGCAGGTATTTTCCCAGCCTTGTGATCCCTTTTGAACTGATGTATCACATCTTGTCTCTACAGATATTTATTCCACTCAACTTCAGAATACCACGTGCCTCTATCATGCATTTTGTCTTTGACAGCTTGCCAGACAGTGAGTATTATATTTCTGGAGGTGGGACTCCATCTTTCAAAATTAGGCTTCAGTTCAGCCTGCTCTCTAAACCTTTTCTTTGAGAGTTGAGCTTCTTGCTCTTTATTCAGTGCTGCCTCTGACATTTCTACTTTCTCAATTATAACATTCTTAGTAGCCTCTGGAGGGCTATATATCTGGTGAACCAATTGTTGAATTCCCTCAAAGTTCGAAGGGGGTATATGATTTAAGCTACCTCCTGCTGACCCCCTTCAATTCCTGCAGTTTGAATACCTGACTCAGCTGTATTATCATCATCTCATAGGGGTGGATATCCCATAGTTACTCTAACAGCATTTGTTATCCATTTAGCATGCTCTGAGCTAGCATTGACTAACAACCTCTCCCCCTTTATGACTTCTCTCTCAATATAATCCCTGAGATCATACTTTTGGAACCGTATCTGATTAACTAGATAATTGGTTCCCTCTATATAATAATCTTTAAACTTCTGTAGCTGAGCAGATATGATCTTTTGAGAGGCTTGAATGACAGATTGGAAAGTGGCTAGATCTTCTTGAAGTTTTTTTTATCAAACTCTGACTTGTCTTTAGCCCTTTCCTCAGTTAATGCAGTTGCATTATTCTTTAACTCAGTAACAATCACATTATGTGATTTAGTAAGATTATCATTCATCCTTAGCTGATTTTCCAGAACATATCCTTGTTTTACCACTATAACATCAATCTGAGTTCTTGCCTCTTGTTACTGCTTGGCCAGATAAACTACATCATTACCTCCTTTATGGAAGCAATCTATCATCTTTTTCTTATTCTGGTTTACTTCAAATCTCATAGATTTTATATCTTGAGCCAAAGAAAACAGAAGTTCCTTATGGCTTTCATCCACATTTCTCAAGAGCTTGTCTTTGCTCATCCATTTTAACCTGCAGAGCAACCAACAGTGAACTGAAGTCAACTGTTGGAGCTGAGGGTTGTGAGGCAGTCTGTAAAGCTTTCTTATAGCTTGAGCTTTTCTTCCTATAAACCATCAGTTTTCTCTTCTTTACTCTGAGGGCTTCTCCATCAGATTCAGAAGAACTTTCAAGGTTCACTGAGTCCTTTGGACTAGAGGGCAGCTCCTTGTTAATCCTTGGCAACTCCCCCTTAGTCCCTGGCTCCTCCCCCTCAGTCCTTGGCACTACTTCCTCAGTCCTTACTTCTGGTAAGTCAAGAAACAATTCCTCAAGAGTAAATTCTTGTTGCAGTTGAACTGGAGGAACATCTGTATCTTGTATATTTAATGGAGCATCATCTAATGCAGATGTATCATCCATTGATACATCCTTTGCAGGGATGTTGTCATGGTGTGTCTGTTCAATATCAGTTAGAAGCACAGTTAGTGTATCTGGCTCAGTATCTAGTATAGTTTGATTTATATCATTTATTACCTCAAGAATAGTTTGAGTGGTTGTTTCACTCTCTAATGCAGCTTGCTCTATCTCTTGAGCAACTTCTGGAGGCAAGGCCTCTTGTTGAGCTGGTGAAAGCTCATTGACTCCCCCTAGAGGAAGCACATCCTGAACTTGATCCAGTTGGATGGTCCTTTCTGGAATATGCTCCCCCTGTATCTGACTATCATCTACATTCTTAGTGGCAGATGATTTCCTTGTAGATTCTTGTTGTTCTTCATCTGAACTAAAGACACTTGTTCTTCTGAATCACTAGAGGATTCAGGTTTCCTGGGGGTTGTCTTTTTCTTTTTCAGTTGTGGTTGTTTCTATAGTGTAGAACCATCCTTTGTCAGAACTCTTTCCCACTTGGATAGTATTTTCATATCCATCCTTCTCATGTGGTTTATTCTAGATCTAGTTGTGTGGTTCAGCACTTCAGGAATATTCATTGCCAGATACAGACTCAGTATTCTTCCTAGATTAGGTTTCTTCAGGCTTTCCTTTATCTTGTCAAAAATCACTGCAGACCAGTTAGTTTTTATTCTGAAAATAACTCTGGTCATCAAGCTGAACATATAGGCTGAGATCCTATCATGTCCTCCTAGTTTGCAGAGAATTACTTTTCCCATAATCTCTGAGAGAAACTTTCTTTGTGAGTTTATCCCTTTCCTCTGCATTGATGATTCAATCTTAGTGGTGGGATCCAGGCCACAACATTGAAGAGCTTCTTTTGTCATTAAAGATGTGACTTCATTATCTTCCTGAGTCCTGGGCAATTGGAGTGTCTTCCTCAGACGCTTTTGGGTAAGTTTCACCTTGCTTCCTTGAATTGATGACCTAATCTTCAATCCAGTTGAATCCAGAGTTGCTTTTGTATAGAATTCAAGAACCTCCGTCTTCCAGATCTTGGTAGGTTCTGAAACTAGATATTCTAAACCATTTTCTTGGATTAGGGTTATCACATCTCTAATCTCAGTCGCATCACTCTTAAAAGCATTGCGAACTAACTCATAGCCTTCGTTGATGTTGTTCTGTGACCTATTTATATGTTTGTCAACACAGAAGGTCAAAAGGCGGGGTAATAGATACTTAATGTGTCGATACTGTAGAGATTGTGTCGACACAGACTTCTAACGTCTCGACAAAGTCAGACAACACTATGTGTCAACACAGTTTGCGATGTGTCGACATAGACTTCCTAATAGTCGACTCTAATATCTGTGTGTTGACACAGACTTCTGTATGTGTCGACACTACTATCTAAATGATAGAACTTTTATGTGTTGACACCAAACTCTGAGTGTCGACACCACTATCTCACCACTATTTTGTTGTGTCGACACAACATTCCTTATGTGTCGACACAAACTACTATATGTCGACACAGATTTCCTTTTATGTCGACATTAACTACTATATGTCGACATTGAATTACTTAGCCAGATTTACCAAGTTACTCTAGGTTTAACATGCCTAATTTAATTTTGAAATAATTGAATTTAGTTTCATCTAGTGGTTTAGTAAACATGTCAGCAATTTGATTATTTGTGGTGACAAATTCCAAACAAATATCTTCTTTTTCAACATGCTCTCTAATGGAGTGAAATCTAATTTCTATATGCTTTGTTCTGCTATGTGATACATGGTTTTTAGCAATAGAAATAGCACTTGTAGAATCACAAAATTGTGGAGTTCTACTTACCTTGAGACCATAGTCTTCAAGTTGATGTTGAATCCATAAAAGCTGAGCACAACAGCTGCCTGCAGCAATATACTCAGACTCTGCAGTGGAAATTGCCACACTTGTCTGCTTCTTACTGCTTTATGACACCAATCTACCACCTAGAAACTGACATGTGCCAGTGGTGCTCTTTCTATCTTCTTTGCAACCTACAAAGTCTACATCTGAAAAACCAGTCAGTAGAAAGTCTCTATTCTTAGGGTACCAAAGACCAAGATTAGGTGTGCCCTTAAGATATCTCAAAATTCTTTTAACTGCATTATAATGAGATTCTTTAGGGCTTGCTTGGTACCTAGCAAAGACACATGTAGCATACATAATGTCTGGTCTACTGGCAGTTAAGTATAGAAGGGAGCCAATTATCCCTCTATACAAAGACTCATCTACAAGTTTTCCTGCATCATCTTTGCCTAAAGGCATACTTGTCCCCATTGGAGTTCTCATGGTGATGGATGACTCCATACCATATTTCTTAATTACCTCCTTGGTGAACTTAGACTGTGATATGGACAAGCCATCATCAGTCTGTCTTACTTGGAGTCCCAAGAAAAATTTGAGCTCACTCATACTGCTCATCTCAAACTTCCCTTGCATAAGTTTTGCAAACTTCCAACAAAGGTTGTTTTCTATAGATCCAAAGATTATGTCATCAACATAAATCTATACTAGGATCATCTTGCCCTTTGACTACCTAAGGAATAGAGTCTTGTCTATTTTCCCCCTCGAAAATTTATTTTCAATGAGGAAGGTAGACAATGTTTCATACCAAGCCCTAGGGGCTTGGTTCAAACCATATAAGGCTTTCTTAAGTTTATAAACATAATCAAGATAAAGTGCATCAACAAAACCTGAGGGTTGTACAACATAGACTTCTTCTTTCAAATTACCATTTAGGAAAGCTGACTTGACATCCATTTGGTATACTTTGAACCCTTGGAATGCAGCAAAGGCAAGGAATAGCCTTATTTCTTCCAACCTTGCCACTGGGGCAAATGTCTGATCAAAGTCAATGCCCTCTTCCTTTCTATAACCTTTGGCAACCAGTCTTGCTTTGTTCTTCATTATGATGTCATTTTCATCTAGTTTGTTCCTGTAGATCCACTTTGTCTCAATAATATTATGATCCTTTGGTTTTGGAACTAACTCCCATACTTTACACCTTCTGAATTGATTCAGCTCCTCCTGCATTGCATCAATCTAGTTGGAGTCTTGTATGGCTTCTTCAAATCTCTTTGGTTCCAACTGTGATAGGAAACTTGAGCAAAGCACTGTGTTCATGTGTTTGCTTCTGGTTTGCACACCATGTTTGAGATCACCAATAATTTGGTGTGCTGGATGATCCTTTAGATTCTTTATTATTGGAGGCATTCTATCAGCAATTTGAACTTCTTTACTTTCTCCACCATGCTGAACTTCATTGTCTTCAATGTCGGCTTGTGGACCTTGTACTCCCCCTAGACAACAACCATCATTTTCCAAATCCTGCCTTGTAGTTTGGTCTTCATTAATGGTCAACATGTCTAACGTTTCTTTTAAACATGTTGAGCTACAAGAATTGCTAGATAACTCACAGTTAATTAGTTCAGATTAATCAAACACTACATGAACAGATTCTTCTACAACTTATGTAGTCAAGTTATAGATCCTATATGCCTTACTGTTATTGTTGTACCCAACAAATATCCCATCTTGGGATTTGACAGCAAACTTAGTTAGGTGAGACTTGCCAGTGTTAAGTACATAACACCAGCTACCAAAGATCCTAAAGTAGGATATGTTTGGTTTTCTGCCCTTCATAATCTCATAAGGAATCTTTTTGTGGTTCTTAGTTATAAATGCTCTACTGAGAACATGACAAATAGTATTTACTGCCTCAGCCCAAAAATATTCTGGGAGAGAAGTGCCACTTATTAGAGTTCTACCAGCCTCAATAAGAGTTCTATTCTTTCTTTCAGCAATTCCATTTTACTGAGGTGTTGTAGGTGATGAGAATTCCTGATGAATCCCCAGTTCTTCACAAAACCTTGTCATACAATCAGACTAAAATTCAGTTCCATGGTCACTTCTGATTTTGACCACTAAATTGTTAAGTTCATTCTGAATTTGTTTAACAAAGTTATGAAAGACAGTAGGGGTTTCAGATTTCTGCCTCAAAAAGAAAACCCATGTAAATCTAGAATAGTCATCTACTACCACAAAAGTATAGACTTTCCTACCTAGACTATGAACTGGCATAGGACCAAATAGATCCATATGCAAGAGGTACAAACACCTCACAAAGTCTTTGGTATCAAGACTATGAAAAGAGGATTTGGTTTGCTTGCCTTTTTGACAAGCTGAACATATACCCTCTTTTATGCACTTAAACTGAGAACCATTCCTCACTAACTCTAAACTATAGAGTTGGCCTATAGTCTTATAGTTCAGATGAGCTAGCCTCTTGTGCCATTGGACACACTGAGATGTTTTCTCATCTGTAACTAAATATACATGAGAGTTCATGTAATCATAATCCAAATTTAAACAATCAACATTCCCTTTTCTATAGCCAGACAAGACCACCTTCTGATCACTTGTCCTTTTAATCTGACACCCATTCTTAATAAATGAAGTGTCATACCCAAGATCACTGAGCTGACTTATGCTTATGAAGTTATGTTTCAAACCTTTTACATAAGCCACTTGAGTGATTTTTATAGAACTAGTAGAAATGTTACCAAACCCTTTTATGACCCCTTTTTCTGATCCACCAAAGATCACTTTGGGTCCACTCTCTATGGGAGTATAGTCCTTTAACATTCTTCTTATTCCAGTCATGTGCCTGGAACATCCACTGTCAAAGTACCATATAGGGGTATGGAAACTTGGACCCACCTACAACAAATAAAATTAATTCACCTTAGAACCCCAATGTTTATTGGGTTTTAGGTTCAAGTTAGATTGAAACTTGATATTCTTACCAGCAGCCTTCTTCATAGGTAAGCTGGAATTCTTCCTGACACTGGTATTGTGCCAGCAATCTATAGCATAATGCCCTATCTTACCACGACACCAACACTCATATCTATTATAGCTCTTTTTAGGTACAGTTTTAACAGCATTGCTGTCAGCTGTTCTTAACACTGTTAGTACAGTGGTTCTTTGCTTGAGTGTTGGAGCTACACCATTGTCATTCAGAATATCAGGCTTACCATAACCATGTATGATATCATGATCATATCTATTAGTTGGCTGCCACACTTTTTTGAAGGAAATGGGGGGTTTGAAGGCTAGAGGTTGTACTGGGGCTTTCCCTTTTCTTTTGGAATTGACAGCCCTTGCATTTCCCTTAAAACTCAATCCTGTCTTACCCTTTTTGGGAATAAAGCCATCAATTAAAGGTAAGACTGATTTTGGCTTAGAGAATTTAGCCACCAGATCTTTTTCCTTCTGAAGTTTGACTTCCAGACTTTTGATTTGATCATTTTTGAATGTAATAGTACCCATCTGAATAACAGTTATGTTTTTCAGTTTGGCTACTTCATTCATCTTTAGATCCACATTTTTTCTGAATCTAATGCAGCCAGCTTAAGAGCAGCAATTTCCTTTGCCTGTGCTTTGTTAAGGATTCTGCTTTTCTTAAGTGCTTGCAGCAGATCACCATATTCATCAGTAATTTGATGAACATCTCCTCCAGATTCAGATTCATCCACATCTCTTGATGCAGATGCTTCTGATTCTGATCTAGTATAGTAATCAGAACCTATTGAAGAATTGTTTACCTTACTAGGACCAGGCTGATCCTGGCACTGATCTTCTTCTGTCAAGGCCATCATCCCTTTACAACAATGTTCTTCAATTCCATTTACTGAGTCCAGCAATTTCAAGAACTCAGCCTCTTCTGCATCCTCTTCAGTTGCCAACACTCCTATGTATGCTTCAGCTTCAGCTTCAGCCTCAGAATCTGATGATGAAGAATCTGACCAGCTTTTTTGCTTCTTTGCTACAAAGGATTTCTCCTTCTTGCCCTTGTTTTTTAGTTTCTTCTTGTCATTAGATTCTTTCTTTTGTCAGGACAATCAGCTAGCACATGTCCAGGTCTGTTGCAACAATAGCAAACAATCTTAATTGAAGATAATTTACTAGGTTTAGAGTCATATCTGTCCTTCCTAGAGGATCTATTTTTCTAATAGTAATCATCCTTGGATTGTGAGGAGGATGGCTTGGATCTCCACTGTTTCTTCTTCAAGAACCTTTGAAATTGTTTTGAGAAAGCAGCTAAGTCTTCATCAGAATTTGGACTATATGATGTGTGACTGTCAGAACTTTCTGAAACTACTTATGCAGCTTTCCTAGGAGGAGATGGAGACATCCTCCTATCCTTTCTTATGGCTTCAGTCTTGAAAGCCACTGATTTATCTCTGTAATCAACTTTATTACTTTTCTCCTCCTCCTTTCTGACCATTAGTTGCATCTCATATGAAAGCAATTTGCCAAATAATGTTGGAGGTGAGATTTCTGCTTGTCTGGCCACTTCCCTAATGACACATATCTTGGTGTCCCAGTCCTTAGTTAATGATCTCAGAAACTTATCATTTAACTCATATCTGCTGAATACTCTTTCATATGACATCAGTTCATTAACTATTCTGAAGAACTTCTTGTAACATTCAGTTATGTTGTCTGTTTTAGATTGTATAAAACTTTCATACTCCTGATTCAGCATAGACTTTCTGTCTTCTCTCACCTCTTATGAACCCTCCATGTAGACAATCAGGGTGCCCCCTCATTTCTTTGGAGGTCTTGCAGTGAATCAAATTTTGGAATGTTGAATTATCTATAGCACTGACTATTATATTATGTGCTCTCTTATCCATAGTAGACAAGATGATCTTATCCTTTGTCATTTCAGAATACTCCTTTGGTGTCCTGAGATTTGCATTAAGAACTGAGACTTTCATTGGGATGAATGACCCTTCTTTGACTGTCATATAGATTCTTGGATCTGAAGCTTCCATAAATAGTCTAACTTTTTCTTTCCATATGCCAAAAATCTCTTTCCTGCATATAGGTAACTTCATGGAACCAAACTTCTTATGATTCTCAATGAAATCCATTTTGCCTAATAGCTTTCTGCCTTGGAGATCTACTCAGACTGTTAAGTCTATTCTTTGAGTAACCTCCCTCTGATACGACTTGAAAGAATTAGTTTCAAGATGTTCTAAACACCTAGAGGGGGGGGGGGGTGAATAGGTTCAATTCTTTTTCTGACTTAGGCAGATAATTCTATCTAATTTAGCAATGTATTTAGCAGCAAACACTACACAACATTCACATACACACAACATTCCAAAGATTGCACACCAGATTTATAGTGGTTCCCCAAATGATGGGTACATCCACTTTCCCCCTTTGCCTATCTAGTAGTGTACTAGATTCGGCCTAACTTCCTTCTTTCTTCTTAGATCCGCAGATCTTACAGCTCAGAACCAAGACTGGTTCCTACAACTCAGAGTGAATCCACACTCCTACAACTCAGGAACAAGCCCTACCTTAGCCTCTTCCATAGGCCTGCAACTCAGAGTGACACCCCACTCCTATAACTCAGGCAAAAAGCCCTACCTCAGCCTCTTTCACAGGCCTACAACTCAGGGAACAGATTCCCCTACCTCAGGCACTCAGCCCTACCTCAGCCTTTATAATTTAGGCTTACAACTCAGAGAAGTAAATCTCCTACACTCAGATCTATTATATATCCTACAAAAATTATTGATGAAAAGATAATGATATCTTCAACCAGATGGAGAGAGAATTGGTTGAAGGCTTCTTGATCAGTTCTTGATAGAACTGATTACTTAAGGATAAACCTGTCTTAGCTTTCTTCAAAGTTTCTTGAATCTGAACAAAGTAGGGTTGATCTTCTTGGTGTTGGAGTTGATCTTCAATCAGCTTCCTTCAGAAATTAATCTGAATTCTTCTTCAGACTTGATCTGAATTCTTCAGGCAGACTGTTCAGGATCTGCCTTCACTGGATGAGAACTTCTCTCCTTCTTGTTTTTCTCCCTCTATAATCTGTTGACTGTTTCTTCTTTCTCTTCTTCTGGATCCTCAATCCTTCAGAGATTATAATTGATTAGCTATCTGTTGTATGTCTGTTCTATCTCATAATTGTTGAGAGAGCATATCTATATATAAGATTCATCAATGGTTACCGGCTGTTCCGGTTTCAAACGGTCTTCTGACACCTCTGACAGATGTGATAGCAATGTCAGTAATGATAGCTGTCAAGTCTCCAGTTATATTACTTCAACCTTCATTGGACTTTGACTCAACAACAGAGAATGTCGAGTGAATACTTCACATGTGTCGACACACATAGTCCATGTGTCGACACAAGTCTTGTTGTTGTCGACATAGCTTCACTTTTACTTCTCGATATAGCTTCTGTGGAATGTGTCAACACAAGTCCTGCGTGTCGACACAAACACTCCATGTCTTGACAAAGTTGGTGTCGACAGAATTCTAGTGTGTGTCGACGCAAGTTCTGTGTGTCGGCACAGTCGTTGTCGACAGAATTCTGGAATGTGTCGACAGCTTCTCTGTGTGTTGACACAAATCCTAATGATGTCGACATAATCTGGCACTTGGTGTCGACACAGCGTTGTCGACAGATTTTCTGTGTGTCGACACAAATTCTGGGTGTCGACACAATCTGTCCCTTGGTGTCGACACAGCCATTCCCAAGTGTCGACACTTGTACTTAGAAAATTTTTCTTCCATTTACATAACCTGCACATGATAACTTAACACAACATCAAATACAACTTGATGCATATCATTGAGTTAGGTGAGGCTTCTCCAAATCTGGTACACATTTTCCAATGTACCCAACAGAAGGTCGGCAACCGTGGGGAAGCTCAACCCCAACTGGGAGGGGTCGTTCATTGTAAAAGAAACACTGAAATTGGGAGTGTATCGGCTCCAAAATGTGGAAGGAGAGACCCTAAGTCTCACCTAGAGTGGTGACAACTTGAAGCGCTTTTATCCTTGAATTATGTAAGTGGTATTTTCATTCTTAATAAAATCCTTTGACATGCTGATTGTGCCACAGTAAGTCGTACGTAAAGATAAGTACCAATTCGATAGGCCCCGAGCAGATCTCACTGTCAGGCTCTCACTTAGCTGACAGTGCTAAATGTCACTCGGTGTCACCTTAAGGCTCCGAGCAGATCCTGCTGTCAGGCTCTCACTTAGCTGGCAGGGCTGGATGTCACTCGGTGTCACCTTCAGGCCCCGAACAGATCCCGCTGTCAGGCTCTCACTTAGCTGGCAGGGCTAGATGTCACTCGGTGTCACCTTCAGGCCCCCAGCAGATCCCGCTGTCAGGCTCTCACTTAGCTGGCAGGGCTGGATGTCACTCGGTATCACCTTCGGGTCCCGAGTAGATCCCGCTCTCAGGCTCTCACTTAGCTGGCAGGGCTGGATGTCACTCGAGGGTGTTACCTTTAGGCCCCGAGCAGATCCCGCTATCAGGCTCTCACTTAGCTGAAAGGGCTGGATGTCACTCGGTGTCACCTTCAGGCCCCGAGTAGATCCCGCTGTCAGGCTCTCACTTAGCTGACAGGGTTGGATGTCACTCGGTGTCACCTTCAGGCCCCGAGCAGATCCCGCTGTCAGGCTCTCACTTAGCCGGCAGGGCTGGATGTCATTCGGTGTCACCTTCAGGCCCCGAGAAGATCCTGCTGTCAGGCTCTAACTTAGCTGGTAGTGCTGGATGTCACTCGGTGTCACCTTCTGGCCCCGAGTAGATACCGCTGTCAGGATCTCACTTAGCTGGCAGGGCTGGATGTCACTCAGTGTCACCTTCGGGCCCCGAGCAGCTCCCACTATCAGGCTCTCACTTAACTGGAAGGGCTGGATGTCACTCGATGGTGTCACCTTAGGCCCCGAGCAGATCCCGCTGTCAGGCTCTCACTTAGCTGGTAGGACTGGATGTCACGCGGTGTCACCTTCCGGCCCCGAGCAGATCCCATTGTCAGGATCTCACTTAGCTGGCAGGGCTGGATGTCACTTGTTGTCACCTTCAGGCCCCGAGCAGATCCCGTTGTCAGGATCTCACATAGCCGACTGGGATGGATGTCACTCGGTGCCACATTCAAACCCCGAGCAGATCCCGCTGCCAGGCTCTCACCTTGCTGGCAGGGCTGGATATCACTCGTTGGGGGAGCCTCCGACTCCTCACCAACTATCAGGGCAGGCCTTGATGAGCAAAGCAGTGTTAGAAGTCGAGGAGCCCAGATGTCCGGGTGATGGGGAAGGAGTTACAAAAGTCAGTAAGAGAAGGCTAGCGTAATCGCCCAGCACCAAGGGTAGCGGACGAAGGGGGCGAGAACCCGGGTTGCATCGCAAGGGGAGGTCGGCCCATAAGAAACCCGATGGATCAGATAAGCATCGAGCCAGCTCGCCTCTCTTAATGAGCAAGCAATCAGCACAGCAGGACCAGGCTGTGGAGGCAGGTCGCTGCTCGCGGGATAGCTAATAAGTCCCCTACGATTCCCAAACTAAGTCAGTGAGCGTACGATCTCGCCAGCGTTGCACGGAATGGACGACCGCGAGCGGAAGTCTCGAGGCCGGCCGCGAACACAGAAAGGAAAAATTTACATCAAGCAAAAAACAACAAGTATGCATATAAAGCGAGCGAGGAAGCATTTATAAGAACAAGAATAGATGAACATTCGCAAATTCATGGCACGGCTCGCGCTTACATTTCAAACAACCGAAAATATACATGTAAACATATAACGGGCAAGTTGCAGGGGCCAGGGCGATGCGAGATCCTGGGCGAGAAGTCCTAGAGGCGCTGGTAGGACCTATCCCTGGGGTCCGACATAGGAAGGAACAGTGTCGGCACCACCTCGCTCGCCGAGAGATCCGCGCCCTCGCTCTTGAGGAGGTCGGCCCGCCGCAGCATCTGCATCGTATACTTCGTGGTGCTGACGGCGTTCTTCTGCATCAACACCTCCAGCTCGTAATCGGAATGGTGTTCCAGCGAGCAGCTGCTACTGGCTGGCAGAGGGGCGGCCGCTGCGGCCTCCAGCTCGCACACCCGCGCCTCCAGCGCCTGCTGTCCTGGCCGAGGGTAGCGATCTCGGTGCCCATACGGTTGGCCATCGCCGCGTCCTGCAGAGAAAAATATGGTTAGGGGGTAGGCTTCAAAATGGAGAGACGACAAGTAGAAGTGGGTGCGGGCTGAGAGACGTACCACCCCTCCCAAGTACTGAGCAAGGGTTGCCTCGGCCGAGTCGGCCCATTTCCTCTGGAGGTCTGCCTCCTCCTGAGCGAGCTTGCGGGCCTCCTCCTTCTCGTCGCCAACTTCTTGAGCGAGGTGGCATTCCGCTCCAACTGGGTGCAGCGCCGCCCGACCATGTGGGCCAGCTCCAAGCCGCAGAGTTGAGCCCGCGCGCTTTCATGCACCAACACCCACGTCGCCTCCTTGTCATAAATGGCGGTGTCCTCCCACGAGTAGAGGCCGAATGAGAAGTTATAGGCCTCCCTGCCGATGGTATCCTGCTCCAGCCAGCTCGGCAGTAGGGTTAAGACCACCGCGCAATTTGAGTCCTTGTCCCACAGCAGAAGCGGGACGCCAAGCTCTTCCAAGTACTTCTCGCCATAGCCGAAATTGCGGTGCCCCATCGACATCGGCTCCGCGGCAGCTCGCACCCCTTCCAGTGGCCCGGAATTGCCCGCCGCCTCGTCGGGGGTTTCGCTGGCCGAAGCGGTCACAAGGGCGAGATCCTCGGCCGGCTGAACTGACGGAGCCTTGCCCTTTCTTTGGCCAATGGCGAGTACCTCCCCCACAGTCTTCGCCTTATTGGGTGGGGGAGGTGTAGCCTGTTCGCGGCCCGGCCGCTTCTTGGCGGAAACCCTCGAGACGTCTCGCTGAGCGGCGTCAGCGGCCTGAGCACATACGAGCTCGCTGGCGGAAACCCTGGCACTCTCATAAGGAGGGGTGAAGGGGGACGTCCCGCTCGCCTATCAAGAGGAAAAGGAGTGAAGCAAGAGTACAAAAACAAGAAAGCAGAGAATAATGGCGAGTAGCTAACCTCCCCCGGGCGGGATGAAGATGAGGTTGTCTAGGTTGCGATGCAAGAACGCGACCTCGAAGTTCTTCCCAGCAAAGGACCCCCACATGTCGGCTTCATGGCCCCCTAGGCTGTGTGGGTAGTAGCTCACCTCGCTGAGCTGCACTGGCAAAAAAGGGACGTTGCCAAAGTCCCCCTTGACGAACATAAATTTCTTGAGCCAGTTGTGGCTCTTGTTGACGGTCTCCCGCACCTTGAGGTGGTCGCTGGAGAGTAGGCTGTCCCGTCTCGGTTTGCCCGGAAGGAGAACAGCTTGCGGAAGACCGCAAGACTGAACTCGACTCGCTCCTCCCGCAAGAAGCAGGTGAACCCGACCATGACCGCCATGGAGTTCGGGGTCATCTGGCCTATGACGACCCCGAAGTACTTCAACACATGACGAACCTCCGGCCACAGGGGGAGCCGGAGACCCACCTCAAAATGATCCAGGGGAATGACGAGCTCATCTCCGGAGAGATCGTTTATCTTCTCCCCTTCCCCGGGCTACCTCGCCGAGAAACCAGGAGGAACGTGATCGCTGAGGGCGTCTAAGTACTTGCTCTCAGAAATAGCGGCACAGGGGAATTCGTGCTCAGAAAAGGTCCAAGCACACTTACTTTGACCGTCCGCGTCGCCGCTGCCGCCGCCCATTTCACAGAAGGTTTGCCGAGCGAGCAAGGAAACCTCGGGAGAGCGCACACGAGTCGGGGTTCGCAAGGAGCAGGAGAGGAGAAAGAGCTTGAGTATGGTGGATGGACAAGGGCCGACAAGGCCTATTTATAGAGAGGAAAAGAGCGGGAAAATCTTCCGTCGTCGGGAAAAGTGCGGATAGCAAAAATTAGGCCTGACGGTTCGACTTCCCGGCTTGCAACCACGCCTCCAAAACAACTCAGCAGCAGGTCGTGCCCACCCGCATCCATTCAAGGGGTGGGCGAGCTGCGGCGCACACCCATCGAGAACTCCAAGCGAGTCGAGGAAACTCACAACCCATGAGTTCTCGGTCCGCTCCCGCCAAGATCAGGTTGGCGAGCTGGGCAAACATGGGCAAGCACGACGGCACCGTCCATTTCCCCCCAAGGAAAGCAAAATAGTAGCACTCAAAAAATAACACACATCAGAAATCACAAGTCAGACCCGCAGACGGGCAAGAGAAGTCGCAGATTATTGCAGACATTAAAAGAGTTTCATAGTGGGAAGCCTCTCTAAACTAGTCGGTTTGAAATACGGATGCGGTCTGGCCCAGCGAACAGAACGCGGGGAAGGGATAGGCGGGTCAGTACTGGATCCATTTCCACCTACCCCGCCCCCGCATCCCGGTTTGGGGCAGCACACAAGGGTAATGGTACTCGCGAACCTCCACTAGCTCCTGCTGGGCCAAGCCGACTTGCTCCGTGGCGTGCCTGAGTCGCTCCTCGGCCCGTGTGATATGTGCGCCAGGTGAAGTATCCTCCTCCCCTTCCGCCGGCTGCCTCACTCCCTCCAAGGCCGCGACTCACGCCTCGATTGCAGTTTTATCCCGTTCCACCCGGCTGCAAAGCTCCTGAAGTAGCAGAGTATGTTTCTGGAAGAGCCGCGTCACTTGTCTCTTCATCCCCACCGCATCCGCTGGGTCGCCCAGATACTCCGCAACCCCCTCCACGTCAGGAGGAGGCGAATACGCCTCACTCATTTCGGTTTCAGATGAGATCGCGTTATAGCCTGCAAAGAAGAGATTCAGAGGTGACAGGCGGGAACAAAACAAACACCGAGTGCGTGCTTACCTGGGGTAGGCACGTCCTCCGCACCGGTGGACGGTCAAGAGGAGCTCGACCGTCCCTGGAAGGGCTCTCCCTCAAAAGCTGCGAGGGATTTCCCTAGCCCGAGCGGAATTGGCGAGCGAGAGGTATCCGATGGAGGACGCCCGAAGCTCGAGGGGCTGGCGACCCGCTCAGTTGACAGCAGAAGGGAACGATCCTCCTCCCCACCCCCTTCACCTTCGCGTGGTAGTACCTATGAGAGAAAAGGTTAGGAGTGAAGCGACAAGCCAGGAGAGAGATACGTATACCTCAGGGACGACCTCGGTGCCAGCTGCCGAGCTGGAGCCCGGAACGTCATCTACCAAGGATCGCCTGATGATCCTTCCCTTTACTGGCCTGAAGAGAGGGCCGGGAGACCCGCGCGCCAGCCACAGAGCGGCCTCGAGGGCCTCCTCCCGAGTCTTCTAGCTCGCAGCTGCCAGACGGGCTCTCACCTCCTCACTGACCGGCATGGTGCGGCTACAGTTCACCCAGAGAGGCACAAGAAGGTAAGGATTCACCTGAGGACTCGATGGTGTATTTATAGCCAGGGAGTGGGGCCTACCAGAACATTCCATGACAGCTCACCACAGCACTCACCGAACACACGGGTTGGATGATTCTTTCCGAGCTTGGTCAAGCTCAAAAAGAGCGGGCATTGTGTACAACCCTGTGTTCATCGAGTGTGTCCGCCAAGACAGGCGAGCGGACCAAGGCGCCCGACCTACACCAGAACAACATGCGGGTAGGTAGCAGACGGCTAGCTCGCTCTCGCTGAAGCCAGGAGAGCGAGCTATGCGAGCTGGTCCCTTCCCCTTTCTAGCTCGCCCGCCATTCGTCGATCAGAGTTTTGGTCCGCCATTCGTCGAGCAGAGTTTTGGTCCGCCATTCGTCGAGCAGAGTTTGGGTTCGCCATTCGTCGAACTAATGTCCGAAGTTGAGCTGGATGACTCCAGATCGTCGAGCCTCCCTCCGGGGCTCTCATGGTCACAGTTTGAAGCCTGGCCGCCATCCTGCTCTCCTATACGCGACCTGGCCGTCGGCCCGCCTCGGCACAGGCACAGGCAGGTCACGACAGACCGGCTCGCGCTCGCCCAGGAAGAGTAGGCGAGCTGCGGGAGCCAGGTCTCACCCGGCTCTTGCAATGAGAGAATAGTGGCGAGCTGACCTCCATATCCCTGGGACAAGTCCGGTGGGGCCCTGGGGTGAAATTACCTGGATGACCTCCTCATGGGTGCAAATAGCTTGTTGGAACAGCGAAGTTACACTATTGGCATACCAAGTTGGACTGCATATAGTTGTTCAAAACAGTGGAAGTTGGCTATTTGCAAGCCATTTCTAGAAATCTATAAATAAGACCCAAGGGGCACCTCAGAAAGCAAGCTTCTGTATTCACTTTCCCCTTTGTCTTCTAGCGCTTTTTGAGGTATCCTTAGCTTGGCCTATGCCTAAGGAGGGGAAGTGCTCTAAGGACTTCCGGGCATGTGGTGGGTCCTCCCCGCCGAGCCCTTGGGTCAGTTTTCCTTGTTTCCCTTGTTGTTTTGCTTGCAGGAGCGAAGTAGGTGCGCGATCACCCCTACCCCAAGGATGAACTCTACAGGAGACCGTTTTTTCGGTTTCAACATTATGAGAGGCTTGGCTAGGTTATCATCCGTCGGCGATAGCCATGTTTGCATAGGGTGTTAGTATGGAAAGGCCCGTCGCCTTCCGTTTGACAAGTCACAAATAAGGAGTAAGGAACAATTGGAGTGTATCCATGGTGATCTGATGGGGCCAACTGTCATTGCTAGTCTTGGAGTTAGCAGATACATGCTGGTGCTGATTGATGATTATTCAAGATACACTTGGGTGTATTGCATGAAGGAGATGTCAGATGCTTTCCGATTGTTCGTGGAGTTCAAGGAGCTAGTGGAGGGCCGGCTTGGCCTGCAGATCAAGAAGTTGAGAACAGACAACGAAGGTGAGTTCGTCTCAACTAAGTTCTTTAACTTCTGCAAGAAGCAAGACATCCGGAGGGAGCTTACTTGTGCGCATACTCCACAACAAAATGGAACAACAGAGAGGAAGAATCATCATTTGATGGAAACCTGCAAATGCTGGCTTCATGCAAAGGTCATTCCCAAGTCCTTTTGGGCGGAAGGAATGGTCTGCGTAACCTATGTCATCAATCAAATGATTTTGAGTCCAATCAATATGAAGTCTCCTGTTGAGATTATGTTTAAGGAGAAGCCTTGCATGGAACACCATTGGGTGTTTGGATCAACCTGCTACATACACATCCTGGATGCTCTGAGGACCAAGCTTGATGTAAAGGCAACGAAGCTTGTCTTTGTGGGCTATGATGAGCGGAAGAAGGGATGAAAGTGTATAGATCCTGCGACAAGGAAGTTTGTTGTACCAGGAGACATGTTTGATGAACTGACATTGTATGGATGTGGCTTTGTCGAGCTGCAGGAGAGCAGGTCTGATGAATGGCAGAAGGAGGCTGCTGAAGATCTTCAGGTGGAGCTGACTGTGTCACTAGGAGCTCCAAGTGTTTCAAGCTCTAGGGCAGAGGCTTCTGGTTCAGGAAGTATGGGGAGTGACACTCCAGGTGTGCCCGAGAATGGAGCTAATTCTGAAGAAGCATCGGAGATGGTGAGCAAGGGTCATACCCTTCGGAGATCGAAGAGGACAATCAAACCACCAGCTCGGTATAGTGAAGGAAATGCGGTGAGTTTTGTCTCCTGTTTCTTCGCAGGCCCTCTAGATGAGTGACAACCTTCTAGCTTTAATGAATCCACTAGAGTCAAGGAGTGGGAAGATGCCATGGATGAGAAGATGGCTGCTCTCAAGAATAATGGGACTTGGGACCTTGTGCCCAAGGTTGATGGTGTTACTCCTGTGACTTGCAAGTGGGTATATAAGCTGAAGAAGAAGGCGAATGGAAGCATCGAGCGGTACAAGGCGTGCCTTGTAGCTCGAGTTTTTTTCACAACAGTACGACAGAGACTATGAAGAGACTTTTAGTACTGTGGCAAAGATGACTTCAGTTCAGGTGGTGATGGCCTTGGCGGCTTGCCAGGGTTGGAAGATGTGGCAGCTAGACGTAAATAATGCCTTTTTATGGGGAAATTGACAAAAAAACTTCATGGATCAACTAGTGGGATACATATCTGAAGAATATTCTGACTACGTCTGCAAGCTCCGGAAAGCCCTCTATGCTTTGAAGCAGTCTCCTCGAGCTTGGTATGGGAAGATCGCATAATACCTCAAGTTCTACGGTTACCTTGCCTCTAATTCAGACTCGAGCTTGTTAATCAAGAAGAAAGGAGAGCTTTTGGTCTTGGTGATGTTGTACGTGGATGATATGATCATCACGGGTAACTCCAAGGAGGAGGTAGCTAGGATCAGGGCAGAGCTAGCTATAAGATTCGAGATGAATGACTTCAGTGAGCTCCACCACTTCCTTGGACTCGAGGTGGAGTGGAAAGAGAGCGACATTCTCGTTTCCCAAAAGGGCTATACATAACGAATTGTTCAGTGATTTGACATGAGAGAGGGGAAGAGTAGCTCTACTCCTTTTGACTCTGGCATCAAACTTCAGCGGGATGAGGGGAGGATTCTTGCAGATCCTTTGGTGTTTCGGGCTCTGATTGGGAGTCTTATCTACTTGACGATTACTAGGCCAGAAATTGCTTATGTAGTTGGCCGAGTAAGTTGGTATATGGCGAAACCCAGGAAGCCTCATCTGATGGCGGCAAGGAACATTCTGAAATATGCGAAGTCCACTTCTGATATAGGTCTCCTTTATGGTAGAGATACGAGTTTTACTCTTCAAGGATACCCGGATGCTGATTATGGGGGAGATTTAGACGAACGGAAGTCAACATCCGATTATGTATTCACATATGGATCAGCTTGTATCTTTTGGTATAGCAAGAAACAAGACTCGGTGTCCATCTATACTATAGAAGCAAAGTACAAGGCTTTGGCCTTGGCAGCTCGTGAAGCCATCTGGCTTCGGAGACTAGTAGAGGACGTCTATGAAGAAGTGCGCAGTCCAACTCTGTTTTGCAGTGACAATGAGAGTGCCTTGAAACTGGTTAATAATCCAGTTTGTCACGCGCAACCAAGCATATAGAGATTGAACACCACTTCATTCGAGAGAAAGTGTTGGAGGGATCTCTTATGGTTGAACATGTACGGTGTGAGAACAACATAGCGGACATCTTCACGAAGTTGTTGGTGGCGCGGTTAGGAGGTAACTGCAGAGTTTGCGGGTTGGCGGACTGCCTTGGGAGCTGGTAGTCTATGTTCTTGTCCGCAGATCTCGTGCCAGAGTTTTTCTCCGGTTTGGAACTTGGTCATCTGTAGTAAGTTCATTTCCTAATCGTAAAGTCTGTAATCGTTTGTTGACCAGGTGGCTTGTGCCTTTGGTTATGGGCTTTGTTTATTGCGGGTTGTTGCGGTGTCCATTGGCATGCGAACTGGCTTCCTGTCCGGCCTCATTGATAGCAGACAGATAAGCTGGTGTCCGGCCTTGTCCATGCGGACTGGGAGGACTGCTTGGTGCTAGTTGCAAGCTAGGGTGGTGTTTATATCCGCTAGGGAGGTGACCACACTCCTCTCTATACCTATAAATAGGACCCTCGTCTCACATCATAATCAACAGAGTGAATAGTAAGTGAGCGGGAGTTAGTGATGCAGTCTCATTTTTCTGTCCGCGCGAGTGGAGATGTCTAACTGGTTGCTTTTGTAGGTTGTGCGGCTAGCACTGAGAAACCATGTATTTGGTTCTGACTGTAGTCAAGGATCAGTGAAGCTCGCAGTTATCAACTAGCGGTTAAGCTGCAGGTCACGGTTAGCAATCAGCGGTCTTCAATTCTTCAGCATTTTCCCAGTTCAATAAGCTGTCCACCAGTGGGCTGTCTGTTCCTCTATTCGGCAGCATTGTTCACGGTCTAACTGCCCCTAGGAGACCTTTGCGGTCAGGCGGCTTGCGGTTTGCGGGCAGCTCTTCTTCAGCTTGAATAACGGGTAGTCCGCGCGACCTCGCAGTCTCGGCGGACTTCGCTGTTCAGTTCGGCAAGGGCGGCGGCCTCGGTGGTCTCGTCGGTCTAGGATTCTGTCCGCCCGACTTCTTGCTTGTTTTCTTCTTCCTTATTTTTACTTGGCAAAATCATGTCGTGCCATGCATTTCCCTTGTTGTGAAGAAGTGTGTTAATACATGACCTTCTTGTTACTTTCCTTGCTTCTGGTTTATTGAGCTCAGTTTATGGTTGGAGTGTTCCTGCGCTTGGTTCCTGTTTTCCGCTATATGAAATTTTAACACAAAGGCCCTACAAATCAGATCCAAAAGGATCCTATAGAAATGAAAGGGGTGTTGTTTGTTTTGATTTGATACAGAGATATTTCTCTGTGTCTACTTCTAGAGCTGAGTTATCTCAGCGCTAACTTTCTTCTCAACACCTAGAACCTGATCTTCAATAAGCTGCTGCTAGTGTTGGAAGTATCTCAGAAAATTATTTTTGAACTTGCTGAAGAAGACTGAAGACTTGATAGATCTTAAGTTCTTCAAACAGCTAACCTGAACCTACAGACACTTGGAAGCTCTGCTTCTCTTTCTTTATCAGAAGTTAATCTAACCTTGGTGTAGCAGAAGATGTTGCTACAACTATCTGGAATGCACTTTTAAATCAGATGGATCGACTTCAAACTTCTTGCTCGACAGTAATGGTGAGGAATATGAAGTTCAGTCGCAACTTTGTGAAAATAATAAAACCCTAAAAGTTAAGTTCTTCCTTATAAAGCTATCCCTTTTATCTTCCGCCGATTAATGACTCCAAGAAGCAGTGGGGACCACCTGCAGTTTACAACTGCAACTTGCTTTAACGGAAGAAGACATACAGTGGAGCGCTGGCACTATTTACCATGTTATGTAGCTTTCTCGCAACTTATTTGAACTCTGTTGACTTTTGTTGACTTTGGCTGACGTCGTTAGTTATGGACTTAACCATTTCTTCACTACCATCTCAAGCATTGAGTGAACAAGCTTCTCTCAATGATTTTGGACTTAGCCAATCTTTTGCTTCCTCAGGAGTTGAGTGCGTTGAGTGAACAAGCTTCACTCAATGCCAAAACCCTTGGTCAACTTTCTAGACCATTCTACATCTTAGGTGTTGAGAGCGTTGAGTGAGCCTTCATCACTCAATGCTTTCTTACTTAGCTCATCATTCTGCCTCTAGGTGTTGAGAGCGTTGAGTGAGCCTTGCTCACTCAAAGCCTCTGAACTTAGCCAAATTCTGATTTTCATAGTCCAACATTCTCTACACGATTAGGCATTGAGTGAACATGCTTCACTCAATGCTTTTATACTTAGCTGCTACTCTGAAGTCTACCAGCTTGTTGAGGCATTGAGTGAAGCTTCATCACTCAACGCTTTTGTTGTTTGGGGTTAAGTGCGTCGAGTGAAGCTTCATCAGTCAATGCTTTTGTAGTTAACCACTTTCTGTCATCTTTCTTCTTAGGCTTTATCATCACACGACGCCTTCTGCTTTGGCGTCGAGTGAGCTGCGTTCACTCAACGCTTCTATACTTAGTCAAATATTTAGCACACCAATACTGAAGCTTTGACAGATTCAGATATACTTGACGATTCTTGATATATAGCATTGAGTGAACTTCCATCACTCAATGCCCGTGGACTTGGCCGCAGAATTTCTTTACAGACTGCATGGCTTTGACTGTCCACAACTAACTCAACGCTGTTTGGCATCTAGCATTGAGTGAACTGACTTCACTCAACGCCCGTGGACTTAGAGAGATTTCTGTCTCTCCACACCTTTACTTTGTTATCACCTGTCACATCACTTGGAATACCTGTCCTCTCAATGTTATAAGGACTAACCTGCATGCATGAACTTGAACATACATTAAATACAACAATGTGTATATCATTAACGTGTTTGAATTCTACAAATTTGGGACATTGTGGGCAATGGACCCAACACTGGTCATACCTGTTTGATGGGAGAATAACCTTATGGAAGGTGGTCTGAGGAACAACAGAAGCTTTTCCTTTACCTTTGGAAGGGGCAGCTCTAGTTTTCCACTTAAACCCCAAACCTCTCTTGTCCTTTTGAATGGTAAAGGAGTCAATTAGTGGCAGCACAGTCTTTGGCTTGCTGAATTTAGCCACTATCTTTTTCTCCTTAAGAAACGTTTCCTCAATATCCATAATAATCTTGTTCTTTTGGTTGATGGTCCCAATCTAGATGATTGAGATGGCCTTCAGTTGGCTGACTTCCCTCATCTTATGATCCATCCAAGATGTTGACTCACACTGCAGGGAAACAACTAGCTATAGGGAGATAATCTCCTCAGCTTGTTTCTTTGTCAATCTCTTGCTCCTTTTCAAAGCATCCAGAAGGGCACCATACTTGTCAATCAGTTTATTGACATCTTCATCATATTCTGACTTATGTTCATCATAGGATAAGGATGCATCAGAATTAGGACTTGTCTTATAGTCAGATTCAGAGGAGGAGCTAGACAGAGAATATATCTTATCTAGGCTAGGCTAATCCTTGCTGGATTGTTCATCTGGCATGGCCATTAGCCTATAACAGCCACTTACATCTTCATCCACCTTAGTATCACTATCTGAGAGTGAAAGAGCAACCCTGATTCCTATTCTAGCAGCAGGATAGTCCACATCTTCTTCATCAGCAACTGCAACAAACAACCCAATATAGACTTCTTCTTCTTCTTCGAAATCTGAAGAAGCTGAGTAACTCTGACTCCAACTCTTCTCTATTTTGGTAATGAAGTATCTTTCCTTCTTGCCCTTCTAGTGGTGGTGCTTCTTTTCCTCAGATTTCTTCTGCTCTTTCCTCTTGATCGGGCAATCAGCAAAGACATGCCTAGCCTTGATACATCAGTAACACACAATATTAGAGGAAAACTATTTACTGGGTTTTGAATTATACTTGTATCCCTTGGAGAACTTCTTATCAAACTGGTGGTGATCCCTCTCGTTATGTGAAGAGGAGGATGGTTTGTTCTTCCACTGCCTCCTCTTCATTATCTTCTTGAACTGCCTAGAGAAGGCAGCAAACTACCCAACTGACATGTTTTTGTCAGATGAGCATGACTCAGAACTGTCTGAATCAACAGGCCTTTTAGTGGAGAGGCAATCCTCTCCTTGCTCTTCTTAGAGCTCTCAGCCTTGAAGGTCACGGTATTTTTCTTGGCTTGAGCTTTCCAAACAATATGTGTGAAGGAGTTTCAGCTAGCTTGGCCACCTATCTGATGGCACATTGTCTTATAGTTTAGGTGCTTGATCTGTCTTTGGATATCTTGGTGTCCTAGTCTCTAGTTAGAGATCTGAGGAACTTATCATTTATCTCATAATTGTAGAAGACCCTCCCATAGATCCTCAGCTCATTCACTATTCTGAAGAATTTTTCATAGCATTTAACTATGCTATCCTTTTTGCCTTACCTGAAGGCTTCATATTCTTGATTAAGAAGGGATTTTCTATCATCCCTAACTTCTTCATTTCCCTCCATATAGACAATCAATATGTCCCACATTTCCTTAGAAGTCTTGTAGTGGAAAAGATTCTGGAAAGTAGAATCATCAATGGAACTCACAATGATGTTCTGTACCATCTTGCCCATAGTTGCTAGTATGAGGTGCAGAGAAACAATCTCCAAGTCTGCCTTTTCTTGAACTGAAATGATTCAGTGCTTTCTTTTTCACAGCTTCAGGAATGGATCTTCAAGATTAGTTCTATTTGTGCTGTGAAGTCACTGCAGCAATGAATTGCTCTGTTTCTTCTTATACCTCAGAGAGAGAACTCTCTGAACTTGCTATTGAAGATGAGAATGTCAACAACCAACTTTCTTGAACTTTTAGATCAACATAATGAACAGTTCCTCAAGCTCTGCAACTAGGGCGAGAGGAAGAAGATGAAGCTCTGTTATTCCCGAAAAGTCAATTATCCAAAAGCTGATTTCTTCTTCCATGATCTCTTGCTTTTCTATCCAGCCATCCAACAACTCTCTAGACAGTGAGACCACCATGAGTTGGTAGTTGTAACATGTATTTTACATTAAATGTTGTACAACAGTCAAGCGATGACATTTGTCGTCTACTATTCAGTTCCCACAACATTTTGAATTCCTGCTGACGTCATCATGACACAACACCTGTGGACTTAGCCAAATTCACAATTCTACATAGGCGTTGAGTGAAGTCTTGTCACTCAATGCCAAAATATTTGGGCAGATTTCTGCATCTTTAGGTGTTGAGTGGTCAGCCATGACTCAACGAATATCGACATTTTCAGTATAACTGAATATCCGTTGAGTGAGCTTTCTTCACTCAATGCATCTGGACTTAGTCGATTGCCTCTGTATGAAGGCGTTGAGTGAGTTTTCTTCACTCAGCGCTTTCTACCTTTGCCTGTTTTATTGAAGTGGTGTTGAGTGAACTACATTCACTCAACGCTTTTGTCCTTAGACAGATTTTCTGTTGAATAGGCGTTGAGTGAGTTGACATCACTCAACGCTTCTGTCCTTAGACAGAATTCTGTATCAACTAATACTGCAACTCTGACTGAACTATGCTCTGTCGACGCTTTCTATGGATGGCGTTGAGTGAACTACCTTCACTCAACGCTTCTGTACTTAGCCAGATTTCTTGGCAGAATCTCTGCGGCTTTGCCTTCTTGAGCTTTACTCAACGCTTATGTCTCTGGGCGTTGAGTGAACTTCCTTCACTCAACTCTTCTAAACTTGACCAGATTTCTGCCTTGACAATATTGAGGCTTTGACTATCTAGTCTTTACTCAACGCTTAAGGCCATCTAGGTTGAGTGAACTGCCTTCACTCAACGTATCTGGACTTAGACGAATTTCAACCTTGTCAGCATCCTGTCCTATATCCTCCTGTCATTGTCACTTGGATAACCTGTCCAATCTAAGTAATAAAGAACCCATGCATACATAGAACTTATAGCAAGCATCAGAAACGAACAGTTGTATATCATTGTCCTGTAGACCTTCTTAAAATCTGGGACATTGTGATCAATGGACCCAACACCCCCATGCGAGTAAGTGATCGAGAGTTTGAAATTTTACAGCGTGCAGATTTCTAAGTTTACTCCCTTGTGGGTAGTACACCTCATGGGATTGGTTGTCTTCTTTCGTGAACATGGCAGGAATCTCTCTTTGGACTGCTTCTGAGATTGGTGTGACATTCGTTCTGATGGTAGTGAGCGTGCGGAAATTCATAGTAACAAGAGCTGGCTTGATTTTGAGATTCGGACGGACCGTCGTCATAAAAATACTCTATGTGGCTACGTCAAGAATTCTTGGGGCTTGCCAAAGCTATGGAATGTATTGCCCGAGAGTTGGCGAACCGTCTGTTCAGTATTTCTTCATTTATGGAAGAGAAACGCTTGTTGCGGTGCAACATTTCTTCTATTTCTGGGCGGATTACCGAGACATCTTCGGGTTGTGGTCGGAAGAGAAAGGCCACTACAATCTCTCGTGGTGGCGATGGTACGGTGGTCTATTCGGTTTCTCAGGGTAAGACTACTCCTTATGATGGTCGAGGCGGGCCTACTTCTAAGGTACATGTGCTCAGATGTTTTGCCCCCCCCCCCCCCAGGCTCCTACCGCGGAGGTGGCAGCTCCGTGATTGTCTTTTTCTTTGAAGGCAATGAATGAAGTTGTAAGTGAGTTTAATTGTTTCTTCGTAGGCCCTCTAGATGAGTGACAACCTTCTAGCTTTAATGAATCCACTAGAGTCAAGGAGTGGGAAGATGCCATGGATGAGGAGATGGCTGCTCTCAAGAAGAATGGGACTTGGGACCTTGTGCCCAAGGTTGATGGTGTTACTCCTGTGACTTGCAAGTGGGTATATAAGCTGAAGAAGAAGGAGAATGGAAGCATCGAGCGGTACAAGGCGTGCCTTGTAGCTCGAGTTTTTTCACAACAGTACGACGGAGACTATGAAGAGACTTTTAGTATTGTGGCAAAGATGACTTCAGTTCAGGTGGTGATGGCCTTGGCGGCTTGCCAGGGTTGGAAGATGTGGCAGCTAGACGTAAATAATGCCTTTTTATGGGGAAATCGACAAAAAAACTTCATGGATCAACTAGTGGGATACATATTTGAAGAACATTCTGACTACGCCTGCAAGCTCCGGAAAGCCCTCTATGCTTTGAAGCAAGCTCCTCGAGCTTGGTATGGAAAGATCGCATAATACCTCAAGTTCTACGGTTACCTTGCCTCTAATTCAGACTCGAGCTTGTTCATCAAGAAGAAAGGGGAGCTTTTGGTCTTGGTGATGTTGTACGTGGATGATATGATCATCACGGGTAACTCCAAGGAGGAGGTAGCTAGGCTCAGGGCAGAGCTAGCTATAAGATTCGAGATGAATGACTTCAGTGAGCTCCACCACTTCCTTGGACTCGAGGTGGAGTGGAAAGAGAGCGACATTCTCGTTTCCCAAAAGGGCTATACATAGCGAATTGTTCAGTGATTTGACATGAGAGAGGGGAAGAGTAGCTCTACTCCTTTTGACTCTAGCATCAAACTTCAGCGGGATGAGGGGAGGATTCTTCCAGATCATTTGGTGTTTCGGGCTCTAGTTGGGAGTCTTATCTACTTGATGATTACTAGGCCAGAAATTGCTTATGCAGTTGGCCGAGTAAGTTGGTATATGGCGAAACCCAGGAAGCCTCATCTGATGGCGGCAAGGAACATTCTGAAATATGCGAAGTCCACTTCTGATATTGGTCTCCTTTATGGTAGAGATACGAGTTTTACTCTTCAAGGATACCCGAATGCTGATTATGAGGGAGATTCAGACGACTGGAAGTCAACATCCGATTATGTATTCACATATGGATCAGCTAGTATCTTTTGGTATAGCAAGAAACAAGACTCGGTGTTCGTCTATACTATAGAAGCAAAGTACAAGGCTTTGGCCTTGGCAGCTCGTGAAGCCATCTGGCTTCGGAGACTAGTAGAGGACGTCTATAAAGAAGTACGCAGTCCAACTCTATTTTGCGGTGGCAATGAGAGTGCCTTGAAACTGGTTAATAATCCAGTTTGTCACGCGCAACCAAGCATATAGAGATTAAACACCACTTCATTCGAGAGAAAGTGTTGGATGGATCTCTTATGGTTGAACATGTACGGTGTGAGAACAACATAGAGGACATCTTCACGAAGTTGTTGGTGGTGCGGTTAGGAGGTAACTGCAAAGTTTGCGGGTTGGCGGACTGCCTTGGGAGCTGGCAGTCCATGTTCTTGTCCGTAGATCTCGTGCCAGAGTTTTTCTCCGGTTTGGAACTTGGTCATTTGTAGTAAGTTCATTTCCTGATCGTAAAATCAGTAATGTCCGCTTGTTGACCATGTGGCCTGTGCCTTTGGTTGTGGGCTTTGTTTATTGCGGGCTGTTGCGGTGTCCGCTGGCATGCGAACTGGCTTCCTGTCCGGCCTCATTGATAGCAGACATATAGGCTGGTGTCCGGCCTTGTCCATGCGGACTGGGAGGACTGCTTGGTGCTAGTTGCAAGCTAGGGTGGTGTTTATATCCACTAGGGAGGTGACCACACTCCTCTCTATACCTATAAATAGGACCCTCCTCTCACACCATAATCAACAGAGTGAATAGTAAGTGAGCGGGAGTTAGTGATGCAGTCTCATTTTTCTGTCCGCGCGAGTGGAGATGTCTAACTAGTTGCTTTTGCAGGCTGTGTGGCTAGCACTTAGAAACCATGTGTTTGGTTCTGACTGCAGTCAAGGATCAGTGAAGCTCGCAGTTATCAACCAGCGGTTAAGCTGCAGGTCACGGTTAGCAATCAGCGGTCTTCTCTTCTTCAGCATTTTCCCAGTTCAATAAGCTGTCCACCAGTGGGCTGTCTGTTCCTCTATTCAGCAACATTGTTCGCGGTCTAACTGGCGGCTAGGAGACCTTTGCAGTCAGGCAGCTTGCGGTTTGCGGACAGCTCTTCTTCAGCTCTAATAACGGGTAGTCCGCGCGACCTCGCAGTCTCCGCGGACTTCGCTGTTCAGTTCGGCAAGGGAGGAGGCCTCGGTGGTCTCTTCGGTCTAGGATTCTGTCCGCCCGACTTCTTGCTTGTTTTCTTCTTCCTTATTTTTACTTGGCAAAATCATGTCGCGCCATGCATTTCCCTTGTTGTGAAGAAGTGTGTTAATACATGACCTTCTTGTTACTTTCCTTGCTTCTGGTTTATTGAGCTCAGTTTATGGTTGGAGTGTTACTGCGCCTGGTTCCCGTTTTCCGCTATATGAAATTTTAACACAAAGGCCCTACAACTCAGATTCAAATGGATCCTATAGAAATGAAAGGGGTGTTGTTTGTTTTGATTTGATACAGAGATATTTCTCTGTGTCTACTTCTAGAGCTGAGTTATCTCAGCGCTAACTTTCTTCTCAACACCTAGAACCTGATCTTCAATAAGCTGCTGCTAGTGTTGGAAGTATCTCAGAAAATTATTTTTGAACTTGCTGAAGAAGACTGAAGACTTGATAGATCTTAAGTTCTTCAAACAGCTAACCTGAACCTATAGACACTTGGAAGCTCTGCATCTCTTTCTTTATCAGAAGTTAATCTAACCTTGTTGTAGCAGAAGATGTTGCTACAACTATCTGGAATGCACTTTTAAATCAGATGGATCGACTTCAAACATCTTGCTCGACAGTAATGGTGAGGAATATGAAGTTCAGTCGCAACTTTGTGAAAATAATAAAACCCTAAAAGTTAAGTTCTTCCTTATAAAGCTATCCCTTTTATCTTCCGCCGATTAATGACTCCAAGAAGCAGTGGGGACCACCTGCAGTTTACAACTGCAACTTGCTTTAACGGAAGAAGACATACAGTGGAGCGCTGGCACTATTTACCATGTTCTGTAGCTTTCTCGCAACTTATTTGAACTCTGTTGACTTTTGTTGACTTTGGCTGACGTCATTAGTTATGGAGTTAGCCATTTATTCACTTCCATCCCAGGCGTTGAGTAAACAAGCTTCTCTCAATGATTTTGGACTTAGCCAATCTTTTGCTTCCTCAGGAGTTGAGTGCGTTGAGTGAACAAGCTTCACTCAATGCCAAAACCCTTGGTCAACTTTCTAGACCATTCTACCTCTTAGGTGTTGAGAGCGTTGAGTGAGCCTTCATCACTCAATGCTTTCTGACTTAGCTCATTATTCTGCCTCTAGGTGTTGAGAGCGTTGAGTGAGCCTTGCTCACTCAAAGCCTCTGAACTTAGCCAAATTCTGATTTTCATAGTCCAACATTCTCTGCACGATTAGGCATTGAGTGAACAGGCTTCACTCAATGCTTTTATACTTAGCTGCTACTCTGAAGTCTACCAGCTTGCTGAGGCATTGAGTGAAGCTTCATCACTCAACGCTTTTGTTGTTTGGGGTTAAGAACATCGAGTGAAGCTTCATCACTCAATGCTTTTGTAGTTAACCGCTTTCTGTCATCTTTCTTCTTAGGCTTTATCATCACACGACGCCTTCTGCTTTGGCGTCGAGTGAGCTGCGTTCACTCAACGCTTCTATACTTAGTCAAATATTTAGCACACCAATACTGAAGCTTTGACAGATTCAGCTATACGTGACGATTCTTGATATATAGCATTGAGTGAACTTCCATCACTCAATGCCCGTGGACTTGGCCGTAGAATTTATTTACAGACTGCATGGCTTTGACTGTCCACAACTAACTCAACGCTGTTTGGCATCTAGCGTTGAGTGAACTGACTTCACTCAACGCCTGTGGACTTAGAGAGATTTCTGTCTCTCCACACCTTTACTTTGTGACCACCTGTCACATCACTTGGAATACATGTCCTCTCAATGTTATAAGGACTAACCTGCATGCATGAACTTGAACATACATTAAATACAACAATGTGTATATCATTAACGTGTTTGACTTCTATAAATTTGGGACATTATGGGCAATGGACCCAACACTGGTCATACCTGTTTGATGGGAGAATAACCTTATGGAAGGTGGTCTGAGTAACAACAGAAGCTTTTCCTTTACCTTTGGAAGGGGCAGCTCTAGTTTTCCACTTAAACCCCAAACCTCTCTTGTCCTTTTGAAAGGTAAAGGAGTCAATTAGTGGCAACACAGTCTTTGGCTTGCTAAATTTAGCCACTATCTTTTTCTCCTTAAGAAACGTTTCCTCAATATCCATAATGATCTTGTTCTTTTGGTTGATGGTCCCAATCTAGATGATTGAGATGGCCTTTAGTTGGCTGTCTTCCCTCATCTTATGATCCATCCAAGATGCTGACTCACACTGCAGGGAAACAACTAGCTATAGGGAGATAATCTCCTCAGCTTGTTTCTTTGTCAATCTCTTGCTCCTTTTCAAAGCATCCAGAAAGGCACCATACTTGTCAATCAGTTTATTGACATCTTCATCAGATTTTGACTTATCTTCATCAGATTCTGACTTATCTTCATCACAGGATAAGGATGCATCAGAATTAGGACTTGTCTCATAGTCAGATTCAGAGGAGGAGCTAGACAGAGAATATATCTTATCTAGGCTAGGCTAATCTTGGCTGGATTGTTCATCTGGCATGGCCATTAGCCTATAGCAGCCACTGACATCTTCATCCACCTTAGTATCACTATCTGAGAGTGAAAGAGCAACCCTGATTCCTATTCTAGCAGCAGGATAGTCCACATCTTCTTCATCAGCAACTGCAACAAACAACCCAATATAGACTTCTTCTTCTTCGAAATCTGAAGAAGTTGAGTCACTCTGACTCCAACTCTTCTCTATTTTGGTAATGAAGGATCTTTCCTTCTTGCCCTTCTAGTGGTGGTGCTTCTTTTCCTCAGATTTCTTCTGCTCTTTCCTCTTGATCGGGCAATCAGCAAAGACATGCCTAGCCTTGATACATCAGTAACACACAATATTAAAGGAAAACTGTTTACTGGGTTTTGAATTATACTTGTATCCCTTGGAGAACTTCTTATCAAACTGGTGGTGATCCCTCTCGTTGTGTGAAGAGGACGATGGTTTGTTCTTCCACTGCCTCCTCTTCATTATCTTCTTGAACTACCTAGAGAAGGCAGCAAACTATCCAACTGACATGTTTTTGTCAGATGAGCATGACTCAGAACTGTCTGAATCAACAGGCCTTTTAGTGGAGAGGCAATCCTCTCCTTGCTCTTCTTAGAGCTCTCAGCCTTGAAGGTCACAGTATTTTCTTGGCTTGAGCTTTCCAAACAATGTGTGTGAAGGAGTTTCAGCTAGCTTGGCCACCTATCTGATGGCACATTGTCTTATAGTTTAGGTGCTTGATCTGTCTTTGGATATCTTGGTGTCCCAGTCTCTAGTTAGAGATCTGAGGAACTTATCATTTATCTCATAATTGTAGAAGACCATCCCATAGATCCTCAGCTCATTCACTATTCTGAAGAATTTTTCAAAGCATTTAACTATGCTATCCTTTTTGCCTTACCTGAAGGATTCATATTCTTGATTAAGAAGGGATTTTCTATCATCCCTAACTTCTTCATTTCCCTCCATATAGATAATCAATATGTCCCACATTTCCTTAGAAGTCTTGTAGTGGAAAAGATTCTGGAAAGTAGAATCATCAATGGAACTCACAATGATGTTCTGTACCATCTTGCCCATAGTTGCTAGTATGAGGTGCAGAGAAACAATCTCCGAGTCTGCCATTTCTTGAACTGAAATGATTCAGTGCTTTCTTTTTCACAGCTTCAGGAATGGATCTTCAAGATTAGTTCTATTTGTGCTGTGAAGTCACTGCAGCAATGAATTGCTCTGTTTCTTCTTGTACCTCAGAGAGAGAACTCTCTGAACTTGCTATTGAAGATGAGAATGTCAACAACCAACTTTCTTGAACTTTTAGATCAACATAATGAACAACTTCCTCAAGCTCTGCAACTAGGGCGAGAGGAAAAAGATGAAGCTCTGTTATTCCCGAAAAGTCAATTATCCAAAAGCTGATTTCTTCTTCCATGATCTCTTGCTTTTCTATCCAGCCATCCAACAACTCTCTAGATAGTGAGACGACCATGAGTTGGTAGTTGTAACATGTATTTTACATTAAATGTTGTACAACAGTCAAGCGATGTCATTTGTCATCTACTATTCAGTTCCCGCAACATTTTGAATTCCTGCGGACGTCATCATGACACAACACCTGTGGACTTAGCCAAATTCACAATTCTACATAGGCGTTGAGTGAAGTCTTGTCACTCAATGCCAAAATATTTGGGCAGATTTCTGCATCTTTAGGTGTTGAGTGATCAGCCATGACTCAACGAATATCGACATTTTCAGTATAACTGAATAGCCGTTGAGTGAGCTTTCTTCACTCAATGCATCTGGACTTAGTCGATTGCCTCTGTATGAAGGTGTTGAGTGAGTTATCTTCACTCAGCGCTTTCTACCTTTGCATGTTTTATTGAAGTGGTGTTGAGTGAACTACATTCACTCAATGCTTTTGTCCTTAGACAAATTTTCTGTTGAATAGTTGTTGAGTGAGTTGACATCACTCAACGCTTCTGTCCTTAGACAGAATTCTGTATCAACTAATACTGCAACTCTGACTGAACTATACTCTGTCAATGCTTTCTATGGATGGCATTGAGTGAACTACCTTCACTCAATGCTTCTGTACTTAGCCAGATTTCTTGGCAGAATCTCTGCGGCTTTGCCTTCTTGAGCTTTACTCAACGCTTCTGTCTCTGGGCGTTTAGTGAACTTCCTTCACTCAACTCTTCTGAACTTGACCAGATTTCTGCCTTGACAATATTGAGGCTTTGACTATCTAGTCTTTACTCAACGCTTAAGGCCATCTGGCTTTGAGTGAACTGCCTTCACTCAACGTATCTGGACTTAGACGAATTTCAACCTTGTCAGCATCCTGTCCTATATCCTCTTGTCATTGTCACTTGGATAACCTGTCTAATCTAAGTAATAAAGAGCCCCTGCATACATAGAACTTATAGCAAGCATCAAAAATGAACAGTTGTATATCATTGTCTTGTAGACCTTCTTAAAATCTGGGACATTGTGATCAATGGACCCAACACCCCCATGCGAGTAAGTGATAGAGATTTTGAAATTTTGCTGCGTGCAGATTTCCAAGTTTACTCCCTTGTGGGTAGTACACCTCATGGGATTGGTTGTCTTCTTTCGTGAACATGGCGGGAATCTCTCTTTGGACTGCTTCTGAGATTGGTTTGACATTCGTTCTGATGGTAGTGAGCGTGCGGAAATTCATAGTAACAAGAGCTGGCTTGATTTTGAGATTCGGACGGACCATCGTCATAAAAATACTCTATGTGGCTACGTCAAGAATTCTTGGGGCTTGCCAAAGCTATGGAATGTATTGCCCGAGAGTTGGCGAACCGTCTGTTCAGTATTTATTCATTTATGGAAGAGAAACGCTTGTTGCGGTGCAACATTTCTTCTAGTTCTGAGCGGATTACCGAGACATCTTCGGGTTGTGGTCGGAAGAGAAAGGCCACTACAGTCTCTCGTGGTGGCGATGGTACGGTGGTCTATTTGGTTTCTCAGGGTAAGACTACTCCTTATGATTGTCGAGGCGGGCCTACTTCTGAGGTACAGGTGCTCAGATGTTTTGCCCCCCCCCCCCCCCAGGCTCCTGCCGCGGAGGCGGCAGCTCCGTGATTGTCTTTTTCTTTGAAGGCAATGAATGAAGTTGTAAGTGAGTTTAATTATTTCTAGTTCTCCTTCATTGTTGCGTTTGTACTGATCTTTCCTTCGTCCTTTTCTTGTAGATAGAGCCCCAGGCTCAGATTGTCGTCACTTGGAATGCTCATTACGTGAGCTTGAAGGATGGGTATCTGGCTCTTCAGGAAAAGTTTCAGTTGGCGATGAGCTTGCTGAGAGATGATCAGGATCGGTATATTTCCCCATTTCGCCCGATTGGATCGGAGCCAAAGACGGAATTGGTAGAGACTCGAGCGTCTTTGGAAGTGAAAAAATCTCTGGTGAAAAGAACTGCACAAATGCTGAAGCGTGCCCAGGAGGAGACTTTCCATTTAGAGATAGAGCTTCATGCAGCGAAGGCCCAAGTGGCGATGTTATCTTTAGATAGCCGCATGTCAGAGTTGAAGGTTGCCGGACTTGCGGGGTATCTGGAGTATTGTTAGATAGGAGCAGAGAGACAGTGGGTATACCCAAGATTGGGGAACCATTATAAATTGTTGTGTCGTCTGTGATTGATCTTGAAAGCACAAACTAACCTAATCACTAACCACAGAAAACTACAAACAAGTTAGAAAAAATTAAATAGAGACAGAAACCTATTCACCCCATCTAGGTGTTTAGCTAGCCTTGAAAATAAGACTTTCAAGTGGTATCAGAGGGAGGTTGCTCTTTAAAAGCTTAACAGTCTGAGTAGATTTCCAAGGTTAGCTAGAAGTCTGTCTCTATGGGTTCAGAAATGACCAATAGAGAGTTGAGTGCTGTGAGACTTCCAATCTGTAGGAAGGAAGATTTTGGCATCTAGAAAGCAAGGGTGAGGCAGTTCATGGAAGCTGCTGATCCTAGGATGTACATTATAAATGAAGAGGGATCATACATCCCAATGAAGGTGTCAGCACTGGATGCTAATGTCAAGACCCTCAAAACATATGATGAGATGACCAAGGATGAGTTGGCCTTGGCCTCAATAGACAAGAGAGCTAAGAACATAATTATGAGTGTTGTTGCTGACTTTACTCTTCAAAACCTGATCCATTGTTCAACTGCAAAGGAAATGTGGGAAACACTTGTGATCTACATGGAGGGGACATATGAGGTTAGAGATGATAGGAAGTTCATGCTCAACCAAGAGTATGAGGCTTTCAGGCAATCCAAGGGTGGCAACATAACCATCTGTTATGAAAAGTTCTTTAAGATTGTGAATGAGCTGAAGACTTATGGAAGAGTATTCAGTCACTATGAACTGAATGACAAGTTCCTTAGATCTCTCTAGTGAGTGTGGCACTAAAATTTTTGCCATCATAGAAGTGACAAAGCTAGGTGAGACAGCTCCTCACACCCTCTTTGGGAAGTTGCTGTCATATGAAATGCAGCTGGCTGTAAGGAAAGAAGAGGAGAACCAGAACAAGTCTCAGGAAAGAGACAAGTCTGTAGTATTCAAAGCTAAATGCTCAAGCAAAGGTAGAAGAAAGTTTCCCTCTCCACCAAGGAGAGATGATGAATCTGATTTTGGAAAGTCAGAGGAAAGCACATCAGACTGCCAATGGCCTGATGAAGATTTTGCTGCCTTCACCAGGCAATTCCAGAAGTTCTTGAAGAAGAAGCACTAGAGAAGCGGGCCTTCCTCCTCTTGACATCCCAAGGATGACTACTACAAGGGCATGATAAAATCCTCTAAGGAGGACACATATGGTTCCAAAACTAGTAAACAGGTTTCCTCTAACATGACTTGTTATCATTGCAGAAAACCTGGGCATGTAATAGCTGACTGCCCAGTCAAAAGGAAGGAACACAGAAAGAAAAAGGACCTCCAGAAAAAAGGCAAGAAGGAGAAATCCCTCTTGGCCAAGAAGCAAAGAAGCTGGACTGACTCCTCCTCATCAGAGTCAAGAGAAGAAGAAGCCTACATTGGGTTGTACTCTACTGAAGAAGTAGCTGTTGAAGGAGATTGCATCAAAAGGCTGGCTGCTTTAGAATAAGAAGTTGAGAAGGTTCATCCTACTGTCAGGATTGAAGACAAGGCTCCTCTATCACAGTCTGATGGTGATTTAGAGGTGGATTCTGAAGATGATAGCTACTGCCTTGGGCTGATGGCTAGGTCAGATGAATAACTCAGCAAGGATCAGCCTGGTCCAAGCAAGGTAATTTCTGTTACTGGCTCTGCTTGTTCAGATTATGAATTAGTTACAGATTCTTGTACATCTGCATCAAGTGATGATGATGGCTCAGAATCTGATGGAGACATCAATCAATTGATTGATAATTATGGTGCGCTTCTGCAGGCTCTAAAGAAAAGCAAGCTCCTAGCCAAACAACGGGCTCAAGAAATTATCTCTTTAAAGCTTGCTGCTTCAGAATCAACAAAATTGCTGGATCTGAAGACTCAAGAAGTCAGTAAACTGAAGAATGTAACAATCCTTCAGATGTGCACCATAACCTTCAAGAATAACCATATCAGGAATCTTGAAGGAAAGCTCCAAAAGGAGAGGGAACTAGTGGCTAGCTACTCCAAGGCTAGCACAGTGTTGCCCTTGATAGACTCATTCTCCTCCCAAAAGATATAAAAAGGGCTGGGATTCAAGGGAAGGACAAGAGCTGCTAATCCCAAGGGAAAGGGCAAAGCTCAAGTGGAGCCACTAGACTCTAAGCCTCCTGTGAAGTTTAATATAGTGCAATTTCCTTCAAACAGTCATGACCATGAGAGTATTTATGGTCACTGGAAACATGCTAGACCATCTTATGTAAACAAATATGTTCCACAGTATAGTGGTAGTTATAGCAAAGGTGCAAGTACCTATGAGAAAATACAAATGGCCCATCCTGGATCATTTGTATTTGGTGCAACAGCCCCTTCAGTCAAGGGTAAAGCAGCTGACTATTCTCAAATTTCTCTAGCCCACTCTAAGACAAAGGGCAAGGCTGTCAGTAGACCAGACCTGGGCATCTCTGAGGCCATCAAGAGTATGCTTTCTAAAAGAAAGCTACTGCTAGAAGGGCTCAAGATATACCAAACACTTCTACTGCCAAACCCACCACTTGTCAGACTGGGGCTGGGAAACCAAAGAACAGGACTGCTGCTACTCCTTCTAAACCAAGAGCTGTTGTTAACATAGCCACTAGACCTGCTCCAAAAAGAAGGTACAACATCCATCAGTGTTGGTGTTGTAGCAAGGTATGTCACTTTACTATTGATTGCTGACACAATCATAGTGTGCATAGAGCAAATGTCAGCTTGCCTGTCAGAAAAGCTGCAGGCAGACAGAATTATTTTTAGGCTAACATGCACCAAGGACCCAATAAAAATTGGGGTCCTAAGGTTAACTGATTTATGTTTTGTATGTTAGTCCAAGTGCCCATACCCCTATATGGTACTTGGACAGTGGATGTTCCAGGCACAAGACTGGAACAAGGAGCATGCTGAAGGATTATGCTCTAGTAAAGAATGGACCAAAGGTTATCTTTGGTGGATTAGAAAAAGGGATGACTAGAGGTTATGATAAGATCTCTAATGGTATAGTCACTATCACTAGAGTAGCCTATGTGAAAGGGTTACAACACAACCTAATAAGTATTAGCCAACTCTGTGATCTTGGCTATGACATAGTATTCCACAAGGATGAGTGCCAAATTAGGAGGTTAAGTGACCAAGAGGTCATCTTAACAGGCACTAGGAGTGGAAATGTGTACTGTTTAGATTTCCTATGCTCTAGCAATGACTCACATGTATGCTTAGTTGCAGATGAGAAAGATTCTTCCTGTATCCAATGGCACAAGAGGATAGCCCATCTAAATTATAGGACCATAGGCAAGCTGTTCAATAATGAGCTGGTTAGGAATGGGCCTAAGTCTATATGCACTAAGGAGGGTATCTGCTCTGCATGCTAAAAGGGCAAAAAGACTAAGACATCCTTCAAGAGCATTGACACCAAAGATTCAGTGAGGTGTTTATACCTCTTGTATATGGATCTGTTTGGTCCTATGTCAATTCAAAGTCTAGGTAGGAAAGTCTACACCCTTGTGGTTGTTGATCACTTTTCCAGATTTGCTTGGGTGTTCTTTCTAAGGAAGAAATCTAAAACCCCTGATGACTTTCAGATATTTGTCAAGCAAATCCAGAATGAATACAACAGCACTGTGGTCAAAATTAGAAGTGACCATGGCACTGAGTTTCAGTCTGAGTACATGACAAGGTTCTGTGAAGAGCTAGGAATTCATCAAGAATTTTCCTCTCCTAGAACACCCCAGCCAAATGGAATTACTGAGAGGAAAAATAGGACTCTCATAGAGGCTGGTAGAACCTTACTAAGTGACTCATCCCTCCCAGAATACTTCTGGGCTGAAGCAGTTAACACTACATGCTATGTCCTTAATAGTGCTTCTATCACCAAGAGCCACAAGAAGACTCCCTATGAGATCTTGAAGGGCAGAAAACCAAACTGAGCTATTTCAGGATCTTTGGTTGCAAGTGTTATGTGCTCAACAATGGAAAAGTCCATTTAACTAAGTTTAATGTCAAGTCCCATGAAGGGATCTTTGTTGGGTACAACACTCATAGTAAGGCATATAGAATCTACAACTTAACTACCCAAGTTGTAGAAGAGTCAATGCATGTTGTTTTTGATTGATCCAACATGGTTAACTGTGAGCTGCCAAGCTCCTCCTCTTATAGTGTTGCAGGTACATAGCAGATTATGGACAAGTTGACCATCAAGAAAGCTACCCCCACAGTCCAAGAAAATGATGATGGACTGCCTATTCCAAGAGAAGGGGAAAACATACCTGAAGAAAATGAAGACCAACAAGCTAAAAACCCTGAAGATCAACAAGTTGTAGCTAGATCGCCTCTAGCTACCAGGCATCTAAGGGACCATCCATTACACCAAATCATTGGTGATGCAAATCATGGAGTCCAAACCAAAAGAAGGAGCATGAATATAGCTCTCTACTCCAACTTCCTGTCTCAAGAAGAGCCAAAGAAGTTTGAAGATGCAATCAAGGTCCAGTTCTGTATTGGAGCAATGCAAGAAGAAATGGACCAATTTAAGAGATGTAAGGTCTGGAATTTGGTCCCCAGACCACAAGGACAAAATGTCATAGGGACTAAGTGGATCTACAGGAATAAGCTAGATCAGGATGGCAAAATTGCTAATAATAAGGCTAGACTGGTGGCTAAAAGCTACAAGCAAGAAGATGGTATAGACTTTGACCGGACCTTTGCACTAGCAGCTAGATTGGAAGCTATAAGGATTTTCCTTGCATTTGTTGCCCATCAGGGATTCAAAGTCTACCAGATGGATGCCAAGTCAACATTCCTGAATGGGGACCTAAAAGAGAAAGTATATGTAGATCAGCCACCGGGTTTTATAGATCCACACTTTCCTAATTTTGTTTATAAGCTTAGAAAAGCTCTATATGGGCTAAAGCAAGCCCCTAAGGCTTGATATGAAACCTTGTCCAGCTTCCTCATTGAGAACAAATTCTTAAGGGGGAAGATAGACAAGACCTTATTCCTAAGGAAATCAAAGGGCAAGCTTATCCTAATCCAGATATATGTCGATGACATTATCTTTGGATCTACTGATGATAACCTTTGCAGGAAGCTTGCTAAAATTATGCAAGGTAAGTTTGAAATGAGCAGCATGGGTGAGCTCAAGTTCTTCTTGGGACTCAAAGTAAGACAGACTGATGATGACTTGTCCATATCCCAGTCCAAGTTCACCATGGAGCTAATCGAAAACTATGGTATGGAGAATGCATCCACCATGAGAACTCCCATGGGAATAAGTACGCCTATAGGCAAAGATGAGGAATGAAAACCTATTGATGAGTCTTTGTATAGAGGGATAATTGGCTCCCTTCTATACGTGATTGCTAGTAGGCCAGTCATCATGTATGACACATGTGTCTGTGCTATGTATTAGGTCTGCCCTAAAGAATCTCATTACTCTGCTACAAAGAGAATATTAAGGTATCTTAAGGGCACACCAGAACTTGGCCTATGGTACCCTAGAAATAGGGATTTTGATCTAATAGGATTTTCAGATGCAAATTTTGCAGGTTGCAAAGAAGACAGGAAAAGCGCTACAGGAACCTGTCAGTTCTTAGGAAGAAGGAAAATTTCTTGGAGCAGGAAGAAGCAAACTAGTGTGGCTATATCCATTGCTGAGTCACAATATATATCAGCAGGCATCTATTATGCTCAGCTTCTGTGGATCCAACATCAGCTTCAGGATTATAACCTTCAGGTAAATAGAACTCCTCTCTACTGTGATTCTTTAAGTACTATTTCTATTGCTATGAATCCTATCCCACATAGCAGGACTAAACATATAGAAATAAGATATCATTTTATTAGGGAGCATATGGAGAAGGAAGACATCAGTCTTGAGTTTGTCCTCACAGACAAGCAAGTGGCTGATATCTTCACTAAACCATTAGATGAAGCAAAGTTCAACACCCTCAAATTTGAGTTGGGTATGTTGAACTTGGCATAGCTTTAAGCACTCCCTTTTGCATTATTTTTTGGTGCAGGTATTGTTCCTCTTACTGGACGTACAGACTCCCCAGTAACATCGGTTCACTAATGCTTCTATTGCAGGAAGTAAGCTACTCTAAAGAGTAGAGAGAAGGTCAGCCAATGGAAGGGCCATCCCCCATCTGCCTATTTTGCAGAAGTCAAAAAGGGGGAGAGAAGAGAGAAGGTCCTAGCAAGGGGGAGACATTGCAAGTGAGAGAGATGACAAAGGGAAAATAAAAACATGTGGCACTCAAGTAAGGACAAACACCTTGCAGCAAAACAAGGGGATTAAGTGATGCTCATCATACAGACAGGAAATGAGGTACAGTTGCTTATAGCTTATCAGAATTTCAATATTTATTTTTGCTGTATAGGTTGTGTGTGTCATTGACCAAAGAAAGAAAACTTTTTGATAAGGGTTTTGACTTCTTCAAATAGAGGGAGATTGTTGGGTTCATTGTTCCCAATATCCCGAATTTATGAGAAGTCAAACAGGTCAATGTCACACACATCAACTGTATTTGATGTGCATTTGAGGTCTTGAGTGCAGGTTAGTCCATATCACATTGATTGGACATATGGTCACAATAAGTGGTAGCTGAACATAGCAAAAATTGACTAAGTCCACAAGCGTTAAGTGGAGCAAGCTCACTCAACGCCAGAGGCATGGATTCAATATTGTCTAGTATAAATTTGCCAAAGTCCACAGGCATTGAGTGAGGACAGCTCACTCAACGCCATTGTGTTGAGTCAATCTCAGCCTAACTGAAAGATAGGCAAAAAATTGGCTAAGTACAAAAGCGTTGAGTGATGAAGACACTCTCAACGCTCTCAATGCCTAAGTTGCAGAAAACTTTTCTAAGGCAAAAAACATTGAGTGATGAAGACACTCTAAATGCTCTCAATGCCTAAGTTGCAGAAAACTTTTCTAAGGCAAAAGCGTTGAGTGATGAAGACACACTCAACGCTCTCAACGCCTAAGTTGCAGAAAACGTTTCTAAGGCAAAAAACATTGAGTGATGAAGACACTCTCAACGCCTAAGTTGCAGAAACTTTTTTTAAGGCAAAAAATGTTGACTGATGAAGACACACTCGATGCTCTCAACACCTTGAAGTAGAAATTTGGCTAAGTCCAAATCCTTGGATTGCTTGGCTTTCGTCGAGCTCGGCTTCATCGAACTAAGCTCAGCGTTCGTCAAACGGAACCTGGAGTTCGTCGAACTGAATTTAGCCTTTCATCTATCTAAGTCCACAGTTCGTCGAACTGAACTTATGCTTTTGTCGAGCTGAGCTTGCAGTTCGTTGAACTGAACTTATGCTTTCGTCGAGCTGAGCTTATTGTTCGTCGAACAGAGCTCAGCATTCATCGAGCTCAATACCTAGATAGACAGAATGTTGTGTAAGTGTTGTGGTGTTGAGTGATACCTACTCACTCGATGCCTTTGGTTCTAATGATTGAATTTTGTCTAAATCCACAAAGATGTTGAGTTATGTTGATGTCAACAAAGTCAAAGTCAACCAAAATTCAAATATTGCGGAAATGCTGCCAGAAACGTTGGCGGCCAGCTGTTAGAATCTTATGCAATTTCGAAGGAATATTTTCAATATTAAGTGCTGGGGCCCACACACAGTAAAGAGCCGTTCAATCAAGATTAAATGGAAAGGATGCGCTGAATGGCTCAATCTCAGCCATCAATCCTGGTGATGGGACCCACTGCTCAATTGACATTCAGAGAATAAAAATAAGCAAATCGGCTAGAGCAAATCAAGAAATTGATTCCTCGTCTAGGTTTTCTGAAAACAAAACGTGCGGTCGAACTTCATCTTCTTCCTCTCCAGTCTCGTCAAGCCTGAATATGTTGTTCTGTACAGAGAACCTTGCTGGGAAAGAGATAGCTGAAGCAATCACCATATGCAACAGTAGGATCAGAAGCTATTTTGAGGAAGCAGATCTACAAGTTCTGTTGAGAAAAAGGAAGTTGTTTGAAGAAAAACTTTACCGCCAATCTATTGTCTTCATCAACAAAAGCTTGGACTAATATCTGCTCAATCTAGGAAGAATAAGACACAGAGATCTTGCTATTTTGACGTGTGTTTGGCTTTGTGCCGGGTGAAAGGTATTTGTGACCTGGGTTTGGCTTTGTGCCTAAGCTATAGGTCTCTATGACCTGTGTGGTCTTGTGGAATCGGTGCTGTAAGCTCTTGAGGAGCCGAGTTCTGGAGGGAGATTCGAATCTAACACACTGTTAGATATGCATAGAGGGACAGTGGATGTACCCAAAATTAGGGAACCACTATAAATTGTTGTGTTGTTTGTGATTGATCTTGAAAGCAAAAACTAACCTAATCACTAACCACAAAAAACTGCAAACAAGTTATAAAAAATTAAATATAAACAGAAACCTATTCACCCCCCCCCCCCCTCTTAGATGTTTAACTAGCCTTGAAAACAAGACTTTCAGAGCGCGCTGCCCGGAGGAAGTTGCTGTAAATGTAAATGGACGCCTTTGCACTTGGGCGAAATGAGTATGCATTTCAAACTCCACTGATGATGCTTGCCTTTTATAGACCTGAAATGAGAAAACTTAAAAAGTTATTAGAGTTATAGTCATGAGACAATTATTGTGGAAATGTACATGAAGAATTTATAGGAAAGTAAAATTAATACACACTATAATGGGCAGAGCCCCGCTGATAGGTACGAAGCCCTCTCTTGGGCTGATCAAATTAAGGGTTGCCCCCAGTCCGTTCTAGCAAGTAGTTAGCTGAATTTCTGTCAGCATACTTGGTGCTTAGCCCCGTAAGAATCTCCCTAGGTGGCCTTGTTTGACGAGATACTCGATTTACTCCTTAAGCTTTGAGCAATCTTCAGTGTCATGTCCTTGTCCCTGGTGGAACTCGCTGTACTTTGTCAGGTTCCACGTATTTTTAGCGAGGGGCTTGCGGAGCGCCTCGTTGCCTTGGATTTCATAAAATACGTTTGTCCTGGTGGTATTGAGGGGCGTGTATTTCAGGTGATGCCGAGGTCGTGGGTTGCCGCGATATTCACTATTCTTCCCCAGGTCTGATGAGCTTCTTGCTCCCTTCTCCTTTTATGCCTCTATCGAATTATTTTTGATGTGTCTCAATTGCTTCATTGGCTACATTCTGAGCTTCGACTCGTCGCATTAGATCATGATAACTTGATGTTATTTCTTTCATTAATGCAGAATAGAAGTTGTCAGGGCGTAGTCCTCATAAGAGGAAGCCTCTTAAGAGCTCAGGGTTGACGTCCGAGATCAGTCGTACCTCTGCAGTGAATCGACAAAAATAATCTCTGAGGGTTTCCCCCTTACTTTGGCGGATCCCAGACAAGTGGGAGGGATCTTTGACTATCCGTCAGCTTGTGATGAATTGGTCCGTAAATTGTTGTGTTAGTTTTGTGAAATCCTTGATTTCTCCTTCCTTCAAGGAAAGGAACCAGGTGCGAGCTTGCCCTTTTAGGGTCGCCAGGAAAGGTTGACATAACAGTTGATCTGGGGCACTGCAAAGATGCATCATGATTGTAAATGTGTGACATGCTCTGACGGGTCACTTGTGTAACATCCCATGTTACTTCTAGTCCCCCTTCACTTAGATTGGGTTAGGTATGGGGTGGGTGATAGGGGATTTAGCTATGCTTGAACCTAGGTAGTGGATTGTAGCCATGTGGGGCCCACTAAAGGGCCAAAGTCAAACTAGGTCAAACTAGACTAAATAGGAACCCTAACCACACCATGACCCCACCACATTTCCCTAACCCTAAAACAATCTAAGTGGACCCTAGGGCCTGCCATTAGGTCAACCCTTTGACCCTAGTTGACCAAAGTCAACCATGGCCCTAATTTGGTCAAACATATACCTATAGGCCCAATTAGCCTAAGTGGGGCACCCCCCCTTGGCCCAACCCAAGTTGGGTTGTGCCACTAGGCTCATGACCATGAAGTGGGGCCAGCCCACTCACCTTGGTTGACCAAGTCAACTCAAGTCAACCAAGTCAACCCATTTAGCCCAAAAAGGGAGAAATGAACCCAAGCCCATTTCCATTGGGCTAAGCCTATCCAAAACAGCCCAAGGCCAACCGAAATGGTCAAAGACAACTCCTAACCCCCAAAATCAGGAGAGAGAGAGTACATGCAAAGGGGTAGAAAAGGAATTTGGAAAGGAAGAAGAGAGAGAAGGGGGAATGAAGAGGAAGGATGGCCACATGGCCACTCATGTAGCTGCTGTTCAGCTGCCTAAACCTGCTGGCCGGCCTCCTCAGATAATTCCAGAGGAATTTAGAGCATGGTGACCACTTGGCACCATGGGTGGAGCAACCAAAGCTCAACCCGACCCCCACCCCCCTTGGGATTATCTTACCATACACCCCCTCTCAGCCCAAATCACCCCCACCATTAGCTTCAGTGAGAGGAGAGGAGTGGAAATCGACTACTGGATCGAAGCAAATGGTGGAGAATCAGGATTTTGAGCAGGAGATCGCAGGAGCTGTACAACAATGGCCAACCGCTGCCAACCTCGCCGTCGTGCCGCCATTCAGGTCCGTTTCGTCGCCTCTCTACCCGTACTAGAATCCTAGATCAACTAGGGGAGATATCAGGCTCAATTGAGCCCGATGCCATGGGTGAAATGTGAGATTTTTCAAGCTTCTTCTTACAGCTCGGGATCGCCGCCACCGCCGTCTTCCCCCGCCTCATCACCGGCAAATTATAGCCACCACGACCGCGAAGGTGATGGCACCGTTGGCCGAGGGTGGCGCCGCCTCAGATGGCCGGAAATGGCCCCGCAATATCCCCAGGTCGGCTCGATCTCAGCCGTTGGACGCTTGGGAAAGATAAACGGATGTCGTCAACTGTGCTTTAAGATTCGTGCGGCCGATTGAATTAAATCAAATTAAAACTATAGTATAATTAAATATTTGTCACATAATTTCAGTCATTGTGCAAGCTAAATTTAGGCTTTTTAGAGGCATTTTTAGATCTGATACTCAACATGACAATTGTAGGTCTTGAAGTTACCTTTAATTTGATATGTTACACATAAATATTGGGTAAGTCTACTGCCCTATAGAGCCATTTGCCTAGGGTTGGTCCTAGGGTAGGTCAGAAAATAAAATGAGTGCCTTGACCAAACCCTAAGTCCAAATGGACTGATATTTTGGGCATGTGGCTTAATTAGGCATATCTAGGCCCTCCCCATAAATGGGAATTTTTGGGGAAAATAATTCTATAGTTTTAGTCAGAATATGATAAATCAAATTATGTTGATGTTTGGAGCATACCAACTCTAAAATGCCCCAAATTTTGGTGGCCTTCCCTTAGGGGTATATTAGACCTATGGTAGAAAATTTATTCAATTTAACCCTCTGCATGTTGAGATATCTCACTTGCAAGATCTGAAAAGGTGAATGGTCTTGAGCTGCAAATAACAAAAATGCAGAAACTGGAAGAGATGCCCAAGCCCATCCAGAGGCCCAAATGATCTGGGATTTTGGGAAGCAACTGTTTTAGGGCATAAGTAGGCCCTGCACAAAAATGGGATTAATTGGAATTAAAATTAGGGGGAAATTACTAAAATACCCCTAGGCTTGTTTAGGTGATTCTTGGAGTAGTTCAACTCCAAAGGGACCCAAATTTTGGTGGAATATCCTTAGGGACATTGTAAGTGTATATTTAAAATTTCAGCCAATTTGGATCACTGCATGATGGGTTGACCCACTTGCATGTGTTGGCTTATATTAGGCTTGGTGTGCATTTAGCCTAAAGTGATATAATGTGTATTCAGCCAACTTGGAACATTTAAAAATCATGGTTTTCATTATGGAGATACATGAAGGTGTAATACACCTCTCATGGTAATGGTTGAATTTTTGGGAACAAAAATCCCATTATTTTGAATTTTTTCGAAATTTGGCCCTTTTTAGGAAATAAATTTAAAATAGGCTTAACCTTATCATAAAATGCTAAATTTCTGTTGAGAACTAAGGAGTGACATAATAAACACTAAAAATAATTTATACCTCTGTTGAATGAAGTTTAAGTAGTTTAAGAAACAAAATGACCATTTTACCCTTATCGAATTTTGTGTAGAAATGATGGATATATTTCTTTGAAAAATCTGAGAAATTTTATATTGTTGTAATTGTATGTTGTTTACCTTGTGTAATTATTTCAGAATTTTTGGAATGCAAACCAATGTACTTAGGCCCCATAATGACATTTTGGTAAATAACTCAAATTGATCATGAATAGGCCATTTCAACCTAGATGTAAATTAAAATCTGGAAATAACATTATTTTATTATTATCAAGGCTCTGTGATTTAATTAGAATTTTGGAAATAATATTTTGTATACTTCCTTTGGAAAATGCTAGATTTGTGGATTTAGCAATAAATAGATATTAATTATAAATCTGAATTAAAAAGGCATGAAATTTTGGTAGGCCTCATTAATTGTCATATTATATACCTGGAAGAATCCCTAGAATAGTAGGTATAATATTGACTATACTTCATGCGCAAATCGACTAGGAATCTCATTTAAAGAAATTAATTTAATGGTGTAAACAATTGGAAAATTATGGAAATTCATCATAGTCATCATGTAAGTCCATACCATCCTAGGATAAATAATTTGAGGCATATGGTCAGAGGAAATAGAAGGTCACATTTGTGGGTGGTATCAGGACATGGGTAAGGGTCTAGCACTGATGTTTGTACCAGTAGGGCCACCAGGGGAGGAATCTGAATAACTAGTAAAGTGAGGATCTTAATGGAGGAATTAACCCTGGTTGGTCTCCTAGATAATTCCTTAACCATGTGTGGAAGAGTGCAAGTCACGTGACAACAACAATAACGGAGACTGACGGAAGACCGTCGCGCTCTTAATAACACCTTAAGTCTTTAGGGTCGTTCTAAAGTAATACGAGAGTTGGGGTATAAATCCTGGGTAGTCATCAATAAAAGTAATTATCCTTGGGAAAGGGAACTTTGGGCATAATCTCATTGTAGTTCCTAGTGCCCCAGATAGCCCTTCACCGGGTATACCCTGGGCAGTCCTAGGATTAACCTTAAACCGCTAAGTATAATAACTCGTAGACAAGAGTAGTCTATTAGGTTAGGACATTGTGGTTTATTCTCACCCGTGATGGGTTGGAGGAAGACTTGTGTAATATGCTCACCCGTGATGGGTTGGAGGGACTGTGTTAAATGCTCACCCGTATAGGGTTTGAGGGGTTCAGGACGGGTTGGTCCTGCGAGCTAAAGGCTCGGGATGAAATACTTGCATGTGCATAAATATAGTGGCGGGGCATGCGGTACTGTTCGTTCGTCACATCGATGGCAGTACGGTGCACCGGGCGGTTGTGAGGGTTAGAGGGGCCAGTGGGTTGTTTTACACTGTGGTATGGAGGACGATCCCCGATAACTCACATCCGACCCAACAAGACTGACGGGTTATCAGCAAAGTACATACGCAGAGACTCTAGAGTGCACCTTGGACGTGTACAGAGGCGTATGAGAGGAGTCTAAGGTTTGGTAGTGTGCATACTGGCCTAGAAGTGAGACGCCCGCTCCACTGCTGTCGTAGCCACAACGGTGGTACCCGAGAGTGATGCTAGCTCTCAAAACGTGGGAACTAAAGGTATGTGATCACAGAGTCGTTGTGTGTGAGTTGCACTTGCTTGTGCATAAATTGCATCATAACATTCATTCATATTAGGTCATACGCTTCATAGATCCTTATCATATAAATTAGTATGGGATCTTTTATATGATAAGTTAAATTTCCTGGAAATCCTAACTTATATATTTGTATGGGCATTTATATAAGATTGGGTACTTTTGTGATGGTAGATAGCTTTACCTTTCAGCTTTACTTTACTTTTCTGCTCTTACTTTCTGCTCTTTACTTTCTTTACTAGTACTGCACTTTACTTACTTGTACTATATACTTAGAACTGTTAGAGTAGAATAATAATATCCATTATAACTGCTAGTTAGTTCTTGTCACCTGTTTCCACCTTTGCTACCCCTTGTTCTCCTCCGCTTCGTCCTCCCGCTCGGTTCCTAAGAGTTGCGGGGCGAGGTGCGGAGGAAACGACTTAGTCTTTTTGACTAATGGTTGGTGACCATACTATTTTAGGAGTCCGTGGAGATGGAGCACCAACACGACGAGGAGACAGGACTTGAGGAGCAGATACCGCTACTGTAGGCTACTACCACTACTGTGCGTCCTCAGGTGGGACGAGTTCTGATATATTAGTGTAGCTTTCGCTTTGATTTGAGAGAGAGAGAGTTGATATGATGTACTGGGAATAAGCCCTTATTACTCTTTCATTTTGTACTCATTGTGGACTATATTTATGTACTTTTCATTCATATATATGATATGTACTCTGTGACTTGTGGACTAATGGATTTGATATACTGTTGTACTTCTTTTTCTCATATTGGCCTACATGTTATATGATCGTAATAGCCGGCAGGATCGGCGTGTTGCGGTGTCGACTAACCCGTGCGTTAGTGCCACCGTAAGACGGTGGTTCTGGGCATAAGACCTGGTAACCCTCCTTGGTAAGGGTGAGGGGGGTCTTACAAACTAGTATCACTTGAACAAACGATAATATGAGAAAGAAGTCCACAACACTGGACCACCCCGCACGACCATTAGTTTGCGGACAAACTATGCAGCGGAAGCAGTGGTGTGCCCATGTGTAAAAAAGTCACATAAAATAGTCCACTAAGTACAATGAGTTATGCCAGTTCTGTTTTAACCTTACCTTTATGCAACCTCCACAGGTCGCCGCGCCACAAAATGTGGCTCCTCCCCCCCAGCTGCCACTCCATTCCTATAATCGGAGATGGGGCAGACTTTGACGGCGATCCTGGATGCCTTCAAAGCCTAGCAAGTCCCGGCTCCGCAGCCAAATCCGGGGTCGTGCTGGCTAAGTGCCTTCAAGATCCTGTCCCCACCGATGTACCGTGGGACAGAGGATGCGGTAAAGACGGAGGAATGGCTGGAGGCCATACACGAGATTTTAGCAGGCATCAGCTGCCTGGTCGGCGAGGCAGTACCTCTAGCCACCTCTGCACTAGAGGCTCCAGCGAAGATATGGTGGAAATCAGTGCGGGAGTCTACATATGCAGACTGGGAGCTATCAGACATATCGTGGGAGGAGTTTGGCGATGTATTTTTGGATCACTTCGTCTCTGCTACGGATAGAGATGCTTTGGATGAGAGGTTTCTGAACCTCAGGCAGGGGACTAGATCGGTGATCGAGTATCAGAGAGAGTTCTCTCATCTGGCCAGGTTCGAAGGGATTCAGGATACTGAGGATAGGAGATATGCCAAGAGGTTCTACCGGGGCCTCAGGGATAATTTGAAGCAGGCCTTGCTGTTCATTTCTCATGGCACCTCAAGACAGATCATCGAGATGGAAAAGAAGCTGGAGGCTGACCAGCTGATGGTGCAAGGCAGAGGAAAGAGATCATATAATGGATCAACATAAGGAGAGAGCAGCAGGGGCTCTCAGAGAGGCAGGACTATCATATACAAGAAGGGTGGGGGATGTCGTCATCCCAACTTCAGGCAGGAGCAGGGGCCTCCTCCAACATTAGCTCCCCCACCTCTACAGGTGCATGATCCGAGGAGACAGGATGACCATGGCCACCGGCATGTAGTTTGTTACGGATGCCGCCAGCCCGGGCACATTAGGTCGGAGTGCCCGCATCAATTCCATCCTCCTCCTCCTCCACCTCCAGTGGCCCCAGTATAGTAGGGTCGAGGCCGAGGCCGAGGCCGAGGCCGGGGATATCACGGCAGGGGACGCAATCAGGAGCAGATATACGCTTTAGACCTCACGGAGCAGAGGAACCTCGAGGAGGTTATCACAGGTACTTAAGATTATTGTTAAAATTCTTGAGCTTTCTATTATATAGTACCTGGAACCATAGAATAAAAATTCATTTTAACTTAAACAAACCTCTGGCATAGTTATGATCAGCAGCAAGCCCGCACATACCCTCTTCGACCTGGGTGCTTCGCACTCGTTTGTATCTGAGGCCTTCATAGACGTACTTGAAGGCGTGGAAAGATTTCCGGGACTAGAGATGAGGGTGTGTCTACCCGATGGGTCAGAACTGCGGACCACTGCCCATTGCGATATGGAGGCCGAGATTGGCGGGAAGGCATTTGAGGCGCCAGCAACTATTCTGAAGCTGCAGGACTTCGATTTGATTTTGGGCATGACATGGTTACATCGGAACCATACTCAGATAGATTGCCCATCAAGGAGGATCACACTATAGCATGGCGACTCCCATGTTATCATCGAAGGTATTAAGCCTATCTCCCACCTATTGCTATCTTCTGTACAGGATGTGAAGGCCCACGAGCAGGTAGAGGAGGTTTACCTTATCTGCTTTGAGATGGTGGGAGCAAAGACTTCTATTTCAGATATTCCAGTGGTCCGGGATTTCTACGACGTGTTCCTGGAGAAATTGCCCGGGCTACCACCAGCCAGAGACTTGGATTTCAGGATTCAGCTAGTACCGGGAGCGAAGCCAGTGTCCCGGGCACCTTACAGGATGGCTCCTAGAGAGTTGGCAGAGTTCATGACTCAACTTCAGGAGCTAGTTGAGTCGGGATTTGTGCGGCCCAGTTCATTGCCGTGGGGAGTGCCAGTTCTCTTTGTGAAGAAGAAGGACGGGTCGTTATGACTATGCATAGATTAACGGGAGCTGAACCGATTAACAGTCCGCAATACCTATCCACTGTCTCAGATAGATGAGCTATTTGATCAGCTGCAGGGAGCCTTCTGGTTCTCTAAGCTAGATTTGCGATCCGGTTACCACCAGCTCCGCATCCGGGAAGAGGACATACCGAAGACGACATTCAGTTCATGCTATGGATTATACGAGTTCACGGTGATGCCTTTTGGGCTCACGAATGCCCCTGCCGCATTCATGAGTCTAATGAACCGTGTATTCAAGTCCTTCTTAGACCGATTCGTGATTGTATTCATCGACGACATTTTGATCTATTACCGGACTCATGACGAGCATACAGAGCATTTGACACAGGTCTTGCAGAGGCTGAGGGAGTCCCAGATGTATGCAAAGTTTTCAAAGTGCCAGTTCTGGCTACAGGAGGTGGCTTTCCTGGGGCACACTACCAATGGGGCTAGTTTAGCGGTGGATCCAGCCAAGATAGAGACAGTGAGGGATTGGCCGCGGCCGAAGACAGCATCCGATATTCGCAGTTTCTTGGGGCTAGTAGGTTATTATCGTAAGTTCGTGGAGGGGTTCTCGAGGATAGCAATCCCCCTCACGTCCTTGACGAAGAAGGATGCAGATTTTATTTGGTCAGAGCAGTGTGAGACAGCTTTTCAGGAGCTGAAGGACCGACTCATCTCATCCCCTATTCTTGCGCTTCCATCCGGGAGTGAAGGATTTCAGATCTACATAGATGCCTCTTACTAGGGGATGGGTGATGTCCTGATGCAGCATGTACATGTTATTGCTTATGCTTCAAGACAGTTGAAGAAGCATGAGCATAATTATCCAGTACATGACTTAGAGCTCGGGGTTGTAGTATTCGCCCTAAAGATGTGGAGACATTACTTATACGAGATTCATTGTGATATTTATTCAGATCACAAGAATCTTAAATATATCGATACGCAGAAGGACTTGAACCTACGATAGGGGAGATGGCTGGAATTCCTCTGCGACTATGATTATAAGATCCACTATCATCCGGGGAAAACAAACACAGTAGCAGATGCTTTGAGTAGGAGGGCCGACACTTTTGGATCGGAGCCTCGGTTGATGTCTATAGAGCTGTTACGGATGATGGAAGACATGCACATTACCATGGTATCTGAGACCAAACCAGTGGTATATCGAGAGTACTTGAGCTCAGTGATCAGTGGTGATGATATACGGGAGCGCATCCGAACACATCAGAGGTTGGATGCTGCATTACAGCCGATTTTCAGTGTCCTGAAAAGGGGCAAGGTTGAGGACTACACGCTACAGGATGATCTTCTTCGGGCCATACTTGATCCTAGAGCGGATTCGGATTGATGATACAAATATCAGAGTGTTGCGGAAGAAGAAGGTCCCTCTCGTGAAAGTGTTGTAGTCCAATCATGGACAGGAGGAGCACACCTGGGAGCCGAGGGATCTAATGCTGGAGCGACACCCGGAGCTGTTCACTTCAGGTATATTTTAGTTTATAAGTTTAAAATTTCTTATAATTCTTGTAAGTAGAACCCCGTAGACCCGAACTGAAATTTCGGGGACGAAATTATTTTCTTGTTTATTGGGATTTGTAACATCCCATGTTACTTCTAGGCCCCCTTCACTTAGATTGGGTTAGGCATGGGGTGGGTGATAGGGGATTTAGCTAGGCTTGACCCTAGGTAGTGGATTGTAGCCATGTGGGGCCCATTAAAGGGCCAAAGTAAAACTAGGTCAAACTAGACTAAATAGGAATCCTAACCACACCATGACCCCACCATGACCCCACCATATTGCCCTAACCCTAAAACAATCTAAGTGGACCCTAGGGCATGCCATTAGGTCAACCCTTTGACCCTAGTTGATCAAAGTCAACCATGACCCTAATTTGGTCAAACCTATACCTATAGGCCCAATTAGCCTAAGTGGGGCACCCCCCCTTGGCCCAACCCAAGTTAGGTGGTGCCACTAGACTCATGACCATCAAGTGGGGTCAGCCCACTCACCTTGGTTGACCAAGTCAACCAAGTCAACCCATTTAGCCCAAAAAGGGAGAAATGAACCCAAGCTCATTTCCATTGGGCTAAGCCCATCCAACTCAGCCCAAGGCCGACCCAAATGGTCAAAGACAACTCCTAACCCCCAAAATCATGAGAGAGAGTACATGCAAAGGGGTATAAAAGGAATTTGGAAAGTAAGAAGAGAGAGAAGGGGGAATGAAGAGGAAGGATGGCCACATGGCCACTCATGCAGCTGCTGTTCAGCTGCCTAAACCTGCTGGCCGGCCTCCTCAGATAATTCCAGAGGAATTTAGAGCATGGTGACCACTTGGCACCATGGGTGGAGCAACCAAAGCTCAACCCATACACCCCCTCTCAGCCCAAATCACCCCCACCATTTGCTTCAGTGAGAGGAGAGGAGTGTAAATCGACTACTGGATCGAAGCAAACAGTGGAGAATCGGGATTTTGAGCAGGAGATCGTCGGAGCTGTGCAACCATGGCCAACCGCCGCCAACCTCACCGTCGTGCCGCCATTCAGGTCTGTTTCGTCGCCTCTCTACCCGTACTAGAATCCTAGATCAACTAGGGGAGATATCGGGCTCAATTGAGCCCGATGCCATGCGAGAAATGTGAGATTTTTCAAGCTTCTTCTTACCGCTCGGGATCGTCGTCGCCCCCGTCTTCCGCTGCCTCATCACCGACAAATTATAGCCACTACCACCGCGAAGGTGATGACACCGTTGGTCGGGGGTGGCGTTGCCTCAGATGGCCGGAAATGGCCCCGTAATATCCCCAGGTTGGATCGATCTCATCCGTTGGACGCTTGGGAAAGATAAATGGATGCCGTCAACTGTGCTTTAAGATTCGTGCGGCCGATTGAATTAAATCAAATTAAAACTATAGTATAATTAAATATTTGTCACATAATTTCAGTCATTGTGCAAGCTAAATTTAGGCTTTTTAGAAGCATTTTTAGATCTGATACTCAACATCGCAATTGTAGGTCTTGCAGTTAACTTTAATTTGATATGTTACACATAAATTTTGGTTAAGTCTACTGCCCTATAGAGCCATTTTCCTAGGGCTGGTCCTAGGGTAGGTCAGAAAATAAAATGAGTGCCCTGACCAAACCCTAAGTCCAAATGGACTGCAATTTTTGGCATGTGGGTTAATTAGGCATATCTAGGCCCTCCCCATAAATGAGAATTTTTGGGGAAAATAATTCTATAGTTTTAGTCAGAATATGATAAATCGAATTATGTTGATTTTTGGAGCATACCAACTCTAAAATGCCCCAAATTTTGGTGGTCTGCCCTTAGGGGTATATTAGACCTATGGTAGAAACTTTAGTCAATTTAACCCTCTGTATGTCGAGATATCTCACTTGCAAGATCTGAAAAGGTGAATGGTCTTGGGCTGCAAATAACAAAAAAAGTCGAAACTGGAAGAGATGCCCAAGCCCATCCAGAAGCCCAAATGACCTGGGATTTTGGGAAGTAGCTGATTTAGGGCATAAGTAGGCCCTGCCCAAAAATGGGATTAATTGGAATTAAAATTAGGGGAAATTACTAAAATACCCCTAGGCTTGTTTAGGTGATTCTTGGAGTAGTTCAACTCCAAAGGGCCCCAAATTTTGGTGGCACATCCTTAGGGACGTTATAAGTGTATATGTAAAATTTCATCCAATTTGGACCACTGCATAATGGGTTAACCCACTTGCATGTGTTGGCTTATATTAGGCTTGGTGTGCATTTAGCCTAAAGTGATATAATGTGTATTCAGTCAACTTGAAACATTTAAAAATCATGATTTTCATTATGAAGATACATGAAGGTGTAATACATCTCTCATGGTAATGGTTGAATTTTTGGGAACAAAAATCTCATTATTTTGAATTTTTGGAAAATCGGCCCTTTTTAGGAAGTAAATTTAAAATAAGCTTAACCTTATCATAAAATGCTAAATTTCTGTTGAGGACTAAGGAGTGACATAATAAACACTAGAAATAATTTATACCTCTGTTGAATGAAGTTTAAGTAGTTTAAGAAACAAAATGACCATTTTATCATTATGAAATTTTGTGTAAAAATGATGGATATATTCCTTTGAAAACTCTGAGAAATTTCATATTACTGTAATTGTATGTTTTATACCTTGTGTAATTATTTCAGAATTTTTGGAATGCAAACCAATGTACTTAGGCTCCATAATGACATTTTGGTAAATAACTCAAATTGATCATGAATAGTCTATTTCAACCTAGATGTAAATGAAAATCTGGAAATAACATTATTTAATTATTATCAAGGCTCTGTGATTTAATTAGAATTTTGGAAATAATATTTTGTATACTTCGTTTGGAAAATGCTAGATTTGTGGATTTAGCAATAAATAGAAATTAATTATAAATCTGAATTGAAAATGCATGAAATTTTGGTAGGCCTCATTAATTGTCATATTATATACCTAGAAGAATCCCTAGGACAGTAGGTTTAATATTGACTATACTTCATGTGCAAATCGACTAGGAATCTCATTTAAAGAAATTAATTTAATGGTGTAAACAATTGGAAAATTATGGAAATTCATCCTAGTCATCATGTAAGTCCATATCATCCTAGGATAAATAATTTGAGGCATATGGTCAGAGGAAATAGAAGGTCACATTTGTGGGTGGTATCGGGATTTGGGTAAGGGTCTTGCACCGATGTTCGTACTAGTAGGGCCACCAGGGGAGGAATCTGAATAACTAGTAAAGTGAGAATCTTAATGGAGGAATTAACCCTGGTTGGTCTCCTAGATGATTCCTTAAACATGTGTGGAAGAGTGCAAGTCACGTGACAGCAACAATAAGGGGACCGACGGAAGACCGTCGCGCTCCTAATAACACCTTAAGTTTTTAGGGTCGTTCTAAAGTAATACGAGAGTTGAGGTATAAATCATGGGTAGTCACCAATAAAAGTAATTATCCTTGAGAAAAGGAACTTTGGGTGTAATCCCATCGTAGTTCCTAGTGCTCCTGAGAGCCCTTCACCGGGTATACCCTGGGTAGTCCTGAGATTAACCTTAAACCGCTAAGTATAATAACCCATAGACAAGAGTAGTCTATTAGGTTAGGACATTGTGGTTTATTCTCACTCGTGATGGGTTGGAGGGAGACTTGTCTAATATGCTCACCCGTGATGGGTTGGAGGGACTGTGTTAAATGCTCACCCGTGTAGGGTTTGAGGGGTTCAGGACGGGTTGGTCCTGCGAGCTGAAGGCTCGGGATGAAATACTTGCATGTGCATAAATATAGTGGCGGGGCATGCGGTACTGGTCGTTCGTCACACCGATGGCAGTACGGTGCATCAGGCGGTTGTGAGGGTTAGATGGGACAGTGGGTTGTTTTACACTGCGGTCTGGCGGACGATCCCCGATAACGCACATACGACCCAACAAGACCGACAGGTTGTTAACAAAGTGCGTACGCAGAGACTCTAGAGTGCACCTTGGACGTGTACAGAGGCGTATGAGAGGGGTCTAAGGTTTGGTAGTGTGCATACTGGCCTAAAAGTGGAGACGCTCGCTCCGCTGCTGCCGTAACCACAACGGTGGTACCCGAGAGTGATGCTAGCTCTCAAAAAGTGGGAACTAAAGGTCTGTGATCACAGAGTCGTTGTGTGTGAGTTGCACTTGCCTGTGCATAAATTGCATCATAACATTCATTCATATTAGGTCATACGCTTCATAGATCCTTATCATATAAATTAGTATGGGCTCTTTTATATGATAAGTTAAATTTCCTGGAAATCCTAACTTATATATTTGTATGGGCATTTATATAAGTTTGGATACTTTTGTGATGATAGATAGCTTTAACTTTCAGCTTTAATTTACTTTTTTGCTCTTACTTTCTGCTCTTTACTTCCTTTACTAGTACTGCACTTTACTTACTTGTACTATATACTTAGAACTGCTAGAGTAGAATAATAATATCCATTATAACTGCTAGTTAGTTCTTGTCACCTGTTTCCACCTTTGCTACCCCTTGTTGTCCTCCGCTTCGTCCTCCCACTCGGTGCCTAGGAGTTGCGGGGCGAGGTGCGGAGGAAACGGCTTAGTTTTTTTGACTAATGGTCGGTGACCATACTATTTTAGAAGCCCGTGGAGATGGAGCACGAGCACGACGAGGAGACAGGACTTGAGGAGCAGATACCGCTACCGCAGGCTACTACCACTACTGCGCGTCCTCAGGTGGGACGAGTTCTGATATATTAGTGTAGCTTCCGCTTTGATTTAAGAGAGAGAGTTGATATGATGTACTGAGCATAAACTCTTATTACTCTTTCATTTTATACTCATTGTGGACTACATTTCTGTACTTTTCATTCATATATATGATATGTACTATGTGACTTGTGGATTAATGTATTTGATATACTTCTATACTTCTTTTTCTCATATTGGCCTATAGGTTATATGATCGTAATAGCCAGGAGGATCGGCGTGTTGCGGTGTCGAGTAACCCGTGCGTTAGTGCCACCGTAAGACGGCGGTTCTGGGCATAAGACCCGGTTTCCCTCCTTGGTAAGGGGGAGGGGGGGTCTTACAACTTGTGCTATCGTACGTCTCGATCTTTGGGAGATTGAAACCATATGAGATTGGATGTGTCAGGACCTCAAGTGAAAATGGAGTGTAATGATGGAGGGGGCGACTGGCCAAAGCGGCACTTCGCTTAGCTTGCTCGCGCTCTTCTGCGATTAAGCTGAGAACTTCTTCACGCGTTAGCCTTTCATCGAGGTCCGCTACTTCATGTCAGTTGCAATGATTTTGAGCTTCAGGTTCTCCGGCAGGATGAGCTTCATGGCCATGGGGGGGGGGGGGGTCTGCTTCAAGCATGTTGACAGGAAAGTAAGGGGGAACTGGACCGACATGCCCCCCATCCATTCTGCAGTGCAGGTAACTTCTCCCGTCACAGTCTCTAGTCACGAGTACCGCTGTGTTGCGGGTACTGTCTTCTGAGGATGTTGGGAACTCGTTTTCCTCAGACGACACCAAACTGTTGCGGTCTAAATCGACGTCCCGCTCGGATCAGAACAACCTGGACCGTCGTAGCTCTCGGAACAGTCGACCGCGCATAGTCAATGAAGTAGATCAATCGTATACACAAAGTTTTAACATGAAAAAACCTCTCAACCGGGTAAAAAACCACATGACCGGATCTGTCTCAGTCAATGTCCACTATTTACTGGATGTTACAGCTTATGCGTTGAATCGAGGACGATAGACCGCCTCTCGTTATAATTTTGGGGTGAGAGAACACTTAGCACACGGCGGACGACAGGTCGTCGCGCCGGAAGTTGTTACAAGTTGCACTTTGCGACAATGGGCTTCATTGAGCGTCACACTAGCTTTGAACGAGGGACTGAAGCACTTGAATTTGCGGTTGTGGAGGTCTCTTGGAAACGGAGAGATTGAGCTTCATTAGGTGGCTTGAACGTGGCTTGTATGAGGCTCAGATGATGTACGTAGGAGAAATTTCGCAGAGCTCCAACCTGAGGAAAAAGAAGGCTTGAAGGAAAAAAATGAGAAATGAGGAGGCCTGAAGCTCCTTTTATAGCCTCTAGGAGGTGGTTATGATGGTTATGCGGCTATCCACACACCATAACCACCCGAAATTAATATTTTTCCTAGAGTTTAGGGGTGCGCATTTACGATAATTAATCATGTTATTTGCACCCTAAATAAATTATTAAACTCTTAATAAATTTCTCCGACTAACCCGGTGGTTAGTGAGTGTTTACACGTGAATCAGAAGGCGGGAGAACGACCCCAAACGATCGGACGACGGGGGCGCAACTCCACGGGCGGCCGGCGAACTCGCCGCCGAGGGGAGGACTGCTGGCAGCGGCCGAGGAAGGAGCGGTTGGCGCAGCAAGCTTCCTCGGCAGCGCGCCGGCGGCCGAGGGTGGGCGGCCGATGCAGCCGCATCCTTGGCTGCGCGGAGGCGGCGCGGTAGAGAGGCCCGCGCGACCGCTCTCTCGGCCGCGGCCGACAGCGGAGGGAGGGAGCGGCCCGCGCCGCCCGTTCCCTTGACCGTGGTCGGCGCTGCTGCTCGCTCGGTCACGGCCGGCGGCCGAGGGAGAGCGGCCCACGCGACCGCTCTTGGCCGCGGCCGGCGACCGAGGGAGGGAGCGGCCCGCGCCGGATGCTCCCTTGACCGCGGCCGGCGGCTGAGGGAGAACGGCCGGCGCGACCGCTCGTTCGGCCGCGGCCGGCGACCGAAGGGGAGCGGCCCTTGCGCCCGCTCTCTCGCCCGCGGCCGGCAGCCGAGGGAGAGCAGCCTGTGCGTCCGCTCGCTCGGCAGCTCGCTCGGCTGGTGGCTGAGTGGGGGAGTGGCTGTCGGGGCCATCCCCTCGGCCGCGCGGCGGGGGCCGACGCGGCGAGAGGAGGGGGCGGCCGGAGCCCGGGGAGGAGGCCGGCCGCTCGATGCCGGCGAGGCGGCGTCCGCGACAGTCCATCCATTATGCGTGATGGGATCAGTGCGCGGGGGGATCAGACGAGGTGATCGCGCGTGCGGTCGAACACATGATCTCACTACTTTTGAGATGGAGATCATGTGAGTGTGGTTATGTATAAACCCACATTTATAAAGATGGATCTCATTCTAAACAACTATATTAAAACCAAAAAAAATTACGACACTTTTTTGTAACGGGGAGGAGCATGTTACTAAGGCTGCGTTTGACACGGCTTATCTCGATTTATTTGCTCCGATGAGGTTGGACAAAAATGTTATTGTTATATCAAAATCGTATGCATCAAATTAATTTTTTTTTTTGTAATATTTGTGATACTAAACATACATTTTATAAGACTTAATTTGACAGAATGGTGATGATCATAAACATATAGATTAAATCGCCATTTGTTAACGATCAAAAAAAAAATTCATCCATTTGAACATAAAGTTGGCTGAAGCTTCTTAGATAATGACAATTTAATCCCCTATATTCATGACAGCCACCACATGCCACAAGGAGCCTATGCATAAAAAAAAGTAATGTCCACTAAGAAATATTCAAGATAGTTTAAATTAACGATGAAAATAAATATTAGAAAGGAGATATGCTTCGTTTGAAGGAACTTATTTTCACTCATGTAGCGGTTATGATTGCATGAACATTATCATAATTAAAATCCGATTAATGCAATCGTAAGCACTTGTCCCGAGAAAATAAGTCCTCCCAAACTGAGCAACGTTTACACAAACAAAAATTTACATTCAACAGCTTAACAGGTGGGATCAAGGGAAGAAAACTCTTGAATAATCATGCAGCCTAAAGCAAGATCCGGCGATGCGAATCAAGGATCATCTCTATGCCGGCGGCTTCAAAATGCCCTTCAAATCTCAAAACCCTTCAATTATCCGGAGAAACTTTGGCCTTCTTCTTCTTCTTCTCCCCGTCAACAAAGGCATTCACAAACTCATCAATGATCCGGCGATGCGAATCAAGGATCATCTCCGTCCGCTTCAGCTGCATCTCCATCTTCATCATCTCCCTCTGCCTAACCCTCTCCATATTCAATCGCTCCATTTTCATAAAACCATCTCCGACCATCCTCAGCGACGACACCATCTTCTCTACAGAACCGATCGCCCTCTTACTCTTCCTCTCATCCCTTCTCTCGCAATCAATCCTTCGGCTTATCTCATCAGTCATCATCCCCTTCGCCTCACCGCCTCCAGTGCTAGGATTAGGTCGATCCGCCTTGGGGATAGTCAATCCGCCGTGATCGTCAATTTCGAGGGATTTCATGATGGGGAAGAAGGACCAGGAGGAGGAAGGAGGGGCGTGGGGACGGAGGGTGAGGGAACGGAGACGCTCTGAGCGGAATCGCTTGCGGAGCTTCTCGAATTTGTGGCGGCACTGGACGGAGGTTTTGGGGGTGGCGGAGGGAAGGAGGGAGGAGCGAACGGAGAGATCGGCGGCGACGGATTCCCAATCTGCGGCGCGGAGGTTGGCGCGGCGGTTGGAAAGCCATTTCTGGCGGTAGGATTGGATGAGGGCTAGTGTTTCTTCGGAGGACCAGCACGGGGGAGGGAAGCCGCGGCGGGGTAGGGTTTCAGTGGGGCGTGGTGGAGAAGGGGAAGCCATGGCGGTGACGGAGATTTGGTGGGAAGGAAGGCGGGGTGGGTTTGGGTGGAGGAAAGGATGACTACTGTGTCGATACCGCGACAGCGGGGCCGCAGGCGACCCATCATTCTGCCCTGGCCGTGGTGGTGTGTTGACCGACTTTGGGCGGCTGCGGGCCGCGGGCCTGCGGCTTAAGGACCGCCTTTGCTTTGGGAAGGGAGCGAAAGGAAACTAGGAATGTTATTAGCAGTCCTTAAATATGCATTCATTGTCCCCAAAATAATTTTAAATATCCCCCAATTAAAGCTCGCAAGGCAGATGCTTAGCCATGTGCAAGTTGAAAAATGGTGAGTGTTGTGTTAGTTAGTCAGTCCGCATAAAATTTAGTCATCTTTATAAAATGAAACTTTGAAGAGATGAGAATGCTTTGGTGGATGCATGGACACACGAGACTGGATAAAATTAGGAATGAATGTCTTAGGGATAAGATAGGAGAAGCGTCAATTGCAGAGTGGATGTGAGAAGCTTGACTAAGATGGTTTGGATATGTACAAAGGAGATCATTACGGACACATGTTAGGTGTTGTGAGAGTCTAGTCACTAGGCATGTTAAACAAGAGAGGGACAAACCAATAAAGATTAGGAATGAAATTATAATAAAAGACATGATGTACTCGGCAATCATGAGATTATGGCAAAAGATAGGGCACAATGGCGACAAAGGATCAATATAGCCGACCTTGTTGAAAATCGTGAAGTAAAGTGGGTGATTGGAGGACTTGGGCAACCTATCCGCGCGGACTACGCAGACAGGGTTGGCGGACAGCTAAGTTGGTAGGGTTGTTGCAGACGACTTGTTCTGTGACGGCTTGGGCGGTCAGTTCGCGCGGACAAAGCGAACAAAAGCGGCGGATTGTCAGGCCGGCTTATGCACAGCAGACAGTTGGATCCCAAAAGGTAACCGGGCGGTTAGATACTCTATCCGCAGTGTCCGGCAAGAAGCGGGCTGGACTAGAGCTTGGCAGACCGGCTTAGCAGAAGCCTTGGTCTTGCTCTGGTGAAGCGGCAAGTGGAAGCCGTGGAGGTCGCCAGTCAGTGCGGACAGGTGCTGTGTAACGCCCCAAAAATTGTTATCGAGCTGGTCGCGTCCAAAAGTAATTTTGGTGCCTGTATAGTGGTACACGGCCTAGGACATAGACATGTCCAAGGCCGTGTCTTGCTTGGTGTTTTGGCCGGCTGTATCCAGAGAAGGACACGACAAGAAACACAGTAGAATGACACGGGCGTGTCATCTGACACGGGCGTGTGCCTACCCGTGTTCCCTAGAGTTGTGACGGTTGGCGTGACGGTTATTCGTGACACGCCTCCGATCACGGGCATGTCGAGGACCCGACACGGGCGTGTCGGGTTGAGACACGGGCGTGTCTTTGCCGTGTGGTTTTTTTTGCGTTCGACGATCGTGCCTGGATCGAGGCACACGGCCAGGGACACAGCCATGTGTGAGGCTGTGTTCGGCCCAGGTTTGGGGATTTCTGTACAGATTTGAGCCGTTCGTTTTCTTTAATTAAGATCCAACGTCCCAGATGAGTTCCTGCTTTGTTAAGGTCGGAAATAGAGGATCAATTACTCATTTCTCTCTTAAGCACTCTCTTTCAAGGAGTTAGAGCAAGGAGGAAGAAGGAGGATTCCGGCCGCCGGCGGAGCATCAGAGCACCGTTTAGAGAACCGAGAGCGGATCCGTGGAGGAAATCCCGTTGCGAAGACTTCTATCCGTGTAATTTTCGATGGTGCAAAAACATACTACAAGGGTAATGATTCTCTACTTGTGCATGTGAAGCTCTCTTTCTTTTTGCATAAGGAAACCCGCTCCCGCGAGTGTGCGGCGAGTGTGCGGTGTTCCTCTGGGTTGACGGGAATAGTCCCCCTTGTGTTGCATATAGAGTCCAGAATCGAGGTACGGACATAGGCATTGTGTGTGAAGCCTACCCGGACATGTTGGTCTGGATCGGTGATGTTGCATTTGTTATGGTTTGCTGGAGAAGACTCTATGCTTTGGGTTTTCAGGTTTCTACGCGGTATATTGCAGCAGAGATCCTTGGGGATTAACTCCAAGGCGCACCCGAAAAACTGAGAGGAATCGTTGTTCTGCTAACTTGGCGGTCTGGGAACCAGCCTTGAACATAACTGAGTTATGTGATTGTTTGGAAATGACAGGATCCGAGAGAAGCTTGGCTCGTGCGTACGTCTTAAGGTGTACTACGCATTGTGAGCAACGGGCAAGTGGAATCTGACCTGGGCTATGTGGTTCGGTGCGAGAGACACGAAAATGGGTCTGGCCGTTGGCATAGTCGGGAGCCTTAGACAGTGGTCAGAAAGGCTAAAATGCTCACGTTGTTGCCATCCCGGGGGTGGTGGTAAAGACGCTGAAGTGTCAGGATTCACCGATAATGTGCCATGAGTTCACAGAGTGTTTGGCCGTGCGAGCCTACACCTGTGGCTAGCATGTTTGTACTATATTATTTTAGCTGGGCTAATGAATTGCAGGGAAGGAGCACTGTCGTCCCGAGTTAGGGTCGGGGTCGTTATAATTTGGTCGGAATTTGACTGACCGTTGCTTTGTTTGCCACCGTGCGGTGGAATGTTACTTGCAGGTGCTGCGGAGCCGAGTACCAAATAGCGGGCTGGAGCCCATATTGCTGTGCTGGCCCTAGAAGGCCAAAGCGAATAGTTGTACTTTATTTTGTCATGTGTGGCCGACCTGCGAGCCGATGTATGGAAAACATTATTTAATTAAGTGAACCTCTATAAGGCCATAAGGTCGTGTACCTTTCAGTGTATTTGTTTTCATTCCAGTTGTAGTGGTGTTGGACATTCATGATTATTGGATACAAGTTTGGGTTCTTTCAACTGTTTAAAAGCTTCCGCTAGAATGCTCTGTGTTAGGACGAGTAGTCTTAATTGGATAGTTTGGTTATTCATACGTAACCCTTCCGACTGTCCGTGGTATATGGTGTCGGGTTCCAGCTGGATCTTCTATTATATGACATACGACGGATGAGGGTGTTACAATTTGGTATCAGACTTCTGGTTACGGTCAGGCTTAAATGAATTCGTGGGCGGATTCTTTTAAGGGTGGTGCGCACATGTGTGCGTCATTGTTATAACATCAAAAAGAACCCATGAATGTCCACTTAGAAATAAAAAATACACTTGTTTTGTGGAACCTGAGTGTTCTAATGATTGCTTTTAGCAATTTGTGTGTCGTCTAATCTAGGTTCTTTGCTATTATAGGCAGCTAGGAGTGGTGCTGGTCAATCGAAGCATCCGCAATCGGCGGAAAGTAGTGCACTGAGGGATGTGCCTACAACACCTCCTTCAGCGGAAACCATCAGGTTGGTGGCTGAAGCAGTTTTTGACATGATAAATGCCTAACCTGTAGGGCAAATGCATCACGCACCTCCTGTGAATGAGCAAGAACCGGTTAGGATGGCAGAGCCGAGAGTGGTGGAGCGCTTGGTGGTGGATCAGGTAGAGCCGAGGAGGGCTACAGAGAGACAGCTCAAGCATGTAATGGGCTTTAATCCTCCGAGGTTCGATGGGGTTAGAACGCCAGCTCAAGCTGAGGATTGGCTCTCTACGATAAAGAGGGTCTTGACGGCCACGTTAACTGAAGAATGGCAGAAGACCACCATAGCAACCTTCCTTTTGGCTGGTGAGGCGAGGCTGTGGTGGGATGAGTTGAAGTTTCATCTCTTAGTGGGAAGGCAGCTTGCTGATGTGCCTATGAGGGAATTCTCAAGATTGTTCTTGGCCAAATATATACCCTCTGCTCAGAAGCTTGAGATGGAAAATCAGTATCTTGGGTTGACTCAGGGAGCCAAAAGCGTGGACGAGTATCTCCACGAGTTTATACGGTTGGGTCGGTATGCTGGTGCTATGTTTACGAAAGAAGAGAGGAAGACCAACCGATTTTATGAGGGTCTACGCGGTGACCTACAGTTACTCCTTGCTGGGCCTAAGGCGCAGGGCTTCTTAGCCTTGGTCAATTCGGCCCGGTCATTGGAAAAGGTTGTGAAGAAAGTCCAAGAGAAGAAGGACCTAGGGGAAAAGAAGGCAGATTTCAAAGTGCCAAATGCAAAGTCAGGATTCCGCAGATGGATCAAGAAGCAAAAGACTTCGAACTCAGCCCCTTCGTCTGGTGCGTCGGGGGCAACCACAAGTCGAGTTCTAGGAGCTTGCTACAACTGTGGGAAGACGGGGCACTTTGCTCGTGAATGTTGGAGCGGACGTGCAAAGTTCGAGAGGAAGCCTGGAGCGACCTATGAAGAGAAATGGAAGACGGTGGAATCAATCGCGTCCCATCATGCTCCAGCCCAACCTAGAGTTTATAATCTTGGTCTGCAAGAGGCCATGAAACAAGTTGACGTGGTGACATGTATGAGTTAAATTATAGCAGTTTAACTTTATGTAGTTGTTACCTTTTTTATATGTTAGCTTATGTTTGTTGGTGCTAGACTTCGCGTTGATTTTCGATCGTCTGACAATAGCCCTGTTTGATTCGGGAGCATCACATTCCTTCTTGTCCGAAAGGTTCATATCGCACATCGGGGTCCCTTCCTCGATGGCAAAAGACAGGTTGAATGTGTTGTTGCCCAATGAGTGCTCAATGCGAGCAGATAAGTTCTGTGTGGTAAAGATTCAGATTGGGGACCAGGAGTTTGATTTGTGAGCGTTGGTTCTACCATTAGTGGAGTTCGACATAATCTTTGGTATGGACTGGCTCTAGGAGCAGTGAGCTTACATCGATTGCAACCGAAAGGAGGTTAAGTTGGGACTGCATACTGAACGAGAGACTATGTTTGCGGGCATGAAGGGGTTGGGTAAAGTTTTGATGTCGGCCCTACAAGTGATTAAGGCAGTTTGGTCTTGTGCAGAGCTGTTTGTCACCTTAGTGCAGACTTCAACGCCTAGGCCAAGTCTGGGCAGTATCCCAGTTGTGTCTGAATATCCTGATGTGTTCCCAGATGATCTCCCAGGAGCCCCTCCTCAGCGGAAGATTGATTTTTCCAATGAGCTGGTACCGGGTGCCAAACCGGTGTCACGCTCTCTGTATCGAATAGCGCCGCGAGAGATGGCAGAGTTGAAGGTGCAACTGCAGGAGTTGTTGGAGCAAGGGTATGTGCGTCCAAGTTCGTCGCCTTGGAGCACACCAGTTCTTTTCGTTAAGAAGAAGGATGTGAGCTTGCGACTCTGTATTGACTATCGGGAGTTGAACAAGCTTACGGAGAAGAACAAATATCCGATCCCCCACGATTGATGATATATTTTATCAATTGGTTGGGTCAACAGTATATTCGAAGTTATATCTGAAGTCTTGTTACTACCAATTGAGGATAAGGGAAAGCGACATCCCAAAGACAGTGTTCAGCACGCGGTTTGGGCATTACGAGTTCACGGTCATGCCGTTTGGGTTGACCAATGCGCCATCCATGTTTATGGATCTGATGAACAAGACGTTCAGAGAATACCTGGATCATTTTGTGATAGTATTTATCGATGATATCTTGGTATACTCGTAGTGTGAGGAGGACCATTACAAGCATCTACACATGCTGTTGGAGACCTTGAGCAGGAATCAGTTGTATGCAAAGTTCTGCAAGTGTGAGTTCTGGTTATCCTCATTTGCGTTCCTTGGTCATGTTGTTAGTGGAGAAGGGATAGCGGTGGATCCGATGAAGATAGCAGCGATACGGGAGTGTCCTGTATTGTCTTCAATGGCGGAAGTTCGAAGCTTTCTGGGGCTTGCCGGCTACTACAGGCGCTTCGTAGAGAACTTCTCGCGGATAGCGTTACCACTCACGACGTTGACAAGGAAAGATCAAAAGTTCGTGTGGTCACTGGAGTGTGAGCAGGCTTTTGAAGAATTGAAGAGGAGGTTGACCACGACGCCTATTTTATGTTCGCCGAGTGGAACCAAAGGGTTTGAGATTTATAGTGATGCTTCAGGCAGTGGTTTGGGATGTGTTTTGCTACAGCATGGGAGCGTGATAGCCTATGGTTCACGACAGTTGAAGGTTCACGAGAGGAATTATCCGGTCCATGACTTAGAGTTAGCGGCCGTGATATTTGCTCTAAAGCTGTGGAGGCACTATCTGTACGGGGTAAATGTCGATATATACACCGACCATAAGAGCCTGAAGTACATGCTAGATCAGAAGGATCTGAACATGAGACAGCGGAGGTGGATGGAGTTCTTGGGGTACTATACCTTCAAGATACATTATGTACCTGAGAAAGGAAACGCGGTGGCAGATGCGTTAAGCCGCAGGGCTCCTGCGCGGGCCAGTTGGTTATCGGTACATGATGAGAGATTGGTCCGTGATTTGGAGGCATTAGAGATTTCCTGCGTCGATAAGTAGTCTAGTGCCGAGGCGATATTGTGTTGGACAGAGGTGCAGTATGACCTGGCTGATAGAGTCCGATGGTGTTTGATTCAGGATAGCAGCATGAAGCAGATCTTGGATGAATCTTTGGATGAGTCAAATTCCTAGTTTGCGGTTGAGGATAGACTGTTAAGGAAGGAAGGTCGTCTATGCATCCCTAGTGCGATAATCTTCGGGAGGAGTTGATGTATGAGGCTCATCATACCAAGTACTCAATCCACCCGGGTAGCACAAAGATGTATAGAGACATGAAGAAGTTATTCTGGTGGCCGGGATTAAAGAAGGATGTAGCACTTTATGTGGCCAAGTGCCAAACTTGTGCCTTGGTGAAAGCGGAGTGCCAGAAGCCCGGAGGCTTCCTAAAGTCCTTGCCTATCCCGGAAAGGAAATTCGACGACATTTCTATTGATTTTGTGCATGGTTTGCCAAATTTGCAGTGGGTAAACGACTTCATCTGGGTGGTCGTAGATAGGTTAACAAAAGTGTCGATTTCATCCCGAATAGGAAGGAAGATCCAGTGAAAAATTTAGCCAAACTCTATGTGGGTAATATCGTACGGTTGTATGGTGTGCCGCGCAGTATTGTTAGTGACCGATATGGACGCTTCACGTCGAAGGACTGGAGGATGGTGCATAAGTTTTTGGGAACTAAGCTGAGTTTCAGCACAACCTTCCACCCACAGATGGATGGTCAGACCGAGAGGGTCAATAGGACGATGGAGGACATGCTTCACATGTGCGTCCTAGATTTCGGAAAGCATTGGGAAGATCACCTGTACATGGTGGAGTTTGCATATAACAACAGCTTTCAAGCGAGTATTGGAATGACACCATTCGAGGCCTTGTATGGGAGGAAGTGACGTACACCGTTGTCTTGGTTGGAGACAGGCGAGTCGAAGTTGTATAAACGTCAAGCGGTGGAAGATGCCACTTCAATGGTACGTACAATTCAGGAAAGGTTGAAGATCACTCAGGACAGGCAAGCAAAGTACTATAACTCCAAGCATAGGAACGTGGAGTTCGGTGTTGGCGACTGGGTGTACTTTAAAATCAAGCCGTTCAAGGGTATTTCGCGGGTTCGATGCTTGAAGAAGCTGAGTCCGAGATACCTTGGACCATTTGAAATCCTGAAGCATGTTGGCGAAGCAGCGTATAGATTGAAGCTGTCGGTGGAGTTGAGTGGGCTACACGATGTGTTCCACGTATCGGTGTTGCGGAAGGCGGTGCAAGAGCCTTCGCAGATAGTTGCGGTTGATCAAGTGCCAATGGATTACGAGTTGATGACAAAGGTCAAGCCTATACGTATAGAAGATGTTGAGGTCAAACGACTCCGCAACAAGGAAATCCAAATGGTTAAGGTTCGTTGGGATAACTGCGGACGTGAGGAGCTTTCTTGGGAGCGAGAGCAAACTATGTTGGAGGAATACCCCGAGTTATTCCACTCAAGTAACATTTAATTTTTTTTGTATACCTTTACTTAACTTCGGGACGAAATTCCTTAAGGGGGGGGGGGGGAGATTTGTAACGCCCCGAAAATCGTTATCGAGCTGGTTGCGTCCAAAAGTAATTTTGGTGCCTGTATAGGGCAACACGGCCTAGGACACGGGCGTGTCCAAGGCCGTGTATTGCTTGGTGTTTTGGCCGGCTGTATCCAGAGAAGGACACGACAAGAAACATGGAAGAATGACACGGGCGTGTCATCTGACACGGGCGTGTGCCTACCAGTGTCAGTACCCGTGTTCCCTAGAGTCGTGACGGTTTGCGTGACGGTTATTCGTGACACGCCTCCAGCCACGGGCATGTCTAGGACCCGACACGGGCGTGTCAGGTTGAGACACGAGCGTGTCTTTGCCGTGTGGTTTTTCTGCGTTTGACGATCGTGCCTGGATCGAGGCACACGGCCAGGGACATAGCCGTGTGTGAGGCCGTGTTCGGCCCAGGTTTGGAGATTTCTGTACAGATCTGAGCCGTTCGTTTTCTTTAATTAAGATCCAACGACCCAGATGAGTTCCTGCTCTGTTAAGGTCAGAAATAGAGGATCAATTACTCATTTCTCTCTTAAGCACTCTCTTTCAAGGAGTTAGAGCAAGGAGGAAGAAGGATGAGGATTCCGGCCGTCGGCGGAGCAATGGAGCACCGTTTAGAGAACCGAGAGCGGATCCATGGAGGAAATCCCGTTGCGAAGACTTCTATCCGTGTAATTTTCGATGGCGCAAAAGCGTACTACAAGGGTAACGATTCTCTACTTGAGCATGTGAAGCTCTCTTCCTTTTTGCATAGGGAAACCCGCTCCCATGAGTATGCGGCGAGTGTGCGGTGTTCCTTGGGGTTGACGAGAATAGTCCCCCTTGTGTTGCATATAGAGTCCGGAATCGAGGTACGGATATAGGCATTGTGCGTGAAGCCCACCCGGACATGTTGGTCTGGATAGGTGATGTTGCATTTGTAATGGTTTGCCGGAGAAGACTCTGTGCTTTGGGTTTTCAAGTTTCTACGCGGTAGATTGCAATAGGAATTCTTGGGGATTAAATCCAAGGCGCACCCGAAAAACTGAGTGGATACGTTGTTCTGCAAACTTGGCGGTTTGGGAAACAACCTTGAACATAACTGGGTTATGTGATTGTTTGGAAATGGCAGGATCCGAGAGAAGCTTGCCTCGTGCGTACATATTAAGGTGTACTATGCGTTGTGAGCAACGGGCAAGTGGAATCAGACCTGGGCTATGTGGTTCGGTGCGAGAGACCCGAAAAGGGGACTGGCCGTTGGCATAGTCGGGAGCCTTAAACAGTGGTCAGAAAGGATAAAATGCTCACGTTGTTGCCATCCCGGGGGTGGTGGTGAAGACGCGGAAGTGTCAAGATTCACCGATAATGTGCCTTGAGTGCACGGGGTGTTTGACCGTGCGAGCCTACACCTGTGGCTAGCATGTTTGTACTATATTATTTTAGCTCGACTAATGAATTGCAGGGAAGAAGCACCGTCGTCCCGAGTTAGGGGCGGGGTCGTTATAATTTGGTCGGCTTTTGCCTGACCGTTGCTTTGCTTGCCACCGTGCGGTGGAATGTTGCTTGCAGGTGCTGCAGAGCCGAGTACCAAATAGCGGGTTGGAGCCCATGTTGCTGTGCTGGCCCTAGAAGGCCAAAGCGAATAGTTGTACTTTATTTTGTCATGTGTGGCCGGCCTGCGAGCCGATGTATGGAAAATATTATTTAATTAAGTGAACCTCTGTAAGGCCATAATGCGTGTACCTTTCAGTGTATTTGTTTTCATTCCAGTTGTAGTGGTGTTGGACATTCATGATTATTTGATACAAGTTTGTGTTCTTTCAACTATTTAAAAGCTTTTGCTAGAATGATCTGTATTAAGATGAGTAGTCATAATTAGATAGTTTGGTTATTCATACGCAACCCTTCCGACTGTCCGTGGTATATGGTGTCGGGTTCCAGCCGGACCTTCTATTATATGACATACGACGGATGAGGGTGTTACATGCTGGAGTTTTCCAGGGCTGGCGGACTGTTTCTAGTGTCCGCCTGTAAGTGCGGACTGGCCCTTGCGGCCAGTGGTGTGGACTTGGTTGGTTCTGAACCAAGTGCAGGTTTGGCTCAGTCCGGGAAGATCGCCCAGTGAAGCGTGGACAGCTTCTCAGTCCGCCGAGCCCGGCAGCAATTCCGTGTGCTTTTGGTTGCGAGCTTGGGGATATGCGGACTGGAGTTGTGTCCGCAAGGGCGTGCAGACTGGAGTAGTGTACGCTGAGTCCGGCAGCTGCCTTGCTGGCGTGGTTGTGGACTCAGGATTTGTAGACTGGAGCAGTCTGCAGTGTATGCGGACTGGAGCAGTCTGCAGGGTTATGCTGACTGGAGGTGTCTGTAGGGAGATGCAGACTAGAGATGTCTGCAGTGTGTGTAGACTGGAGCTGTGTCCGCTGAGTCCGGCAGTTGCCTTGGTGGCGAGGCTGTGGGCTCGAGATAAGCAGACTGGAGCTGTGTCCGCGGATAGGCGGACAAAGTTACTGCAGAGTTCGGCTGTGGCGGTCTTGGCTTGGCCTTTGGCGACAAGGCAGACTGGCATTATTTCCGGCCTTGGTGAAGCATATGCGGACTGGCTATCCTGCACAGGTAGCGGGGAACTGGGTGTGTATCCGCGGCTTGCGGATACACTGTTGTTATTGCGGGATGAGGCAGCGATCCAATCGACTAGGGCGGTGACCACACTTCTCATCGTACCTATAAATAGGACCCATGTCACATCAAAGAGAGGACGAATGAACAGTAAGTGAGCCCGCGATCAGTTGCTACAGACTGATTTTTGGTATCCGCACGAGTTGATCGAGTTGACCGGTTTATGATGTGCAGGTTGTGCGGATAGCGCTGGAAAGCCAGAACTTGACTCTGATTGCGGTCAGGGACAGTGCAGGCTCTGCGGTTAAGCAACATGCGGTAAACAGCAGGTCGTAGACAGCGACCAGATAGTTTTCTCTTTGGCAACTTGTTTCTGGGGTTCAATAAGTTGCCTGCTTCAGGCGGCCTGTTCAGTTTGGCATCAGTAGCTTGTGCGGTCTGGCGGCTAGGCGACATCACAGTCAGGCGGCTAGAGCTTAGCATTGGAATAAGGGCTAGTCCGCGCGGCTTAGTTGCGGTCTGGTGACCTAGCGGACTGTGCGGACTCCTTAGTGCAGTAGTAGAACCGGCGGTTACTTATTCAGTCCGGGCGGCTTGACTTGTCTTGTACTTGTAGTTGTCTCTGCTTTCCCTGTGGTGGTTTTGGTGAAGCATGTCTCGTCACGTATGTCTCGCTTTGTAAAGAATATTGCTGTTATCAATAAAAACTCTTATTGTTGCATGTGTTTCTGATTGTGACTAACTTTAGTTGAGATAACCCATGCTCACTCCAAGATCCGAAAATTTAAACATGGTATCAGAGGGTGGAGGTTGGAGTGGATAAGCAGTGATCAACTGAAGTGGTTGTTGCTCTTATGAAGAGGGAACCAGTGGTAGAACCATGACAGTAAAAGATGCAAGTGGTCTTGGAATTGAACTACTTACAGCGACGAATTTTGAAAGGTGGAAGTCTTGTATGAAGAGCTTTCTTCTTGGCGAGGACTTTTGGGAGGTGGTGTGCAGAGCAGAAAGACAAGAGGTTACTGCTGGCAATGCTAAAGCGATGAGAGCTTGGAAGGAGACAAATGCAAGAGCGGAGTCTATTCTCAAGCAGGTGATCTCATCGGAGCTCTTGGACCACATCAGTGGATGTCAGTCAGCTGCGGAGGTTTGGACTTCCCTTGATGGGTTATTCAACAAGGAGGTGAAAGTTGCTGCGGAGGATGGTCCTTTAAATTCATATCAGCAAGAAAGGAGTGGATCTCCTAGGCGTGATGGGAAGAGGAAGGAAGGACCAGGGTGCTATAGATGCAAGCAGCGTGGTCATCTCAGGAAGGAGTGCAAGATTGTCTTGCTCTCAGTGAACGTAGCTCATGTTGGAGGCAAGGAGAAGAACTTGGTTGGATCATCAACAAGTTCTGGTGCTGATCGGATGAAGGCCAGTGATAGTGCTGCTATCTGGCATGAAAGACTTGTGCATGTGGGGATGGACATGCTGAAAGTAATGACAGTAAGGAGACTCGTGAGAGGCTTGCCTAGATTGTCATCCTATGGTGATGGTCAGGGATGTGCGGGATATAGGCACAGTGAAGCTTATCGCTTTTCTTGTTGATAAGGCACAGTCCAGATGTAAAGCACCTTTAGAGGTTGTCCATTGTGATCTGGTTGGATCGACCGTCACCGCCAGTCTTGTAGGCAGCAGGTACATGCTGATATTGGTTGATAACTATTCGAGGTATACTTGGGTATACTTCATGAAGGAGAAGTCGAACATGTTCCGCTTGTTTATGGAGTTCAAGAAGCTTATGGAAGGCCAGCTTGGCCTGGGGATCGAGAAGTTGATGACAAACATCGGTGGTGAGTTCGGCTCAACCGAGTTCTCAAACATTTGCAAAAAGCATGAGATACGAAGGGAGCTTCTTGTGGACATACTTCACAGCAAGGTGGTGTTGCAGTTCGGATGATCAGTGTGTTGACGGAGACCTGCAAGTGTTGGCTTCAGTGCAAAGGCATTCCTAAGGCCTTTTGGGCGGAAGGGATGGCCTGTGCGGCACATGTCATCAATCAGATACCTATTAGTCCGATCATGGCAAAGACTCCAGTTGAGCTGATGTTTGGGGTGAAGCCCAGTGTAAAGCACCTATGGGTATTTGGATCTACCTGCTACGTACATGCTCCTGATGCTCTTAAGATGAAGCTAGTCTTTGTTGGGTATGATGAGCAGAAGAGAAGATGGAGGTGTATGGATCCTGTGATGAAGAGGTTCATTGTGTCGAGGATGTTGTCTTCGATGAGCTGACGTCATACTGGGATAGCTCATGTGTGGATCTAGAGATGAGCAGGTCAGATGGTGGGCTGAAGGAGGCTGCTGCTAAGGTTTAGTTGGAGCTGCCTGTGTCACTAGGAGCTCCAGGTTGTTCTAGCTCCGATGCAAAGGCTTCAGGGTCGGGAAGCAAGGGGAGCGATGCTCCAGGCGCTTCTGGCTCGAAGACGGAGGATTCCGGTTCAGGAAGTAGGAGGAGCGATTTCCAGGTACTTCTTATTTGAGAGCGGAGACTTCTGGTTCAGGTAGCAGGGGGAGCGTTGCTCCAGGTGCTCCTGGTTCCAGTACGGTGGCCTCTTGTTCAGGAAGCAAGGGGAGCATTTGTCACGACCCACATTTTCTACGTATTCAAAAATACGTCAGAGTAGAGAAACTACGCGCCGTGATGCCACACCATGCAGGGGACAACTGTAGACGCTTAGGCATCCCGTCCTCACATTTACTTCAAGTAAAAGATTTATAACTTTTAGTTAAAGACAATGCATATAAATTAATAGAGTTAATGATCGTGTCCCTCGGTCGGGTGGACTACTAGTCCATAGGTGAGAAAATATATATATTTTACGCGGCGGAAAATACTGAGTTAGCTCATTTGTTAACCTACGTGAGAGTGAGGGTCCATATCATAAAATGATGATGTGACTTCTACATATACTATATATATATAGAAATCTTTTGTACGCTTAAAAGTAGTAGATTTAGTAGTTGAAGTCATGCCATGCCAATATTCCAGAGTGCAGTTTTGCATACTTTAAAATAACTAAATGCATCCTAACATAAATCCTTCCTAGAGAGCAAGAGCAATCAGGTAAAAAGTAACAGCAGTAACAGCAGCAAGTAGTCCATCACAGAAACGTCAAGACTATGGGCGTCAACAACGAACACGAACCCATAGAAAAAAAAGAAATCTGGCAAGTCCAAACAAGAAAACTACCTCAAGCTCAGAGGTGGAATCAAACGGCCGCAGAAACCAGCAGCACCAGAAGCCCAACACTGTCAGCTAAACCTGCTACAGCTCTGATCTTGAGGCATTCAAAAGAAGAACACCTCAAAAGCAAGTCACAAGCAGTACAAGAGTAAAAGCAGACTACACAAACCTCAAAGTGAAGGAGAATGAAAGCGACTGCAACAAAATGGTTAGCAGAGTAAAAGTAAGCAATAGTAAAACTAGCAGAGCAAGAAAGGCTAAACACATTATCAAGATAGAACAAGAACCAACAACAGAAGTTCAATCTTTCATTAATAATTACTATGCCGAGGGAGAAACCCTAACGCGCACAGTCTATCTAAGCATTAAGCACTATGCCGAGGGAGAAACCCCAACGCGCACAGTTCATCTGAGTATAAAACACTATGCCGAGGGAAGACCCCAACGCGCACAGTTCATCTGAGTTTCTTTAGTTACATAATTATACAAGGAGGGTTCATTTGTTTTTATTCATCATAAACTCAAGTGATAACCAATCAAGTGGACTGCATAAGAGCATTTCAAGGTAAAGCAGGTGAAGTTTAATCAAAAAAAAAAACGAACAAGATGACTAGCTCGATGGTTATAACAACACGACAACCAATTTGTTTACCAATTCAATGGACTAGAATTTTGGGGTAAAGGCTTTAGGGACATCAAGTCACAATTCCAGGAATAGAGGGGGGGGGGGGGAAGTTAGGATTTCAGGACAAGTATCTCAACAATCAAAACATAGTAAACTCAAACATATGTAGAAAAAGGGCAAAAATTTAGAATCAAGAACAAGAGGGAGAGCAAGAACACCACTTGTCTCGATTTACCCAAAAAACTCTCCAAATCTCCACACGTCACGATAGGAGCCGAAATCTGAACGAAAATGTCCGAAACAATGGTTAGGGCCGAAAACCCTAACAAGAAAATCTCAAGAAATGAGTAAGAAATTACCACGAGGGCGCAACTCTCGACGAGAGCTTTTCAGATCTACGATCGGTTTGAAATTCCAAGCACCGGAGCTCCGCCGGCGGCCACCGGAAGATTCCCGACTTAGAGCTCTTCGTCACGTCGCTCTGGTTCGGCCAGAAGAAGAAGAAGTCCACCCTTTTTTTATAATCTTTCCAAAGTATAAGAATATATATATATATAATGTTTATAAAAAGTTTTGTCAAAAACGGGTTATTTCGAGCGATTTCGCGGGAACTCAAAATAGAGATCTAGGATGACTCCAACTCGGAACATGTCCAACATGAATGTTGTAGATCTCATCGAGATAAACAAATTTCATGTTGACCCTTTTTTCGTACGACACCGTTTTCACGCTCAAAACATAGCCCAAACTCAGACTGTACAGACTACTCGGGAGGAAATTGGCTTACTCGAGATGAGGGGGTTTACTCGAGTTGGAGGGGCTTATTCGAGATGGAGACTCGAGTTGGAGGCTTGGGGAACTCGAGATAGTCATAGGGACTCGAGATAAATGGCATAGAACTCGAGTAGATCAGGTCTACTCGAGATAGAAGGCATAAAACTCGAGTAGATAAGTCGAACGGGCTATCTACGAGCAGTTTCGGGAAAATTGATAATAGAGGTCTAAGATTGCTCCAAATCGAAACGTGCCCAACATGCAAGTTGTAGATCTCGTCGAAACGAACAAATTTTATGTTGACCAGTTTTTCATACGACATCATTTTGACCCTGAAAATAGTGACCGAACATAAACATCAATTGACCTACTCGAGTTGCAGAATGACCTACTCGAGTAGCAGAATTAACCTACACGAGTAGCAGAATTGACCTACTCGAGTTGCAGAATGACCTACACGAGTAGCAGAATTTACTTACTCGAGTAGTAGAATGACCTACACGAGTAACATAATTGACTTACTCGAGTAGCAGACTGACCTACACGAGTAGCAGAATTGACTTACTCGAGTAGCAGAATGACCTACACGAGTAACATAATTGACTTACTCGAGGAGTAGATTGACCTACACGAGTAGCAGAATTGACTTACCCGAGTAGCAGAATGACCTACACGAGTAGCAAAATTACCTACACGAGTAGCAAAAAGACCTACACGAGATGCAGGAATTTCACTCGAGTGTGCAGGAAAAACAATTTCTTTGCAAGTATAACCTTTTGATCAAACTATATGAATAAATAGTAAAAGATATTTTTGAATAGTACTACAATATTAAAATAATCATATTTATATATTTTGAATAAGAAAACTACGAGATCAAAAAAGAGGCTCAAACGATTGCCGAATTAAACAAAACTCACGGCGCATGCGAATACTGACGCTACGGACACAACGATGAAGTCAAAACAAAAATCCGACGAGCCGTTATTGAGATATAAATCCTCAAAGTTTACGACCAACATAAATTTTACAAAACTTCGGAAATTCGCCGAGGCTCGAATATCGCTCAGATCGCGACGAAACTTGACGAGCATGTCAGAAATTAATCAATTTAATTTTCCATTTTCGGCAAGGATTCGCGAATTTGGCCGACTCGATCGAATAGACACGAAAACGCACTAACGGCGACGCGCCGTAAACTCCACGTTATGTAATGCTCCTTACGTCATTATGACGTTAACAAGAGAATTAAATAATTGCCGGAAAAATCAGGGGCGTTATAATCACCCCTCCAAAAAGGAAGTTTCGTCCCGAAACTTGGAACACGAAACGGAACGAGACGGCAGAGGGAGAGACACGACAGAAGAATTCATTAAACAAGAATACTAACCAGGGAAGACTAGGAGAACAACTGAGGATGAGATTCTCTCATTGCGGATTCCAATTCCCAAGTTGCGCCTCTAGCATCCTGATTTTGCCAGAGAACCTTAACCATCGGAATTGTTTTCTTTCTTAACACACGATCTTGCGTCTCAAGAATACGGACAGGCTCTTCGACATACGAGAGATTAGGCTGCAACTGGGGCACTGAGTCAAGGACATGCCGATCACTATGAACACACTTTCGCAACTGGCTCACATGAAACACGTCGTGAACACCAGGGAAAGAATCAGGAAAATCCAGTCTATATGCAGAAACTCCTATGCGCTCCAGAATCTGAAAAGGTCCCACATACCTGGGATTTAGCTTATGGTTCCTTCCAAATCTTTTAACACCAGGCATCGGAGAGACCTTCAGAAACACCATGTCCCCAACTGCAAACTCCAGGTCAACTCTACGCTGATTAGCATACTTTTCATATCGCTCCTGAGTAAACCTCAGCTTTTCACGAATATGCATCACTGAAAATATCATATCCTCCAGCGCTTCCGGAGCGAGCAAAGGCTTCTCACCAACTTCTGCCCAAAACAGTAGAGTTCGACAACGCCTTCCATATAAAGCTTCAAAGGGCTCCATCTGCAAACTCTCTTGATAACTGTTATTGTACGCAAACTCCATCAATCCGAGGCGTTTATCCCAAGCCCCACCATGGTCCAGAATATAACATCTAATCATATCCTCCAATATCTGGTTGACTCTCTCCATCTGACCATTTGTCTGAGGATGATAGGCAGTAGAATACCTAAGGTCAGTACCTAGAGCTCCTTGCAAGCTTTGCCAGAAACGAGACATGAATCAGGAGTCTCGGTCTGTCACAATACTCGTAGGTACACCATGAAGTCTGATAACTTCGTTCAGATAAAGCTCAGCTATCGTTTCCATGGAATAATCAATCTTGAAAGGCACAAAGTGGGCACACTTGGTTAGTCTATCCACGATAACCCACACTGCATCATGCCCTCGGGGAGATCTCGGCAAACCAGTTATGAAATCCATGGATAAACTCTCTCATTTCCAACTCGGTATATCTAAAGGCGTTAACTTACCACCCGACCTTCTGTGATCAGCCTTGACAAGCTGGCATGTATAACATTCAGATACAAATCTTGCGATGTCATTCTTCATGCCTGAACAACAAACAATTTGCTTCAATTCTCTATACATTTTCGTGGAGCCAGGATGATATGCAACACTTGAACCATGCACTTCACTGCATATTCTTGATCGGATGTCCCCAACAGCGGGAATACAGTGTCTGCCACGGTACTTTAGGGTACCCACGTTATCAATCGAAAAGTCAGGTAATTCCCCTTTCTCAGTCCTACTGCGGAGGTGCTGTAAATCAGGATCGTCATTCTGATGTAGCCTAGTGAGAGTAATCCACGAAGGCTCAACAACCTCTAAGCTACTCGGCGAAGCGCTATTCCCTACGTTTATGCCCATGAGCAAAAACTCTTCAACAAGGGATTGCACCGAGAGGTTAAATATATGTGCGGGCTTCCGGCTCAACGCATCTGCTACTACATTAGCCTTGTCAGGATGATAAAAGATATCGACTTCGTAGTCCGCAACTTACTCTAACCATCGACGCTGGCGCAAATTCAATTCCTTCTGAGTGAAGACATATTTCAAACTTTTGTGGTCCGAAAAAATTTTGCACGACACTCCATACAGAAGATGTCTCCAAAACTTCAGGGCATAAATGACGGTAGCAAATTCCAGGTCATGCGTAGGGTAATTCTTTTCATGCACTTTTAATTGTCTCGATCCATACACAATCACTTTGACGTCTTGCATCAACACGCAACCGAGTCCAACTCGCGAGGCGTCCACATAAACAGCATACTCTACTCCTTCCACCGGCAATGCCAACACTGGAGCAGAACACAATCTACTCTTGAGCTCTTAAAAATCTTCCTCACAGGCATCACTCCAAACAAAAGCTGCGCTCTTTTCCGTAAGCCTGGTCAACGACGCAGAGAGAACAGAGAATCCTTCCACAAATATTCTGTAGTAACCTGCCAACCCTAAGAAGCTCCTTATCTCCTTAGGCGATGTAGGTCTCTTCCAATCGAAGACCGCAGTTATCTTGGCGGGATCCACTAAGATTCCATCCTTACTTACAATGTGTCCTAGGAATGACACATGAGACAACCAGAACTCGCACTTGCTAAGCTTCGCATACAACTTGTGCTCCCTCAGAGTAGACAAGACCAAGCGCAAGTGCAAGGTGTGCTCATCTTCATTTCTTGAATATACTAGGACATCGTCAATGAATACCACCACAAACTTATCCAGAAAATCCTTGAACACCCTGTTGCTATGTGTATATCCATCTCGTGCCTATGATTTTTTTCCATAAACGACCACCAAATTAGTTTTTTTATTTAAAAAAATGATTTCCGGTCCGAAGCCCTATCTCTGGACGAATGATTTTGGAATGCCCGCAAAGCACTCTATTGAGCGGAGATATTTGGAGAATCAGAGCTCAACAGCGGATGGTGATGACGGTTTGGCGGGCGGTTAACGACATGTTACCTACCAACGACCGGTTGTATCAGCACCGAATCCGAACAAATGCCTTATGCGCATGAGAATGTAACCAAGAGGAGAGCATACATCATTTATTTGGAAACTACAGATTTGCCGAAAAGATTAAGGCGGTCCTGACAAGATTTAATATCAAATTATCAAATAGCAATAACCTGTTGGAGTCTTTAGCTGCTGAATTGGCCAATAATGCAAGATCACACAAGACAAAGCTCTTAACTTCCATCATCTACAGCACCTGGAAAGCTAGGAATCATATGACCCATGGTGAGCCCTTCCTGCAACCCGCCACTATTGTGTCAAATGCAATTAATTAAGCACTGGGTGGAAACTGGGCGGCCCACACAAACAAAGCTGCAACTTGGTCACCCCCGCCACTTGGATGGCTAAAAGTTAATTTCGATGGATCGGTTTAAGAGAACAACCGTGCGCGTCTTGGATGTACAATTGGAAATCATGTCGGCGAGCTTATTGTTGCAACTGGTGTCAAGGCTAGTAGCCGGTCGGTCAATATGACGGAACTTAGTGTTGAATTTTGTGAAGTGGAAGTGGTTGACGGGACAGGTCGGGCGGCCTGGGGCGGACAGCCTTGGCGGACTAGGCGGACTGGGCGGACTGTGATGTGCGGCCTGGTGGTAGGTCTAGTGGAAAGCCGGCTGTCTTCTGAGCGACTTATTGCATGGAGTCCGCGGACTATGCGGCCTGGTTTCTGCGGATAGGGTGTTTGCTGTTTGGCTTTGCCAAGGAGCGGCCTGAGCGGATGGAGGCTTGCGGACTGGTGCATTGCTCAGTGGCTGCGGGTGCAAGCTTGTGCTGATAGGCGGGTTGGCTCATGTTCGCGGGAAGCTTGTGGACTGGCGTGTCCGCAGTGTGGGCTATTGCGGACTGGGCTTAGAGCTTGGCTGAGGCCTTGTCGAGCTCTGGTGGCACAGCAGGTGCTTTGCTGTGGAGATCGATTGGCGGACTGGTGTTTGGAGTCCGGGAGGAGGCTGCTGCGTTGGACAGGAGTGCGAGGAATTTGCGGACTGCTGGCGGTGTAACACCCCCACCCATCATATGCCATATAACAGTGGGTCCGGCCGGGGCCCCACGCCATATAGCACAGACAAGCGACGGAATTACGTGTGGAAATCAAAATCTATGCGTATCCATAACTCATTCCATTCTAGCGCATCATTTTTACTTGTTAACATGAACTCAAACTAGAATGTCCACACTATATAAATACCATATTTATATATCACAAACACCAGGAATGTATACAACTCACACACCCTGGCCTTATGGCCTTACAGGTTCCTCTTTTACACAACAGTCATTTCGTACATCGGCACGCAGGCCGGCCACACATGAAATCCAAACAACACTCTCCGCATGGCCTTCAAGGGCCTCATCAAGCTAGCATTCTTATGCATTTCCAGCCGCAACACCTGCAATTCCACATCCAAGACAAACCAGAAAACAAAGTAACGGTCAGCATTTTGGCTGACCCATTATAACGACCCTACCCCCTACCCGGGGTAGTGGTTCCTTCCCTGTATACAGTGCTCATCAATATCATCAAGCATCATCCAACAATATATGTATATCAGTTCCTTTATCCCACTAGCAAACACACGACATCACAAACGCTGGAATCCACCAAACGTTCCGTGCACTCAGGGCACCTTCTTGGCGTACCGGAATCCACCAGTCATACACCGCTGACAAAGTAACGCTCTTGCGAGTCTTGCAAGCTAGCTTGGCGGCCATGGCACCGAAGCGGTCGTCAAGGGTAACGACTTTTCTTCCTAGCCATGTGAAGGCTTTCTTTTTGTCATATCTTGTGATTTCCCCCACCAAGAGGTGGCTGATTTTGGGAATCTTTGGGTGGATGCTTGAAATCCCCTTTTGTTAGCATATAGATCCGGAAATGGAGTACGGAATATGCATGCTGTGTGAAGCCCATCTGGACAGGTTGGTCTGGATTGGTGATGTTGCATACGAACCGGAGAAGACTCCGTGATAATAACGTGTAGTGTAAGGAGTCTACGAGTTATGCCTGCGAAAAGGAGTAGCAGGAAGTACTGGTGTGGTAGCCCAGGAAAATAGCCATGTGATGTTTTTGGGTCCAACCTGTGAATGAGGCACAGGAAGTACTGGTGGGACCAGGAAAGGCCCTTTTGTAATGCTTGATGTCGTAGGGTGTCCACCTGTGAAGCGAGTAACAGGAAGTACTGACATGATAGCTAGAAAAGACCCCTGACATTTGTAATTTGCGGTGTCCACCTGTGAAGAGAGTCCTGGTGAAGAGAGTCACAGGAAGTGGTGCACCACTTGGCAGGTCGAGGTTTAATGGAAGTTTCAATGGAGGAATTCTCCCACATATTTTTAGCCAAGTATGTGCCAGTGTCGCAGAGGATTGCGATGGAAAATGAGTTTCTCCGTTTGGTGCAGGGTGAGCGAGATATTGATACCTACCTGCATGAGTTTACAAGATTGGGGAGATATGCGGGATCTACCTTTGCGGAGGAAGCGCGAAAGACAAATCGGTTTTATGAAGGATTGCGGGATGAATTGAGGTTGGCACTTCCGAGTTCAGTGAGCCAAGGCTTCCAAGCATTGGTCGATACAGCCCGTGCGTTGGAGAAGGATATGAAACGAGTACGAGAGAATAAGAGACTGGCAAGGGAAAAGTCAGAGTTAAAAGTGTCGCAATTGGATCAATCGGAGTTTCGACGACAAGAGAAGAAAAGATTTAGACCGGTGGAATTAGCTCCGTCGACTATTTCTTAGGGGGCGACGTATGGGCCAGGACGTGTGGATACACGTATATGCTATAAAGGTGGGCAGCAAGGACACATCGCAAAATTCTGTTGGAATGTCCCTCCAGAGAGTGAGAAAAAGACAGGTGCGTCATATGAAGAAAGAGGGAAAGCAGTGGCCGAATCCTATGCACCCCGGACGCAACCTCGCTTGCATGCTATGGAACTGCAAGAGCCGCAAAGCTCAGTTGGTGAAATTCAGCATCGAGCGTTTCATTTATCGTTAAATCGTGAAGTTCAAAATCGGGAGGCTGAGCGGAAGTGAGTGTGCTGTGAATGACTTTTGACTGAATCAGAACTTGATGAATCATCCATCTTGGTGTATGTAAATGATGTTTATATATAGTTGTAGATCGCTATACCAGTTTGGTGCACTTGTGATTGTGAGGAGATAAATCAATCATGTTGTTTTGTTTTGAGGTCTTATGTGGCTGAATGTGCACAAGTGGAAGTTAGGGATGTTTGTTGTGCTGTCTGTTTGTTAGTGTGTGCGGAGGATTGGGGTGTATGATTTTGTGATGAATTGGCTGTTTGGAGTCAAATTTCGAGGACAAAATTATTTGAAGGAGGGGAGGATTGTAACAGGACAATTTTCTGAAAACAGGATTTTTGGGTGACACGGCCTGGGGCACGGGCATGTCCCAGGGCGTGTCAGCTGACACGGCCTGCGACACGGCCGTGTCGCAGGGCGTGTCGAGATTGTGTCGACGATCGGGCTTGGTGTCGACGATTTTCGTTCGACATCGTCAAGAGGGGGCACACGGCCCAGGACACGGCCGTGTCGAAAGCCGTGTCGTGTGCTCGACGACTGTTACTCGCCGATCGTCGAGTATCGAGTTTCCAGTGAGGACACGGCCTGTGACACGGGCATGTCACAGGGCGTGTCAGTGGGCGTCGAACTCAGCTCGACGTCTTGAGCCGGGGCGTGTTTGCGGGACACGGGTGTGTCCTGGTGAACACGGCCAGGAACACGGGCGTGTGCCAAGCCGTGTGCCAGGCCGTGTGAAGTCTCGGGTTGTTTTGGGATTATTTTCATTGAGGCACACGGCCTCAGACACGGGCGTGTCTGAGGGCATGTCGGGTACACGGCACGTGACACGGGCGTGTCACGCGGGCGTGTACTGGCTGAATTGAGTCGGTTGTCTGCCGCTTAGAGGGACACGGCCTGTGACACGGGCGTGTCACAGGGCGTGTCGGGCCGTGTTCAGTGTTTTTTTGGCCAAATCTGAGCCGTTTGTTTCCCTCTTCCTGGATCCAAGGGCTGGGCTTTGTCCAAGTGTCTAGGAGGCCGAGAATTAGAAGATAAATTCTCTTATCTTCTTCTCCTTCTTCATCTTCATTTTCATTTCAAGAGAGGGGGAAGAAAGGCTAAGGTAAGAGGGAAGGGAGGAGTCTTCCAGCTGCTGTAGGAGCTGCAGAGTGCGGAGCGAAGATCCGAGAGCGGATTCGTGAAGGCAGAGCCGAGGCGGTGATTTCCATCCGGCTACTTCATGGCGCCGAAGCGATCTTCAAGGGTAACGATCTCCTTCTTGGACATCGAAGTCCTTCCTCTCTACATGTGCTTGGAATCCTCCACCAAGAGGTGGATCACGGAAGTGATTCCTTGTTGTGTCTGTATTTAGAGCCGGAAATATAGAGTACGGCGTAGGCATGCTGTGTGAAGCCCATCCGGACCGGTAGTCTGGATTGGTGATGTTCATGGGTAAACCGGAGAAGACTCCGTGGCTTTGATGATGTGCAAAACGGATTTCTGTTGTGATGAATGTATGGATGTGATGATTGTGAGGAGGCTTTGGTGAAGCTCCTGGATATGAGATGATCAATTGGTAGCACGCCTGGTTAGTGCGAGATACGCATAGTTTGTTACACCACTAGGGTGGGTTGATCTAGTTAAGGTAGGATCGATGGGTGGCAATGCTTGGGGAGCCGAGTTAAACCCGGCTTGCTGCACCACATGGGTGGGTCGATCGGACTAGGTGGGGGATCGATGGGTAGACAATGCCTGGGGAGCTTAGATAAACCCGGCTTGCTACACCACATAGTGTGGGTCGGTCTGCTCTGTTTGTGATGCTGTGAGGATAGACCTCTGAGTGGCTTGGGCGGGATGTCGCCAGCCTGCGAGCTGGTGGACTAGGGCCGGTCAACCAACAAGTTAACACCTCGAGAGACAGCGGTGTACGACGGTGGATTCCGGTATGCCAAGAAGGTGCCCTGAGTGCACGGAGCGTTGGTGGACTCCAGCGTTTGTGATGTGATGTGTTTGTTAGTGGAATAAAGAGAATGATCTATCTATGATGTGATTTGGTGATGTTTGCTGATGCTTGATGAGAAAGGAAGCACTGTATACAGGGAAGGAACCACTACCCCGGGTAGGGGGTAGGGTCGTTATAATGGGTCAGCCAAATGCTGACCGTTACTTTGTTTTCTGTGTTGGTTTGGATGATGGATTGCAGGTGCTGCGGTTTGGAAAGAATAAGTGGATTGGCTAGCCTGGTGTTCTTAGTCCTTGAAAGCTATGTGAAGAATCATGGTTGGATTTCATGTGTGGCCGGCCTGCGTGCCGATGTACGAAACGATTGATGTGAAAGAGGAACTTGTAAGGCCATAAGGCCAGGGTGTGTGAGTTGTATACATTCCTGGTGTTGTTATATATATAAATGTGGTATTTATATATTGGTGGACATTCTGGTTTGATAACAGAAAAATGCTGCGCTAGAATGGAATGAGTTAAGGATACGCATCGATTTTGATTTCCACACGTGATTCCTTCGCTTTGTCTGTGAGATATGGCGTGGGGCCCCGGCCGGACCCACCGTTATATGTCATGTGACAGGTGGGGGCGTTACAAAGTGGTATCAGAACACCCCCACCCGTCACATGCCATATAACAGTGGGTCCGGCCGGGGCCCCACGCCATATAGCACAGACAAGCGACGGAATTACGTGTGGAAATCAAAATCTATGCGTATCCTTAACTCATTCCATTCTAGCGCAACATTTTTACTTGTTAACATGAACTCAAACTAGAATGTCCACACTATATAAATACCATATTTATATATCACAAACACCAGGAATGTATACAACTCACACACCCTGGCCTTATGGCCTTACAGGTTCCTCTTTTACACAACAGTCATTTTGTACATCGGCACGCAGGCCGGCCACACATGAAATCCAAACAACACTCTCCGCATGGCCTTCAAGGGCCTCATCAAGCTAGCCATTCTTATGCATTTCCAGCCGCAACACCTGCAATTCCACATCCAAGACAAACCAGAAAACAAAGTAACGGTCAGCATTTTGGCTGACCCATTATAACGACCCTACCCCCTACCCGGGGTAGTGGTTCCTTCCCTGTATACAGTGCTCATCAATATCATCAAGCATCATCCAACAATATATGTATATCAGTTCCTTTATCCCACTAGCAAACACACGACATCACAAACGCTGGAATCCACCAAACGTTCCGTGCACTAAGGGCACCTTCTTGGCGTACCGGAATCCACCAGTCATACACCGCTGATTCGAGGTTTTAACTTGTTGGTTGACCGGCCCTAGTCCACCAGTCTCGCAAGCTGGCGACATCCCGCCCAACCACACAGAGGTACACCCTCACAACATCCAACAACCAGAGTAGGTCGACCCACAACATGTGGTGTAGCACGCCGGGTTTATCTAAGCTCCCCAGGCAATGTCTACCCATCGACCCCCCTCCTAATCCGATCGACCCACACTATGTGGTGCAGCAACCCGGGTTTAACTCGGCTCCCCTAGCATTGCCACCCATCGATCCCGCTAACTAACTAGATCAACCCACCCTAGTGGTGTAACAATCGGGTTTATCACGAGCTCCCCAGGCATGTTACCAATTGATCATATCACAACCAGGAGCTTTGCCAAAGCCTCCTCACAGTCAACATCACATCCATACATTCATCACAAGAGAAAACCATTTGCATCTCATCAAATCCACGGAGTCATCTCCGGTTTACCCATGAACATCACCAATCCAGACTACCGGTCCAGATGGGCTTCACACAGCATGCCTATGCCGTACTCCATATTTCCGGCTCTAAATGCAGACTCAACAAAGGAATCTCTTCCGCAAATCCACCTCTTGGTGGAGGATTCCAAGCACATGCATAAAGGAAGGACTTCGATGTCCAAGAAGGAGATCGTTACCCTTGAAGATCGCTTCGGGGCCATGAAGTAGCCGGATGGAAATCACCGCCTCGGCTCTGCCTTCACGAATCCGCTCTCGGATCTTCGCTCCGCACTCCGCAGCTCCTACAGCAGCTGGTAGACTCCTCCCTTCCCTCTTGCCTTAGGCCTTTCTCCTCTCTCTCTTGGAATAAAGATGAAGAAGAAGAACAAGAGAAAAGAGGGTTTAAATCCCCTTTTTCTCGGCCTTCACCACACCTGGACAGAGCCCAGCCACTGGATCCAGGAAGAGGGAAACAAACGGCTCAGATCTGGCCAGAAAAGCTAAAACACGGCCTGACACGCCCTCTGACACGGCCGTGTCACAGGCCGTGTCTCTCTAAGCGGCAGACAACCGACTCAATCCAACCAGTACACGGCCGTGTGACACGCCCGTGTCACGTGCCGTGTACCCGACACGCCCTCAGACACGCCCGTGTATGAGGCCGTGTACCCCAACGAAAATAATCCCAAACCAACCCGAGACTTCACACGGCCTGGCACACGGCCTGGCACACGCCCGTGTTCAGGGCCGTGTGCACCAGGACACACCCGTGTCCCGCAAACACGCCCTAGCTCGAACCGTCGAGTTGAGCTCGACGACCACGGACACGCCCTGTGACACGCCCGTGTCATAGGCCGTGTCCTCTCGACACTCGACACTCGACGATCGTCGAGATAAATTCGTCGACATCACGGTCGATCGTCGACACGGCCCCGACACGCCCTGCGACACGCCCGTGTCGCAGTCCGTGTCCGCTGTGTCGACCCCAAATTTCGTCGACTGCCCGACTCGACACTACCCAGGCCTGACACGCCCTGGGACACGCCCGTGTCCCAGGCCGTGTCACCCAAGACTGAACCCGATTTTGCTCAAAATGCTCCGCTTGACTTCGGGGTGTTACAATCCTCCCCCTTCAAATAATTTCGTCCTCGAAATTGACTCCACTCAATCACAACATCATCAAAGCTTACACCGCACGCCTCCGCACAAACTAACAAACATACAACACAACAAACATCCCTAACTTCCACTTGTGCATAATCAGCCACAAAGACCTCAACACAAAACAACATAATGTATATATCTCTTCCCAAGCACAAGTGCACCAAGGTTTAATCGATATGTACACCATCTGTTATTCATTACAAATATAGATATACACATAGTTTACAACACCACCATGCTCATCGACGTGCTTCACATCACACGTCACTTTCGCTCAGCCTCCAGATTTTGAAATTCACGATTAAACGACAAATTAAACACCCGAGGCTGAATTTCACCAACTGAGCTTTGCGGCTCTTGCACGTCCATAGCATGCAATCGTGGTTGCGTCCGGGGTGCAGACGACTCGGCCACTGCTTTTCCCTTTTCTTCATAGGACGCACCCATCTTTTTCTCACTCCCTGGAGGGGCATTCCGACAAAATCTTGCTATATGTCCTTGCTGTCCACATTTATAGCAGATACGTGTATCCACACGTCCTGACCCATAAGTCGCCCCTGAAGAAACAGTCGACGGAGCTGATTCCGCCGGCCTAAATCTTTTCTTCTCTTGTCGTCGAAACTCCGATTGATCCGATGGTGACAGTTTAAACTCTGACTTCTCCGTTGCCCGTCTCTTATTCGCTTGTACTCGCTTCATATCCTTCTCCAAGGCACGGGCTGTATCGACCAACGCTTGGAAGCCTTGGCTCACTGAACTCGAAAGTGCCAACCTCAATTCATCCCGCAATCCTTCATAAAACCGATTTGTCTTTCGCGCTTCCTCCGCAAAGGTAGATCCCGCATATCTCCCCAATCTTGTAAACTCATGCATGTAAGTATCAATATCTCGCTCACCCTGCACCAGACGTAGAAACTCATTTTCCATCGCAATCCTCTGCGACACTGGAAGCACTGTGACACGCCCGTGTCACAGGCCGTGTCCCTCTAAGCGACAGACAACCGACTCAATCCATCCAGTACACGCCCGCGTGACACGCCCGTGTCACGTGCCGTGTACCCGACACGCCATCAGACACGCCCGTGTCTGAGGCCGTGTGCCTCAACGAAAATAATCCCAAAACAACCCGAGACTTCACACGGCCTGGCACACGGCTTGGCACACGCCCGTGTTCCTGGCCGTGTGCACCAGGACACACCCGTGTCCCGCAAACACGCCCCGGCTCAAGACGTCGAGCTGAGTTCGACGCCCACTGACACGCCCTGTGACATGCCCGTGTCACAGGCCGTGTACTCACTGGAAACTCGATACTCGACGATCGGCGAGTAACAGTCGTCGAGCACACGACACAGCTTTCGACACGGCCGTGTCCTGGGCCGTGTGCCCCCTCTTGACTAATTTTCTGAACAGGCCAATTTTCTGAAAACAGGATTTTTGGGTGACACGGCCTGGGACACGGGCGCGTCCCAGGGCGTGTCAGCTGACACGGCCTACGACACAGGCGTGTCGCAGGGCGTGTCGAGATTGTGTCGACGATCGGGCTTGGTGTCGACGATTTTTGTTCGACATCGTCAAGAGGGGGCACACGGCCCAGGACACGACCGTGTCGAAAGCCGTGTCGTGTGCTCGACGACTGTTACTCGCCGATCGTCGAGTATCGAGTTTCCAGTGAGGACACGACCTGTGACACGGGCATGTCACAGGGCGTGTCAGTGGGCGTCGAACTCAGCTCGACGTCTTGAGCCGGGGCGTGTTTGCGGGACACGGGTGTGTCCTGGTGCACACGGCCAGGAACACGGGCGTGTGCCAAGCCGTGTGCCAGGCCGTGTGAAGTCTCGGGTTGTTTTGGGATTATTTTCGTTGAGGCACACGGCCTCAGACACGGGCGTGTCTGAGGGCGTGTCGGGTACACGGCACGTGACACGGCCGTGTCACGCGGGCGTGTACTGGCTGGATTGAGTCGGTTGTCTACCGCTTAGAGGGACACGGCCTGTGACACGGGCATGTCACAGGGCGTGTCGGGCCGTGTTCAGGGTTTTTTTTGGCCAAATCTGAGCCGTTTGTTTCCCTCTTCCTGGATCCAAGGGCTGGGCTTTGTCCAGGTGTCTAGGAGGCCGAGAATTAGAAGATAAATTCCCTTATCTTCTTCTCCTTCTTCATCTTCATTTTCATTTCAAGAGAGGGGGAAGAAAGGCTAAGGCAAGAGGGAAGGGAGGAGTCTTCCAGCTGCTGTAGGAGCTGCAGAGTGCGGAGCGAAGATCCGAGAGCGGATTCGTGAAGGCAGAGCCGAGGCGGTGATTTCCATCCGGCTACTTCATGGCGCCGAAGCGATCTTCAAGGGTAACGATCTCCTTCTTGGACATCGAAGTCCTTCCTCTATACATGTGCTTGGAATCCTCCACCAAGAGGTGGATCGCGGAAGTGATTCCTTGTTGTGTCTGCATTTAGAGCCGGAAATATAGAGTATGGCGTAGGCATGCTGTGTGAAGCCCATCCGGACCGGTAGTCTGGATTGGTGATGTTCATGGGTAAACCGGAGAAGACTCCGTGGCTTTGATGATGTGCAAAACGGATTTCTGTTGTGATGAATGTATGGATGTGATGATTGTGAGGAGGCTTTGGTGAAGCTCCTGGATATGAGATGATCAATTGGTAGCACGCCTGGTTAGTGCGAGATACGCCCGGTTTGTTACACCACTAGGGTGGGTTGATCTAGTTAAGGTAGGATCGATGGGTGGCAATGCTTGGGGAGCCGAGTTAAACCCGGCTTGCTGCACCACATGGGTGGGTCGATCGGACTAGGAGGGGGATCGATGGGTAGACAATGCCTGGGGAGCTTAGATAAACCCGGCTTGCTACACCACATAGTGTGGGTCGGTCTGCTCTGTTTGTGATGCTGTGAGGATAGAGCTCTGAGTGGCTTGGGCGGGATGTCGCCAGCCTGCGAGCTGGTGGACTAGGGCCGGTCAACCAACAAGTTAACACCTCGAGAGACAGCGGTGTACGACGGTGGATTCCGGTACGCCAAGAAGGTGCCCTGAGTGCACGAAGCGTTGGTGGACTCCAGCGTTTGTGATGTGATGTGTTTGTTAGTGGAATAAAGAGAATGATCTATCTATGATGTGATTTGGTGATGTTTGCTGATGCTTGATGAGAAAGGAAGCACTGTATATAGGGAAGGAACCACTACCCCGGGTAGGGGGTAGGGTCGTTATAATGGGTCAGCCAAATGCTGACCGTTACTTTGTTTTCTGTGTTGGTTTGGATGATGGATTGCAGGTGCTGCAGTTTGGAAAGAATAAGTGGATTGGCTAGCCTGGTGTTCTTAGTCCTTGAAAGCTATGTGAAGAATCATGGTTGGATTTCATGTGTGGCCGGCCTGCGTGCCGATGTACGAAACCATTGATGTGAAAGAGGAACTTGTAAGGCCATAAGGCCAGGGTGTGTGAGTTGTATACATTCCTGGTGTTGTTATATATATAAATGTGGTATTTATATATTGGTGGACATTCTGGTTTGGTAACAGAAAAATGCTGCGCTAGAATGGAATGAGTTAAGGATACGCATCGATTTTGATTTCCACACGTGATTCCTTCGCTTTGTCTGTGAGATATGGCGTGGGGCCCCGGCCGGACCCACCGTTATATGTCATGTGACAGGTGGGGGCGTTACAAAGTGGTATCAGAGCCAGGTTGAGATTGTTTGGGAGGAGAGAACATAATTGAACTCAGGAATGTCCACTAGGAATGTCTGTCATGCACATGATGTGCGTGCGTGTGTAGCCAATGTACCAGTACCATTATGATTTGGAAGAATTTAATGGTGTTCTGTACATTGATAGGTGGTGAGGGATGGAGCTGGGCCGTCTGAGCCCCATCGGTCGGATGAGAGTGCAGCACCCGTGGAAGCGCTGATGCCTCCCTCGGCAGAGGCCATACGGGTGGTGGCAGAGACAGTGCTTGCAGTGTTACAAGCACAACAAACTGGACAGGTAAGACCTGGTGGAAGGCAAGAGCATGCTGCTGAGGTGGTGGAAATGCAAGCAAGTGACGACGCATTGTCACGTTTTATGCACTTTCATCCACCGACGTTTGGTGGAGCGCTTTCACCAACGCAGGCAGAAGATTGGTTGGCAAGAGTAAAACGGATCCTAACCGCAATCAGGACGGTCGAAGAACAGAAAGTGATGTTGGTCACTTTTCTGTTGGAAGGAGATGCGAGATTGTGGTGGGATGAGATTGAAGTGCACCACTTGGCAGGTTGAGGTTTAATGAAAGTTTCAATGGAGGAATTCTTCCAAATATTTTTAGCCAAGTATGTGCCAGTGTCGCAGAGGATTGCGATGGAAAATGAGTTTCTCCGTTTGGTGCAGGGTGAGCGAGATATTGATACCTACCTGCATGAGTTTACAAGATTGGGGAGATATGCGGGATCTATATTTGCGGAGGAAGCGCGAAAGACAAATCGGTTTTATGAAGGATTGCGGGATGAATTGAGATTGGCAGTTCCGAGTTCAGTGAGCCAAGGCTTCCAAGAATTGGTCGATACAGCCCGTGCGTTGGAGAAGGATATAAAACGAGTACGAGAGAATAAGAGACTGGCAAGGGAAAAGTCAGAGTTGAAAGTGTCGCAATTGGATCAATCGGAGTTTCGACGACAAGAGTAGAAAAGATTTAGACCGGTGGAATTAGCTCCGTCGACTGTTTCTTCGGGGGCGACGTATGGGCCAGGACGTGTGGATACACGTATATGCTATAAATGTGGGCAGCAAGGACACATCGCAAAATTCTGTTGGAATGTCCCTCCAGAGAGTGAGAAAAAGACAGGTGCGTCATATGAAGAAAAAGGGAAAGCAGTGGCCGAATCCTCTGCACCCCGGACGCAACCTCGCTTGCATGCTATGGAACTGCAAGAGCCGCAAAGCTCAGTTGGTGAAATTCAGCCTCGAGCGTTTCATTTATCGTTAAATCGTGAATTTCAAAATCAAGAGGCTGAGCGGAAGTGAGTGTGCTGTGAATTACTTTTGACTGAATCAGAACTTGATGAATCATCCATCTTGGTGTATGTAAATGATGTTTATATATTGTTGTAGATCGCTATACCAGTTTGGTGCACTTGTGATTGTGAGGAGATAAATCAATCATGTTGTTTTGTTTTGAGGTCTTATGTGGCTGAATGTGCACAAGTGGAAGTTAGGGATGTTTGTTGTGCTGTCTGTTTGTTAGTGTGTGCGGAGGATTGGGGTGTATGATTTTGTGATGTTGTGACTAATTGGCTGTTTGGAGTCAAATTTCGAGGACGAAATTATTTGAAGGAGGGGAGGATTGTAACAGGACAATTTTCTGAAAACAGGATTTTTGGGTGACACGGCCTGGGACACGGGCGTGTCCCAGGGCATGTCAGCTGACACGGCCTGCGACACGGGCGTGTCGCAGGGCGTGTCGAGATTGTGTCGACGATCGGGCTTGGTGTCGACGATTTTCGTTTGACATCGTCAAGAGGGGGCACACGGCCCAGGACACGCCCGTGTCGAAAGCCGTGTCGTGTGCTCGACGACTGTTACTCGCCGATCGTCGAGTATCGAGTTTCCAGTGAGGACACGGCCTGTGACACGGGCATGTCACAGGGCGTGTCAGTGGGCGTCGAACTCAGCTCGACGTCTTGAGCCGGGGCGTGTTTGCGGGACACGGGTGTGTCCTGGTGCACACGGCCAGGAACACGGGCGTGTGCCAAGCCGTGTGCCAGGCCGTGTGAAGTCTCGGGTTGTTTTGGGATTATTTTCGTTGAGGCACACGGCCTCAGACACGGGCATGTCTGAGGGCGTGTCGGGTACACGGCACGTGATACGGGCGTGTCACGCGGGCGTGTACTGGCTGGATTGAGTCGGTTGTCTGCCGCTTAGAGGGACACGGCCTGTGACACAGGCGTGTCACAGGGCGTGTCGGGCCGTGTTCAGGGTTTTTTTGGCCAAATCTGAGCCGTTTGTTTCCCTCTTCCTGGATCCAAGGGCTGGGCTTTGTCCAGGTGTCTAGGAGGCCGAGAATTAGAAGATAAATTCTCTTATCTTCTTCTCCTTCTTCATCTTCATTTTCATTTCAAGAGAGGGGGAAGAAAGGCTAAGGCAAGAGGGAAGGGAGGAGTCTTCCAGCTGCTGTAGGAGCTGCAGAGTGCGGAGCGAAGATCCGAGAGCGGATTCGTGAAGGCAGAGCCGAGGCGGTGATTTCCATCCGGCTACTTCATGGCGCCGAAGCGATCTTCAAGGGTAACGATCTCCTTCTTGGACATCGAAGTCCTTCCTTTATGCATGTGCTTGGAATCCTCCACCAAGAGGTGGATTTGCGGAAGAGATTCCTTTGTTGAGTCTGCATTTAGATCCGGAAATATGGAGTACGACATAGGCATGCTGTGTGAAGCCCATCTGGACCGGTAGTCTGGATTGGTGATGTTCATGGGTAAACCGGAGATGACTCCGTGGATTTGATGAGATGTAAATGGTTTTCTCTTGTGATGAATGTATGGATGTGATGTTGACTGTGAGGAGGCTTTGGCAAAGCTCCTGGTTGTGATATGATCAATTGGTAACATGCCTGGGGAGCTCGTGATAAACCCGACTGTTACACCACTAGGGTGAGTTGATCTAGTTAGTTAGCGGGATCGATGGGTGGCAATGCTAGGGGAGCCGAGTTAAACCCGGGTTGCTGCACCACATAGTGTGGGTCGATCGGATTAGGAGGGGGGTCGATGGGTAGACATTGCCTGGGGAGCTTAGATAAACCCGGCGTGCTACACCACATGTTGTGGGTCGACCTACTCTGGTTGTTGGATGCTGTGAGGTTGTACCTCTGTGTGGTTGGGCGGGATGTCGCCAGCTTGCGAGACTGGTGGACTAGGGCCGGTCAACCAACAAGTTAAAACCTCGAATCAGCGGTGTATGACTGGTGGATTCCGGTACGCCAAGAAGGTGCCTTGAGTGCACGGAACGTTTGGTGGATTCCAGCGTTTGTGATGTCGTGTGTTTGCTAGTGGGATAAAGGAACTGATATACATATATTGTTGGATGATGCTTGATGATATTGATGAGCACTGTATACAGGGAAGGAACCACTACCCCGGGCGTGTCACAGGGCGTGTCAGGCCGTGTTTTAGCTTTTCTGGCCAAATCTGAGCCGTTTGTTTCCCTCTTCCTGGATCCAGTGGCTGGGCTCTGTCCAGGTGTTGTGAAGGCCGAGACAAAGAGGATAAAACCCCTCTTTTCTCTTCTTCTTCTTCTTCATCTTTATTCCAAGAGAGAGAGAAGAAAGGCCAAGGCAAGAGGGAAAGGGAGGAGTCTTCCAGCTGCTGTAGGAGCTGCGGAGTGCGGAACGAAGATCCGAGAGCGGATTCGTGAAGGCAGAGCCGAGGCGGTGATTTCCATCCGGCTACTTCATGGCGCCGAAGTGATCTTCAAGGGTAACGATCTCCTTCTTGGACATCGAAGTCCTTCCTTTATGCATGTGCTTGGAATCCTCCACCAAGAGGTGGATTTGCGGAAGTGATTCCTTTGTTGAGTCTGCATCTAGAGCCGGAAAATGGAGTACGGCATATGCATGCTGTGTGAAGCCCATCTGGACCGGTAGTCTGGATTGGTGATGTTCATGGGTAAACCGGAGATGACTCCGTGGATTTGATGAGATGGAAATGGTTTTCTCTTGTGATGAATGTATGGATGTGATGCTGAATGTGAGGAGGCTTTGGCAAAGCTCCTGGTTGTGATATGATCAATTGGTAACATGCCTGGGGAGCTCGTGATAAACCCGACTGTTACACCACTAGGGTGGGTTGATCTAGTTAGTTAGCGGGATCGATGGGTGGCAATGCTTGGGGAGCCGAGTTAAACCCGGCTTGCTGCACCACATGGGTGGGTCGATCGGACTAGGAGGGGGATCGATGGGTAGACAATGCCTGGGGAGCTTAGATAAACCCGGCTTGCTACACCACATAGTGTGGGTCGGTCTGCTCTGTTTGTGATGCTGTGAGGATAGACCTCTGAGTGGCTTGGGCGGGATGTCGCCAGCCTGCGAGCTGGTGGACTAGGGCCAGTCAACCAACAAGTTAACACCTCGAGAGACAGCGGTGTACGACGGTGGATTCCGGTACGCCAAGAAGGTGCCCTGAGTGCACAGAGCGTTGGTGGACTCCAGTGTTTGTGATGTGATGTGTTTGTTAGTGGAATAAAGAGAATGATCTATCTATGATGTGATTTGGTGATGTTTGCTGATGCTTGATGAGAAAGGAAGCACTGTATACAGGGAAGGAACCACTACCCGGGTAGGGGGTAGGGTCGTTATAATGGTCAGCCAAATGCTGTCCGTTACTTTGTTTTCTGTGTTGGTTTGGATGATGGATTGCAGGTGCTGCGGTTTGGAAAGAATAAGTGGATTGGCTAGCCTGGTGTTCTTAGTCCTTGAAAGCTATGTGAAGAATCATTGTTGGATTTCATGTGTGGCCGGCCTGCGTGCCGATGTACGAAACCATTAATGTGAAAGAGGAACTTGTAAGGCCATAAGGCCAGGGTGTGTGAGTTATATACATTCCTGGTGTTGTTATATATATAAATGTGGTATTTATATATTGGTGGACATTCTGGTTTGATAACAGAAAAATGCTGCGCTAGAATGGAATGTGTTAAGGATACGCATCGATTTTGATTTCCACACGTGATTCCTTCGCTTTGTCTGTGAGATATGGCGTGGGGACCCGGCCGGACCCACCGTTATATGTCATGTGACAGGTGGGGGCGTTACAACAAAAGTGCACTTTTTATTGTAACGCCCCTAGCCGATCCAACGTGACAGCGTCACGGCTCCGCTCTAGGCGACGCTACCGGGCTGCAGCCCAAGCACCCCAACCCCTCTCCCTCCACAGGCGGGTTGTTGGTGGCCACAGCCTCCCTTTGATGAGGCAAACTCGATAGTCAAGCCCGCACTACGGGGACTTCCCAGGAGGTCACCCATCCCAGTACTACTCCAGCCCGAGCACGCTTAACTATGGAGTTCTTTCAACACTCATCACCAATTGAGCTGCAGTTCGACGTCTTGAGCCGGGGCGTGTTTGCGGGACACGGGTGTGTCCTGGTGCACACGGCCAGGAACACGGGCGTGTGCCAAGCCGTGTGCCAGGCCGTGTGAAGTCTCGGGTTGTTTTGGGATTATTTTCGTTGAGGCACACGGCCTCAGACACGGGCGTGTCTGAGGGCGTGTCGGGTACACGGCACGTGACACGGGCGTGTCACGCGGGCGTATACTGGCTGGATTGAGTCGGCTGTCTGCCGCTTAGAGGGACACGGCCTGTGACACGGGCGTGTCACAGGGCGTGTCGGGCCGTGTTAAGGGTGTTTTTGGCCAAATCTGAGCCGTTTGTTTCCCTCTTCCTGGATCCAAGGGCTGGGCTTTGTCCAGGTGTCTAGGAGGCCGAGAATTAGAAGATAAATTCTCTTATCTTCTTCTCCTTCTTCATCTTCATTTTCATTTCAAGAGAGGGGGAAGAAAGGCTAAGGCAAGAGGGAAGGGTGGAGTCTTCCAGCTGCTGTAGGAGCTGCAGAGTGCGGAGCGAAGATCCGAGAGCGGATTCGTGAAGGCAGAGCCGAGGCGGTGATTTCCATCCGGCTACTTCATGGCCCCGAAGCGATCTTCAAGGGTAATGATCTCCTTCTTGGACATCGAAGTCCTTCCTTTATGCATGTGCTTGGAATCCTCCACCAAGAGGTGGATTTGCGGAAGAGATTCCTTTGTTGAGTCTGCATTTAGAGCCGGAAATATGGAGTACGGCATAGGCATGCTGTGTGAAGCCCATCTGGACCGGTAGTCTGGATTGGTGATGTTCATGGGTAAACCGGAGATGACTCCGTGGATTTGATGAGATGCAAATGGTTTTCTCTTGTGATGTATGTATGGATGTGATGTTGACTGTGAGGAGGCTTTGGCAAAGCTCCTGGTTGTGATATGATCAATTGGTAACATGCCTGGGGAGCTCGTGATAAACCCGACTGTTACACCACTAGGGTGGGTTGATCTAGTTAGTTAGCGGGATCGATGGGTGGCAATGCTAGGGGAGCCGAGTTAAACCCGGGTTGCTGCACCACATAGTGTGGGTCGATCGGATTAGGAGGGGGGTCGATGGGTAGACATTGCCTGGGAGCTTAGATAAACCCGGCGTGCTACACACATGTTGTGGGTCGACCTACTCTGGTTGTTGGATGCTGTGAGGGTGTACCTCTGTGTGGTTGGGCGGGATGTCCCAGCTTGCGAGACTGGTGGACTAGGCCGGTCAACCAACAAGTTAAAATCTCGAATCAGCGGTGTATGACTGGTGGATTCCGGTACGCCAAGAAGGTGCCCTGAGTGCACGGAACGTTTGGTGGATTCCAGCGTTTGTGATGTCGTGTGTTTGCTAGTGGGATAAAGGAACTGATATACATATATTGTTGGATGATGCTTGATGATATTGATGAGCACTGTATACAGGGAAGGAACCACTACCCCGGGTAGGGGGTAGGGTCGTTATAATGGGTCAGCCAAAATGCTGACCGTTACTTTGTTTTCTGGTTTGTCTTGGATGATGGATTGCAGGTGCTGCGGTTTGGAAAGAATAAGTGGATTGGCTAGCCTGGTGTTCTTAGTCCTTGAAAGCTATGTGAAGAATCATGGTTGGATTTCATGTGTGGCCGGCCTGCGTGCCGATGTACGAAACCATTGATGTGAAAGAGGAACTTGTAAGGCCATAAGGCCAGGGTGTGTGAGTTGTATACATTCCTGGTGTTGTTATATATATAAATGTGGTATTTATATATTGGTGGACATTCTGGTTTGATAACAGAAAAATGCTGCGCTAGAATGGAATGAGTTAAGGATACGCATCGATTTTGATTTCCACACGTGATTCCTTCGCTTTGCCTGTGAGATATGGCGTGGGGCCCCGACCGGACCCACCGTTATATGTCATGTGACGGGTGGGGGCGTTACAAAGTGGTATCAGAGCATCACATGGGTGGGTCGATCGGACTATGAGGGGGATCGATGGGTAGACAATGCCTGGGGAGCTTAGATAAACCCGGCTTGCTACACCACATAGTGTGGGTCGGTCTGCTCTGTTTGTGATGCTGTGAGGATAGACCTCTGAGTGGCTTGGGCGGGATGTCGCCAGCCTGCGAGCTGGTGGACTAGCGCCGGTCAACCAACAAGTTAACACCTCGAGAGACAGCAGTGTACGACTATGGATTCCGGTACGCCAAGAAGGTGCCCTGAGTGCACGGAGCGTTGGTGGACTCCAGCGTTTGTGATGTGATGTGTTTGTTAGTGGAATAAAGAGAATGATCTATCTATGATGTGATTTGGTGATGTTTGCTGATGCTTGATGAGAAAGGAAGCACTGTATACAGGGAAGGAACCACTACCCCGGGTAGGGGGTAGGGTCGTTATAATGGGTCAGCCAAATGCTGACCATTACTTTGTTTTCTGTGTTGGTTTGGATGATGGATTGCAGGTGCTGCGGTTTGGAAAGAATAAGTGGATTGGCTAGCCTGGTGTTCTTAGTCCTTGAAAGCTATGTGAAGAATCATGGTTGGATTTCATGTGTGGCCGGCCTGCGTGCCGATGTACGAAACCATTGATGTGAAAGAGGAACTTGTAAGGCCATAAGGCCAGGGTGTGTGAGTTGTATACATTCCTGGTGTTGTTATATATATAAATGTGGTATTTATATATTGGTGGAAATTCTGGTTTGATAACAGAAAAATGCTGCGCTAGAATGGAATGAGTTAAGGATACGCATCGATTTTGATTTCCACACGTGATTCCTTCGCTTTGTCTGTGAGATATGGCGTGGGGCCCCGGCCGGACCCACCGTTATATGTCATGTGACAGGTGGGGGCGTTACAAATCCACCTCTATAGCACAGACAAGCGACAGAATTACGTGTGTAAATCAAAATCGATGCGTATCCTTAACTCATTCCATTCTAGCGCAGCATTTTTACTTGTTAACATGAACTCAAACTAGAATGTCCACACTATATAAATACCATATTTATATATCACAAACACCAGGAATGTATACAACTCACACACCCTGGCCTTATGGCCTTACAGGTTCCTCTTTTACACAACAGTCATTTCGTACATCGGCACGCAGGCCGGCCACACATGAAATCCAAACAACACTCTCCGCATGGCCTTCAAGGGCCTCATCAAACTAGCCATTCTTATGTATTTCCAGCCGCAACACCTGCAATTCCACATCCAAGACAAACCAGAAAACAAAGTAACGGTCAGCATTTTGGCTGACCCATTATAACGACCCTACCCCCTACCCGGGATAGTGGTTCCTTCCCTGTATACAGTGCTCATCAATATCATCAAGCATCATCCAACAATATATGTATATCAGTTCCTTTATCCCACTAGCAAACACACGACATCACAAACGCTGGAATCCACCAAACGTTCCGTGCACTCAGGGCACCTTCTTGGCGTACCGGAATCCACCAGTCATACACCGCTGATTCGAGGTTTTAACTTGTTGGTTGACCGGCCCTAGTCCACCAGTCTCGCAAGCTGGCGACATCCCGCCCAACCACACAGAGGTACACCCTCACAGCATCCAACAACCAGAGTAGGTCGACCCACAACATGTGGTGTAGCACGCCGGGTTTATCTAAGCTCCCCAAGCAATGTCTACCCATCGACCCCCCTCCTAATCCGATCGACCCACACTATGTGGTGCAGCAACCCGGTTTAACTCGGCTCCCCTAGCATTGCCACCCATCGATCCCGCTAACTAACTAGATCAACCCACCCTAGTGGTGTGTAACAGTCGGGTTTATCACGAGCTCCCCAGGCATGTTACCAATTGATCATATCACAACCAAGAACTTTGCCAAAGCCTCCTCACAGTCAACATCACATCCATACATTCATCACAAGAGAAAACCATTTGCATCTCATCAAATCCATGGAGTCATCTCCGGTTTACCCATGAACATCACCAATCCAAACTACCGGTCCAGATGGGCTTCACACAGCATGCCTATGCCGTACTCCATATTTCCGGCTCTAAATGCAGACTCAACAAAGGAATCTCTTCCGCAAATCCACCTCTTGGTGGAGGATTCCAAGCACATGCATAAAGGAAGGACCTCGATGTCCAAGAAGGAGATCGTTACCCTTGAAGATCACTTCGGGGCCATGAAGTAGCCGGATGGAAATCACCGCCTCGGCTCTGCCTTCACGATTCCGCTCTCGGATCTTCACTCCGCACTATGCAGCTCCTACAGCAGCTGGAAGACTCCTCCCTTACCTCTTGCCTTAGCCTTTCTTCCCCCTCTCTTGAAATGCAAATGAAGATGAAGAAGGAGAAGAAGATAAGAGAATTTATCTTCTAATTCTCGGCCTCTTAGACACCTGGACAAAGCCCAGCCCTTGGATCCAGGAAGAGGGAAACAAACGGCTCAGATTTGGCCAAAAAAACCCTGAACACGGCCCGACACGCCCTGTGACACGCCCGTGTCACAGGTCGTGTCCCTCTAAGCGGCAGACAACCGACTCAATCCATCCAGTACATGCCCGCGTGACACGCCCGTGTCACGTGCCGTGTACCCGACACGCCCTCAGACACGCCCTCACAAAATCACGATCGGCAAGAGGGAAAGGGGATTCCCCCTCTCTTGAAATGAAAATGAAGATGAAGAAGGAGAAGAAGATAAGAGAATTTATCTTCTAATTCTCGGCCTCTAGACACCTGGACAAAGCCCAGCCCTTGGATCCAGGAAGAGGGAAACAAACGGCTCAGATCTGGTCAGAAAAGCTAAAAACACGGCCTGACACGCCCTGTGACACGGCCGTGTCACAGGCCGCGTCCCTCTAAGCGGCAGACAACCGACTCAATCCAGCCAGTACATGCCCACGTGACACGCCCGTGTCACGTGCCGTGTACCCGACACGCCCACAGACACGCCCATGTCTGAGGCCGTGTGCCTCAACGTTTGTTTCCCTCTTCCTGGATCCAAGGGCTGGGCTTTGTCCAGGTGTCTAGGAGGCCGAGAATTAGAAGATAAATTCTCTTATCTTCTTCTCCTTCTTCATCTTCATTTTCATTTCAAGAGAGGGGGAAGAAAGGCTAAGGCAAGAGGGAAGGGAGGAGTCTTCCAGCTGCTGTAGGAGCTGCAGAGTGCGGAGCGAAGATCCGAGAGCGGATTCGTGAAGGCACAGCCGAGGCGGTGATTTCCATCCGGCTACTTCATGGCGCCGAAGCGATCTTCAAGGGTAACGATCTCCTTCTTGGACATCGAAGTCCTTCCTCTATACATGTGCTTGGAATCCTCCACCAAGAGGTGGATCGCGGAAGTGCTTCCTTGTTGTGTCTCCATTTAGAGCCGGAAATATAGAGTACGACGTCGGCATGCTGTGTGAAGCCCATCCGGACCGGTAGTCTGGATTGGTGATGTTCATGGGTAAACCGGAGAGGCCTCCGTGTCACAGGCCATGTCCCTCTAAGCGGCAGACAACCGACTCAATCCAGCCAGTACACGCCCGCGTGACACGCCCGTGTCACGTGCCGTGTACCCGACACGCCCTCAGACACGCCCGTGTCTGAGGCCGTGTGCCTCAACGAAAATAATCCCAAAACAACCCGAGACTTCACACGGCCTGGCACACGGCTTGGCACACGCCCGTGTTCCTGGCCGTGTGCACCAGGACACACCCGTGTCCCGCAAACACGCCCCGGCTCAAGACGTCGAGCTGAGTTCGACGCCCACTGACACGCCCTGTGACATGCCCGTGTCACAGGCCGTGTCCTCACTGGAAACTCGATACTCGACGATCGGCGAGTAACAGTCGTCGAGCACACGACACGGCTTTCGACACGGCCGTGTCCTGGGCCGTGTGCCCCCTCTTGACGATGTCGAACGAAAATCATCGACACCAAGCCCGATCGTCGACACAATCTCGACACGCCCTGCGACACGCCCGTGTCGCAGGCCGTGTCAGCTGACACGCCCTGGGACACGCCCGTGTCCCAGGCCGTGTCACCCAAAAATCCTGTTTTCAGAAAATTGGCCTGTTACAATCCTCCCCTCCTTCAAATAATTTCGTCCTCGAAATTTGACTCCAAACAGCCAATTAGTCACAACATCACAAAATCATACACCCCAATCCTCCGCACACACTAACAAACAGACAACACAACAAATATCCCTAACTTCCACTTGTGCACATTCAGCCACATAAGACCTCAAAACAAAACAACATGATTGATTTATCTCCTCACAATCACAAGTGCACCAAACTGGTATAGCGATCTACAACTATATATAAACATCATTTACATACACCAAGATGGATGATTCATCAAGTTCTGATTCAGTCAAAAGTAATTCACAGCACACTCACTTCCGCTCAGCCTCCCGATTTTGAAATTCACGATTTAACAATAAATGAAACGCTCGAGGCTGAATTTCACCAACTGAGCTTTGCGGCTCTTGCAGTTCCATAGCATGCAAGCGAGGTTGCGTCCGGAGTGCAGAGGATTCAACCACTGCTTTTCTCTTTTCTTCATATGACGCACCTATCTTTTTCTCACTCCCTGGAGGGGCATTTCGAAAAAATCTTGCTATATGTCCTTGCTGCCCGCATTTATAGCATATACGTGTATCCACACGTCCTGACCCATAAGTCGCCCCTGAAGAAACAGTCGACGGAGCTGATTCCGCCGGCCTAAATCTTTTCTTCTCTTGTCGTCGAAACTCCGATTGATCCAACTGCGACACTTTCAATTCTGACTTTTCCACTACCAGTCGCTTATTAGCTTGCACTCGCTTCATATCTTTCTCCAAGGCACGGGCTGTATCGACTAATGCTTGGAAGCCTTGGCTCACGGAACTCGAAAGTGCCAACCTCAATTCATCCCGCAATCCTTCATAAAACCGATTCGTCTTTCGTGCTTCCTCCGCAAAGTTCGATCCCGCATATCTCCCCAATCTTGTAAACTCATGCAGGTAGGTATCAATATCTCGCTCACCCTGCACCAAACGGAGAAACTCATTTTCCATCGCAATCCTCTGCGATACCGGCACATACTTGGCTAAAACTATTCGGGAGAATTCATCCATAGAAACCTCCGTTAAACCTCGACCTGCCAAGTGATGTACTTCAATCTCATCCCACCACAATCTCGCATCGCCCTCCAACAGAAAAGTGGCCAACATCACTTTCTGTTCCTCGACCGTCCGGATTGCGGTCAGGATCCTTTTGACCCTTGCCAACCAATCTTCCGCCTGCGTTGGGGAAAGCGCTCCACCAAACGTCGGTGGATGAAAGTGCATAAAACGTGTCAATGACTCGTCACTTGCTTGCGCCTCCACCACCACTGCAGCATGCTCTTGCCTTACACCAGGCCTTGCCTGTCCAGTAGGTTGTGCTTTTAACACTGCAAGCACTGTCTCCGTCACCACCCGTATGGCTTCTGCCGAGGGAGGCATAGGCGCTTCCACGGGTGCTGCACTCTCATCAGACCGCTGGGGCTCAGACGGCCCAGCTCCATCCCTCGCCACCTATCAATGTACAGAACACCATTAATCCTTCCAAATCATAACGGTACTGATACATTGACTACACACTCACGCACATCATGTGCATGACATACATTCCTAGTGGACATTCATGAGTTCAATTATGTTCTCTCCTCCCAAACAATCTAAACCTGGATTTGATACCACTTTGTAACGCCCCCACCTGTCACATGACATATAACGGTGGGTCCGGCCGGGGCCCCACGCCATATCTCACAGACAAAGCGAAGGAATCACGTGTGGAAATCAAAATCGATGCGTATCCTTAACTCATTCCATTCTAGCGCAGCATTTTTCTGTTATCAAACCAGAATGTCCACCAATATATAAATACCACATTTATATATATAACAACACCAGGAATGTATACAACTCACACACCCTGGCCTTATGGCCTTACAAGTTCCTCTTTCACATCAATGGTTTCGTACATCGGCACGCAGGCCGGCCACACATGAAATCCAAACAACACTCTCCGCATGGCCTTCAAGGGCCTCATCAAGCTAGCCATTCTTATGCATTTCCAGCCGCAACACCTGCAATTCCACATCCAAGACAAACCAGAAAACAAAGTAACGGTCAGCATTTGGCTGACCCATTATAACGACCCTACCCCCTACCCGGGGTAGTGGTTCCTTCCCTGTATACAGTGCTTTCTTTCTCATCAAGCATCAGCAAACATCACCAAATCACATCATAGATAGATCATTCTCTTTATTCCACTAACAAACACATCACATCACAAACGCTGGAGTCCACCAACGCTCCGTGCACTCAGGGCACCTTCTTGGCGTACCGGAATCCACCAGTCATACACCGCCGATCCGAGGTTTTTAACTTGTTGGTTGACTGGCCCTAGTCCACCAATCTCGCAAGCTGGCGACATCCTGCCCAAACCACACAGAGGTACAACCTCACAGCAACAACCAGAGTAGGTCGACCCACAACATGTAGTGTAGCACGCCGGGTTTATCCAAGCTCCCCAGGCAATGTCTACCCATCGACCCCCCTCCTAATCCGATCGACCCACACTATGTGGTGTAGCAACCCGGGTTTAACTCGGCTCCCCTAGCATTGCCACCCATCGATCCCGCTAACTAACTAGATCAACCCACCCTAGTGGTGTAACAGTCGGGTTTATCACGAGCTCCCCAGGCATGTTACCAATTGATCATATCACAACCAGGAGCTTTGCCAAAGCCTCCTCACATTCAGCATCACATCCATACATTCATCACAAGAGAAAACCATTTCCATCTCATCAAATCCACGGAGTCATCTCCGGTTTACCCATGAACATCACCAATCCAGACTACCGGTCCAGATGGGCTTCACACATCATGCCTATGCCGTACTCCATTTTCCGGCTCTAGATGCAGACTCAACAAAGGAATCACTTCCGCAAATCCACCTCTTGGTGGAGGATTCCAAGAACATGCATAAAGGAAGGACTTCGATGTCCAAGAAGGAGATCATTAGGGATGTTTGTTGTGCTGTCTGTTTGTTAGTGTGTGCGGAGGATTGGGGTGTATGATTTTGTGATGTTGTGACTAATTGGCTGTTTGAAGTCAAATTTCGAGGACGAAATTATTTGAAGGAGGGGAGGATTGTAACAGGCCAATTTTCTGAAAACAGGATTTTTGGGTGACACGGCCTGGGACACGGGCGTGTCCCAGGACGTGTCAGCTGACACGGCCTGCGACACGGGTGTGTCGCAGGGCGTGTCGAGATTGTGTCGACGATCGGGCTTGGTGTCGACGATTTTCGTTCGACATCGTCAAGAGGGGGCACACGGCCCAGGACACGGCCGTGTCGAAAGCCGTGTCGTGTGCTCGACGACTGTTACTCGCCGATCGTCGAGTATCGAGTTTCCAGTGAGGACACGGCCTGTGACACGGGCATGTCACAGGGCGTGTCAGTGGGCGTCGAACTCAGCTCGACGTCTTGAGCCGGGGCGTGTTTGCGGGACACGGGTGTGTCCTGGTGCACACGGCCAGGAACACGGGCGTGTGCCAAGCCGTGTGCCAGGCCGTGTGAAGTCTCGGGTTGTTTTGGGATTATTTTCGTCGAGGCACACGGCCTCAGACACGGGCGTGTCGGGTACACGGCACGTGACACGGGCGTGTCACGCGGGCGTGTACTGGCTGGATTGAGTCGGTTGTCTGCCGCTTAGAGGGACACGGCCTGTGACACGGGCGTGTCACAGGGCGTGTCGGGCCGTGTTCAGGGTTTTTTTGGCCAAATCTGAGCCGTTTGTTTCCCTCTTCCTGGATCCAAGGGCTGGGCTTTGTCCAGGTGTCTAGGAGGCCGAGAATTAGAAGATAAATTCTCTTATCTTCTTCTCCTTCTTCATCTTCATTTTCATTTCAAGAGAGGGGGAAGAAAGGCTAAGGCAAGAGGGAAGGGAGGAGTCTTCCAGCTGCTGTAGGAGCTGCAGAGTGCGGAGCGAAGATCCTAGAGTGGTATTTGTATATTGGTGGACGGATTCGTGAAGGCAGAGCCGAGGCGGTGATTTCCATCCGGCTACTTCATGGCGCCGAAGCGATCTTCAAGGGTAACGATCTCCTTCTTGGACATCGAAGTCCTTCCTCTATACATGTGCTTGGAATCCTCCACCAAGAGGTGGATCGCGGAAGTGATTCCTTGAGGCAGAGCCGAGGCGGTTGTGTCTGCATTTAGAGCCGGAAATATAGAGTACGGCGTAGGCATGCTGTGTGAAGCCCATCCGGACCGGTAGTCTGGATTGGTGATGTTCATGGGTAAACCGGAGAAGACTCCGTGGCTTTGATGATGTGCAAAACAGATTTCTGTTGTGATGAATGTATGGATGTGATGATTGTGAGGAGGCTTTGGTGAAGCTCCTGGATATGAGATGATCAATTGGTAGCACGCCTGGTTAGTGCGAGATACGCCCGGTTTTTGTTACACCACTAGGGTGGGTTGATCTAGTTAAGGTAGGATCGATGGGTGGCGATGCTTGGGGAGCCGAGTTAAACCCGGCTTGCTGCACCACATGGGTGGGTCGATCGGACTAGGAGGGGGATCGATGGGTAGACAATGCCTGGGGAGCTTAGATAAACCCGGCTTGCTACACCACATAGTGTGGGTCGGTCTGCTCTGTTTGTGATGCTGTGAGGATAGACCTCTGAGTGGCTTGGGCGGGATGTCGCCAGCCTGCGAGCTGGTGGACTAGGGCCGGTCAACCAACAAGTTAACACCTCGAGAGACAGCGGTGTACGACGGTGGATTCCGGTACGCCAAGAAGGTGCCCTGAGTGCACAGAGCGTTGGTGGACTCCAGCGTTAGTGATGTGATGTGTTTGTTAGTGGAATAAAGAGAATGATCTATCTATGATGTGATTTGGTGATGTTTACTGATGCTTGATGAGAAAGGAAGCACTGTATACAGGGAAGGAACCACTACCCCGGGTAGGGGGTAGGGTCGTTATAATGGGTCAGCCAAATGCTGACCGTTACTTTGTTTTCTGTGTTGGTTTGGATGATGGATTGCAGGTGCTGCGGTTTGGAAAGAATAAGTGGATTGGCTAGCCTGGTGTTCTTAGTCCTTGAAAGCTATGTGAAGAATCATGGTTGGATTTCATGTGTGGCCGGCCTGCGTGCCGATGTACGAAACCATTGATGTGAAAGAGGAACTTGTAAGGCCATAAGGCCAGGGTGTGTGAGTTGTATACATTCCTGGTGTTGTTATATATATAAATGTGGTATTTATATATTGGTGGACATTTTGGTTTGATAACAGAAAAATGCTGCGCTAGAATGGAATGAGTTAAGGATACACATCGATTTTGATTTCCACACGTGATTCCTTCGCTTTGTCTGTGAGATATGGCGTGGGGCCCCGGCCGGACCCACAAGTAATTCTTTCGCCTGTCTGTGCTATATGGCGTGGGGCCCCGGCCGGACCCACCGTTATATGTCATGTGACGGGTGGGGGCGTTACAAAGTGGTATCAGAGCCAGGTTACAATCCGGGTTTAATTATTCAAATTTGTAACACCCCACCCGTCACATGCCATATAACAGTGGGTCCGGCCGGGGCCCCACGCCATATAGCACAGACAAGCGACGGAATTACGTGTGGAAATCAAAATCTATACGTATCCTTAACTCATTCCATTCGAGCGCAGCATTTTTACTTGTTAACATGAACTCAAACTAGAATGTCCACACTATATAAATACCATATTTATATATCACAAACACCAGGAATGTATACAACTCACACACCCTGGCCTTATGGCCTTACAGGTTCCTCTTTTACACAACAGTCATTTCGTACATCGGCACGCAGGCCGGCCACACATGAAATCCAAACAACACTCTCCGCATGGCCTTCAAGGGCCTCATCAAGCTAGCCATTATTATGCATTTCCAGCCTTAACACCTGCAATTCCACATCCAAGACAAACCAGAAAACAAAGTAACGGTCAGCATTTTGGCTGACCCATTATAACGACCCTACCCCCTACCCGGGGTAGTGGTTCCTTCCCTGTATACAGTGCTCATCAATATCATCAAGCATCATCCAACAATATATGTATATCAGTTCCTTTATCCCACTAGCAAACACACGACATCACAAACGCTGGAATCCACCAAACGTTCCGTGCACTCAGGGCACCTTCTTGGCGTACCGGAATCCACCAGTCATACACCGCTGATTCGAGGTTTTAACTTGTTGGTTGACCGGCCCTAGTCCACCAGTCTCGCAAGCTGGCGACATCCCGCCCAACCACACAGAGGTACACCCTCACAGCATCCAACAACCAGTGTAGGTCGACCCACAACATGTGGTGTAGCACGCCAAGTTTATCTAAGCTCCCCAGGCAATGTCTACCCATCGACCCCCCTCCTAATCCGATCGACCCACACTATGTGGTGCAGCAACCCGGGTTTAACTCGGCTCCCCTAGCATTGCCACCCATCGATCCCGCTAACTAACTAGATCAACCCACCCTAGTGGTGTAACAGTCGGGTTTATCACGAGCTCCCCAGGCATGTTACCAATTGATCATATCACAACCAGGAGCTTTGCCAAAGCCTCCTCACAGTCAACATCACATCCATACATTCATCACAAGAGAAAACCATTTGCATCTCATCAAATCCACGGAGTCATCTCCGGTTTACCCATGAACATCACCAATCCAGACTACCGGTCCAGATGGGCTTCACACAGCATGCCTATGCCGTACTCCATATTTCCGGCTCTAAATGCAGACTCAACAAAGGAATCTCTTCCGCAAATCCACCTCTTGGTGGAGGATTCCAAGCACATGCATAAAGGAAGGACTTCGATGTCCAAGAAGGAGATCGTTACCCTTGAAGATCGCTTCGGCGCCATGAAGTAGCCGGATGGAAATCACCGCCTCGGCTCTGCCTTCACGAATCCGCTCTCGGATCTTCGCTCCGCACTCTGCAGCTCCTACAGCAGCTGGAAGACTCCTCCCTTCCCTCTTGCCTTAGCCTTTCTTCCCCCAAGTGGACTAGGGCCGGTCAACCAACAAGTTAACACCTCGAGAGACAGCGGTGTACGACGGTGGATTCCGGTACGCCAAGAAGGTGCCCTGAGTGCACGGAGCGTTGGTGGACTCCAGCGTTTGTGATGTGATGTGTTTGTTAGTGGAATAAAGAGAATGATCTATCTATGATGTGATTTGGTGATGTTTGCTGATGCTTGATGAGAAAGGAAGCACTGTATACAGGGAAGGAACCACTACCCCGGGTAGGGGGTAGGGTCGTTATAATGGGTCAGCCAAATGCTGACCGTTACTTTGTTTTCTGTGTTGGTTTGGATGATGGATTGCAGGTGCTGCGGTTTGGAAAGAATAAGTGGATTGGCTAGCCTGGTGTTCTTAGTCCTTGAAAGCTATGTGAAGAATCATGGTTGGATTTCATGTGTGGCCGGCCTGCGTGCCGATGTACGAAACCATTGATGTGAAAGAGGAACTTGTAAGGCCATAAGGCCAGGGTGTGTGAGTTGTATACATTCCTGGTGTTGTTATATATATAAATGTGGTATTTATATATTGGTGGACATTCTGGTTTGATAACAGAAAAATGCTGCGCTAGAATGGAATGAGTTAAGGTTACGCATCGATTTTGATTTCCACACGTGATTCCTTCGCTTTGTCTGTGAGATATGGCGTGGGGCCCCGACCAGACCCACCGTTACATGTCATGTGACAGGTGGGGGCGTTACAAAGTGGTATCAGAATCTATGCGGTGGGGCCCCCATAGATATGGCGTGGGGCCCCGGCCGGACCCCCACCCGTCACATGCCATATAACAGTGGGTCCGGCCGGGGCCCCACGCCATATAGCACAGACAAGCGACGGAATTACGTGTGGAAATCAAAATCTATGCGTATCCTTAACTCATTCCATTCGAGCGCAGCATTTTTACTTGTTAACATGAACTCAAACTAGAATGTCCACACTATATAAATACCATATTTATATATCACAAACACCAGGAATGTATACAACTCACACACCCTGGCCTTATGGCCTTACAGGTTCCTCTTTTACACAACAGTCATTTCGTACATCGGCACGCAGGCCGGCCACACATGAAATCCAAACAACACTCTCCGCATGGCCTTCAAGGGCCTCATCAAGCTAGCCATTATTATGCATTTCCAGCCTTAACACCTGCAATTCCACATCCAAGACAAACCAGAAAACAAAGTAACGGTCAGCATTTTGGCTGACCCATTATAACGACCCTACCCCCTACCCGTCACATGCCATATAACAGGGCCGTGTCTCTCTAAGCGGCAGACAACCGACTCAATCCAACCAGTACACGGCCGTGTGACACGCCCGTGTCACGTGCCGTGTACCCGACACGCCCTCAGACACGCCCGTGTCTGAGGCCGTGTACCCCAACGAAAATAATCCCAAACCAACCCGAGACTTCACACGGCCTGGCACACGGCCTGGTACACGCCCGTGTTCAGGGCTGTGTGCACCAGGACACACCCGTGTCCCGCAAACACGCCCTAGCTCGAACCGTCGAGTTGAGCTCGACGACCACGGACACGCCCTGTGACACGCCCGTGTCACAGGCCGTGTCCTCTCGACACTCGACACTCGACGATCGTCGAGATAAATTCATCGACATCACGGTCGATCGTCGACACGGCCCCGACACGCCCTGCGACACGCCCGTGTCACAGGCCGTGTCCGCTGTGTCGACCCCAAATTTCGTCGACTGCCTGACTCGACACTACCCAGGCCTGACATGCCCTGGGACACGCCCGTGTCCCAGGCCGTGTCACCCAAGCCTGAACCCGATTTTGCTCAAAATGCTCCGCTTGACTTCGGGGTGTTACAGGCGGTCTGTGTTTTGGTGTTTGGCGGACGGGGGTTTGCATCCGCCATGCTCGCATTGGCCTTTGATGGTTTTGGACTTGGTCACACCTTGTGCCAAGTTCATGGTGTCCGCCGCATCCGCCAAGTCCGCTGTGACCGGGCGGACTGTTGCTATCTGCCTTTGGTCGTGGACTTGTGGCGGATTGAGGTTTGAGTCTTGCGGACTGCCTCGGGTTGGTGCGGATAGCCTTTGAAGGAGGATTGCTATCCTGCAGTGGTTGGAGCTTTGCGGGCTGATGCCTTGTCCGCATAGCTTGGGCAAACTGGAGAGGGTTCTCCAATGTTTGCCTTGCTCCTGGCGGTTTTCCTTGGTATCCGGCTAAGTCCTTGCAGACTCGGCGGACGGCATTTTGCTATCGCGCGGGCTGGGGTGGTGTCGCTATCTCTTGGGCGGTGACCACACTCCTCACCTTGCCTATAAATAGGACCCCCCTGGCACATCTACAGTAACCTATATAACTTGAGTGAACAGTAAGTTGGGTTGAGCGAAGTGCCGCGGTCTCAGTTTGTCAGTCCGCGCGGATTGTTTCAGTGCTGACGTTTGCTGTGTGCAGGTCGCGCGGGTAGCTTCAAGGAGCCAGGAGTTTGGCTGTGACTTCGGTCAAGTACTTGGAAGTGTGCGGTCTCTGCGGACTCAGTAGGAGGTCGCTCTGCGGCTTGTCAGTTCTGTTTCATCTTTGCCAGCTTCAATGACCTGTCCGCCGGCTTCAGGCGGGTAGGGGTGTTCCTCAGTTCAGGTTCAGCAGGAGACGAATAATGGTGTGTCCGCGCGGCCTCGCGGCTTCGGCGGACTCCGTGGCTATTCGGCGGACTGCAGCTAAGTGAGGGCGAGCTCAGCGGACTCGGCGACCTCAGCGACCTTGCGGTCTCGGCGGACTCCGGTGCTATCCGCCCGGCTTGTTTTCTTTGATGCTTTCTTTTTACAGCTGTTATACTAGCGAAATCATGTCTCACTATGTATGCCTCGTGTTGTAAAGAAGTGAATGTATAAAAGAACTGCTTGTGCTTCCATTGTTTGTTGGGATTAACCTTTGTTCCTCGGTTTTCCGTTGGTTCAACGTGAGAACTGGGTAGTTCCGAAGATATTAATTTGGCGTTTAGGCTATCTTGCTGACCACGTTTAGAAAATTTAACATGGTATCAAAGCCAGGTTCAGTTGCGTGAGCGGAAGTCAGCCAGTGTTGTTACTCAGTGATTGAGTGGTGATCAACCCGTGTTGTTGCTCGGAGCTTCTGAAAGGTTGCCAACAGGTGTTGCAATGGAAGGGGGCTTTGCAAGAGGTCTGGCCATTGAACTCTTAACGCCGACTAACTTCAAGAAGTGGAAGTCGTGCATGAAGAGTTATCTTCTTGGCGAGGAGCTGTGGGAAGTCGTCGGTGGTGACGACAGACAGGAAGTTACTGCTGCATTCGGTACTGCTGAGCATGTTAGGCTCTGGAGAAGAACAAATGCTAAGGCGGAGTTCATTCTGAAGAGAGCCGTGTCTCCGGAACTGTTTGATCACATCGTTGGGTGTGAGTCGGCTGCTGATATTTGGACAACCATTGATGAGTTGTTCAATAGGAAGAATGTGGCGCGGCTTCAGTTCCTGGAGAATGAGTTGGCCAGGGCAACTCAGGGAGACCTTTCCATCTCCAAGTACTTCTTAAAGATGAAGAGCTTGTGTGCTGAGCTGTCGGCACTGGATCCTGATGAGACTATCTCTAAGGCAAAGATAAAAATGCACATTATCCGCGGCTTGCGGAAGGAGTATGTGGCCTTTGCAACATCTGTTCAAGGGTGGGCTACTCAGCCGTCTTTGCTGGAGCTGGAGAATCTGCTTGCATCGCAGGAGAGCTTGGCAAGGCAGATGGCTGGAGTGAACCTGAATAAGGAAGGCAGCGAAGCTCTCTTCTCAGGTAAGAAGAAAGGATGGGAAGGGAAGAAAAAGAAGAAGGTGCAGGCTGCTGGTAAGAAGGAGACTTCAACTTCATATCCGCCGGAGAGGAGCAATGCTCCTAAGGATTGGAAGAAGAACCTGAAGCGCTACCGGTGTCATCAGCGAGGGCACTTCAAGCGGGACTTCAAGGTCAAACTGCAGCCTGGGCATGCTGCGGAAAAGGAGGAAGCTTGCTCGAGAAGTGAAGAAGCAGGATGGGGCAGAGCTTTTATGACGGGCACTTGTGTTCGGGCCCTGTCTACTGAGGACTTCAACAGTGAGTGGATCGTGGACTCCGGGTGTGGGCATCACCTCACCGGAGACAAATCGAAGTTCACCTCCATGCAGGCTTACTCAGGTAATGAAGCTATTATCACTGCTGATAATACTGTTTATGCAGTAGAGAAAGAGGGGGTCGTGTCTTTGGGTAGTGATCAGGGGCCACTCATGTTAAGGAGTGTGTATCACGTGCCGGGCATGAAGAAGAACCTCTTCTCGGTGACCAATGCGGTGGACGCTGGGTATCATGTTCTGTTTGGGCCAACAGACGTGAGGTTCCTTCGCAACGTATCAGCGGTTAAGGCTGATGTTGCTCATGTTGGGAGGAGGGTGAAGAACTTGTTTGTTCTTTCCACCAATGCTTATGTTGATAGAATGAGGGCCAATGATAGTACTGCTATCTGGCATGAGAGGCTGGGGCATGTTGGCATGGACAAGCTAAAGGCGATAGCTAGTAGAAGTTTGGTGAGGGGGTTGCCGAAGTTGTCCTCCTTTGGTGATGGACATGTTTGCGCGGGCTGTCAATACGGTAAGGCACATCGCCTTCCGTTTGATAAATCACAAACAAGGAGCAAGAAACCATTGGAGTGTATTCATGGCGACCTGATGGGACCGACAGTTACTGCCAGCCTTGGTGGAAGCAGATACATGCTTGTCTTGGTTGATGACTACTCAAGGTATACTTGGGTGTACTTCTTAAAGGAGAAGTCGGAAACCTTCTGTTTGTTCGTGGAGTTCAAGGAGTTTGTAGAAGACCGGCTTGGCTTGCGGATTAAGAAGCTTAGAACTGATAACAGGGGTGAATTTGTTTCCTCCGAGTTTTCTAACTTCTGTAGGAAGCACGGGATCCAACGGGAGCTTACTTGTGTTCACACTCCACAACAAAATGGGGTAGCAGAGCGGAAGATCCGTCATCTGACGGAGACCTGCAAATGCTGGCTTCATGCGAAAGATATCCCAAGGTCCTTTTGGGCGGAGGGAATGTCTTGTGCTGCTTATGTTATCAACCGGATGCCACTCAGCCCTATCAACATGAAGACTCCTATTGAGCTATTGCTGAAGGAAAAGCCGAGTGTGAGACACCTTAGGGTGTTCGGTTCAACTTGCTACGTGCATGTCCCGGATGCTTCACAGACAAAGCTAGATGCGAAGGCAAGGAAACTTGTCTTTGTTGGCTATGATGAGCGGAAGAAGGGATGGAAATGCATGGACCCTATGACGAAGAAGTTCGTGGTATCAAGAGACGTTGTCTTTGACGAGCTGACGTCATATGGAGGTGGCTCGGCGGAGCTAACCTGAAAGGGGAAACTAGATCAGATATACTCTAGAGGGGGGGGGGGTGAATAGAGTATATGGTGCTTTTAAAACACAAAGAAAAACTTTTGCAAAGCTTTACAACAATTGTTGTAATGAGTGTAAGCAGGGAAGCAGAAATAAAACTAATCACAAAACCAAGCTATGCAGAAACTAAGCACAAGAAAATCTAGGCCAGAAACAAAAAGAAAACATGCAAAACCAGATGACACAAGGAATTATAGCGGTTCCCCAAACTTGGGTACATCCACTCTTCTACCACCCTAGGTAGGAATCCACTGCAGGATGAGTTGATCAGGTGTCCTGGGCACCAATGAGCTTTTGATAAGGTGCTCAAAAACCAAAACAGATTTTTTGATCAGGTGTCTTGCCACCAATGAGCTTTTGACAAGGTGCTCAAAAACCAGATTCAAACTTTTGAAGGGAGTTTGAAAAACCCTTTACAGAGTGGGGGTGAGAGAGTGATGGCAGTCTTCTCTTTCTCAATCAACTGAGAAGACTATGTGGATTGATGTCAAAGCTCCCCCTGAATCCTTGAAATCTTCAGGAAGAAGAGCTTTGCTGAGGGTGATAGGCCTTCAAAGGTAGAACTCCAGCAAGAGATGATTTCAGTAATGACTGAAATGTTGAGTGTCTGGAGTCTTGAAATGATGTTGGCCTTGAACACTTTGAGAGCTGAAGAGATCTGAAGATTGTTTGAAAGCTTGATCTCTTTTTGATGAGTGTTCTTCAGAATTCTTGTTGACAGAATATTTTCAAGGAGTCTCTGTGTACTGAGTTGTGTCCTATTCTTGTCAATCTCTCTTTTTGTTCTTATCTATTCTCTGTCTTGATTCAAAAACATTCTCTATTTTATTCTCTGAGCCAGAATAGAATATCACTCTGTGAAAGATAGCCGTTGGTCTGTATTGATTACAGCCTTAATTGCATAATTTATTCTGAAGGAAAGTCCACTGAATTGTTCCTTGAAAAATCCCTTGAAACTTGCTCCAGAAGTAAATGAAAACGGCTGGCAGATCTTCTGAATTAAATGCAGAATAACTTCTATCTGATTTAAATTTGAATTCTGAAAGATAACTGATATCGTCGAACTGAGCTCTGCTATCGTCGAGCTGAGCTCAGCGAACTGGAAAATGCAAGCAGTAAAGAAATCGTCGATCTGAGCTCAAAGATCGTCGAACTGAGCTCAGAGATAAGGATCCAGTGCAGAGTCAAAAATCGTCGACCTGAGCTCACCGATCGTCGAATGGAGTTCGACGATATTGCGAAGTTGAGCTCAGCGATCGTCGAGTGGAGCTCGACGATATTATGAGGTTGAGCTCAGCGATCGTCAATTGGAGCTTCGACGATCTGTTGAAGTTGAGCTAGACGATCGTCGACCGGAGTTCGACGAATCGTCGTGCTGAGCTCGACGATTGGACTTAGTCTCCAGAAAAACTTGGTCTTCAGGGCAGCTTCCAAACCTAGACTTCTAACCCTTAGACTCAATTCTAATTGACCTATTAAGCTATACAGAAGGTCAAACACAGATTCCTAGAGACATAGTGATCCTGACCCAAATTAGTAATAGGGTGTTCCAACAATCTCCCCCTATTTGGGTTAGGATTACTATTTACAGTTTTTGAAAAATCAAATAACAACATACAATCAAAAATGCATAAAAACAATAGCAGCTAGTCATTGCAGAACCATCACAGAGATATATATATATATGTCATCCAGATATCAGTCAGAAAAACCAAGGATTGTCACCTTACAGAATTACTTTTTCTCTTTGCTTTTTACCAACTTGATTTCTCTGTTAGGGTTCAATGCTTCCTTGTTGGACCTAGTATCATCAGCTGCTCCCAAATATGTTTGCTTTGATGTCCTGGGAACCACTGCAGCTGGATGCAACTCCATGTACCTGTCTGCATCAAAAAATTTACTGGAGGCATATCTTTCTAGTTCTTTCTGTCTTTGTTCTGACATTGTAGATATATTAGAGGTGTCTAGGCCTTGCTCTCTGGCTTTCTTTATCTGATCTAAAGCAGCCAACTCCTTCATTCTAGCAGTCCAAGCAACAGGATTCTTCTCAGGGTCCTCAAATGGAATAGGTGGCTCATACCTGTTGGAAGAAGTATCTTGAGGAGTCCTGGCAGTCACAGTTTCTTTGAGCTTGTAGGGAAATGGACCAGAAGATGTATCAGAAGGAACATGTCCTCCCCTGGAATAAGGGTGCTGCCTGGAATGCCCTTTAGAATATACTTGAGTCTCTCTTTGATTTCCCCTATATCCTCCCCTTCTAGAGTAAGAGCCCCTAGACTGGCTTTCCCTTTGATATGTTCTAGCATGGGGTTGGTAGGGAGCCTGGCTTCTAGATGGGGCTGAGCTTGCAGAGCTGCCACCTGCACCTGTATCAGGTGGAGGTGGTGGAGGAGGATGAGGGTGCTTGGACTGGGTGGAACCTTTCTCATACTTCCTTTTCTTCTTCATTTCCTTTAACTGATTTTTAGAGAACTGCATCCAATGTTCAGTAATTGGGCAGTTGTGCAGAATATAGTAGGGAACATCATTGTCATCTCTAACTTTGGCAGGTGGAATCCTTTTCATTGCCTTACTTCTTGCCTTCCTTTTCCTTGCAATGGTGGCAGAAGAATCATCAGAGGCAGTGTTGTAGTCATCAGATTCAGAGCTTTGAGCATCATATAAAGCATCAATCCTTTTCATCAAATCTTCTTTTAGTTGAACAGCAGCAGATGGGGCAGAAGCAAAAGCAGAAGGAGCAACAGAGACAGATACATCAGCAGATGTAACAATTGATACAGGAGCAGCAGTAGAAGCAACACTGGTTATTTCAGGAATTATGGCAGCAGCAGGTTCAGAAACAACAACAACATCTACAGCAGGCTCAAAAACAACAGCCTCTGTCATCAGAGAATCCTGGGAAATGGGCTCATCAGAAACAATTTGATTTTCAGCAGTAGTTGGAACATTTTCTTCAGCAGCAGCAAGAACAATTTCAGAAGCAGATTCAGCCTTTTCTTTATCAGCAGCAGCAGCAGTCATCACTGAGAGTACAAAGGATGAAAGAATGTTGGGGTCACAGCCAGAGAAGGGCACCATAGCCTTGGACAGATCTTCTGAGGGCTGGACAGCAATAGCTTCTGGAAGGTAGCTGTAATATGCAGTATCAAATGCAGATAGCAAAGACCTTAGGTCTATTGCTAAGACTGGAGTAGCAGCAGCAACTGGAGCAGAAGAGGCAGCAGACACAGGAGCAGCAGCAGCAGCAGCAGCATGAAGGCTGGCTTCATAGGGCATCTCCCCCTGCCTGGATACAGATACCTCTGTATCAAGGCAAACTGCTGGTGGGGCTGCTTGAGGAAGGAGAGAAGAAAGCCTGGCAGAGAGGGCTGCCACTGACAAGTGTAGAGGAGCCAAAGAGGTCTCCAAGAGAAGGGAGAGCCTGGGGGCAATGAGCTCATACAACTTGTCAGCAAGGGCTGAAAGATCTACTTGCTCAAGAAGAGGAGCAGAGGTAGAGGGTACAGGGATGGCTGAAGAAGCTGGAGGTGGAGGGCTGAATGGTGGAATGAATGGCTCAGGAGAGGGGATTGTGGAGATGGAGGACAAAGGGAGGGATATGGAGGGAGTGAAAGTGGGTTGGTCAATGATGTGGTGGAGAAGGTCTTGGAAAGATGTTGAAGAGGATGGTAATTCTGGAGGAGAGGAGGGGGAATCATCCATGTAGGATTCATCCAGAAGTGTGAAGGATGGTATGGATGGGGATGAGGTGACATCTGGTGGTGGATATGAGAATAATGGGTGGAAGTGGTCTACTGGTGGAGATGAAATGGTTGCTGGAGATGGAATAGAGGTTGGAGATGGGCTGGAGATTGTAATTGTGGATGGAGCTGGAGTGGTGGATGGAATAGGTAGGGTTGGACTTGGAGGAGGAGGAGAAGCAGCACTAGCAGCAGGCAGGTCTTCTGCAGGAGCAGAGACCTGGGGGGGAGTGACTCTTTGAGTCCTGGTGCCTGAAGGGGCAGTTGAAGAGGGCCTGCTGGGCTTGCTAATTTGCCTGTCCCATTTCCCAAATAGGGCACAGGTGAGTCTCTTGGAGGCATTGATGTGCACTCCAGAGGAGACCAACAGAGCAGGGCACCTTGCCTGAAGGAAAACTCCCAGAATTCTTCCAAAATTCACAAAGGTTTTGTTAATCTTTTTCTTTATCAGGTCAAAGAAGACCTCTCCCCAGTTCAAGCTTTTCCTATCTACCAGAGCTCCCATAAGGCAGAGCTGATGTCTGGAGATGGTGTCATGTGCAGAATGCTTGGCCAACAGCACCTTGCCTACAACATCAGCTAGGAACCTATATTCAACTGACAAGTTCCTCTTAAACAACTTGCTAGGGTTTCCCTCTGGATGACCCATCCTGGCAAGTATCTCAAAAAATTCTTCTCCAGATAGTTCAGCAGTGTCTTCACCATTTCTCAAACCAAAAACCTCTGTTAAAACTGTTGGGGTCAGAGGTACCTGGGTTCCAGCAATCGAACCAACTATGGTGTTGTTGTCAAGGTTGTGTGCAGTATAGACCCATTCTTTTATCTCATCTGAAGCAAGTTTTATTCTTGTGGTCATAAGGGCAGACAGATGCTGATCCTTGAATAAACTTAAAATGTCCTGGAAGATTTGATCAGTGGTGTTGAAGGAGTCTAGATCAATGTCAAATCCTGCATCAAACTTCATGGCGGCGAGGACAGCAACTGAGACGGCCATGGTACCTGCAAAAACTTAACAAACAAACCGAACAAGCGTAGAACTGTTTGGAGGGAAGAAGATTCTTGCAGAGAAATTGAAAGCGCAAGAGAGAACGACGGCGAAAAATGAGTTTTATATTAGGGTTCGACGCAGAATTGGAAAGATCGTTGAACTCAGTTCGACGATCGAGGCTTCTAAAGGAATCTGAAGAGACTCCAACATCGTCGATCTCCGTTCGACGATCTGGAAAGGCGTCGAGCTCCGTTCGACGATCGTTCAGGGAACAAGATCGTCGAGCGCCGTTCGACGATCGTTGACTGAAGGAGATAGTTCATACTATCTAAGAGACGCTGAACTCAGTTCGACGATCCTGGAAATCGTCGAACTCCGTTCGACGATCTTTGGGGAAATCGTCGAGCGCAGTTAAGAGATCAGAAAATCCTAGACACTAAGAAAAATCAGAATTTTGCCTAGTCTTGGTCAATTTTTAGCTTTCAAAATCTTGGATATTAGTTAAGACTTCCTCCATCTAACATTCCTAACTGATTTAGGAAGAAAGTGTGTTTCTTTTCATCCAAGGGCTTGGTGAAAATATCTCCCCTTTGTAAATCAGTTGGGATATATTGCAGTTCAATTTTATTCTTTTCAACATTGTCCCTTAAGAAGTGATGCCTAATCTCTATGTGTTTTGTCCTACTATGGAGGACTGGATTTTGAGCTATGGAAATAGCACTTGTATTGTCACAAAATATTTTTGACTTCTCTAAGTTGTAACCATAGTCTAGGAGTTGATTTTGAATCCACAATATTTGTGAACAACAACTACCTGCAGCCATATATTCAGCTTCAGCAGTTGAAGTTGACACAGATGTTTGTTTCTTGCAAAACCAAGAGACAAGTCTATCACCAAGGAACTGACAAGTTTCACTGGTGCTTTTCCTGTCAATTCTGCATCCAGCATAATCAGCATCAGAGAATCCAGTTAACTCAAATGCTGAATCTTTTGCATACCAGAGACCTAGATTTGGACAACTTTTAACATATCTAAGAATCCTCTTTACTAATGTTAGGTGTGACTCTCTAGGGCTAACTTGTAATCTAGCACATATACATGTAGCAAACATTATATCTGGTCTACTAGCTGTAAGATACAACAGAGAGCCAATCATTGCTCTATATGTTGTCTGATCAACTGGTTTCCCATGTTCATCAGCATCCAATACAACATTGGTAGGCATGGGTGTTTTCATACAAGATGCCTCAGACATGCCAAATTTCTTAATCAGCTCATTAGCATATTTGGTTTGAGAAATAAAGATGCCTTCAGCATGTTGTTTGACTTGCAATCCTAAGAAGAAGGATAGCTCACCCATGCTACTCATCTCAAATTTAGAATGCATTAGGTTAGAAAACCTTCTGCACAATTTTGAGTCAGTAGAACCAAAAATGATATCGTCCACATAAATTTGTACTAGTAGGGTATTGGACTTATGGGTTCTAATAAAAAGAGTTTGGTCTACTCTACCCCTTATAAAACCATTTTCCAAGAGAAAGCATGCTAAGGTCTCATACCATGCTCTAGGAGCTTGCTTGAGACCATATAATGCTTTATGTAGTTTAAAAACATAATCAGGGTAAGTTGGAGAGATAAAACCTGGAGGTTGTCTGACATAGACTTCCTCTTTGATGTCTCCATTCAAGAAAGCACTCTTGACATCCATCTGATAAACCTTGAAGCCTTTGTGAGCTGCATAAGCTAGAAAAATTCTGATGGCTTCCAATCTTGCAACAGGTGCAAAGGTCTGGTCGTAGTCAATTCCTTCTTCTTGAGAATATCCCTGGGCAACTAGCCTTGCCTTGTTCCTTATTATTACTCCTTGATCATCCAGTTTATTTCTGAATACCCATTTTGTTCCAACAATGGAATGATCCTTTGGCTTTGGCACTAGTTCCCATACTTTGTTCCTCTCAAATTGATGCAACTCCTCTTGCATGACAATGATCCAGTGTGGATCTTGCTCTGCATCTTGAATGGACTGAGGTTCAATTTGAGAAAGGAAGCAGGTGTGCAACAGGTTTTGGTTGACCTGATTTCTGGTTTGCACACCAGCTGAGAGTTCTCCAATTATTTGGGAAATTGGATGGTCTCTTGATGTTACTAAATCAACAGGTGTTGTTGATTGTTCACCAACCTGTGTTGTTGTTTCCTCTTGTGGTACAACAACTGGCTCTTCATGTTGAGCTTCAATGTGTTGAGCATTCCCTTCATCTTCACTGCTTTCATTCTCTTGAGCAACCTGCAACTTGTTCATATCTTCAACTAGAGAGTGTTCCTGCAAAGGTTCTATGGTAGAAGAAATCTTCTCCTTGAAAGACATGTTAGTTTCATCAAAGGAAACATGAACAGATTCCTCAATTTTCAAAGATGATTTATTATAGACCCTATAGGCCTTGCTGATCATGGAGTATCCCAGAAATACTCCTTCATCAGCTTTGGCTTGAAATTTTGCTAAATATTTCTTATCATTATTGTGAATATAGCAAATGCAACCAAAAATTCTGAAATAGTCAACTTTTAGGTTTCTTCCCTTTGAGTAATTCATAGGGAGTCTTTCCCTTCAGTTTATGTATCAGACTTCTGTTCAGCACATAGTTGGAGGTGTTCACTGCCTCTGCCCAGAAGGATAGAGGTAGATGAGCATCTGACAATAATGTAGTGGCAGATTCAATAAGGGTTCTATTTTTCCTTTCAGCTACCCCATTTTGTTGAGGAGTTCTAGGAGCTGAGAAAGTATGCCTGATCCCTTCACTCTGACAGAACTCTTGCATAAGAAGAGAATCAAACTCTGTCCCATGATCACTTCTGATCAGGGCAATGTGAGTATTGAACTCAATCTTTATACATTTGAGAAACTCTGTCAGACACTTAAAGTTATCAGACTTCTTCCTTAGAAAGAACACCCAAGTGAATCTAGAGAAGTCATCTACAATCACTAAAGTGTAGGATTTCCCTCCTAGGCTTTGTACTGTGATGGGTCCAAATAGATCCATGTGTAACAGATACAATATCCTAGGTGAATCACTCTTATTAAGTGACTTAAAACTGTTTTTAGTTTGCTTGCCTAATTGACAAGCCTTGCATAGTCCTTCCTTCTTGTAGGGGCCAGAAGGTAGTCCTCTAACAAGGTTGTCCTTGGAGAGCCTAGCAATAGTTCTAAGGTTTAGGTGTCCTAGTCTCTTATGCCATAAAACATTTGGTCTACAAACTGAATTGAATAAACAGATATCTATAGTAGTTGAAAGAAAATCTACTAGGTAGATGTTACCTTTCCTTTTACCTGTCAACACAGTTGTGTTGTCCTCTGACTTGATTTTGCATAAGGTTTTGCTGAAGGTCACCTGGTAGCCTTCATCACATAGCTGACTGATGCTGATTAGGTTGTGCTTCAGTCCTTCCACATATGCTACCTTCTTGAAGGTTACAGAACCAATCTGGACTGCTCCATATCCTTTAGTTTGTCCAAAGTTGGAGTCACCAAAGATAACTTTGGGTCCAAGCTTGGCTCTAAAGGAATTTAGGTTGTCCTTGTTCCCTGTCATGTGCTTAGAGCACCCACTATCCAAATACCATTGCTGGTTAGATGTTGGATAGGTCTTCACCTGCACATAAAACAATTCACTTGTTTTTGACCCAGTTTACCTTGGGCCTAGGTTGATAACCTTTAAATTCAGAAATGAAAGATATCCCTGGCTGACTCTTATATCCTTCAGGATGATATCTCCTTGGAGGTATAATCCATTCAGTATAAGGGTTAAAGGTTTGGGATGAAAAACCCTTAGGATTCAATTTTGACTTGCCCTTGAAAAAATTTCCAGAGCTCTGACCTCTGTTCGACGATCTTGGAGCTGCGTTCGACGATCGTGGGTCAGATCGTCGAGCTCCGTTCGACGGTCGACTATGGCTGAGGTCAGGTATATGGGATCGTCGACCAGCGTTCGACGATCTTGGATGAGATCGTCGATCAGCGTTCGACGATTTTCCTGAGATCGTCGAGCTGCGTTCGGCGATCGTCGATCTTCATTCGGCGATCGTCGATCTCCGTTCGACGATTTGTGCTGGACTTTAGTTTTCTGAGGCAGATCAGAATTTTTCCTGGCAACCTCTACAACTCCCTTTCCCTTGTCAGAAATGAACTTGATAGGAGTTGTTAGAACAATAGGTTGGCTGGATGAGGCACCCAAGCCCAGTGTACTGTTGAATCTTGAGTTCACTGTGCTTGTGATGTCCATCAGCTTGATGCTTCTCCCATTGAGAGATTCTTCAAGCTTCTTGGCCTCAGAGAGCTCACTTTTCAGTGAAGCTATCTGTTCCCTATAGTTCTCCAACTCCTGAGAGAGTTTGAGGTTTTCTGACTTTAAAACATTTTGTTCAGATAATTGATTTCTGAGAGAGATGATCTCTTTCTCAGACTTTAGCAGGTCTAAACATAGTGCTTTAAATTCAGATTTAAAATCTTCTGAAGTAAAATCAAAAGAGCTGATTACCTGATCTTCTTCAGGTTGAGTCTCTGAGTCTGACTCTGACTCCTCTTCCTCTGAGTTGTGTTGTGAGGCATTGATTGCCATCATGCAGAACTCCTTTTCCTCTGCATCATCCTCATCATCACTGGAGCTGGAAGAGGCTTCTGACTCCTCTTCAGTCTCACTCCAGGATTCAGCAACAAATCCTTTCCTTGTGTGCTTATTTTTGCTGGAGGAAGGTTTGCTATTTCCATTCCTTTTGGAGTCCTTCTCCTTTCTTCTTTCTTTTCTGTCCCTTCTGTCCTTGTTCTTGTTCTCTGGACAGTCAGGAACTATGTGCCCTGGTTTCCTGCAACCAAAGCATATAATGTCTTTGTTATTGCCAATGGACTTGTCATACTTTGGCTTGTCCTGCTCCTTGTATGATCTTCTTCTGAAGTCTTTTCTGGCCATCTTATAGAATCTTTTGGCCAACAAGCTGAGAAGTTCATCATTGGCTGTTCCTTTTTCTTCAGGCAGATCCTCAGTTGCCTTGAATGCTATGGTCTTCTCCTTTCTTGTGGCTGGTGAAGCAGCCTTCTGTTCTTCCTCTCTGTTCTTGATGAGTAGCTCATAAGATTTGAGCTTACCCAACAAGGCTTCAGTGGTGATCTCATTCAGACTTCTGGCATCTTTAATTGGCCAGATTCTTGAATCCCAAGTGCTGGGGAAGCACATTAGGATCTTGTCATTAAGTTCTGTCAGTGAGATCTCTTTGTCTAATGTCCTCAGTTCACTGACAATTAGACTCAGTCTGTTGTACATGTCTCCCACTGACTCAGTTTCTCCCTTCTTGAAGTTCTCATATTGGGAGATGAGATGGGATCTTCTGTCCTTTCTCTCATCAGCTGAGCCTGAAACTATTTCTGAGAGCTTGTCCCAAATCTCCTTGGCTGAATTACATTCAGCTACCTTTTGAAAAATGTCATCTGACATTGTCTGAGCTAGAATGTTCATTGCCTTGGCATCAGCTACTTTCCACTTCTTGATGTCAGCATCTGTTCCTGATGGAGGTGGAACAGCATTTGTGCTTGTGCTCTCTGGGGGTCTTGGACACACTGTCAAAACAGAATTAAAAATATCTTCGTCAATAGAATTCATGTAGAGTCTAATCCTTGCTTTCCAAAGTGCAAACTTTGACAGATTGCACACTGGAGGTCTGGTGCTAGCATAATCTTTATTTTGGGCCATGATTTGTGCAAACTAAATCTAATAATAAGATACAAAAGAAGGATCTAGTTTGGGATCTTTGGGGTTCAGGTGTTAGCCTGTACAACCAAACAGATATGGTATGTTTAACCAACCTGGCCCTGATACCAATTGAAAGGGGAAACTAGATCAGATATACTCTAGAGGGGGGGGGGGTGAATAGAGTATATGGTGCTTTTAAAACACAAAGAAAAACTTTTGCAAAGCTTTACAACAATTGTTGTAATGAGTGTAAGCAGGGAAGCAGAAATAAAACTAATCACAAAACCAAGCTATGCAGAAACTAAGCACAAGAAAATCTAGGCCAGAAACAAAAAGAAAACATGCAAAACCAGATGACACAAGGAATTATAGTGGTTCCCCAAACTTGGGTACATCCACTCTTCTACCACCCTAGGTAGGAATCCACTGCAGGATGAGTTGATCAGGTGTCCTGGGCACCAATGAGCTTTTGATAAGGTGCTCAAAAACCAAAACAGATTTTTTGATCAGGTGTCTTGCCACCAATGAGCTTTTGACAAGGTGCTCAAAAACCAGATTCAAACTTTTGAAGGGAGTTTGAAAAACCCTTTACAGAGTGGGGGTGAGAGAGTGATGGCAGTCTTCTCTTTCTCAATCAACTGAGAAGACTATGTGGATTGATGTCAAAGCTCCCCTGAATCCTTGAAATCTTCAGGAAGAAGAGCTTTGCTGAGGGTGATAGGCCTTCAAAGGTAGAACTCCAGCAAGAGATGATTTCAGCAATGCTGAAATGTTGAGTGTCTGGAGTCTTGAAATGATGTTGGCCTTGAACACTTTGAGAGCTGAAGAGATCTGAAGATTGTTTGAAAGCTTGATCTCTTTTGATGAGTGTTCTTCAGAATTCTTGTTGACAGAATATTTTCAAGGAGTCTCTGTGTACTGAGTTGTGTCCTATTCTTGTCAATCTCTCTTTTTGTTCTTATCTATTCTCTGTCTTGATTCAAAAACATTCTCTATTTTATTCTCTGAGCCAGAATAGAATATCACTCTGTCAAAGATAGCCGTTGGTCTGTATTGATTACAGCCTTAATTGCATAATTTGTTCTGAAGGAAAGTCCACTGAATTGTTCCTTGAAAAATCCCTTGAAACTTGCTCCAGAAGTAAATGAAAACGGCTGGCAGATCTTTTGAATTAAATGCAGAATAACTTCTATCTGATTTAAATTTGAATTCTGAAAGATAACTGAAATCGTCGAACTGAGCTCTGCTATCGTCGAGCTGAGCTCAGCGAACTGGAAAATGCAAGCAGTAAAGAAATCGTCGATCTGAGCTCAAAGATCGTCGAACTGAGCTCAGAGATAAGGATCCAGTGCAGAGTCAAAAATCGTCGACCTGAGCTCACCGATCGTCGAATGGAGTTCGACGATATTGCGAAGTTGAGCTCAGCGATCGTCGAGTGGAGCTCGACGATATTATGAGGTTGAGCTCAGCGATCGTCAATTGGAGCTTCGACGATCTGTTGAAGTTGAGCTAGACGATCGTCGACCGGAGTTCGACGAATCGTCGTGCTGAGCCCGACGATTGGACTTAGTCTCCAGAAAAACTTGGTCTTCAGGGCAGCTTCCAAACCTAGACTTCTAACCCTTAGACTCAATTCTAATTGACCTATTAAGCTATACAGAAGGTCAAACACAGATTCCTAGAGACATAGTGATCCTGACCCAAATTAGTAATAGGGTGTTCCAACATAACCGGAAGTAGCAAGGTTGATGAAGCACCGGTGGTGGCTGCTGAAGGCTTGGAAGAGGAGCTTGCTGTTTCACCAGCAGCTCCTGTTGCTTCGAACTCCTAGGCTGAGCCTTGTAGCTCAGGAAGCAGGGGGAGCACTGCTCAATGCTTGCCCCAGGTAGGAGTGGAGCCCGAAGAAGCAACGGAAGCCGTGAGCAAGGAGCCGTGTCTTCGGAGATCGAAGAGGGTGGTTAAGCCACCGGCTCGGTCCTGTGATGGGAATGCAGTGAGCTTTGTCTCCTGCTTCTTTGCAGGTCCTCTGGATGAACGAGAGCCTGCAAACTTCAACGAGGCCACTGGAGTGAAGGAGTGGGAAGGTGCCATGAAAGAAGAGATTGATGCTCTGAAGAAGAATGAAACCTGGGACCTTGTGCCCAAGGTTGATGGCATTACTCCGGTTACTTGCAAGTGGGTGTACAAGTTGAAGAAGAAGGCTGATGGGAGCATTGATCGGTTCAAGGCTCCCCTGGTCGCTAGAGGATTCTCACAGCAGTATGGAGAAGACTATGAGGAGACATTCAGTCCAGTTGCGAAGATGACTTCAGTAAGAGTGGTGATCGCCTTGGCTGCTAGCAAGGGATGTAGGTTGTGGCAACTCGATGTGAAGAATGCCTTTCTTTACGGAGAGATTGACAAGGACATCTTCATGGATCAGCCGCTTGGTTTTGTCTCTGAAAAGCATCCGGACTATGTCTGCAAACTCAGGAAGGCTCTCTATGGGTTGAAGCAAGCTCCTACAGCGTGGTATGGAAAGATTGCAGAGTACTTGCAATTCTGTGGATACCTTGCTTCTAACTCGGATTCAAGCTTGTTTGTCAAGAAGAAGGGAGAGCTACGAGTCTTGGTCCTGCTGTATGTGGATGACATGATCATCACAGGGAATTTGGAGGGGGAAGTAGCAAGGCTCAGGGCTGAGCTTGCTATACGCTTCGAGATGAAAGACTTGGGAGAGTTGCATCACTTTCTCGGTCTGGAAGTGGAGAGGAAGGAGTGCGGGGTTCTCATTAGCCAGAAAGGGTATGCTGATCGCATTGTGAAGCGGTTCGACATGGGCGAAGGGAAGAAGTGCTCTACTCCATTGGAATCTGGGCTGAAGCTTCGACGAGATGAGGGAAGGGTTCTTCATGATCCCTTGGTGTTCATGGCTCTTGTTGGGAGCTTGATTTACCTGACGATTACAAGGCCAGGCATTGCTTATGCTGTTGGCCGAGTAAGTCGGTATATGACTGAACCAAGGCAATCTCATCTAGTGGCGGCAAAGGGAATTCTGAAGTATGTCAAGGTGACTTCTGACATGGGACTCCTCTATGGAAGGGACTCGGAGTTTGCGTTGCTCGAGTACACGGATGCTGACTATGGAGGTGATTCGGATGATCGAAGGTCTACCTCAGGTTATGTGTTCACTTGAGGTTCAGCTAGCATCTCGTGGTGTAGCAAGAAGCAGGACTCGGTGTCGGTTTCAACCACGGAGGCGGAGTATAAGGCTTCGGCCTTGGCTGCTCGGGAAGCCGTTTGGTTGAGGATGCTTATAGAGGATGTTCATAAAGAAGTGCAAGGGCCTACTTAACTCCGGGGTGACAATGAGAGTGCTCTCAAACTGGTTAACAATCCAGTGTGTCACGCCAGGACCAAGCATATAGAGATTGATCACCACTTCATCAGGGAGAAGGTGTTGGAGGGGTCTCTGCTGGTCGGGCATGTTCGGAGTGAAGATAATCTTGCTGACATCTTCACAAAGTCACTGTCGAAGGGGCCCTTTGAACGCTTGCGCAGCTTGCTGGGCTTGGTCACCACTTCTCACTTCAAGGGGGAGTGTTGAATTTTGTGAAGTGGAAGTGGTTGACGGGACAGGCCGGGCGGCCTGGGGCAGACAGCCTTGGCGGACTAGGCGGACTGGGCGGACTGTGATGTGCGGCCTGGTGGTAGGTCTAGTGGAAAGCCGGCTGTCTTCTGAGCGACTTATTGCATGGAGTCCGCGGACTATGCGGCCTAGTTTCTGCGGATAGGGTGTTTGCTGTTTGGCTTTGCCAAGGAGCGGCCTGAGCGGATGGAGGCTTGCGGACTGGTGCATTGCTCAGTGGCCGCGGGTGCAAGCTTGTCCTGATAGGCGGGTTGGCTCATGTTCGCGGGAAGCTTGCGGACTGGCGTGTCCGCGGTGTGGGCTATTGCGGACTGGGCTTAGAGCTTGGCTGAGGCCTTATCGAGCTCTGGTGGCACAACAGGTGCTTTGCTGTGGAGATCGATTGGCGGACTGGTGTTTAGAGTCCGGGAGGAGGCTGCTGCGTTGGACAGGAGTGCGAGGAATTTGCGGACTGCTGACGTTCTGTGTTTTGATGTTTGGCGGATGGGGGTTTGCGTCCGCCATGCTCGCATTGGCCTTTGATGGTTTTGGACTTGGTCACACCTTGTGCCAAGTTCATGGTGTCCGCCGCATCCTCCAAGTCCGCTGTGACCGGGCGGATTGTTGCTATCTGCCTTTGGTCGTGGACTTGTGGCGGATTGAGGTTTGAGTCTTGCGGACTGCCTCGGGTTGGTGCAGATAGCCTTTGAAGGAGGATTGCTGTCCTGCAGTGGTTGGAGCTTTGCGGGCTGATGCCTTGTCCGCATAGCTTGGGCGGACTGGAGAGGGTTCACCAATGTTTGCCTTGCTCCTGACGGTTTTCCTTGGTATCCGGCTAAGTCCTTGCGGACTCGGCGGACGGCGTTTTGCTATCGCGCGGGCTGGGGTGGTGTCGCTATCTCTTGGGCGGTGACCACACTCCTCACCTTGCCTATAAATAGGACCCCCCTGACACATCTACAGTAACCTATATAACTTGAGTGAATAGTATGTTGGGTTGAGCGAAGTGCTGCGGTCTCAGTTTGTCAGTCCGCGCGGATTGTTTCAGTGCTGACGTTTGCTGTGTGCAGGTCGCGCGGGTAGCTTCAAGGAGCCAGGAGTTTGGCTGTGACTTCGGTCAAGTACTTGGAAGTGTGCGGTCTCTGCGGACTCAGCAGGAGGTCGCTCTGCGGCTTGTCAGTTCTGTTTCATCTTTGCCAGCTTCAATAATCTGTCCGCCGGCTTCAGGCGGGTAGGGGTGTTCCCCAGTTCATGTTCAGCAGGAGACGAATAACGGTGTGTCCGCGCGGCCTCGCGGCTTCGCGGCTTCGACGGACTCCGTGGCTATTCGGCGAACTGCAGCTAAGTGCGGGCGAGCTCAGCGGACTCGGCGACCTCGGCGACCTTGCGGTCTCTGCGGACTCCGGTGCTGTCCGCCCGGCTTGTTTTCTTTGATGCTTTCTGTTTACAGCTGTTATACTAGCGAAATCATGTCTCGCTATATATGCCTCGTGTTGTAAAGAAGTGAATGTATAAAAGACCTGCTTGTGCTTCCATTGTTTGTTGGAATTAACCTTTGTTCCTCGGTTTTCCGCTGCTTCAACGTGAGAACTGGGTAGTTCCGAAGATATTAATTTGGCGTTTGGGCTATCTTGCTGACCACGTTGAGAAATTTTAACACTTAGAAGCGCCCTTACAAGTCTCTTGGTGGCAAAGGACTTCATGGATCGGGTGTTGGGCATCATCATAGAGGGTGACTCGGCAAATGCTTGCTCCACGCTCAACCAAATTCTTTTAGGGCTCTACACGGGGGATGTTGAGACAAAGGTTGCAAGACTAATGAAGGACTGCCCGAGACTCGTTGTGCCGCAAATTGATCGAAGGGCCAACTCTGCTGCCAACTATGTGGCCAACCAAGTTTGTGCTCGGGATTTTCTGTGGGAAAGAGGAATGCCCCTTCCCCAAACTCTTGCTTTTATCTTATCTCATGACTCTTTGCCTATGTAATTTTATTATTACTTTAAACATATATATATTATATATATATATATATATATATATATATATATATATATATATATATATACTAGCATCTTCGAACGGGCTCCGCCCGTTCTCGATGCGTCGCTGCGGGCTTCGCCCGCAATCAAGCAGGCTTCGCCCGCTTGACCCCCCGGCGGGCTTCGCCCGCCCCCCGCATTTTCGAACGGGCTCCGCCCGTTCTCGATGCGTCGCTGCGGGCTTCGCCCGAAATCAAGCGGGCTTCTCCCGCCCGAAATCAAGCGGGCTTCTCCCGCTTGAGCGGGCTTTGCCCGCAGCGCAGCTTTTAATAAAAATTTTAATAGAAAATTTAGTAGAAAATTTCTATTAAATTTTAATATAAAATTTAATAAATTATATAATAAAAGAAAATGAAAAATTTAATAATTTTTAAATTATAAATAAATTTAATAAATTATATATAATTAAAAAAAAATGAAAAAGAAAAAATCCCCCCCACCCGGCTTTGGCCTGCTCACGCAGGCCGCTCTTCTCGGCCACCGGCGGCGGCGCGCCGGCGGCCTGCCCGGCGCCCACCGGGGGGTTCGCCGGCCTCCGGCGAACCCGCCGGGGGTTGTCCGGCGGCGAGCGGGCAGGACCACCGCCGGCGGTGGCCCTGCCCGATCGCCGCCGGACAACCCCCGGCGGGTTCGCCGGAGGCCGGCGAACCCCCCGGTGGGCGCCGGGCAGGCCGCCGGCGGCGGCGGGGCTGAGCCCGTGAGGGGGCGGGAGGGGGAAAGGGGCATCGGGTATTTTTCCCTGGTGAACAGTGCCAGCTTTGTTGATTTCGATATTTGCAGACCTTCTGTGTTGAATCCAACGGCCTGTGTTTGATGAAGCTTGATCGGACGGTGCAGATGAGATTCATGGTGTGATCCAAATATGCATATATGTATTATATAATAAAGATATATATATATATATATATATATATATATATATATATATATATATATATATATATATATATATAATATATATATAAATATATATATAAGAATATCAGGAGCAACACGTCAGACCTGTGTTGCCTGTATCAACGACTCCGATCGAACTCCCCGTCAACTTAGGCTTTGTTTGGGTGGTCTTTTTAGAAACGAAAAAGAGTTATGACAAAAGTAAGGTAAGAAAATGAGATTTTTGAAAATGTATATTGAAAAATGAGCTTTGTTCGGGTAAACTCAGTTCGCAGTGATTGTCAGAAAGGAGAATCACTTTATAAAGTGATTAACAAATCTTCGTTGCGGTAACTTTTTTTTTATTAAAAATTTATGTTCGGGTGAAAATGTACGCTTGGACGGAAAATGCGCGAACATACGAAAAATCCTCGTCCAGGCGGAAAATGCGCACTCGATCAAAAATGACTTCCGGGGAAAAGGCGCCATTTTTTCGCCCAGGCCTTGTTTTTTCTCCCGGGCGCGGTCTTTTCTCCCGGGCACAGTCTTTTCGCCCGGGAGCGGTCTTTTCGCCCGGGCGCGGTCGTTTCTCATGGGCGCAGTCGTTTCGCCCGGGCGCGGTCTTTTCGCCCGACCATGAATTTTTCGTCCGACTGCAAGTTTTTTGCCCGACGGCGATATTTTCCGCCCAGGCCCAAATTTTTCGGGCGGGAGCTATATTTTTGCCCGAGCGCCAATTTTTCAGCAGATGCGAGTTTTTCGACCGAGAATGAATTTTTTGGTCGGAGGCGAATTTAATGGCTGGGCGCGAATTTTTCTACCGGGCACGAATATTTCGCCCGGGCACGAATATTCCGCTCAAGCGTGATTTTTTTGCACGTGCGTGAATTTTTAGCCCGGACATAATATTTTCTCACGAACTTGATATTTTCGCCCGAAAGCAAAAACATTTGCGGCCTGACAAAAAAATCACGAACGAGCGAAAAAATTACGCCAAGCCAAAAAATTTGCGTCCAAGCGAAAAAATCGCCCCGGGGCGCGCTCAGGCGACAAAATCGCGCCCGGGCAAAAAAACAAGCTCGTGCAAAAATATTTCGCTCATTGGCGAAAAATTTGTGACCGGTCAAAATAGTTCGAGTCCTGCCGAAAACAACAGTGCCCATGCCAAAAAATCGCTCTGAGGCGAGAAAATCGCGCGCGGGCGAAAAAATTACGCCCGGGCGAAAAAACCGCTTTCCGGCGAAAAAAACGAGCTCCGATGTAAAATATCGCTCTTGGGCGAAAAATTCCAGCCTAGGCGAAAAATTCGCTCACAGACGAAAAAACCGCACATGGGCGAAAAAATCGCGCTCGGGCGAAAAAATCGCGCTCAGGCAAAAAAAATTCCACCGGGCGAAAATTCTCGGCCAGCGTGAAAATCGGGTCCGCGCGAAAAAATTGCGCCCGCTCGAAAAAATCGCGTATGGCCGTAAAAATCGTTCTAGTGCGAAAAATTACCGCACGGGCGAAAATTGGCCCCCGGACGAAAAAATCGGCCCGGGCGAAAAATAAACCCACCAGGGAAAAAGCAAATCGTACACGGGCGAAAAAATCGCACTCGTGCGAAAAAATGCACCCGGGCAAAAAACCCCGTGCCCGGATGAAAAAATCAGATTCGGGGGAAAATTCGCGGCCGAACGAAACAATTACACCAGGACAAAAAAATCGGCTCGGGCGAAAAAACTCGCCTGGGTGAAAAATTCGCGTCCGGAAAAAAAAACGGTTCAGGCGAAAAAAACTCGCTCAGATGAAAAAATCGTGCACGTGCGAAAAAATCAAACATGGACGAAAAAAAACGCACCCAGGCGAAAAAAACACGCATCAATGAAAAAAATCAGCCCTTGTGAAAAAAACAGACCAGGCAAAAAAATCATTCACGGGCGAAAAAAACCACACCGGGACAAAAATAACGCTCCCGCGCGAAAAACCGCCAGGGCAAAAAATGCCACCCCGTGCAAACATTTGAGCCCGGGCGAACAATTTACGTCTGGGAAAAAAATACTCTCGGGAAAAAATCACGCTTGCACAAAAAAATTAAGTTGGAATTTTTTTAAAGAGATAAGGGCTTTTGGGATTAGAAAGTGCTTTTCGAAACGGTTGAAAAGTAAGTGACAAGTAATTTTTTTCAAAAGATGAGAAAATGAAGTGAAAGTTAGGGTTTGATCTGATATATTCTAGAGGGGGGGGGGGGGGGGGGTGAATAGAGATCTTGAAATTTTTTAAGGCTTTTTACTGTAAATAAAAATCAGTCCTAAGATAAAATAATCTATCAAAGGCTCAACAAATATAAACTAACTATCACAGACACAACAACCTAACTAGCACAACCACATCAAGAACAAAAGAAAAAGATGGCAACAAGACAATACAAGAATTTTATAGTGATTCCCCAACCTGGGTACATCCACTCTTCTACCACCCTGGTAGGAATGCACTCAGGTTTTTGATCAGGTGACTACCACCAATGAGCTTTTAATCAGGTGCTCAAAAACCAATCCTAAGTCTTTTGATCAGGTAACTTGCAACCAGGAATAACTTTTGAAGGGAGTTAAAGAACCCTTTTTACAGTGGGGGTGAGAGAATGATTCGATGCCTTACACTCTTTCGTGGCTATTCGGCGAACTGCAGAAGACTAAGTGCGGGCGAGCTCAGCGGACTCGGCGACCTCGGCGACCTTGCGGTCTCTGCAGGACTCCGGTGCTGTCCGCCCGGCTTGTTTTCTTTGGGTGATGCTTCAATCTGTTTACAGCTTGTTATACTAGCGAAATCATGGAACTCTCGCTATATATGCCTCGTGTTGTCCTTGAAGAAGTGAATGTATAAAAGACCTGCTTTTTAATGTGCTTCCATTGTTCAGATGTTGGAATTAACCTTTGTTCCTCGGTTTTCCGCTGGTTCATTGTACGTGATTGAACTGGCTATTTCAGTAGTTCCGAAGATATTAATTTGGCGTTTGGGCTTTTTATCTTGCTGACCACGTTGAGAAATTTTGAATTTCTTCACTTATTACTGAAGCGCCCTTACAAGTCTCATTGATTGTGGCAAAGGACTTCATGGAAAATCGGGTAATAATCCTGATGAAGGCCATCAATCAATAGCTGACTTCTAACGGTAATATTCAGAGAATATTAAGCATTGATTACTCCACGCTCAACCAAATTATTGCAATAAAGTAAGGGCTCTACACGAGGGATGTTGAGACAAAGGTCTGTAACACCCCCATCTGTCGCATGGCATATATACAGAAGGTCCAGCTGGAACCCGAGACTCGTTGTGCCGCAAATATACCACAGACAGTCGGAAGGGTTACCAACTCTGCTGAATAATCAAACCAACCAATTAAGACTACTCGTGGCCTAACCACAGAGCATTTGTGCTAGCGGGAAGTTTTCTGTGGGAAAGTTGAAGAATGCCCAAACTTAAATCCCAAACTCTGAATGCTTTTATCTTATCTCATGACTCTTTGAACCCCAAATACACTGAAACAGGTACATGGCCTTATGGCCTATTACTTTAAATGTTCATATAATATAACATGTCTTACATACATCGGCTCGCAGGCCGGCCACACATGAGAAATGTATAAAACAACTATATATATAGCTACGGCATCTTCTAGGGCCAGCACAGCAACATGGGCTCCAACCCGTTCTCGATTTGGCGCTCGGCTCCGCAGCACCTGCAAGCACATACGCACCGCACGGTGGCAAATCAAAGCAACGGCTTCAGCTAAAAGCCGACCAAATTATAACGACCCCGCCCCTTACTCGGGACGGCGGTGCTCTTTCGCCTGCAAAACATTAGCCCAACAATATATATATCGCAGTTATAATTCGCCACAGGTGTAGGCTCGCACGGCCAAACACCTCGATGCGTGCACTGCAGGGCACATTCATGGTGAACCCTGACAATCAAGCGGGCATTCACCACCATCCCTAGGATGGCTGTGAGCATTTAGCCTTTCTGACCACCGTCTAAGGCTCCGACTATGCCAACGGCCAGTCGCCCGTCTTCGGGTCTCTCGCACCGAACCACATAGCCTAGGTCCAATTCCACTTGCCCGTTGCTCACGCCGCATAGTCCAAAATTTAGTAGGAACTTTGCGCGGGCCAAGCTTCTCTCGGATCCCAAATTTTCCAATATAAAATTCTCATAACCCAGTTATGATCAAGGCCGGTTCCCAGACCGCCAAGTTAGCAAATGAACACGTTTCCGCTCAATTTTCCGGGTGCGCCTTGAAGCTAACCTTCAAGGATCCCTGCTGCATAAATCTACCGCATGGAAACCCGAAATTTAATCCAAAGCACGGAGTCTATCTCCGGCAAAAAATCAAATGCAACATCACCGATCCAGACAAAACGTCCGGGTAGGCTTCACACACAATGCCTATGCCCGTACTTACGATTCCGGCCTGCTCTACATGCAACACAAGGGGGACTATTCCCGTCAACCCCAAGGAACACCACGCACTCACCGCATACTCGCGGGAGCGGCGCAGAAAGAAAGAGCTTCAAGCCTCAAGGAGAATCGTTACCCTTGCCTTTTGCCATGGAAAAACGGGTTAGAACTCTTCGCCCTTCCCTCCACCGGGGGCTCTCCGATTTCGCGGTGCTCCGGCCTCCGGCGAAACCTCCTTCTTCTTCCTCTCCTCTCTCACTTTAGGGGGAGAACTTGAGAGAAAATGAGGAATAACCCCTATTCCCGGCCTTAACAGAGCGGGCAGGATTTCATCCGGTCCGTCAGATCTAAATTAAAGGAAACGAATGGCTCGGATCTGCACCAAATTCCCCAGATCCTGCCGCCGGCTTGGCACAACCCGTGTCCGGCGGGTTCGCCGGAGGCCGGCGAACCCCCCGGTGAGAAGTGCACACGGGTCACGACACGCCCGTGTCTGACCTGACACGCCCGTGTCGGGTTCCTCGACACGCCCGTGTTCGTGGGCGTGTCACGCATAACCGCCACGGCAACGGACACGACCCATCAGGGGCATCGGGTATTTTTCCCTGGTGAACACGGGTTGGCACACGCCCGTTTGTCATCCGGCCGTGTTCCTGGCCGATATTTGCAGACCTTCTCGTGTTGAAACGGCCAAAAAATCACCAGCCAGACACGGCCTGTGTTTGACACGCCCGTGATCCTAGGACCGTGTACCCCTACAGGCACCAAAAACTCTTTTTCCGCGACCGACTTACACACAAAATTCGGGGCGTGATACAAATCTCCCCCACTTAAGGAATTTCGTCCCGAAATTATAGCAAAGGTACACGAAAGCTATATATATATATACCTGAGTGGATATATACTCGGGGTATATCCTCCATACATAGCTATGCTCTCGCTCCCATAGAATAGCTCCTCACGTCCGCATATATATCCCATACGGACTTATAACCATATCTGACCTCCTTGTATGCAGGAGTCTTTTGACCGCAACGTCTTCAGATTCGTACTGTGTCTGACCCTTGTTGTTAACTCATAATCAACCGACTCCGATCGAACTCCCCGTCAACTTAGGCTTTGTTTGCAACACCGATACGTGGTCTTTTTAGAAACGTCAAGCCCAAACTCCGACAGTTATATACGCCGCCTCGCCACACGCTCCAATTTCAGTCCAAGGTAAGAAGCTTCTTCAATGAACCCGTGATACACCCTTGAACGGCTTGAAAATATACCATGTCGCCAACATTGAACTCCACATTTCTATGAGCTTTGGCATTCGTAATACTCAGTTCGCAGTGATTGTCTATCCTGAGGAGAATCTTCAGCCTTTCTTGAATTGTCCATATCATTGAAGTGGCATCTTCAAATCTTCGTTGACGGTAACTTTTTTTTATTAAAAACTTTATGATTCGGGTGAACCAATGTACGCTTGGACGGAAAATGCGGCGAACATACGAAAAATCACTCGTCCAGGCGGAAAATGCGCACCCGATACAAAAATGACTTTGGGGAAAAGGCGCCATTTTTTCGCCCAATGGCCTTATTGTTGTTACTCCACGGGCATGTACAAGTGATCTTTTCTCCCGGGCACAGTCTTTTCGCCCGAAATCTAGGAGCACATGGAAGCATCTTTTCGCCCGGGCGCGGTCCCGTTTCTCATGGGCGCCAGTCGTGTCTGCCCGGGCGGCTGTGCTTTTCGTACCCGACCATGCACCATTCATTTGACGTCGTCGATCACTAACAAGTACTGCCACGACGCAGTCGTATATTATCCACGTAGAGGGCTAACTTTTCTACGGGCTTCCTTTCTCATTGGGAGCTATACACCTTTTCAATCTATCTACGCCCGAGCGCCAATTTTTCAGCAGATGCGAGTTTTTCGACCGTGCACAAAATCCATAGAATGAATTCCATTTTGGGATAGGAAGGCGAATTTCAATGAAACCTCCGGGCTTCTGGCAATTTTTCTACCGGGCCACGAATATTCCTTCTTCAAACCCGGCCACCAGAATAATTTCTTCATGTCTCTGATACATTTTTTTGCACGTGCTTCCCGGGTGGATTGAGTACTTGGTATGATGAGCCTCACATACATATTTTCTCACGAACTCCTCCCGAATATTATTCGCCCGAAAGCACTAGGAACACATTTGACGGTCCTGACAAAAAAATCACCGAACGAGCGACAAAAATTTGACGCCAAAAGCCATCCAAGATTTGCGTTCCATGCTGCTAAAAAATCGCCCTCGGGGCGAACGCTCAGGTCGACAAAATCTGCACCTCTGTCCAAAAAAGTTTTGCCTCGACACTAGACTGCGTTGTCAACGCAAGATATCTCCAATGCCTCCAGCTCATTGGACCAATCTCTTATCATGCACTGATAACCAATTGGCTTGTGACCGGGAATCAAAATAGTACGAGTCCTGCCGAAAACAACAGTGCATCCACCACTGCCAAAAAATTTCGCCTTCCCAGGCGAGAATAGTGTATCTTGCGCGCGGGCGAAGGTGTACGTCCCGGGCTAAGAACTCCATCCACCTCCTCTACCTCATGTTCAGATCGGTCCAATAGGTACTTCAAACTCTTATGAGCTCCGGTGTAAAATATCGACTCTTGGGCGACACCGTACAGATAGTGCCTCCAAAGCTTTAGAGCGAAAAATTCGCTCACAGACGAAAAAACCGCCAACTCTAAGTCGTGGACCGGATAAATTCGCTCTCGTGAACCTTCAGTTGTCGTGAACCATAAGCTATCGCTCTCCCATGCTGTAGCAGGACACAGCCCAAAAATTCCACTGCGGGCGAAGCATCACTATAGATCTCGAACCTTCGGTTCCAGCGAACATGAAAATCGGGTTAACCGCGCGAAAAAATTGCGCCCGCTCGAAAAAAAACTTCGCGTATGGCCGTAAAAATCGTTCTAGTGCGAAAAATTACCGCACGGGCGAAAATTGCCCCCGGACGAAAAATCGGCCCTGGGCGAAAAATAAACCCACCAGGGAAAAAGCAAATCGTACACGGGCGAAAAAATCGCACTCGTGCGAAAAAATGCACCCGGGCAAAAAACCCCGTGCCCGGATGAAAAAATCAGATTCGGGGAAAATTCGCGGCCGAACGAAACAATTACACCAGGACAAAAAAATCGGCTCGGGCGAAAAAACTCGCCTGGGTGAAAAATTCGCGTCCGGAAAAAAAAAACGGTTCAGGCGAAAAAAACTCGCTCAGATGAAAAAATCGTGCACGTGCGAAAAAATCAAACATGGACGAAAAAAACGCACCCAGGCGAAAAAAACACGCATCAATGAAAAAATCAGCCCTTGTGAAAAAAACAGACCAGGCAAAAAAATCATTCACGGGCGAAAAAACCACACCGGGACAAAAATAACGCTCCCGCGCGAAAAACCGCCAGGGCAAAAAATGCCACCCCGTGCAAACATTTGAGCCCGGGCGAAAAATTTACGTCTGGGAAAAAAATACTCTCGGGAAAAAATCACGCTTGCACAAAAAAATTAAGTTGGAATTTTTTTAAAGAGATAAGGGCTTTTGGGATTAGAAAGTGCTTTTCGAAACGGTTGAAAAGTAAGTGACAAGTAATTTTTTTCAAAGATGAGAAAATGAAGTGAAAGTTAGGGTTTGATCTGATATATTCTAGAGGGGGGGGGGGGGGGGGGGTGAATAGAGTATCTTGAAATTTTTTAAGGCTTTTTACTGTAAATAAAAATCAGTCCTAAGATAAAATAATCTATCAAAGGCTCAACAAATATAAACTAACTATCACAGACACAACAACCTAACTAGCACAACCACATCAAGAACAAAAGAAAAAGATGGCAACAAGACAATACAAGAATTTTATAGTGATTCCCCAACCTGGGTACATCCACTCTTCTACCACCCTGGTAGGAATGCACTCAGGTTTTTGATCAGGTGACTACCACCAATGAGCTTTTAATCAGGTGCTCAAAAACCAATCCTAAGTCTTTTGATCAGGTAACTTGCAACCAGGAATAACTTTTGAAGGGAGTTAAAGAACCCTTTTTACAGTGGGGGTGAGAGAATGATGATGCCTTCTCTTTCTCAAATACAACTGAGAAGACTTAGTGGATCTTGATGTTAACTAAGCTCCCCCTGAGATATTGATTTGTTCAGGAAGGTTGGAGCTTTGCTTTAGGGTGAGTAGGCCTTCAATCCTTTAGCCTTGACCAGAAGATATCCAGGAACTTCTTGACTGATAGAGTTGTTGTTGTCCTTGAAGAATCCTGGAATGAAGAAGGAAGAAGACTCTTGATTTTTAATGGATGTTCTTCTTCTTCTTCTTCAGATGTTGTTATTTCTCCGGTCTGGGGCTTTTGTTTCTTTACTATTGTATTGCCCTGTGTATTGCTTGTGCTATTTCAGATTCTAGTTCTCTCAATGACTATTTGTGTGTTCTGCGCTTCTGTTGTGTGTCAAGAAGGAAGAAGAAATTTCTTTTTATATTTTCCATGAAATCTTCCTTCTGAATTTTGAATTTCTTCAGCATTCATTACTGACGGCCTTGAGAATATCTGCATTGATTGATTTCCCCTACTGTCTCATTGAAAATCGGCAAGTAATAATCCTGATGAAGGCCATAATCAAAACACCAATGCTGCTTCTAACGGTAATTCCTAAGTGGACATCAGAGAATATTATAACGATGACGCACACATTGCTCATTACTCCAGAATTATTGCAATAAGCTTGAGTAAGGACAGAGGGAGTCTGAAAAGTCTGTAACACCCCCATCTGTCGCATGGCATATAACAGAAGGTCCAGCTGGAACCCGACGCCATATACCACAGACAGTCGGAAGGGTTACCAAGTGAATAATCAAACCAACCAATTAAGACTACTCGTCCTAACCACAGAGCATTCTAGCGGAAGTTTTTAAAGTTGAAGAACCCAAACTTAAATCCATCAAATATGAATGTCCACATTTACAACTACAAGAACGAACCCCAAATACACTGAAACAGGTACATGGCCTTATGGCCTTACAAATGTTCATAAATATAACATGTCTTACATACATCGGCTCGCAGGCCGGCCACACATGAGAAATGTAAAAACAACTATTCTACGGCCTTCTAGGGCCAGCACAGCAACATGGGCTCCAGCCCGCTATTTGGCGCTCGGCTCCGCAGCACCTGCAAGCACATACCACCGCACGGTGGCAAATAAAGCAACGGTCAGCTAAAAGCCGACCAAATTATAACGACCCCGCCCCTTACTCGGGACGGCGGTGCTCTTTCCCTGCAAAACATTAGCCCAACAATATATATATCGCAGTTATAATTCGCCACAGGTGTAGGCTCGCACGGCCAAACACCCCGTGCACTCAGGGCACATTCATGGTGAACCCTGACAAATCAGTGCATTCACCACCATCCCTAGGATGGCAACAACATGTGAGCATTTAGCCTTTCTGACCACCGTCTAAGGCTCCGACTATGCCAACGGCCAGTCCCCGTCTTCGGGTCTCTCGCACCGAACCACATAGCCTAGGTCCAATTCCACTTGCCCGTTGCTCACGCCGCATGTCCAATTTAAGGAACTTTGCGCGGGCCAAGCTTCTCTCGGATCCCAAATTTTCCAAAACATTCTCATAACCCAGTTATGATCAAGGCCGGTTCCCAGACCGCCAAGTTAGCAGAACACGTTTCCGCTCAATTTTCCGGGTGCGCCTTGAAGCTAACCTTCAAGGATCCCTGCTGCAATCTACCGCATGGAAACCCGAAAAATCCAAAGCACGGAGTCTTCTCCGGCAAAACCACATCAAATGCAACATCACCGATCCAGACAAAACACGTCCGGGTAGGCTTCACACACAATGCCTATGCCCGTACTTACGATTCCGGGCTCTACATGCAACACAAGGGGGACTATTCCCGTCAACCCCAAGGAACACCACGCACTCACCGCATACTCGCGGGAGCGGGATTCCCTATGCAGAAAGAAAGAGCTTCAAGCGCTCAAGTTGAGAATCGTTACCCTTGTAGTCCGTTTTGGTGCCATGGAAAAACTACGCGGTTAGAACTCTTCGCAATGACCTTCCCTCCACGGATCCGCTCTCCGATTTCGAAACGGTGCTCCGATGCTCCGCCGGCGGCCGGAAACCTCCTTCTTCTTCCTCTCCTCTCTCACTTTAGAAGGGGAGAACTTTAGAGAGAAAATGAGGGAATAACTCCCTATTCCCGGCCTTAACAGAGCAGGATTTCATCCGGTCCGTCAGATCTAAATTAAAGGAAACGAATGGCTCGGATCTGCACCAAATTCCCCAGACCTGGGCCGCACACGGCTTGGCACACGGCCGTGTCCAAGGCCGTGTGCCTCGATCCAGGCACGATCGTCGAACTGAGAAGTGCACACGGGTCACGACACGCCCGTGTCTGACCTGACACGCCCGTGTCGGGTTCCTCGACACGCCCGTGTTCGTGGGCGTGTCACGCATAACCGCCACGGCAACGGACACGACCCATCAGGACACGGGTAGGGACACGGGTTGGCACACGCCCGTGTCATCCGGCCGTGTTCCTGGCCGTGTCCTTCTCGGGTTGGAAACGGCCAAAAAATCACCAGCCAGACACGGCCTTGGACACGCCCGTGTCCTAGGCCGTGTACCCCTACAGGCACCAAAAACTCTTTTTCCGCGACCGACTTACACACAAAATTCGGGGCGTTACAAATCTCCCCCACTTAAGGAATTTCGTCCCGAAATTAAGCAAAGGTACACGAAAGCTAAATGATACCTGAGTGGAATAACTCGGGGTATTCCTCCAACATAGCTTGCTCTCGCTCCCAAGAAAGCTCCTCACGTCCGCAATTATCCCAACGGACTTTAACCATTCTGACCTCCTTGTTGCGGAGTCTTTTGACCGCAACGTCTTCAATTCGTACTGGTCTGACCCTTGTTGTTAACTCATAATCAACCGATACCTGATTGTCTGCAACGATCTGCGAAGGCTCTTGCACTGCCTTACGCAACACCGATACGTGGAATACGTCATGCAGCCCACTCAACTCCGTCGACAGCTTCAACCTATACGCCGCCTCGCCAACACGCTCCAGGATTTCAAATGGTCCAAGGTATCTCAGACTCAGCTTCTTCAAGCGTCGAACCCGTGATACACCCTTGAACGGCTTGATCTTTAAATATACCATGTCGCCAACATTGAACTCCACATTTCTATGTTTGGCATTGTAATACTTTGACTGTCTATCCTGAGCAATCTTCAGCCTTTCTTGAATTGTCCATATCATTGAAGTGGCATCTTCAACCTCTTGACGTTTATACAACTTTGATTCGCCTGCCTCCAACCAAGACAACGGCGTACGACACTTCCTCCCGTACAAAGCTTTGAAAGGCGCCATTCCAATGCTTGCCTGAAAACTATTGTTGTAAGCATACTCCACCATGTACAAGTGATCCTCCCAATTCTTCCCGAAATCTAGGACGCACATGCGAAGCATGTCCTCCATAGTCCTGTTGACTCTCTCGGTTTGGCCATCTGTCTGCGGGTGAAAGGCTGTGCTGAACTTTAGCTTAGTACCCAACAGACCATGCACCAACCTCCAGTCATTTGACGTGAAGCGTCCATCACGATCACTAACAATACTGCGAGGCACACCATGCAGTCGTACAATATTATCCACGTAGAGTTTGGCTAACTTTTCTACTGGATCTTCCTTTCTCATTGGGATAAAGTGCGACACCTTTGTCAATCTATCTACGACCACCCAAATGGCGTCATTTCCTTTCTGCGACTTCGGCAAACCGTGCACAAAATCCATAGATATATCGTCAAACTTCCATTCTGGGATAGGAAGGGATTTCAAGAAACCTCCGGGCTTCTGGCATTCCACCTTCACTAATGCACAAGTACGACACTTGGCCACATAAAGTGCCACATCCTTCTTCAAACCCGGCCACCAGAATAATTTCTTCATGTCTCTATACATTTTCGTGCTTCCCGGGTGGATTGAGTACTTGGTATGATGAGCCTCATACATTAACTCCTCCCGAATATTATCCGCACTAGGAACACATAGACGACCGTCCTTTCTTAGCAACCCGTCTTCAACCACAAACTGGGAATTTGACCCATCCAAAGATTCATCCAAGATTTGCTTCATGCTGCTATCCTGAACCAAAGCCCTCCGAACTCTATCCGCTAGGTCACACTGCACCTCTGTCCAAAACAGTTTTGCCTCGACACTAGACTGCTTGTCAACGCAAGATATCTCCAATGCCTCCAGCTCTTGGACCAATCTCTTATCATGCACTGATAACCAATTGGCTTGTGCGGGAATCTTACGACTCAACGCATCCACCACTGCATTTCCCTTCCCAGGCACATAGTGTATCTTGAAGGTGTAGTCCCCTAAGAACTCCATCCACCTCCTCTACCTCATGTTCAGATCCTTTTGGTCCAATAGGTACTTCAAACTCTTATGATCGGTGTAAATATCGACCTTCACACCGTACAGATAGTGCCTCCAAAGCTTTAGAGCAAAAATCACGGCCGCCAACTCTAAGTCGTGGACCGGATAATTCCTCTCGTGAACCTTCAGTTGTCGTGAACCATAAGCTATCACTCTCCCATGCTGTAGCAGGACACAGCCCAAACCACTGCCCGAAGCATCACTATAGATCTCGAACCCTTCGGTTCCACTTGGCGAACATAAAATAGGCGCCGTGGTTAACCGCCTCTTCGATTCTACAAACGCCTGTTCGCACTCCGAAGACCACACAAACTTCTGATCCTTTCTTGTCAACGTTGTGAGTGGAAGTGCTATCCGCGAGAAGTTCTCTACGAAGCGCCTGTAGTAGCCAGCAAGCCCTAGAAAACTCCGGACCTCTGCCATTATAGTCAAAGTAGGCCACTCCCGTATCGCCACTATCCTCGCCGGATCCACAACTATTCCTTCTCCACTGACAACGTGACCAAGGAACGCTATTGAGGATAACCAGAATTCACACTTGGAGAATTTTGCATACAACTGACTTTTCCTCAATGTCTCCAACACCAAGTGTAAATGCTTGTAGTGATCCTCCTCGCACCGCGAATACACCAGAATATCATCGATAAATACTATCACAAACTGATCCAGGTATTCAATGAACGTCCTATTCATCAGATCCATAAACACGGATGACGCATTCGTCAACCCAAACGGCATGACCGTGAACTCGTAATGCCCAAACCGCGTACTGAATGCTGTCTTTGGAATGTCGCTCTCCCTTATCCTCAACTGATAGTAACCAGACTTCAAATCTAACTTCGAATATACGGTCGACCTAACCAACTGATCGAATAGATCGTCAATCCTCAGGATTGGATATTTGTTATTCTCCGTAAGTTTGTTCAATTCCCGATAATCGATACAAAGCCGCAAGCTCCCATCTTTCTTCTTAACAAAGAGAACTGGTGCGCTCCAAGGCGACGAACTTGGACGCACATAACCTTGCTCTAGCAACTCCTTCAGTTGCACCTTCAACTCTGCCATTTCTCTTGGGGCTATCCGATAGGGGGAGCGTGACACCGGTTTGGCACCCGGTACCAGCTCTATAGTAAAGTCTATCTCCCACTGAGGAGGGGCTCCTGGGAGATCGTCTGGAAACACATCAGGATACTCGGACACAACTGGGATGTTGCCCAAACTAGGTTTAGGCGTCGAAGTCTACACTAGAGTGACATACAGTTCTGCCCCAGACCGAACTGCCGGGAACACCTGAAGGGCTGACATCAAAATCTTACCCGACCCCTTCATGCCCGCGAAAGTCACCTCATGACTAGCTCTCAACTGACCCACTAGCAACTTCGATCAACGTATGTCTGCTTCTCCGAGAGCCTGACCATACTAAAGATCACGTTGAACTCTCCTAGCAGTAGAAACAACGCCTGCAAATCAAACTTTTGACTCACAATCCATACCTAAACGCAACAGATTCTATCTGCGCGCATCGAGCACTACTAGTCAACAACACATCCATTAAGACTTTTGCCATCGGAAGATATATTCCGACACGTAATACAATTCCTTTGGGCAAACGGAGACACAAAGCCCCCTTTAACGAACGGTGCTCCCGCCGGATAAACGAAATTCAGAACAACGCTTAGCACAAGCGGTTCTAGGTTAACATGCACAAAGACTACAAGTGTCTAAAGCTAAATGCTAGAATTTTAAACCTTACATGTCACCACGTCTGCTTGCTTTCTGTCCTCTTGCTGACCAAGCTTGTACTCTTCAGACTTCCTTTCGGACTTTGCACGTCCACTCCAACACTCACGTGCAAAATGTCCCACTTTTTCGCAGATATAGCAAGCTCTTGGGACTCGACTTGTAGTTGCTCCCGACGCACCAGAAGAAGGGGCTGAGTTCGAAGTCTTCAGCTTCTTATTCCAACTGCGGACATCGGACTTTGAACTTGGCCCTTTGAACTGTGGTTTCTTAGTACCAGAGTCCTCACCTGCTCCTGACATAGCTTCCTTAATCTTCTGAGCACCATCCCAACATTCTCGGGCAAAGTGTCCTTTCTTTCCACAAGTATGACAGTTGTAAGCAACCTTGCTAGTCGATGATCTAACCTTCTTCTTCAGCATTTTGCAAGATGCACCCCCCATAGGAATTGCAGAGTTCGATACCCTACTCACTGGTATCTGGTGAATTTTTCCCATTTCCACTTCCAAAGATCTGGCCGACTCTACCAAGGCTCGGAATCCCATTAGTTTTGGTCCTAGAAGTAGAATTCGCAGTTCGTCACGTAGACCACTATAGAATCTATCGACTATAGACCTCTCGTTCTCCAACTCAAAGCATGGGTAGCGGCTTATCAAAAGGAATGCCTGCAAATACTCATCAACTGAGTGCGTACCCTGCACCAAGCACATATTCAACGGCTGACCTGATGGCCTCCTAAATGTCATTTGATTCAACACACCACCCGGCATTGAAGTCATCTCGGGGACAAAAGGTTGCACATTGCTTCCTTGCTGTGCACTAGTCATAGCGAGCACCACTTCAACAATCCTTCTTATGGTTTCTAACGAAAGAGGGGTCTCAAGCGCGCCACTGGGTGCACTATAATCCTCAGAAACCAGATGTTCTGTCGGCTCTACGCCACTCCCGGTCACCTATAGTCATACAAAACACCAATAAGTGATCAAACAAAATTGCAAAAAGCAATTATAGGAACGCGTAGGTTCCTCAACCACGAGTATTTTTCATTCCTAAGTGGACATTCATGGGTTCTTTTTAATGTTATAACGATGACGCACACATGTGCTCACCACCCCTTAAAAGAATTCGCCCACGAATTCATTTAAGCTTGACCGTAACCAGAAGTCTGATACCAAATTGTAACACCCACATCTGTCGCATGGCATATAACAGAAGGTCCAGCTGGAACCCGACGCCATATACCACAGACAGTCGGAAGGGTTACCAAGTGAATAATCAAACCAACCAATTAAGACTACTCGTCCTAACCACAGAGCATTCAAGCGGAAGTTTTTAAAGTTGAAGAACCCAAACTTAAATCCATCAAATATGAATGTCCACATTTACAACTACAAGAATGAACCCCAAATACACTGAAACAGGTACATGGCCTTATGGCCTTACAAATGTTCATAAATATAACATGTCTTACATACATCGGCTCGCAGGCCGGCCACACATGAGAAATGTAAAAACAACTATTCTACGGCCTTCTAGGGCCAGCACAACAACATGGGCTCCAGCCCGCTATTTGGCGCTCGGCTCCGCAGCACCTGCAAGCACATACCACCGCACGGTGGCAAATAAAGCAACGGTCAGCTAAAAGCCGACCAAATTATAACGACCCCGCCCCTTACTCGGGACGGCGGTGCTCTTTCCCTGCAAAACATTAGCCCAACAATATATATATCGCAGTTATAATTCGCCACAGGTGTAGGCTCGCATGGCCAAACACCCCGTGCACTCAGGGCACATTCATGGTGAACCCTGACAAATCAGTGCATTCACCACCATCCCTAGGATGGCAACAACATGTGAGCATTTAGCCTTTCTGACCACCGTCTAAGGCTCCGACTATGCCAACGGCCAGTCCCCGTCTTCGGGTCTCTCGCACCGAACCACATAGCCTAGGTCCAATTCCACTTGCCCGTTGCTCACGCCGCATGTCCAATTTAAGGAACTTTGCGCGGGCCAAGCTTCTCTCGGATCCCAAATTTTCCAAAACAGTCTCATAACCCAGTTATGATCAAGGCCGGTTCCCAGACCGCCAAGTTAGCAGAACACGTTTCCGCTCAATTTTCCGGGTGCGCCTTGAAGCTAACCTTCAAGGATCCCTGCTGCAATCTACCGCATGGAAACCCGAAAAATCCAAAGCACGGAGTCTTCTCCGGCAAAACCACATCAAATGCAACATCACCGATCCAGACAAAACACGTCCGGGTAGGCTTCACATACAATGCCTATGCCCATACTTACGATTCCGGGCTCTACATGCAACACAAGGGGGACTATTCCCGTCAACCCCAAGGAACACCACGCACTCACCGCATACTCGCGGGAGCGGGATTCCCTATGCATAAAGAAAGAGCTTCAAGCGCTCAAGTTGAGAATCGTTACCCTTGTAGTCCGTTTTGGCGCCATGGAAAAACTACGCGGTTAGAACTCTTCGCAATGACCTTCCCTCCACGGATCCGCTCTCCGATTTCGAAACGGTGCTCCGATGCTCCGCCGGCGGCCGGAAACCTCCTTCTTCTTCCTCTCCTCTCTCACTTTAGAAGGGGAGAACTTTGGAGAGAAAATGAGGGAATAACTCCCTATTCCCGGCCTTAACAGAGCAGGATTTCATCTGGTCCGTCGGATCTAAATTAAAGGAAACGAATGGCTCGGATCTGCACCAAATTCCCCAGACCTGGGCCGCACACGGCTTGGCACACAGCCGTGTCCAAGGCCGTGTGCCTCGATCCAGGCACGATCGTCGAACTGAGAAGTGCACACGGGTCACGACACGCCCGTGTCTGACCTGACACGCCCGTGTCGGGTTCCTCGACACGCCCGTGTTCGTGGGCGTGTCACGCATAACCGCCACGGCAACGGACACGACCCATCAGGACACGGGTAGGGACACGGGTTGGCACACGCCCGTGTCGGATGACACGCCCGTGTCATCTGGCCGTGTTCCTGGTCGTGTCCTTCTCGGGTTGGAAACGGCCAAAAAATCACCAGCCAGACACGGCCTTGGACACGCCCGTGTCCTAGGCCGTGTACCCCTATAGGCACCAAAAACTCTTTTTCCGCGACCGACTCACACACAAAATTCGGGGCATTACAAAGTCCATGTCTGTAACTGCACAGAAATCGTTGAGTGAAGAATAGAATTCGTCGACCTGGGTCCTGAGTTCATCGAGTTGAGAAGATATGTTCATCGACTTGAGATCCAAGATTGTCGACCTAAGAATAGATAACTGCTTTCTCTAGAACCTTTCCAATTCTATGCATCAAGATCGTCGACCTGAGATTCTAACTTCGTCGACTGGAGTTCAGTGAAATGTTTCTTGGACTTAGAAATGTAGAAGTAAAGTATCCAGAACTCGTCGACCTGAGAATTAAGTTCGTCGACCTGAGAACTGCTAACAGCTTCTTGATATAACTTGTCGAGACTGTGGTCCAAGTTTGTTGAGCTGAGAACATGGATTTGTCGACTGGAGTACGATTCCGGGCTTAGAATATTTGAAGTAGAGTATCCATAGATCATCGACCTGAGAATTAAATTCATCGAGCTCAGCTCAGAGAATTGTCTCTGAGTTCGTCGAGCTGAGCATAACTTTCGTCGAGCTGAGTTTGACGAACGTCGAACTCATTTCATGAGTCTTTGAAATTTCTCTAAGTCTTCAGTCTTCTATACTCTGTAGATGACTGGTCCATGTAGTGTTGATTCTAAGGACATGACCTAAACTCTAGGACACAAACATGACCCTAGCTATACATGTTGGGTCAAACATCCTAGTTTAGTGAACCTAGCCCAAATCCAACTAAGGATCTAACAATCTCCCCCTGTTTGGGTTAGGTCACTAAATACAGACACAAAATATTCACAAAGCAAGAAAACATATGTCTGGCAGGAAATTTTAAAATATGCAGCAGATATATATGTACAGAAAGCTTTGTATCAAGAATATAAACAGATAGTTTATAAAATAATCAAAGAGACTAAATAGTTTAAAGTTTATTTCTTCTTCTTGGGTTCCTTTGGCTTAACCTCCTTAGCTTTGTCACCAGGCTGTGTAAATTTGATTTCCCTATTTGGGTTTGCTGCTTGAGTTTTTTTCATTTTCATATCAGCAGCTCCAATGATATTAAGGGAGGTAGCCCTTGGCACTGCAGCTTCTGGATGCAGTTTCATGTAGTCATCAACATTAAAACATTTATTAGCTTTAGCAAACCTGTAGAGTTCTTCCTTCCTATATTTGGACATTATAGTGTATTCAGAGGGATCCTTCCCTTCAGCTTTTGCTTTGTTAATCATGGATATGCCAACCAATTCCTGGAATCTGGCCATTCTTGCAGTTATAGCTGCCTCTGGGTCCTCAAAAGGGACAGGAGGGGAGGCAGGTCTCTTTGGGCTTTCAGCTTTCTGATGTTCAATGATTTGTTGTTATTGATGTTGATGTTGCTGTTGTTGTTGCTGCTTTCCTGATGAATAATGCCTCTGCTGGCTGCTTCCTGAAGAAGAAGATCTACCCTGCTGTCTTTGATATGTTTGATAATGGGTAGACCTTTGAGATGAAGTGTCTGAAGCACCAACAGCAGGTATAGGAGGAGGAGGAGGGTCTTTCTTGAATCTTTGAGGAGGAGGTGAATATTTCCTGCTTTTCTTTCTCTCTTTCTGTTGGTTCTTGGACAGCCACATCCATGCTGGCATGCCCTTGTATGGTGTGATTTTCTGAAGTATATAATAGGGAGTACCATTTGTTGGATTTGGTTTTGGAGCAGGAGGTGGAGAGGCTTTCCTCTTCTTGTAGACTTTCTTCTGTTGGTTTTTCTGGCTGGGAAGGAGCTGGAGGAGGAGCTGGAGCTTGAGAACTGTACACATCAGTGCTTTCAACAACTGATTTATTTTCTTCATTCTCTTCTTCTATATCATCCATGATCAATTCATCAAGATCAAGCATTGGAGAGTCATCCATAACAAAAGTTGGAGCAGAAATGTCTCTGGGAGGGGATGCAATAATGAGGGAATCAGATTTTGGTGAAGATGGAATGGCTGGAGCCTCTGTAATAGCCAAACTAGCCTTTAGTTGCTTGACAACCTTGTGGCTCATTGGTGTGGTGGAGGGGACTATAGCCAAAGATGGATTTATGCTGTGCTCTGACAGAAAATTCAAATGAACTGTATCAAAAATGCTCAACAAATTCAAAAGATTAACTAAGGGATTTATAATATAATCACCAACAGTGTCTATCTTAGCCAAAACAGGCTCATCCATATCAGTATCTGATTTTATTAAATCTATTATGTCAGAAGGATCTGCTACATCTTCTGAAGAGTCAGTCATGAAAGAATCAAGTTCTGCTGCTGCTGCTTCTGCTTCAGCTGCTGCGTTTTCTGTTGTTGTTGCTGTTTCTGCTGCTACATTCACTGGAACTTCTTCATCATGAAGCATCTCCACCTAACTGGCTGTAGAAGGTCCTGGAGCTAGTCCCCCAGAAGAAGGGATAGGGATAGAGCAGTAACTATGGCAGAGAGATTTTTGATGGAAGCAGTGAGAGGAGCTAGAGCATGAGTTAAAAGATTTCAAAGAGTGGGAGAGATGAAAGCAAGCAAATCCTTAGCAATATCAAAGAAATTTAAATAAAGGGATTCTGGAGCAATGGAGGAGTAGGGATTGTGGTGACCATAATTTGAACAAACAGAAAATGCACTAGACATATCTTGGTGTGTGTGGTCAGGTACATAAGATGGAATTTCAGTTGTGGGGATGGATTCTTGATATGGGGATGATGGGGGAATCACTAGATTGAATGTGTGGGAGGAGAGAAAGGTGTCAGGATCTTTGGTAGTTAAATGAGGTGGAAGAGGGGATTGATGTGGGGATGGTTGTGGTGATTGGGAAGGAGAGTGTTGCGTGGATTCCTGAATGGGGGAAGATGGGATTTCAGTTGATTGGATTGTAGTTAGATTTATTTGAGGAGAGGACGGAGGTGGAGAATTTGTAGGAGATGGAACTGGTGTAGAAATGTGAAGTGGTTGTTGTTGTTGTTGATGTTGAGGAGAAGAAGGAAGGTTGGAGGTGGAGGGGGGCTCTTCTAGGGTTAGAGGAGTGGCTGTGACAGCCCTAGTGCTTTCAGAAGGCCTGGAGGAGGAAGAAGCCTTGGTTGGCTTGGTGATCCTCCTTTCCCATCTGCCAAAGAGAGCAGAGGTGAGCCTCTTGGAGGCATTGATGAACACTGTTGTTGATAGCAAGTGTTCAGAATCCCTTTCTTGTAGAAAAATCCCTAGTATCCGGCCGAAGCAAACTTCTTTCTTGGTGTTTTTTCCTCTTAATCAAATCAAACAGTAATTGTCCCCAGTTAATTCTTTTCTTCTCCACTAATACAACCATCACTAAGAACTGCTGCCTGGTTATATAATCATGGGCTGTGTGTTTTCATAATAACACTTTGTCGACCACATCAGCTAAGAACTTGTATTCAGCCGACAAGTTCTTCTTGAACAGTTTGTTGGGGTTATCGCCACAGTGACCCATTTTATTTAACATACCATTTTACTCATCAACATCCAGTTCAATGTCTTCTTCACCATTCAGCAGACCGAAAGTATCGGTTAGTATATTTGGGGATAGAGAGACTGAGTTACCTGCAATTGTTCCTGTCATGGAATCGTCGGTTGTTATAGAAGTACAAACCCATTCTTTAACCTCAGTCATTGCAATCTTGATTCTAGCCGTTATAAACTTTTTCAGTTGTTGGTCTTCAAACAACTTCAAGATTTCCACGAAGATTTTATCAGAGAACTGGAAGGAATCAAAATCGATGTCAAATCCCTTGTCAAATTTCATTGTAGAGTAAGCGGTAGCCGGAATCGCCATGGTGCACTGCATAGTTTGGAATCAGTAGACCCAAATATAATGTCATCTACATATATTTGTACTAACAAAGTTTGATCCTTATGGTGCCTAGTGAATAATATTTTATCTACAACGCCTCTAGTGAATTTATGCTCTATCAAAAAGCTAGCTAAGGTCTCATACCAAGCTCTTGGAGCTTGCTTTAGACCATAAAGAGCTTTATGCAATCTAAAAACATATGAATGATGGGTTGGAAAGATAAAACTTGGAGGTTGTTCAACATAAACCTCTTCTTTAAGTACTCCATTCAGGAAGGCACTCTTTACATCCATCTGATAGACTTTGAACTTCTTGTAGGCAGCATATGCAAGGAAGATCCTGATTGCTTCTAACCTTGCAACTGGTGCAAAAGTTTTGTCATAGTCTATCCCTTCTTCTTGCCTATAACCTTGAGCAACAAGCCTAGCCTTGTTCCTCATAATTACACCATGCACATCTAGTTTGTTTATGTATACCCATTTAGTTCCAATGACTGGGTAGTCTTTGGGTCTTGGAACTAAATCCCAAACTCTACATCTCTCAAATTGGTTGAGTTCCTCTTGCATTGCAATGATCCAGTGGGCATCTTGCTCAGCATATTTTATGGATTGGGGCTCAACTTGAGAGAGGAAATAGACATGCATCACATCTTGGTTGAGTTGATGCCTTGTCTGTACACCTACTGATATGTCTCCAATCACTTGAGATCTAGGGTGATCCCTTAGTGTGATAAGATCAGTGGGTGGAGTTGGTTCAGCAATAACATTTGGAATTAATTTCTCTTATGGAATTATGTCTGCTGTTAAATGAAGTTCAACCACTTATGTGCTTTCTTCTTCACTGTCTTCATCAAACTATGGAGGAGATGGTGATGTAACCTCTTGTGGAAGGTTTAATTCACCCAATTTCTCATACAAGTGAGGTACCTGCAAGGTGCTATTGGTAGAAATGTTTTTCTCCTTGTAAGACATGTTAGCCTCATCAAAAGTAACATGAATTTATTCTTCAATTTTTAAAGAAGATTTGTTAAATACCCTATAAGCTTTGCTTACTTGGGAATATCCTAGAAAAATTCCCTCTTCAGCCTTAGCTTCAAACTTTCTAATATATTTCTTGTTATTACTATATATATAACATATGCAACCAAATACTTTAAAATAAGTGATTTTAGGTTTCTTCTCTTTAAGTAATTCATAGGGGTCATATTCTTAAGTTTGTGTATTAAACTTCTGTTTAGTACATAGTTTGCTGTGCTTACAGTCTCTACCCAAAAGGATATGGGCATGTAAGCATCTGCAAGTAATGTGCCTGCAGCTTCCATTAGGGTTCTATTCTTCCTTTCAGCTACCCCATTTTGTTGAGGAGTTCTAGGAGCTGAGAAGCAGTGCCTGATACCTTCCTTCTCATAGAACTCATGCATAAGAAGAGACTCAAACTCTGTACCATGATCACTTCTGATCAATGAAACATGGGTAGAGTACTCAATCTGTATGGTCCGGAGAAAATCTGTAAGAACTTTGAATATATCTGACTTAAATCTCAAAAAGAACACCCAAGTGAATCTTAAGAAGTCATCTACAATAACTATGGTATAGGATTTCCCTCCTAGGCTCTGTACAACAATAAGTCCAAAAAGGTCCCTGTGTAGCAAGTACAAGATCCTAGGTGAATCACTTTTATTTACTGATTTAAAGCTAGATTTAGTTTGCTTACCTAGTTGACAAGCCCTACATAGGCCTTCCTTCTTGTAGGGACCAGAAGGTAAACTTCTCACAAGGCTGTCTTTAGATAGCCTAGCAATGTTTTTCATATGAACATGTCCTAGCCTTTTATGCCAAAGTTCATTTTGATTGCTAACTATATTAAGTAAACATATATCTGAAGGTGCAGAATGAAAATATACTATATGTATGTTACCTTGTATATTTCCAATTAAAACAGTTTGTTTTTCTTTATTAGAAATAATACAAGATGTTGAGTTAAAATGTACCTGATAACATTCATCACATAATTGTCTTTTAAAGATGAGGTTATGCTTGAGTCCACTTACATATGTCACCTTTTTGAAAGTGACTGCTCCAATCTTTACTTCTCTAAAGCCCTCTGACTGGCCCCAATTTGAATCACCAAAGATTATCTTTGGTCCCAACTTGGACTTATAGTTGTTTAAGTTGTTCTTGCTGCCAGTCATATGTTTGGAGCACCCACTGTTCAGGTACTATTTTTGGTTAACAGTTGGACAACTCTTTTCCTGCAATGAAAACAGTTTGTTGTTCTTGACCCAGGTTACCTTGGGTCCTTTATATTGTTGATTAGAGAAACTAGATATTACTGAAAATTCAGGTTGTGATTTATACCCTAAGGGGTGATATCTTCTAGGAGGAATTGTCAAATCAGCAAGTGGATTAAAAGGTTTCCTAGATTGATTTGAGTTACTGTTATAGTTAGCAGCAATAAGAGTCTTTATTGATAACATCAATCTTCTTTACAAAGCGAGACATACATGGCGAGACATGCTTCACCAAAACCACCACAGGGAAAGCAGAGACAACTACAAATACAAGACAAGTCAAGTCGCTCGGACTGAACAAGTAACTGCCGGTTCTACTGCTGCACTAAGGAGTCCGCACAGTCTGCCAGGTCGCCAGACAGCAACCAAGCCGCGCGGACTGCCCCTTATTCCAATGCTAAGCTCTAGCCGACGATCTGCAAGCCGCCTGACCGTGAGGTCTCCTAGCCGCCAGACCACACAAGCTGCTGATGCCGAACTGAACAGGCCGCCTGAAGCAGGCGACTTATTGAACCCTGGAAACAAGTTGCCAAAGAGAAAACTGCCTGGTCGCTGTCTGCGACCTACTGTTTACCTCCTGTTGCTTAACCGTAGAGTCCGCACTGTCCCTGACTGCAATCTGAGCCAAGTCCTGGCTTTCCAGCGCTATCCGCACAATCTGCACAACACAAACCAGTCAACTCAATCAACCCGCGCGGATACCAAAAATCAGCTCGCAACAACTGATCGCGGGCTCACTTACTGTTCATTAGCCCTCTCTTTGATGTGACATGGGTGTTATTTATAGGCATAATGAGGAGTGTGGTCACCGCCCTAGCCGATTGGATCACTGCCTCATCTCGCAGTAAGAACAGTGTATCCGCAAGCCGCGGATACACACCCAGTCTACCGCTACCTGTGCAGGATAGCCAATCCGCCTATGCTTCAGCAAGGTCGGACACATCGCCAAAGGCCAAGCCAAGACCGCCACAGCCGAACTCTACAACAACTTTGTCCGCCTATCCCGGGACACAGCTGCAGTCCGCTTTTCCCGAGCCCACAGCCTCGCCACCAAGGAAACTGCCAGACTCAGCGGACATAGCTCCAGTCTGCACACACTGCAGACATCTCTAGTCTGCATCTCCCTGTAGACACCTCCAGTCCGCATAACCTTGCAGACTGCTCTAGTCTACATACACTACAGACTCCTCCAGTCCGCAAATCCTGAGTCCATAGCCACGCCAGCAAGGCAGCTGTCGGACTCAGCGGACACTGCTCCAGTCCGCACGCCCTTATGGACACAACTCCAGTCTGCATATCCCCAAGCTCGCAACCAAAGAACATGGCACTGCTGCCGAGCTCGGCGGACTGAGAAGCAGTCCGCACTTCACTACACGATCTTCCCGGACTGAGCCAAACCTGGACTTGGTTCAAAACCAACCAAGTCCACACCACTAGCCGCAAGGGCCAGTCCGCATTTACTGGCGGACAATGGAAACAGTCCGCCAGCCCCGGCGAACTCCAGCACCTGTCCACACTGACTAGCAACCTCTGTGGCTTCCATTTGCCGCTTCACCAGAGCAAGACCAAGGCTTCTACCAAGCCGGTTTGCCAAGCGCTAGTCCAGTCTGCTTCTTGCCGGACTCCGCTGATAGAGTATCTAACCACCCGGTTACCTTCTAGGATCCAACTTCCTGCTGAGCATAAGCCAGCCTGGAAAACCGCCGCTTCTGTTTGCTTAGTCTGCGCGAATAGGTCGCCCAAGCCGCCACAGAACAAGTCATCTGCAACAACCCTACCGACCTGGCTGTCTGCCTACCCTGTCCGCGTAATCCGCGCGGATAGGTTGCCCAAGTCCTCCAATCACCCACTTTAGCTTCATGATTTTCAACACTCCCCCTTGAAGTGAGAAGTGGTGAACAACTCCAACAGCTCCTGTAACCTTGCACCTGGTCCCTCTGATAGCGCCTTCGAGGAAATGTCCAAGACATAGTCCTCGCCCCACATATCCTGGACCATGAGGGATCAATCCAACATTTCCCAAATGGAGCCATGCTTCCCTCTGCCTTCTTCTTCAGCTTCGACCTCCACTTGTGCATCACGGGAGTATCATCAACGACCTTGGGAAAAAGGTCCCAAGCCTCATTACCTCTGAGAGTAGTCACCTCCTCAGCTTTGACGTCATCCACCTCCTTGACTCTAGTGGGTTCATCACAACTAGAAGGTACTCGCTCGACCTGAGGGCTTGCAAGGAAACATGAGACCAAGCTCATTGCGTTCCCTTCGCTATATCGAGCAGGTGGGTTGCCGATCCTCTTCGACCTCCGAAGAACCTGATCACGGCTAACCACCTCCGCTGCTCCTCCTGTACCAGCTCCATTCTTGAGCAAACCAGGAACAATGCTGTAACGCCCCTGATTTTTCCGGCAATGATTTAATTCTCTTGTTAACGTCATAATGACGTAAGGGGCATTACGTAACGTGGAGTTGACGGCCCGTCACCGTTAGTGCGTTTTCGCGTCTATTCGATCGAGTCGGCCAAATTCGCGAATCCTTGCCGAAAATGGAAAATTTTACATTGGAAAATTAAATTGATTAATTTCTGACGTGCTCGTCAAGTTTCGTCGCGATCTGAGCGATATTCGAGACTCGGCGAATTTCGGAAGTTTTGTAAAAGTTATGTTCGTCGTAGACTTTGATGATTTATATCTCAAGAACGGCTCATCGGATTTTTGTTTTGACTTCATCGTTGTGTTCGTAGTGTCAGTATTCGCCTGCGCCATGAGTTTCGTTTAATTCGGCGCTCGTTTGAGCCTCCGTTTTGATCTCGTAGTTTTCTTATTCAAAATATATAAATATGATTATTTTAATATTATAGTACTATTCAAAAATGTCTTTTACTATTCATTCATATAGTTTGATCAAAAGGTTATACTTGCAAAGAAATTGTTTTTCCTGCACAGCCTGACTCGAGTGAAATTCCTGCGTCTCGTGTAGGTCTTTTTGCTACTCATGTAGGTAATTCTGCTACTCGTGTAGGTCATTCTGCTACTCGAGTAAGTCAATTCTGCTACTCATGTTGGTCAGTCTGCTACTCGAGTAAGTCAATTCTGTTACTCGTGTAGGTCATTCTGCTACTCGAGTAAGTCAATTCTGCTACTCGTATAGGTCAGTCCGCTACTCGAGTAAGTCAATTTTGTTACTCGTGTAGGTCATTCTGCTACTCGAGTAAATCAATTCTGCTACTTGTGTTGGTCATTCTGCAACTCGAGTAGGTCAATTCTGCTACTCGTGTAGGTTAATTTTGCTACTTGAGTAGGTCATTCTGCAACTCGAGTAGGTCAATTGTTGTTTACGTTCAGGCGCTATTTTCAGGGTCAAAATGATGTCGTATGAAAAACTAGTCAACATAAAATTTGTTTGTTTCGACGAGATCTACAATTTCATGTTGGGCACTTTTCGATTTGGAGCCATCTTAGACCTATATTATCGATTTTCCCGAAACTGCTCGTAGATAGCCCGTTCGACTTATCTACTCGAGTTTTATGCCTTCTATCTCGAGTAGACCTGATCTACTCGAGTTCTATGCCTTTTATCTCGAGTCCCTAAGACTATCTCTAGTTCCCCAAGCCTCCAACTCGAGTCTCCATCTCGAGTAAGACCCTCCAGCTAGAGTAAACCCCTCCATCTCGAGTAAGCCAATTTCCTCCCAAGTAGTCTGTACAGTCTGAGTTCGGGCACTGTTTGGAGGGTGAAAATTGTATCGTACGAACAAATGGCCAACGTGAAATTTGTTCGTCTCGATGATATCTACAACTTGCATGTTGGACACTTTTCGATTTGGAGTCATTCTAGATCTCTATTTTGGGTTCCCGCGAAACCGCTCGAAATAACCCGTTTTTGACAAAACTTTTTATAAACATTATATATATATATATATTCTTATACTTTGGAAAGATTATAAAAAGGGGGGGGGGACTTCTTCTTCTTCTGGCCGAACCAGAGCGACGTGACGAAGAGCACTAAGTCGGGAATCTTCTGGTGTCCGCCGACGGAGCTCCGGTGCTTGGAATTTCAAACCGATCGTAGATCTGGAAAGCTCTCGTCGAGAGCTGCACCCTCGTGGTAATTTCTTCCCCGTTTCTTGAGATTTTATTGTTAGGGTTTTCGGCCCTAACCATTATTTCGGACATTTTCGTTCAGATTTCGGCTCCTATCGCGACGTGTGGAGATTTGGAGAGTTTTTTTCGGTAAATCGAGGCAAGTGGTGTTCTTGCTCTCCCTCTTGTTCTTGATTCTAAATTTTTCCCCTTTTTTTACATATGTTTGAGTTTATTATGTTTCGATTGTTGAGATACTTGTCCTGAAATCCTAACTTTTCCCACCTCTATTCCTGGAATTGTGACTTGATGTCCCTAAAGCCTTAACCCCAAAATTCTAGTCTATTGAATTGGTAAACAAATTGGTTGTCGTGCTGTTATAACCATCGAGTCATCTTGTTCGTTTTTTTTATTAAACTTCACCTACTTTACCTTGAAATGCTCTTATGCAGTCCACTTGGTTGGTTATCCCTTGAGTTTATGATGAATAAAAACAAATGAACCCTGCTTGTATAATTATGTAACTAAAGAAACTCAGATGAACTGTGCGCGTTGGGGTCCTCCCTCGGCATAGTGTTTTTTACTCAGATGAACTGTGCTCGTTGGGGTCCTCCCTCGGCATAGTATTTTATACTCAGATGAACTGTGCGCGTTGGGGTTTCTCCCTCAGCATAGTGCTTAATGCTCAGATAGACTGTGCGCGTTGGGGTTTCTCCCTCGGCATAGTAATTATTAATGAAAGATTGAACTTCTGTTGTTGGTGCTTGTTCTATCTTGATAATGTGTTTAGCCTTTCTTGCTCGGCTAGTTTTACTATTGCTTACTTTTACTCTGCTGACCATTTTGTTGCAGTCGCTTTCATACTCCTTCACTTTGAGGTTTGTGTAGTCTGCTTTTACTCTTACACTGCTTGTGACTTGCTTCTGAGGTGTTTTTCTTTTGAATGCCTCAGGATCAGAGCTGTAACAGGTTTAACTGACAGTATTGGGCTTCTAGTGCTGTTGGTTTCTGTGGCCATTTGATTCCACCTCTGAGCTTGAGGTAGTTGTCTTGTTTGGACTTGCCAGATTTCTTTTTTTTTTTCTATGGGTTCGTGTCAGTTGTTGACGCCCATAGTCTTGACTTTTCTGTGATGGACTACTTGCTGCTGTTACTGCTGTTACTTTTTACCTGATTGCTTTTGCTCTCTGGGAAGGATTTATGTTAGGATGCATTTAGTTATTTTAAAGTATGCAAAACTGCACTCTGGAATATTGGCATGGCATGACTTCAACTACTAAATCTACTACTTTTAAGCGTACAAAATATTTCTATATATATATAGTAAATGTAGAAGTCACATCATCATTTTATGATACTGGACCCTCACTCACACGTAGGTTAAAAAATAAGCTAACTCAGTATTTTCCGCCGCGTAAAATATATATATTTTCTCACCTATGGACTAGTAGTCCACCCGACCGAGGGACACAGTCATTAACTCTATTAATTTATATGCATTGTCTTTAACTAAAACTTATAAATCTTTTACTTGAAGTAAATGTGAGGACGAGATGTCTGAGCATTTGCAGTTGTCCCCTGCATGGCGTGGCATCACGACACGTAGTTTCTCAACTCTGACGTATTTTTGAATACAAAGAAAATGTGGGTCGTGACAGTTGGTATCAGAGGGAGGTTTTGCAAGAGGGTTGGTTGGTTTGATAAGCCAGTCGAATAACTTTCCCTTAAGCAAAACTCTAATCGTATCATTACATTACATACACACACCAATATGTCATCAGTAGATTTGATGGAAGCACGAACACTACACTCATAGCATGATAAGAAGTATACAGGGCATATTATGTAATATAGGATGCATAATATGGGTTTGTATATGGATCCACCATTGGTGGCAACATGTGACGGTTATGTAGTATGAGATGCAAAACCATCATCACATGGATGCCCATTAACACGTTTTCTTTTCTTCGTTACATACAATATTATGTAGTATGGGATGCATAACATTGTATGTGTACGCCACTCATAACATGCACTAAGTCTTTTTTTAGAATGCATAGCAGTGCATACATAACATATCATTGCATAAGCACACATGCCAAGTTAAAGATCTGCATGATGACATATGTACACCCATGATTTAAGATGAAATTTATGCATTCATGCATTCATATAATAGGCACAAGTTAGAAGCATAACATTATTTCATGATTTCCCAGAACAAGGTAACAGCAAGAGCAAGTATCGGTTCTTTTCCGATCTGATCTGAGTTTGTTCGTTCCTGATCTGATCTGTGTCAGGATATTCAAGTTTTCTAGCTTCGGTGTCTTAAGCTAGGTCCCTGATAAGTCTTTTGTTCGTATCGGTCAAATATGAACCCGAAACAGTGTTTTTAGGGAATATTTTCCCAGTTTGTGATGTCTTAGGCAAAGTCTGACAAAATATTCGTTTGTTCTGTAGAATGCCGCCTAAGCGCGTTGCGACGAGGTCGACTCCCCACTCAAAGGGTGAGTCTTCTGGTGCCCAGAGTGAAGTAGTGATCGAAGCGCTGAGGTAAAGTAATGAGACCCTGGCAAGGCAGATGATGGACATGCAGTCCTAGATGCAATCGTTGTTGGCTGTCGTCGCCGGGCAGCAGAACAGAGCGCAGGGCCCTGCTGTGGACCAAGCTGTTCCTACTCCCCCTGCTGCTCTAGTTCCCCCAGTCGCGCTGCCGCCTAAGATGAATTTCATTTCTCACTTCTAGCAATTAGGACCTCCTTCTTATGATGGTACGACAGACTTCATGGCATTGAATGACTGGATTATTGCCATGAAAGAAATGTTTTCCTACTCTGGCGTTTCTCCCGATCAAAAGGTGATGATTGCGGCATATCAGCTCAAGGGTCTTGCGAAGAGTTGGTGGATCAGAGAAAAAGAGAACCTTTCTGATGGGTGCTCATGGGAATCGTTCAAGAGTATGTTACTGAATAAGTTCCTACCATCGGTCTAGCGAGACCGCCTAATGAATAACTTCTTACACCTGAAGCAGAGGCAACTCACTGTTGGTGAGTACGAGGTCGAGTTTGGCAAGCTCAGTCATTTCGCCCCAGATCTGATAGCATCTGAAGAAGGCAGAGTGAAGAATTTTCTGGGTGGTCTGAGGTATGACATCTAGCAGTTGGTTACCGCATACAAGTCTGAGACCTTTGCAAAAGTAGTCAAAAATGACTTAGAGGTTGAGGCAATAGAAAATGCGAAGAATCGGGGATCGCATGCAAAGAAAGACAAGAGAAAATCTGACGATGGAGGAAGTGCTAGGGCATCTGGCCCTACAACGAAGAAGGATAGAAGAGATGCATGTAGCTTTTGTGGTAAGAAAGGAAACCCTTTTGATAAGTGCTTTACGAGACTGGATGCTCAGAAGCTGTCTCAGGTACACGCGATCTAGGCTGCTCCAAAGGGAGGTCCTATATATTCTTATTGCCAGAGGAGTGGGCATGATGTGGCTCGTTGTCGCAAGAAGGCTGGAGCCTGTTTTCTCTGCGGCCAAAAAGGACACATGAAGGCTAATTGCCCGCAGAGCCAGCCTGCGCTGCATGCGATTCCGTTGCAGACTCTACCGCCGCCCCCGCCTCTCGTGGACAATGGAAAAGGAAAGTTAAATGTGCTGACCAAGGAGGAAGCCCAATCTTCGACTCAAGTGATCGCAGGTTAGTCTCTGACTCGGCTAGTAATTTCTTTTAGTAGATTTATGGTTTTCGCATATTAGTTGCGCGCGCTATGTGTTTAGGTGAATTTAAGGTAAAGAATAAGTGGGCACGCGTTTTGTTCGATTCGGGTGCTACTCACTCTTTTGTGGTAAGGAGTTTTGTAGACCGACATCGCTGGGCTCTTGACTAGTTAGACACCTCCATAAATGTCAAATTTCCTTCAGGAGAGTTGGTGAGGTCAAGCCAGGGTGTCCAAAAATTCCCCATCTCCCTAGGCGGATTTTTAGCATTCGCGGATCTGAAGGTGCTAGATCTGGTAGACTTTGACGTGATTTTGGGCATGGACTGGTTGTCCAGCTATGATTTCATCATTCAGTACAAGCACAAGCGCTTGGATTTCAAAGGTAGCAATGGCCAGCCCATGAGTGTGTATGGTTTGCCGCGTCAGGAATCTCCGATCATTTCTGCGGTACGTGCTCGCAAATTTCTAGAGTCTGGCTGTGATTCTTTTCTTATCTCTGTTTCTGTTCTGGGAGCTGCACCGGTTGAGCCTTGGGTAGAGGACGTTTCTGTGGTGTGTGAGTTTCCGGATGTTTTTCCAGTTAGCCTTCCTGAACTTCCTCCTGACAGAGAGGTGGAGTTTGTAATAGACCTCGAGCCAGGCACTCGCCCTATTGCAAAGGCACCGTACTGTATGTCGCTGCGTGAGTTAGAGGAGCTGCGTACTCAACTTGATGAGTTATTGCAGTGTGGTTTTATTAGACCCAGTTCTTCCCCCTGGGGTGCACTAGTGCTCTTCGTGAAGAAAAAAGGATGGAATGATGAGGATATGCATTGATTATCGCGAGCTAAACAAGGTGACAATTAAGAACAGATATTCGTTGCCTAGAATCGATGATTTATTCGATCAGTTGCGAGGTAGCTCCGTGTTCTCGAAGATTGACCTCCGTTCAGGTTACCATCAGTTAAAAATCCGGGAGTCCGACATTCCGCGAACTGCTTTTCGTTCTCGATATGGTCACTTTGAATTTCTGGTTATTAAGTCTGTCTGGGATTGATGAAAATTTGTAAGTTCGTCGAGCAGAGTTTGACGAAATGGGATGGGATCGTCGATCTCTACTAAGAGAATGAACATATCCATTTTCTGTGCCCCAAGTTCGTCGATCTCTACTCCACGAACCATACACAGTCCGTCGATTGTAGTAAAATGAATTATTACTATATAGATTCGCGTTCAAAGTTCGTCGACTTGAGTTCGACGAACTGGCCACATTTCGTGATTTGTTTGTTGTTCATTACCTCTTTATCCTTAGCTGACACAAATTTAATGAGGGTTAATAATATGTTCTTCTTGAGAATGAGGGGTTAACTTGATGATGCACCCAAGCCTAGTTTGCCATTTAGTCTGCATTGACTATGCTTGTGATGTCCATCAGCTTAAGGCTTCTCCAATTGAGAGATTTCTCAAGTTGTTTGGCCTCACATAGCTCTGGTTTTAGAGAATTGATTTGTTCATTAGCTAGAGTTAGTTCTTCTTTTACCTTAGTGTTTTCAGAAATTAGGTTTTCTTGATTAGATAATTTTTCTCTAAGTGTTTTGATTTCCTTTTCAGAGTTGATTAAATCAATACACAAGGTTTTAAACTCAGTTTTGAATGTATCAGAACTGTAATCAAAAGTTGAGAGTACCTGATCAACTTCTGATTTTGAAGCTCCTTCATTGTCAGATTCTTTTTCATCTGATTGACTTCTGGAGGCATCAATGGTCATGAGGCAGACTTCTTTGGCCCTTGCCTCTTCTTCCTCTTCATTTGAACTGGAAGATGTGGATTCATCTTCAGTGTCACTCCAGTTTTCAGCTACAAAGCCCTTCTCCTTCTTCTTGTATTTGCTGGAAGAAGGCCTGCTGCTTTGTTGTCTTCTGGAGTCCTTCTCTCTTCTCATTTCTTTCTTTTGATTCTCTGGACACTCTGAGATAAAGTGTCCAGGGTTCTTGCTGCCAAAGCACACAACTTCTTTAGTAGGAGTTTTGTCATACCTTGGCTTATCATCCTGCCTGGATGATTTTCTTCTGAAGTCTTTCCTTGCCATTTTTAAAATCTTTTGTCAAGGAGACTCATTAGCTCTTCATTCACTATTGAGACTTCTGTTTCTTCAACAACCTTGAATGCCAGGTTGAGCTCTTTCCTTGCCGGTGGAGGAGTCCTTTGTTCAGCTGCTTCTATAGAATTGATTAGCTGCTCATACGATTTGAGCTTTCCAATATAGATTCTGTGGAAATCTCGTTTAAGCTCCTGGCCTCCTTGATTGGCCAGATCCTTGAATCCCATGAGCTTGGGAAGCGCATGAGGATTTTATCATTCACCTCAATGAGGGTGATGTCCTTATCCAAGGTCTTCAGCTCATTGATTATTGAGCTCAGCCTGTTATATATGTCTGAAACAAATTCTGCTTCATCCTTCTTGAAATTCTCATACTGGGATATGAGATTTGACCTTCTGTCCTTCGTTTCATCAACAGAGCCATCCACCATTTGGTTGAGAGAGTCCCAAATGGCCTTGGCTGAAGTGCATTCAGCCACTTTCTGAAAAATGTCATCAGACATTGTTTGGGCCACAATGTTTATGGCTTTAGCATCAGCAATCTTTGCTTTCTTCTGAGCATCAGTCCACTCAGGCGGTGGAACTGCATTAGTGCTTGAGGCTACTATAGATGTAGAGGCAGTTGCTTGAGGAGGTCCTGTCAAAATAGAGTTGTAGATGTCCTCATCAATAGAATTCATATACAATTTTATTCTTGCCTTCCAGATAGAAAACTTATTTAAGTTGCACACTGGAGGTCTGGTGCTTGCATAGTCTTTGTTCTGTGCCATGCTGTGTATATAATCATAATAAAAATAAAATAAAAATCAGATCTAACAAGGGATCTTTTGGTTCCAGTGTTAGCTTGTACAACCAAAGGAACCTGCTCTGATACCAATTGAAAGTTAGGGTTAGATCTGGTATACTCTAGAGGGGGGGGGGGGGGGGGGGGGGCGGGGGCGGGTGAATAGAGTATCTTGAAACTTTTAAAGGCTTTTTGCTGTAAATAAAAACCAGTCCTAAGATAAAATAATCTATCATAGGCTCAACAAATATAAACTAACTATCACAGATACATCAACCTAACTAGCATAGCCACAGCAAGAACAAAAGAAAAAGATGGCAACCAGACAACACAAGAATTTTATAGTGGTTCCCCAACCTGGGTACATCCACTCTTCTACCACCCTGGTAGGAATCCACTCAGGTTTTTGATCATGTGACTGCCACTAATGAGCTTTTGATTATGTGCTCAAAAACCAATCCCAAGTCTTTTGATCAGGTGACTTGCAACCAGGAATAACTTTTGAATGAAGTTAAAAATCCCTTTTTATAGTGGGGGCGAGAGAGTGATGATGTCTTCTCTTTCTCAAATACAAATGAGAAGACTTAGTGGATCTTGATGTTAACAAAGCTCCCCCTGAGATATTGATTTGTTCAGGAAGGTTGGAGCTTTACTTTAGGGTGAGTAGGCCTTCAATACTTTAGTATTGACCAGAAGATATCTAGGAACTTCTTGACTGATAGAGTTGTTGTTGTCCTTGAAGAATCTTGGAATGAAGAAGGAAGAAGACTCTTGATTTTGAATGGATGTTCTCTTTCTTCTTCAGTTGCTGTTCTTTCTCTGGTCTGGGGCTTTTTGTTTCTTACTGTTGTATTGCCCTGTGTATTGCTTGTGCTATTTAAGATTTTGGTTCTCTCAATGACTATTTGTGTGTTCTGCGCTTCTATTGTGTGTCGAGAAGGATGAAGAAATTGTTTTTATATTTTCCATGAAATCTTCCTTCTGAATTTTGAATTTATTCAGCATCGATTATTGATGGCCTTGAGAATGTCTGCATTCATTGATTTCCCCAACTGTCCCATTGAAAATCGACAACTAATAATCCTGATGAAGGCCATAATCAATGCTGCTTCTAACGGTAATATTCAGAAAATATTAAGCATTGATTACTCCAGAATTATTGTAATAAAGTAAGGACAGAGGGAGGAAAAGTCCATGTCTGGAACTGCACAAAAATTGTTGAGTGAAGAACAGAATTCATCGACCCGGGTCTTGAGTTCGTCGAGCTGAGAATTTATGTTCGTCGACCAGATAATTGTTGTTCGTTGACCTGAGATCCAAGATCGTCTACCTATGAATAGTTAACTGCTTTCTCTAGAACCTTGCCAATTCTGTGCATCAAGATCGTCGAGCTGAGATTCTAACTTCGTCGACTGGAGTTCAGTGAAATGTTTCTTGGACTTAGAAATGTAGAAGTAAAGTATTCAAAAATCATCGACCTGAGAATTAAGTTCGTCGACCTAAGAACTGCTAACAGCTTCTTGATACAACTTTTCGAGACTGTGGTCCAAGTTCGTTAAGCTGATAACATGGATTTGTCGACTGGAGTATGATTCTGGACTTAGAATATTTGAAGTAGAGTATCCATATATCGTCGACCTGAGAATTAAATTAGTCGAGCTCAGCTTAGAGAATTGTCTCTGAGTTTGTCGAGCTGAGCACAACTTTCGTTGAGCTGAGTTCGACGAACGTCAAACTCATTTCCCGAGTCTTTAAAATTTCTCTAAGTCTTGAGTCTTCTGTAGTATGTAGATGGATGGTCCATGCAGTGTTGATTCTAAGGACATGCCCTAAACTCTAGAACACAAACATGACTCTGGCTATACATGTTGGGTCAAACATCCTTGTTTAGTGAACCTAGCCCAAATCCAACTAGTGATCCAACATGAAGTTTTTTGCGATAACTTTTCCCATCGGTAGACAGTCCAAATGTTTCTTAAGTGTGATAGTATTTTTTCATAAAATGAAAAGGAGATTAAAAGCCCTTCCAAACAGGCCCTTAGTCTAAGGCTTTCAGTGCTTAGTGGTCGGAGAGGTTCCTTCTCCTTGATCTTATGCTCACTCAATTGACATGTAGATTCCAAGCAGGAGATCAAATTTTAATAATATGAGCTTGCTACAATGAAATATCAGATTTCCTCGTGCTCTATTATGTCACCTGGTATATGCATAAGCAAAAAAATTAATGTTTTTTGAAGAAAAAAATTGCATTTTTAGGGCGTTTATATTAGCAGCCCCTATATGGCTATTGGCAGACCATTAATTTTAAAGAAACTGTCTAAACAAAGCTCCATAATAGCAGCCCACAAAAAACCCTAAACCCCTCACTTATTCCCTCCCAACTCCAGCGACACCCTCCTGTAACCATCGCGGCTTTTCCCTGCTCCCTCGATTTCTTGCCGCCGGTCGCCGGAGTTCGCCAGAGAAGCACCTATAAAGGTCGACGAACTCATCTGGGGTGTGTCCCAAATATTTCTCGCTGTCGGCCACCAACCACCGCCACACTAGGTCACATAGAGGCCGATGACCTCCCCTAGAAGCCTAGTGAAGGTGCTTTGGCTGACCACCTCTGGAAACACCTAGCTGGCGATCTCCAGTGAAGGTATAATTTCTCTTCTTTTATGAAGCATTTTTTTGATATAGGGCCCAGTGGAGAGGGGGACATCTATAATTTTTCATCTTTTATTGCATTTCTTGCTTTGTTGTATATGTAGGGCTTATGAAGTATTTTTTTCATGTATGAATTAGATTAGGATGAGTTCTAATGAATGAACGTAACTAATGCTGTACGCAGATGATGATGAGAAAACTTCTATTGAAGTCGGAGAACATTTCATAACCAATAGAACCTTTTGTAGCAAGGAGGAAATAGTTGATCGGGCAGGGCAAATTGGTAAAGTACTGAGTTTTGTAGTAATCATCACAAAAGCCGATAAATTGATTCAAGAGCAAAATCTAGAGTTTTGCTTGGTTGTGACGATCTGGGTTTGTTAGAAAAAGTCAAAATAAGGGTTTCACTAAAAGAAATTTGTGAAAATCTAGTTCTAAACGATGTAGTTGCAAATTTACAATTAGAGGTTGTAGAGAAGCTCCAGATGAATGGAAAGTTGATGTTATGTGCGATGTACATAATCATGAGTTGGTTCATCTATAGGCACATCCATATGCTGGGAGACTATACCAAAGTGAGGTCGTAATAGTTGAAGAATTGTATAATGCATGGGTTAAACTGAGAAAAATCTTGTCAACATTGAAGAGTAAAAATCCTTTAAATTGTTCATCTATGATAACCATTTACAATGAGAAAGCCAAAATTTACAGACATGAGTTAGCGGGCGGTACTTCTATTCAATATTTGTACAGGTGCATTGGTGAAGCCGATTATATAAGTTGCAATACAGTGGATTGCATCACTAATCACTTAGAGAGTATTTTTTTGCTCATCCAACTGCAGTTAAATTAAGTAATTTATTTCCAAATACTTTCTTGATTGACTGCACATACAAGACCAACCGTTACAGATTGCCTCTTCTTTATATTGTTGGTATCACTTTGACAAATCAGTCATTTTTCTCTTCATTTGCCTTTTTACCGAATGAAACATAGGCCAATTATAGATGAGCATTGCAGTGTTTTAAGCATATTTTCAATGAAAATGTTTTGACAATTATTTTCGTCACCGATAGAGAGATTGCTTTGTTGAATGCAATCAAGTTTATTTTCCCGCAAGAAAAACATATCATATGTAGAGTGCATATCAATAGAAACATCTTGGCTCATTGCAAGAAAATTTTCAAAAGTGGCAAGGACTTTAATAATTTTTCGGGTATATGACAACATTTAGTTATTTCAGAAACTAAAAATGAGTATAACATGCGGTTTAACCATATGCTTATTGATTATGTTGTAAAATTCCCGGCTTTAATTGCATAAGTTACGTCCACTTGGTTGGATCCATATAAATAGTATTTTGTTGGATGTTGGATAAATATGTACTTGCATTTGAGGAACACAAGCACAAACCGTGTGGAAGGGGCCATAGTTTGCTAAAGAATTTTCTTGAAGTTTCAATCAGTAATCTTTCCACCGTATGAAAGACATTTAACCAGATGATTCTGATACAACATACACAAATTAAAAAAATGTTTGGACAGAGTCAGATTCAAGTTAGCACAAGTTATAAGAGTGTGTTATGCTCTAAAATATTTTGTAATGTCTCCATAGCGGCTTTGAAGATCATTAATAAAGAGGAGCTCTCACTAAAAGATTCATGTATGGAACCATATTTGTTTGGGCATAAGACACGGTTTATACTTGGACTACCATGTACACATGAACTTGTTACATACCTGAATCAATGTACAAATTTTCCATTAGAATTGGTTCATAAACATTGGAGAGTTTTACGTTTGAACATGACTATAAAGGAGAATGTCTCTATGGGGGACATAGATGATCTAGAAGGTGAGATTGATGGGTCATTACAAAGGTATAATAACATTACGGATTTACAATAGAAGGAAATGAAAACAAAAATTCGTGAGATTGTTAACCCTCCAATTAGTCAACATTGGAGCCTAAAATACCTGCAAAAGCAAAAGGTCATCCTAAAGGTAGTTTTAAAAAAATTTCAGAAGCTTACAAATCCATAAAGAGGGATCCTTCGCACCTTGAGCATGTCTTGATGCTTGACCAAAAACCAGAAAAAAATAAAATTAAATGGCAGCAAGGAAGGTATGGAGAACTAAAGCGAGCAACTTTATAGAAAAAATCAGAAATCAAATGTCGTCTTACATCTCTTCGCATATCATAGATGTTATTGATGTGATGGGCGATGACCATTGCTGATATAAAGTCATTTGTGCTGCATTTTACATGAACGATAACTGGAATCAAGTCCGCCAAGATCTTAGCCAAGAAATAAATCCGCATGAGGTGCTCTATACTAACATCTTCGGAATGGCTAGAAGGGTTGAATTGTTGAACTCCTTAGATTGCCAAATGGTCTTGGCGCCGATAGAGAAGTGGTTGCCGATGCCGGACATGGGTTTGGGAATTGCATCTTGCTACATCGTCCAACTTGTGTGTTTATCACTTGAGCGGTCATTCACTTTCCTTCCACTACATTCAGCTCCTCATGAGACTCGAAAGCTTATTTGCCTTGGTTTTATAAATGGAAATCATTATATACATTTGCAATTGAGCGAAGAATGCCCACTACCGCGGGTATTCCCTGTTCGGATAAGATATCATACAGATGTTGCAAAATAGTGGGACATACCGTTCATTATGCGACTGTAAGATCATCATGGTATGCATAAATTCACTTAATATTTTTTGACTACAAATACCGCTTTGACATAATAATAAATATGTTACATATGCAGATTGCAAGATAGCGTGTGTCTTTCGAAGCAATATATAATGTTTTAATAATATGCAAAAAATGGTATGCTCTCTAACAACATTTGTATACAAATCGTTCATAACTTTTTAAGACAATCTTATAAACAATTAATTGTTAAATTTGATTTTGCAGGAAAACTTCATTTTGGGGAGATCAAAGAATTTGGACAATCATTTAGATATGGTTTAATTGGATTTTGTATGAAATTATTGTTTACTTGACTTTTTCGATTGTGTTTATTTTATAGGATTATGGATTATTATCTCTGTTTTTTTTGAGTTAACCTAGTAATTAACGTTGGTTTGTTATTTTTTAAAATCTTCATTTTGGAGCTGCCAGTATTCATCGGGCTGCCAATAGCCTCTTGTTGGGCTGCCATTATCTTTAGGCTGCCAATAGCATATATGAGCTGCCAATATAAATGCTATTTTTTATATGATTTCCATTTTCTTTTCCTGGGAAAATTAGAGATTACGAGTGAGTAGCTATAAAAACAATGTAGAACATAGTTATGCATTGTAAATAATTGGATTAGGCACGAGATGATATCCAAAATGATGATTTGTTGCGACCTTTACTTGTAGCTTTATCATTGTTCACTTCTACATTAGCCAAGCATGTCAAACAAGGTGTTGTTCAACCTATTTTGAAGATTTCCTCCATATTATTGATTTTATAATAGAAAATTTTTTGAACCTAAATAATGATGTAAATAACTGGATAATGTCACGGTAATGTAAATTGAAGGATAATTTTACCGATGATATAAATTGTAGTATGATGTCATCGATGATGTAAATGATATGATGATGACAGCGATGATGTAAATAGTAGAAGGAGATCAGTGATAACATAAGCTTGTAAATAAAATATTGGTCCTGAATAACTATAAAAGGGGGTGAAGTCTTCATTTGTAAGCCATCCAGTATAGTAACACTTCTTGAGTTCTTTTCTGTGTTTGTTCTCTCTCGCCATTCTCTATTTTTCACTTTAATAACCGGTTTCAAAGATAGAATCTGACCTTTGACATAGATGCCGTCGACAAATTTCAAGATGGAGAAATTTGATGGGAGGGATAACTTCAACATGTGGAGGATCAAGATGATCACTCTATTGAAGTAACAAGGAGCGTAAAAGATTGTGTTCGATTCAGAGAAATTGTCGAAGGATATGACGGCAGATGTGAAGGAATAATTGGAAATGAAATCACATGGTAAAATTCAAATTTATCTTGCTGATGAGGTTCTTCGTAAAGTCGTCGAAGAAGATACTGCGATAAAATTATTGAAGAAGCTCGAGACACTATATTCAAAGAAGTCTCTCTCGAATCGATTGTATTTAAAGCAATGACTCAATACTTTCAAGATGAAGATACGCCCATCAAGGCTCACTTAGATGAGTTAAATAAAATAGTGTTGGATTTGAAGAACATCGATTTGAAGATTGATGATGAGGATCAATTGATGATCCTCTTGTACTCACTCACTCCATGATTTGGGCAATTCATGAATAATATGGTGTATAACCGAGACACGATTTCTATCAAAAATGTTAAAATAGATCTACACTCTGAGGAGTTGGTGAAATGTGTCATCGGACAGATTAAATGGGCATGACAATGGATTATTTGTGAGAGAATGTTCACACAAGCAAGATTGAAAGAGCGATAGAGGAAAGTCAACATCAAAGTCGAGAAATCTCAAAGGAGATCAATATAATTACTGCAACAAGAAGGGGCATTAGAAGAAAGATTGCCCCATACTAAAAAATAAAGAGATGAAGAAACCTTAAAATTTTCTGAGCATTGTACAGGAAGCATCTGACAGTGATAGCTCCATTTTTTTGGGTATGTGCATTAGTTGACTTTCAAGATTCTCGGGTACTTGATTCCGACTGCTCTTATCATATGACTCCAAATCAGAGTTGTTTTGCAATATATCGTTCCCTTAATGAAGGGTATGTATTCATGGGAAATGATATTGTGTAAAAATGTAGCGATTTTGGAACAATCCAAATTGTGATGCATGATGAAGTTGAAAGGACTTTGATGGATGTCCTGTTGAAATTTCCCGGACCTTGGAGTGAGCAGGAGTTATCTCAACTTAAGTCAGTCACAACCAGAAACACATGCAGCAACAAGAGTCTTTATTGATTAACAACAATCTTTTTTACAATGCGAGACATACATGGCGAGACATGCTTCACCAAAATCAACACAGGAAAAGCAGAGACAATTACAAAGACAAGTCAACACAAGCCGTGCGGACTCAAACACCAAGCCGCCAGTTTACTGCTATGGAGTCCGCACAATCCGCCAGGTCGCAAGACCGCAACCCAAGCAGCACGTACTGCCCGTTATTCCAATGCTAAGCTCTAGCCACCGATCTGCAAGCCGCCTAACCGCGAGGTCGCCTAGCCGCCAAACCGCACAAGCTGCGATGCTGAATAGAATAGTCCGCCTGAAGCAGGCGACTTATTGAACCCCAAACCAAGTTGCCAAAGAGAAGACTGTCTAGTCGCATTCTGCGACCTGCTGTTTACCGCCTGTCGCTTAACATTAGAGTCCACACTGTCCCTGACCGCAATCAGAGCCAAGTCCTGGCTTTCCAGTGCTATTTGCACAACCTGCACAGCACAACCCGGTCAACTCAATCAAACCGCGCGGACACCAAAAGTTAGTCCGCAGTAACTTATCGCGGGCTCACTTACTGTTCATTCACTCTATTAGGTTCTATATTACTGATGTGACATGGGTCCTATTTATAGGCACGATGAGGAGTGTGGTCATCGCCCTAGCCGATAGGATTATCGCCACATCCCGCAGCAAGAACACGTGTCCGCAAAACCAGCGGATACACACCAGTCCGCCGCTACCTGTGTAGGATAGTCAGTCCGCCAAAGCTTCACCAAGGCCGGACACATCGCCAGTCCGCCTTGTCGTAACAAGCCAAGCAAACACAAGGCTTCACCAAGGCCGGACACATTGCCAGTCTGCCTTGTCGCCAAAGGCCAAGCCAATGCCAAAGCTTCCCCAAGGCTGGACAGCAACAGCAGTCCGCCTTGTCGCCAAATGCCAAGCCAATACCGCCACAACCGAACTCTGCAATAGCTGTCCGCCTATCTGCAGACACAGCTCCAGTCCGCTTATCCCAAGCCCACATCATCTCCACCAAGACAACTGCCGGACTCAGCGGACATAGCTCCAGTCTGCTTATACTGCGGATACCTCCAGTCCACATATCCCACAGACTGCTCTAGTCCGCATATACCGTAGACTACTCCAGTCCGCATATCCCGCAGACTGCTCCAGTCCACATAACCTGAGTTCATCCATGCCAGCAAGGCAGCTGTCGGACTCAAAGGACCTAGATCCAGTCCGCACACAGTTGCAGACGCAATCTCTAGTCCGCTTCCTCCAAGCTCACAACCAATACACACGACACTACTGCCGAGCTTGGCGGACTGAGAAGCATTCCGCGCTTCGCTGCGCGATCTCCCCGGACTGAGCCTAACATGGACTTGGTTCAGAACCAACCAAGTCCACACCACTGGCCATAAGAGCCAGTCCGCACTTACTGGCGGACACTGGTAACAGTCCGCCAAAGCCGGCGACCTCCAGCACCTGTCTGCACTGACTGGCGATCTCCATGATTTCCACTTGCCGCTTCACCAGAGGAAGACCAAGGATTCTGCCAAGCCGGTCTGCCGAGCTCCAGTTCTTCTGTTCGCTTCATGCCGGACTCCGTGGATAAAGTCGCTATCCGCCCTGTTATCTTCTAGGATCCAGCTGCTTGCAGAGCATAAGCCGGCCTTGCTAACCGCTGCTGCTAACCGCATAATCCGCGCGAACGGACCGCCCAGGCCACCATAGAACAAGCCGCCTGCACCAGCCTCGCCGACCTGCCTGTCTGCCAACCCTATCCGCATAGTCCACGTGGATAGGTTGCCCAAGTACTCTATTCACCCACTTTCACTTCATAATTTTCAACACTCTCCCTTGAAGTGTGAAGTGGTGAACAACTCCAGCAGCTCCCATGACCTTGCACTTAGTCCCTCCAATAGCGCCTTCGAGGAGATGTCCAAGACATAGTCCTCGCACTGCATATCCTAGACCATGAGGGATCCCTATAGCATCTCCCAAAAGGAGCCATGCTTCCATCTGCCTTCTTCTTCAGCTTCAACATCCACTCGTGCATCACAGGAGTATTGCCACCAACCTTGGGCACAAGGGCCCAAGCCTCGTCACCTCTGAGAGTAGTCACCTCCTCAGCTCTAGCGTCATCAACCTCCTTGACTCTAGTGGTGTCATCACAGCTAGAAGGTACTCGCTCGATCTGAGGGATTGCAAGGAAACATGAGACCAAGCTCACCACATTCCCTTCACTATATCGAGCTAGTGGGTTACTAATCCACTTCGATCTCCAAAGAACCTGATCACGGCTAACCACCTCCGCTGCTCCCCATGAACCAGCTCCGTTCCCTGGAAAACCCGAACAATGCTCTCCTTGCCTCCTGAACAAGACGCCACCTCACTGGAACAAGGAGCACCTAGAGCAACGCTCCCCCTGCTACCTAAACCAGAAGTCTCTGCTCTCAAACAAGAACTACCTGGGACATCGCTCCTCTTGATTCCTGAACCGAAAGCCTCTGCCTTCGAGCCAGAAGCACCTAGAGCATCAGTCCCACTACTTCCTAAACCGGAAGCCTCTGCCTTTGAGCTAGAAGCACCTAGAGCATCGCTCCCCCTATTTCCTGACCCTGACGCCTTTGCCCTGGAGTTAGAACAACCTGAAGCTCCTAGTGATTCAGGCAGCTCCAACTGAGCCTTAGCAACAGCCTCCTTCAGCCCACCATCTGACCTGCTCATCTCTAGCTCCATATATGAGCTATCCCAATACCACGTCAGCTCATCGAAGACAACGTCTCTTAACACAATGAGCCTCTTTGTCGCAGGATCCATACACATCCATTTTCTCCTCTGCTCATCATGCCCAACAAAGACTAGCTTTGTCTTGAGAGCATCCGGAGCGTGTACATAGAAAGAAGATCCAAACACCCGTAGGTTCTTTACACTGGGCTTCATATCGAACATCAGCTCATATGGAGTCATCACATTGATCGGACTAAGAGGAATCCGATTGATGACATGTGCTGCATAGGCCATCCCTTCCGCCTAAAAATCCTTAGGAACGCCTTTGCATTGAAGCCAACATTTGAAGGTCTCCGTCAACTAATGATCATCCAAGCTGCAACACTACCTTGCTGTGAAGTATGCCCACAAGAAAGCTCCCTTCGGATCCCATACTTTCTGCAAAAGTTCGAGAACTCGGTTGAGCCAAACTCACCACCGATGCCTATCCTCAACTTCTTGATCCGCAGGCCAAGCTGGCCTTCTACAAGCTTCTTGAACTCTACAAACAAGCGGAACATGTTTGACTTCTCCTTCATAAAGTATACCTAAGTATACCTTGAATAGTCATCAACCAATATCAGTATGTACCTGCTGCCTCCAAGATTGGCGGTGACGTTTGGTCCAACCAGAGCACAATGGACAACCTCCAAAGGTGCTTTACATCTGGACTGTGCCTTATCAACCGTAAAGTGATAAGCTTCACCATGCTGACATCCCACGCATCCCTGACCATCGCCATAGGATGACAATCTGGGCAAGCCTCTTACGAGTCTTCTTTCTGCCATTGCTTTCAGCTTGTCCATCCCTACATGCCCCAGTCTTTCATGCCAGATAGCTGCACTATCACTAGCCTTCATCCGATCAGCACCAGAAATTATTGAATACCCAACTAAGTTCTTCGCCTTGCCTCCAACATGAGTTACGTTTGCTGAGAGCAAGACAACCTTGCACTCCTTCCTAAGATGACCATGCTGCTTGCATTTATAGCACCTTGGTCCTTCCTTCCTCTTCCCATCACGCCTAGGAGAAACACTCCTCTCTTACTGATATGAAGTAGAAGGTCCATCCTATGCAGCAACCTTCACCTCCTTCCTGAACAACCCATCAAGGGAAGTCCAAACCTCCGCAGCTGACCGACATCCACTGATGTGGTCCAAGAGCTCCGATGAGATCACTTGCTTGAGAATAGACTCCACTTTTGGATTTGTCTCCTTCCAAGCTCTCATCTCTTCAGCATTGCCAACAGTAGCCTCTTGTCTTTCTGCTCCACATACTACCTCCTAAAGGACCTTGCCAAGAAGAAATCTCTCCATACAAGACTTCCACCTATCAAAGTTCGTCTCTATAAGGAGTTCAATTCCAAGAGCACTTGCATCTTCCACTGCCATGGTTCTACCACTGGTTCCATCTTCACAAGAGAAACAACCACTTCAGTTGATCACTGCTTATCCACTACAAACCAGCTCTGATACCATGTTGAAATTTCCCAGATCTTGGAGTGAGCAGGGGTTATCTCAACTTAAGTCAGTCACAACCTGAAACACATGAGCAAAAAGAGTCTTTATTGATTAACATCAATCTTCTTTATAACTCGAGACATACATGACGAGACATGCTTCACCAAAATCAACACAGAGAAAGCAGAGACAATTACAAAGACAAGTCAACACAAGCCGTGCGGAATCAAACACTAAGCCACCGTTCTACTGCTATGGAGTCCGCACAATCCGCAAGGTCTCCAGACCGCAACCCAAGCCGCACAGACTGCCCGTTATTATAATGCTAAGCTCTAGCCGACGATCTGCAAGCCGCCTAACCGCGAGGTCACCTAGCTGCCAGACCGCACAAGCTGCGATGTCAAATAGAACAGTCTGCCTGAAGCAGGAGACTTATTAAACCCCGAACCAAGTTGCCAAAGATAAGACCATCTGGTCGCTATTCACGACCTGTTGTTTACCGCCTGTTGCTTAACCGCAGAGTCTGCACTGTCCCTGACCGCAATCAGAGCCAAGTCCTGGCTTTCCAGCGCTATCCGCACAACCTACACAGCACAACCCGGTCAACTCAATAAAACCGCGCGGACACCAAAAGTCAGTCCGCAACAACTTATTGCAGGCTCACTTACTGTTCATTCGCTCTCTTAGGTTCTCTATTCCTAATGTGACATGGGTCCTATTTATAGGCATGATGAGGAGTGTGGTCACCGTCATAGCCGATAGGATTACTGCCACATCCCGCAGCAAGAACATGTGTCCGCAAAACCCGCGGATACACACTAGTCCGCCGCTACCTGTGCAGGATAGTCAGTCCGCTAAAGCTTCACCAAGGCCGGACACATCGCTAGTCCGACTTGTCACCACAGGCCAAGCCAACACCAAGGCTTTACCAAGGCTGGACACATCGCCAGTCTGCCTTGTCGCCAAAGGCCAAGCCAACGCCAAAGCTTCCCCAAGGCTGGACAATAACACCAGTCCGCCTTGTCGCTAAAGGACAAGCCAAGACCGCTATAGCCGAACTCTGAAACAGTTGTCTGCCTATCCGTGGACACAGCTCCAGTTCACTTATACCGAGCCCACAACATCGCCACCAAGGTAACTGCTGGACTCAGTGGACACAGCTCTAGTCTGCTTATACTGCGGATACCTCCAGTCCACATATCCTGCAGACTGCTCTAGTCCGTATATATCGCAGACTACTCTAGTACGCATATCCCGTAGACTGCTCCACTCCACATAACCTGAGTCCATCCACGCCAGCAAGGCAGTTTTCGGACTCAGCGGACCAAGCTCCAGTCCGCATGCAGTTGCAGATGCAATCTCCATTCCGCTTCCTCCAAGCTCGCAACCAAGGCACACGACACTACTGCCAAGCTTGGCGGACTGAGAAGTAGTCCGTGCTCCACTATACGATCTCCTCAGACTGAGCCTAACATGGACTTGGTTCAGAACCAACCAAGTCCACACCACTGGCCATAAGGGCTAGTCCGCACTTACTAGCAGACACTGGTAATAGTCTGCTAAACCCGACGACCTCCAGCACCTTTCCGCACTGACGGGCTATCTCCGTGGCTTCCACTTGCCTCTTAACCAGAGCAAGACCAAGGCTTCTGCCAAGCCGGTCTGCCGAGCTCCAGTTATTCAGTCCGCTTCATGCTGGACTTCGCGGATAAAGTCGCTATCCGCCCGTGTTGGGTACATTGGAAAATGTGTACCAGATTTGAAGAAGCCTCACCCTACTCAATGATATGCATCAAGGTGTATTTGATGTTGTTTTGAGGTTATATGTGCAGGTTAAGTAATTGCAGGAAATGCAGGAAAATTTCTAAGTCCATGTGTCGACACCTAGAGGAGCTGTGTCGACACTTATAAAGACTTGTGTCGACACTGAAGAAAAGCTGTGTCGACACTTGGAGTAAATTGTGTCGACACTAGGAAAGGCAGAGTCGACTCCAGAAGAAATGTGTCGACACATACAGACAGTGTCGACACACTGTGAAGAATAGTCGACATAAATCATGTCGACACCTAGAGGCAGTGTCGACACCCAGTGAAGCTTAGTCGACATCAAATGTGTCGACACCAGGAGGCTGTGTCGACACACTGAAGGCTTTGTCAACATCAACTGTGTCGACACATAGGACTTGTGTCGAAATGCAGCAAGTTTCAACAAAGTTAAAGTAAAGAAGTACTTGTGTCGACATAAAGGAGATGTGTCGACACACAGCAGAATTTCAACTAAGTTTTGAAGAAGTATTTGTGTCGACACATAGAATCAGTGTCGACACATTCAACAGAAGGCTGTGTCGAGAAGTATTAACAACAACAAAGGAGTTATGTCGACACCACCAAGGCATGTGTCGACACTTAGTCCACTTGTGTCGACACTTAGTCTATTTGTGTCGACACATAATGAAGATCAGTCTCGACACTTTCAGACAGAGACAGTATTTTCAAGAAGTGACTGGATGACTTGACAGCTGCCATTTCCAACCGGTCAACTACAACTGTCAAAGCTGTCAGAAGGTTGTTAGAAACCGGATCAGCTGGTTACCTTGGAGGAAGACTATATAAAGGCCTTTCTCATTTAACAGAAAGCAATGAATTACAATCTAGAGGGAAGATCTACACAGCTATCTAACAACAGAAAAAAAAGACCTTCGACAGAAGATCTAAGAAGTTGGACAGAGAGAGCTCCTTCTAAGAAGAGCAATTGCTGAACCAGGCTGCTAAGTGAGATTCAGATTAAGATTTGAATCTCAAGTCAAAAGCTGACTGAGGAATCAACTTCTCAAGAGTTCAACCATACTGAGTTCAGATTCAAGAAGCTTTGAAGAAAGCTAAGAGAGGTTGATCTCTGCCAAGTTCTTGCAAGAACTCATCAAGAAGCCAGCCATACCTTCTCTCTCTATCTGGGTGGTGGTGAATTATCTCGTAAACAAAATTTTCTGTAGGATCTGTATAGATCTGAGATTGTAAGCCTATTATATAAAGGCTGAGTGTAGGAGAATATTTTCTCTGAGTGGTAGGGCTGTGAGCCTGAGGTGTAGGAGATTGTAATCTCTGAGTGTATGCCTTGTTGAAGGCTGAGGTAGGGTAGTTGGCCTGTGTAACACCCCCTATCCGTCACATAGCATAAAGCAGTAGGTCCGGCCGGGGCCCGACGCCGTATGCCACAGACAGACCGGGTGGTTACTTATGGAAACCATCCAACCAATCTCAACGTCCTACATAGAGCATTCTAGCGGAAGCAGTTTATAAAGGTTGTAACAAAGAACCCAGCATACAAGCATGAATGTCCACTAATATAGAATAGGAATGTTATACAAAATACCCAAAACAAGCCTTAAGGCCTTACAAAATGTTTCACTTGAATATTACATGTTTTACAAACCACGGCACGCAGGCCGGGCATACATGAATAAAACAGTAAACACTTCCATTTGGGCCTTCGAGGGCCGGCTTCGCAAAAAGGGCTTTAGCCCGCTATTGACCGCTTGGTCCAGCTGCACCTGCAAGCAACAAACCACCGCACGGTGGCAAAACAAGGCAACGGTCAGCAATGCTGACCCAATTATAACGATCCCGCCCCCAACTCGGGGCGGCAATGCTCCTTCCCTGCATTTCATTAGCATAAGCGAGCAGTTTATAATCATAGCCATTTCATCACATACGTTGGCTAGCTCGGCCACACGCCCCGTGCACTCAGGGCACATTCTCGGTGAACCGGTCGATGGCACGTCAATTAAAGCCATTAACATTCCGGACTCACCACCGCCACTTTGACTGCTAAACCTATGAGCAATTTGTCTTCCCGGCATGGGTCACGTCAATTTAAGCTATTGATCGCCGAAGACTCCCATCTATGCCAACGGCAAGTGCCACGTAACCTTAGGTCTCTTTAACCCGAACGACATAGATATGGGTACGGTTCCATCTAACCCGTGCTCACGTCGCAACGACAATTTAAGCCATTTGCGCGGGTCAAACTTCCGCCGAGTCCCATTACCATCACAAGTCACATAACCCAGTTATGTTCAAGTTGGCTCTCAGGCCACCAAGTTGGCAAGATCTCGTATCTGCCCAGTTTTCCGGGTGCACCTTTGGGTTAGTCCCCAAGGCTCCCTGCTGCAATCTACCGCGTAGAAAACCCGAAAAACAACCAATAGCACGGAGTCTTATCCGGCATTATGTAATGCAACATCACCGATCCAGACCAACATGTCCGGGTAGGCTTCACACATCATGCCTATGTCCGTTCTCGCATACAGACTCTAAACAACAGGGACTTCACATATCTACCCGAAGAAACGCCTCCAACTCTCCGCAAACTCGCGAGAGCGGGCTTCTTATGCTAAGAAAGAGAGCTATTCATGCTCAAGATGAGGATCGTTACCCTTGAGTTCCTCTTTGGCGCCATCGAAAAGTAATCGGATGAAAACCACCGCACTAGCGTTGCCTCCGTGGATCCGGAGTCGGCTCGCGATTCGGAGCTCCGAAGCTCCTCCAATGGCGGATCTAGCTCCTTCTTCTTCCCTTAGCTCTCCTCTCTCTCCAAGGATTTAGAAAGAGAACACTTAAGAAAAATGAGGGTTTTCCAAGTCCATTCACGGGTATATCCCTTCAGGAACATCCCCCAGCCGTTGGATCTCAAAACAAGGAAACGAGCGGCTTTGATTCGGGGCTGAAATGCCCAATCTGGACCGAACATGGCCTGGCACACGCCCGTGTCCAGGGCCGTGTGCCGCATTCGCCGTCAAAATCGAATCACCTGGAACCTCACACGGGTATCGAACATGCCCGTGTTCGAGCTGACACGCCCGTGTTCCACCTGACACGGCCGTGTGACCGGCCGTGTACCCCATGATTTTTCCCCAAAATCAACCCGAGCACTGCACGGGTTCTAGGACACGCCCGTGTCCTTGCCCGTGTCACCTTGACACGCCTGGGCCCCAGGCCGTGTACACGGTCTCGACATTTCGTCGCGTGAATATCGACGACTTGATGACACGTCCTTGGACACGCCCGTGTCCTAGGCCGTGTGCTTTGTCTCGACGATCGTCGAGTGAATCTCGACGACTCCCCGGGACGATCGTCGACACGGGTCGACACGCCCTGCGACACGCCCGTGTCGCGGGCCGTGTGCCCATTCTCGACGAATCGTCGAGTAAATCTCGACGACTCCGCGGCTAAGTGTCGACACGGGTCGACACGCCCTACGATACGCCCGTGTCGCAGGCCTTGTGCCCAGTCTCAGCGAATCGTCGAGAGAATCTCGACGACTTCGCGGCTAAGTGTTGACACATGCTTGACACGCCCTGGGACACGCCTGTGTCCCAGGCCGTGTGCCTGCTGCCAGAACCCAAACTGGCCCAAAACGTCCCTCTTTTTCTCCTTTGAGTTTCGGGGCGTTACAACTCTCCCCCTCTTAAAAGAATTTCGTCCGCGAAATTACATAAAGGAAAGACATTTTACAAAACCAAAATTTGCACCTGAGCGGAACAACTCCGGATACTCGTCAAGCATAGTCTGCTCTCGCTCCCAAGAGAGCTCCTCACGACCGCAATTGTCCCACCGGACCTTGACCATCCCGATCTCTTTATTGCGTAGCCTCTTGACCTCCGAGTCCTCAATCCGCACGGGCTTGACCCTTGTCGTTAGCCCACTATCCACCGGCACTTGATCAACCGCGATCACCTGCGTAGGCTCTTGCACCGCCTTCCGAAGCACCGAAATATGGAATACATCATGTAAACCACTTAGCTCCACTGAAAGCTTCAACCTATAGGCCGCTTCACCAACTCGCTCCAGGACCTCAAACGGTCCAAGGTACCTCGGGCTTAGCTTTTTCAATCATCGCACCCGCGAGACACCCTTAAATCGGCTTGATCTTTAAGTATACATAATCGCCCACAGCGAACTCCACGTTCCTGTGCTTGGAATTATAGTACTTTGCTTGCCGGTCCTGGGCAATAAGCAACCTCTCCCGAATGGTTCTCACCAAAGAAGTAGCATCCTCCACTTCCGATCGCTTATACAACTTTGACTCACCCGTTTCTAACCAAGACAACGGCGTGCGAAATTTCCTACCATATAGGGCCTCGAAAGGCGCCATCTGAATACTCGCTTGGTAGCTGTTGTTGTATGCGAACTCCACCAAATATAGGGGGTCTTCCCATTGCTTTCCAAAATCCAAGACACACATGCGAAGCATGTCTTCCATGGTTCTATTGACCCTCTCGGTCTGCCCATCCGTTTGTGGATGGAAGGCTGTGCTGAATTTCAGCTTTGTTCCCAACATTTGCTGCACCAGCCTCCAATCATTGGACGTGAATCGCCCATCTCGGTCACTCACGATGCTGCGGGGCACACCATGAAGCCGTACTATGTTATCCACATAAAGCTTTGCCAGCTTCTCCACCGGATCATCCTTCCTATGCGGAATAAAATGCGACACCTTCATTAATCGATCAACAACCACCCAAATGGCGTCGTTTCCCTTTTGCGACCTTGGCAAACCGTGCACAAAGTCCATAGAGATGTCGTCGAATTTCCACTCCGGAACAGGCAAAGACTTAAGAAATCCTCCCGGCTTTTGGCACTCCGCCTTTACCAAGGCGCAAGTTTGGCACTTGGCTACGTATAGCGCCACATCCTTTTTCAAACCCGGCCACCAAAATAGCTTCTTCACGTCACGGTACATCTTCGTGCTCCCCGGGTGAATCGAGTACTTGGTATGGTGTGCCTCGTACAATAGCTCCACCCGTAAATTGCCCACACTTGGGACGCACAGACGACCGTCTTTCCAAAGCAATCCGTCCTCCACGACGAATTGGGAATTTGACCCATCCAGAGCCTCTATCATGAACTGCTTCATATGAGCATCCATATCCAAAGTCTGTCGAATTCGATCAGCCAGGTCATATTGGACTTCAGTCCGATTCAGAACTGCTTCAGCACTTGATTGTCTATCCACACAAACAATCTCCAACGCCTCCAACTCCCGCACCAACCGCTCATCATGCACCGATAGCCAATTGGCTTGAGCTGGGGCTCGGCGACTCAGCGCATCCGCAACCACATTCCCTTTGCCAGGCACGTAGTGGATCTTGAATGTATAGTCCCCCAGGAACTCCATCCATCTACGCTGCCGCATATTCAGATTCTTCTGATCAATTAGATACTTTAGGCTCTTGTGATCGGTGTAGATATGAATCTTCACACCGTACAAATAGTGTCTCCACAGCTTCAAGGCAAAAATCACGGCCGCTAACTGCAAGTCATGGACCGGATAATTCCTCTCGTGCACTTTTAGCTATCTCGAGCCATAAGCTATCACGCTTCCGTGCTGCAGTAGCACGCAACCCAAACCGCTGCCCGAAGCATCACTATATATCTCATAGCCTTCGGTTCCACATGGCGAACTCAGCACAGGCGCCGTGGTCAACCGACACTTCAATTCCTCAAAAGCTCGCGCGCACTCCGGCGTCCAAACGAACTTATGCTCCTTCCTCGTCAAAGTAATGAGAGGTAATGCTAACCGCGAGAAGTTCTCTACGAAGCGCCTATAATAGCCGGCAAGCCCCAAAAAGCTCCGGACTTCTGCTACCGTAGCAAGCTCAGGCCACTCCCGTATCGCAACAATCTTCGCCGGATCCACAGCAATACCCTCTCCACTCACTATATGACCGAGGAACGCCACTGAGGATAGCCAAAACTCGCACTTCGAGAACTTGGCATACAACTGATTTCTCCTTAGCGTCTCCAACACCAAATGAAGATGTTTGAAGTGATCTTCCTCACTTTGCGAGTACACCAAAATATCGTCGATGAAGACGATCACGAAATGGTCCAAGTACTCCCTGAAAGTCCTGTTCATCAAATCCATGAACATTGACGGCGCATTAGTCAGCCCAAACGGCATGACCGTAAACTCATAATGCCCGTATCTCGTACTAAACGCTATCTTCGGGATATCACTCTCCCTTATTCGCAGCTGATAGTACCCAGCCTTGAGATCCAACTTCGAGTACACCGTCGACCCGACTAACTGATCAAAGAGATCATCAATCCGGGGGATCGGGTACTTGTTCTTCTCCGTCAGCTTGTTTAGCTCCCGATAATCAATACATAGCCTCAAGCTTCCGTCCTTCTTCTTAACAAAGAGGACCGGTGCGCTCCAAAGCAAAGAACTCGGGCGCACATACCCTTGCTCCAACAACTCTTGCAGTTGAACTTTCAGCTCCGCCATTTCCTTAGGCGCTAGCCGATACGGGGATCGTGACACAGGCTTTGCACCTGGCACTAGTTCGATCGTAAAATCTATCTCCCGCTGAGGCGGGGCTCCAGGAAGATCCGCGGGGAACACATCAGGGTATTCCGATACCACTGAAATACAATCCAACGCGGGCTTCGGCTTTGCAACCTCCACTAGTATAAAGAACAGTTCTGCACCAGCACGAACCGCCTTCACCACCTGCAGAGCAGACATCAATGTCTTGCTCGACCCCTTTAAGCCCGTAAAAGTCGTTTCACGACTTGCTCCCAGCTTGACTTCCTTGCTACCGCAATCTATATGGGCATGCTGCTCCGAGAGCCAGTCCATGCCAAATATGACGTCGAACTCCGCTAACGGAAGTAAAGACGCCCGCAGGTCGAACTCCTGCTCCCCAATACGAATCTTAACATCGCAGATCCTATCCGCTCGCATCGAACACCCATTGGGCAACAACACATCCAACTTATCCTTCGCCATCGAAGAAGGGACTCCGATGCGTGATATAAATCCTTCGGACAAGAAGGAGTGTGAAGCTCCCGTATCGAAGAGTTCTCGTGCCGGATTTTCACAAATCAATACAAATCCTAAACAAGTAGTGGTAAGGTAACATGTGCATAACAAGTATTTAAAGAAATTGACTTGCTATAAATTAAACCGTACCTGTCACCACATCAGCTTGTTTAATGTCCTCCTGTTGGCCAAGATTGTAGACCCTTGGTTGGGCCGGAGCATAATGGGATGCAGTCTACTCCACCGCTTTTCCCTTCTCTTCATAGGTAGCTCCCGGCTTCCTCTCGGACTTAGGACGTCCGCTCCAACAATCACGGGCGAAATGCCCCGTCTTTCCACAAGTAAAGCACGCGCCCGGGGTCCGACTCGTAGTTGCCCCAGAAGCGCCAGAAGGAGCTGGACCCGAAGTCCTATGCTTTTTGAAAGCCCTCCGATAGCCGGACTTTGAAGTAGTCGGTACTTTAAATTCAGATTTTCTATCAACCAAGCCTTTCTTCGCTTGCACATTCTTCATGTCCTTCTCCAAGGACCGGGCAGTATTGACCAAGGTTAAGAAACCCTGTGTCATCGGCCCCGACAGTAGTAGTCTCAACTCATCCCTCAAGCCTTCATAGAAGCGATTAGTCTTGCGCTCCTCATCCACGATGGTGGAGCTAACATAACGACTTAGACGAGTAAACTCGTGGAGATATTCATCCACGCTCCTCTCACCCTGTACCAACTTCAGGAACTCATTCTCCAACGCTATCTTCTGCGTCGAAGGGAGGTATCTAGCCAAAAATAATCTCGAGAACTCCTCCATCGAGACATCACCAAGTTGCCTACCTCTCAGTAAGTGCAGCTCCAATCCTTCCCACCACATCCTCGCTTCGCCGTCCAAAAGGAACGTAGCGATGGTGGTCATTTGCCACTCCTCCGTCTCCGTTGCTGTCATGACTCTCTTCACCCTGGAGAGCCAGTCTTCAGCCTGAGATGAGGTTCCCAACCCCGAGAATAACGGAGGGTTAAAGCTCATTACATGCTTCAACTGCCTCTCAGTTGCCCTCCTTGGCACTATTGGTTCCACAACCACTTGCTCCACTCTCCTCGGCTCAGCCTCTTGAAGAGGTACTTTCTCCATCACAGGAGCGGGCTGCTGCGCTTGCCTTCCAGGCTGCGCATTGATCACGGCCAACACCGCTTCAGCCACCAATCGTATATTTTCAGCCGACAGAGGTGTTGCGGGAGCAACATCCGGTGCACTACTAGCCTCAGAAACTCGGCGTTCTGACGACCCAACACCACTTCTGGTCACCTATAGTGATACAAAACACTGTTAAGCGACCAAATAAATTGCAAACAGCAATTATAGGAACACGCAGGTTCCTCAAACACGAGTATTTTCATTCCTAAGTGGACATTCATGGGTTCTTTTCACTGTTATTACGATGACGCACACAATGTGCTCACCACCCCTTAAAAAGAATTCGCCCACGAATTCACTTTAAGCCCGACCAAAACCAGTAGTCTGATACCAAATTGTAACACCCCCTATCCGTCACATAGCATAAAGCAGTAGGTCCGGCCGGGGCCCAACGCCGTATGCCACAGACAGACCGGGTGGTTACTTATGGAAACCATCCAACCAATCTCAACGTCCTACACAGAGCATTCTAGCGGAAGCATTTTATAAAGGTTGTAACAAAGAACCCAACATACAAGCATGAATGTCCACTAATATAGAATAGGAATGTTATACAAAATACCCAAAACAAGCCTTAAGGCCTTACAAAATGTTTCACTTGAATATTACATGTTTTACAAACCACGGCACGCAGGCCGGTCATACATGAATAAAACAGTAAACACTTCCATTTGGGCCTTTGAGGGCCGGCTTCGCAAAAAAGGCTTTAGCCCGCTATTGACCGCTTGGTCCAGCTGTACCTGCAAGCAACAAACCACCGCACGGTGGAAAAACAAGGCAACGGTCAGCAATGCTGACCCAATTATAACGATCCCGCCCCCAACTCGGGGCGGCGATGCTCCTTCCCTACATTTCATTAGCATAAGCGAGCAGTTTATAACCATAGCCATTTCATCACAGACGTTGGCTCGCTCGGCCACACGCCCCGTGCACTCAGGGCACATTCTCGGTGAACCGGTCGATGTCACGTCAATTAATGCCATTAACATTCCGGACTCACCACCGCCACTTTCACGGCTAAACCTATGAGCAATTTGTCTTCCCGGCATGGGTCACGTCAATTTAAGCTATTGACCGCCGAAGACTCCCATCTATGCCAACAGCAAGTGCCACGTAACCTTAGGTCTCTTTAACCCGAACGACATAGATATGGGTACGGTTCCATCTAACCCGTGCTCACGTCGCAACGAAAATTTAAGCCATTTGCGCGGGTCAAACTTCCGCCGAGTCTCATTACCATCACAAGTCACATAACCCAGTTATGTTCAAGTTGGCTCTCAGGCCACCAAGTTGGCAAGATCTCGTATCCGCCCAGTTTTCCAGGTGCACCTTTGGGTTAGTCCCCAAGGCTCCCTGCTGCAATCTACCGCGTAGAAAACCCGAAAAACAACCAATAGCACGGAGTCTTATCCGGCATTATGCAATGCAACATCACCGATCCAGAGCAACATGTCCGGGTAGGCTTCACACATCATGCCTATGTCCGTTCTCGCATACGGACTCTAAACAACGGGGACTTCACATATCTACCCGAAGGAACGCCTCCAACTCTTCGCAAACTCGCGAGAGCGGGCTTCTTATGCTAAGAAAGAGAGCTATTCATGCTCAAGATGAGGATCGTTACCCTTGAGTTCCTCTTTGGCGCCATCGAAAAGTAATCGGATGAAAACCACCGCACTAGCGTTGCCTCCGTGGATCCGGAGTCGGCTCGCGGTTCGGAGCTCCGAAGCTCCTCCAATGGCGGATCTAGCTCCTTCTTCTTCCCTTAGCTCTCCTCTCTCTCCAAGGATTTAGAAAGAGAACACTTAAGAAAAATGAGGGTTTTCCAAGTCCATTCACGGGTATATCCCTTCAGGAACATTCCCCAGCCGTTGGATCTCAAAACAAGGAAACGAGCGGCTTTGATTTGGGGCTGAAATGCCCAATCTGGACCGAACATGGCCTGGCACACGCCCGTGTCCAGGGCCGTGTGCCGCATTCGCCGTCAAAATCGAATCACCTGGAACCTCACACGGGTATCGAACACGCCCGTGTTCGAGCTGACACGCCTGTGTTCCACCTGACACGGCCGTGTGACCGGCCGTGTACCCCATGATTTTTCCCCAAAATCAACCCGAGCACTGCACGGGTTCTAGGACACGCCCGTGTCCTTGCCCGTGTCACCTTGACACGCCTGGGCCCCAGGCCGTGTACACGGTCTCGACATTTCGTCGCGTGAATATCGACGACTTGATGACACGGCCTTGGACACGCCCGTGTCCTAGGCCGTGTGCCTTGTCTCGACGATCGTCGAGTGAATCTCGACGACTCCCCGGGACGATCGTCGACATGGGTCGACACGCCCTGCGACACGCCCGTGTCGCGGGCCGTGTGCACATTCTCGACGAATCGTCGAGTAAATCTCGACGACTCCGCAGCTAAGTGTCGACACGGGTCGACACGCCCTACGACATGCCCGTGTCGAAGGCCGTGTGCCCAGTCTCAGCGAATCGTCGAGAGAATCTCGACGACTTCGCGGCTAAGTGTTGACACACGCTTGACACGCCCTGGGACACGCCTGTGTCCCAGGCCGTGTGCCTGCTGCCAGAACCCAAACTGGCCCAAAACGTCCCTCTTTTTCTCCTTTGAGTTTCGGTGCGTTACAACTCTCCCCCTCTTAAAAGAATTTCGTCCGCGAAATTACATAAAGGAAAGACATTTTACAAAACCAAAATTTGCACCTGAGCGGAACAACTCCGGATACTCGTCAAGCATAGTCTGCTCTCGCTCCCAAGAGAGCTCCTCACGACCGCAATTGTCCCACCGGACCTTGACCATCCCGATCTCTTTATTGCATAGCCGCTTGACCTCCGAGTCCTCAATACGCACGGGCTTGACCCTTGTCATTAGCCCACTATCCACCGGCACTTGATCAACCGCGATCACCTGCGTAGGCTCTTGCACCGCCTTCCGAAGCACCGAAATATGGAATACATCATGTAAACCACTTAGCTCCACTGAAAGCTTCAACCTATAGGCCGCTTCAACAACTCGCTCCAGGACCTCAAACGGTCCAAGGTACCTCGGGCTTAGCTTTTTCAATCGTCGCACCCGCGAGACACCCTTGAATCGGCTTGATCTTTAAGTATACATAATCGCCCACAGCGAACTCCACGTTCCTGTGCTTGGAATTATAGTACTTTGCTTGCCAGTCCTGGGCAATAAGCAACCTCTCCCGAATGGTTCTCACCAAAGAAGTAGCATCCTCCACTTCCGATCGCTTATACAACTTTGACTCACCCGTTTCTAACCAAGACAACGGCGTGCGAAATTTCCTACCATATAGGGCCTCGAAAGGCGCCATCTGAATACTCGCTTGGTAGCTGTTGTTGTATGCGAACTCCACCAAATATAGGTGGTCTTCCCATTGCTTTCCAAAATCCAAGACACACATGCGAAGCATGTCTTCCATGGTTCTATTGACCCTCTCGGTCTGCCCATCCGTTTGTGGATGGAAGGCTGTGCTGAATTTCAGCTTTGTTCCCAACATTTGCTGCACCAGCCTCCAATCATTGTACGTGAACCGCCCACCTCGGTCACTCACGATGCTGCGGGGCACACCATGAAGCCGTACTATGTTATCCACATAAAGCTTTGCCAGCTTCTCCACCGGATCATCCTTCCTATGCGGAATAAAATGCGACACCTTCGTTAATCGATCAATAACCACCCAAATGGCGTCGTTTCCCTTTTGCGACCTTGGCAAACCGTGCACAAAGTCCATAGAGATGTCGTCGAATTTCCACTCCGGAACAGGCAAAGACTTAAGAAATCCTCCCGGCTTTTAGCACTCCGCCTTTACCAAGGCGCAAGTTTGGCACTTGGCTACGTATAGCGCCACATCCTTTTTCAAACCCGGCCACCAAAATAGCTTCTTCACGTCACGGTACATCTTCGTGCTCCCCGGGTGAATCGAGTACTTAGTATGGTGTGCCTCGTACAATAGCTCCACCCGTAAATTGCCCACACTTGGGACGCACAGACGACCGTCTTTCCAAAGCAATCCGTCCTCCACGACGAATTGGGAATTTGACCCATCCAGAGCCTCTATCATGAACTGCTTCATATGAGCATCCATATCCAAAGCCTGCCGAATCCGATCAGCCAGGTCATATTGGACTTCAGTCAGATTCAGAACTGCTTCAGCACTTGATTGTCTATCCACACAAATAATCTCCAACGCCTCCAACTCCCGCACCAACCGCTCATCATGCACCGATAGCCAATTGGCTTGAGCTGGGGCTCGGCGACTCAGCGCATCCGCAACCGCATTCCCTTTGCCAGACACGTAGTGGATCTTGAATGTATAGTCCCCCAGGAACTCCATCCATCTACGCTGCCGCATATTCAGATTCTTCAGATCAATTAGATACTTTAGGCTCTTGTGATCGGTGTAGATATCAATCTTCACACCGTACAAATAGTGTCTCCACAGCTTCAAGGCAAAAATCACGGCCGCTAACTGCAAGTTATGGACCGGATAATTCCTCTCGTGCACTTTTAGCTGTCTCGAGCCATAAGCTATCACGCTTCCGTGCTGCAGTAGCACGCAACCCAAACCGCTGCCCGAAGCATCACTATATATCTCATAGCCTTCGGTTCCACATGGCGAACTCAGCACAGGCGCCGTGGTCAACCGACACTTCAATTCCTCAAAAGCTCGCGCGCACTCCGGCGTCCAAACGAACTTATGCTCCTTCCTCGTCAAAGTAGTGAGAGGTAATGCTAACCGCAAGAAGTTCTCTACGAAGCGCCTATAATAGCCGGCAAGCCCCAAAAAGCTCCGGACTTCTGCTACCGTAGCAAGATCAGGCCACTCCCGTATCGCAACAATCTTCGCCGGATCCACAGCAATACCCTCTCCACTCACTATATGACCGAGGAACGCCACTGAGGATAGCCAAAACTCGCACTTCGAGAACTTGGCATACAACTGATTTCTCCTTAGCGTCTCCAACACCAAATGAAGATGTTTGAAGTGATCTTCCTCACTTTGCGAGTACACCAAAATATCGTCGATGAAGACGATCACGAAATGGTCCAAGTACTCCCTGAAAGTCCTGTTCATCAAATCCATGAACATTGACGGCGCATTAGTCAGCCCAAACGGCATGACCGTAAACTCATAATGCCCGTATCTCGTACTAAACGCTGTCTTCGGGATATCACTCTCCCTTATTCGCAGCTGATAGTACCCAGCCTTGAGATCCAACTTCGAGTACACCGTCGACCCGACTAACTGATCAAAGAGATCATCAATCCGGGGGATCGGGTACTTGTTCTTCTCCGTCAGCTTGTTTAGCTCCCGATAATCAATACATAGCCTCAAGCTTCCGTCCTTCTTCTTAACAAAGAGGACCATTGCGCTCCAAGGCGAAGAACTCGGGCGCACATACCCTTGCTCCAACAACTCTTGCAGTTGAACTTTCAGCTCCGCCATTTCCTTAGGCGCTAGCCGATACGGGGATCGTGACACAGGCTTTGCACCTGACACTAGTTCGATCGTAAAATCTATCTCCCGCTGAGGCGGGGCTCCAGGAAGATCCGCGGGGAACACATCAGGGTATTCCGATACCACTGAAATACAATCCAACGCGGGCTTCGGCTTTGCAACCTCCACTAGTGTAAAGAACAGTTGTGCACCAGCACGAACCGCCTTCACCACCTGAAGAGCAGACATCAATGTCTTGCTCGACCCCTTTAAGCCCGTAAAAGTCGTTTCACGACTTGCTCCCAGCTTGACTTCCTTGCTACCACAATCTATATGGGCATGCTGCTCCGAGAGCCAGTCCATGCCAAATATGACGTCGAACTCCGCTAACGGAAGTAAAGACGCCCGCAGGTCGAACTCCTGCTCCCCAATACGAATCTTAACATCGCAGATCCTATCCGCTCACATCGAACACCCATTGGGCAACAACACATCCAACTTATCCTTCGCCATCGAAGAAGGGACTCCGATGCGTGATATAAATCCTTCGGACAAGAAGGAGTGTGAAGCTCCCGTATCGAAGAGTGCTCGTGCCGGATTTTCACAAATCAATACAAATCCTAAACAAGTAGTGGTAAGGTAACATGTGCATAACAAGTATTTAAAGAAATTGACTTGCTATAAATTAAACCGTACCCGTCACCACATCAGCTTGTTTAATGGCCTCCTGTTGGCCAAGATTGTAGACCCTTGGTTGGGCCGGAGCATAATGGGATGCGGTCGACTCCACCGCTTTTCCCTTCTCTTCATAGGTAGCTCCCGGCTTCCTCTCGGACTTAGGACGTCCGCTCCAACAATCACGGGCGAAATGCCCCGTCTTTCCACAAGTAAAGCACGCGCCCGGGGTCCGACTCGTAGTTGCCCCAGAAGCGCCAGAAGGAGCTGGACCCGAAGTCCTATGCTTCTTGAAAGCCCTCCGAGAGCCGGACTTTGAAGTAGTCGGTACTTTAAATTCAGATTTTCTATCAACCAAGCCTTTCTTCGCTTGCACATTCTTCATGTCCTTCTCCAAGGATCGGGCAGTATTGACCAAGGTTAAGAAACCCTGCGTCATCGGCCCCGACAGTAGTAGTCTCAACTCATCCCTCAAGCCTTCATAGAAGCGATTAGTCTTGCGCTCCTCATCCACGATGGTGGAGCTAGCATAACGACTTAGACGAGTAAACTCGTGGAGATATTCATCCACGCTCCTCTCACCCTGTACCAACTTCAGGTACTCATTCTCCAACGCTATCTTCTGCGTCGAAGGGAGGTATCTAGCCAAAAATAATCTCGAGAACTCCTCCATCGAGACATCACCAAGTTGCCTACCTCTCAGTAAGTGCAGCTCCAATCCTTCCCACCACATCCTCGCTTCGCCGTCCAAAAGGAACGTAGCGATGGTGGTCATTTGCCACTCCTCCGTCTCCGTTGCTGTCATGACTCTCTTCACCCTGGAGAGCCAGTCTTCAGCCTGAGATGAGGTTCCCAACCCCGAGAATAACGGAGGGTTAAAGCTCATTACATGCTTCAACTGCCTCTCAGTTTCCCTCCTTGGCACTATTGGTTCCACAACCACTTGCTCCACTCTCCTCGGCTCAGCCTCTTGAAGAGGTACTTTCTCCATCACAGGAGCGGGCTGCTGCGCCTGCCTTCCAGGCTACGCATTGATCACGGCCAACACCGCTTCAGCCACCAATCGTATATTTTCAGCCGACAGAGGTGTTGCGGGAGCAACATCTGGTGCACTACTAGCCTCAGAAACTCGGCGTTCTGACGGCCCAACACCACTTCTGGTCACCTATAGTGATACAAAACACTGTTAAGCGACCAAATAAATTGCAAACAACAATTATAGGAACACGCAGGTTCCTCAAACACGAGTATTTTCATTCCTAAGTGGACATTCATGGGTTCTTTTCACTGTTATTACGATGACGCACACAATGTGCTCACCACCCCTTAAAAAGAATTCGCCCACGAATTCACTTTAAGCCCGACCAAAACCAGTAGTCTGATACCAAATTGTAACACCCCCTATCCGTCACATAGCATAAAGCAGTAGGTCCGGCCGGGGCCCAACGCCGTATGCCACAGACAGACCGGGTGGTTACTTATGGAAACCATCCAACCAATCTCAATGTCCTACAAACAGCATTCTAGCGGAAGCATTTTATAAAGGTTGTAACAAAGAACCCAACATACAAGCATGAATGTCCACTAATATAGAATAGGAATGTTATACAAAATACCCAAAACAAGCCTTAAGGCCTTACAAAATGTTTCACTTGAATATTACATGTTTTACAAACCACGGCACGCAGGCCGGTTATACATGAATAAAACAGTAAACACTTCCATTTGGGCCTTCGAGGGCCGGCTTCGCAAAAAAGGCTTTAGCCCGCTATTGACCGCTTGGTCCAGCTGTACCTGCAAGCAACAAACCACCGCACGGTGGAAAAACAAGGCAACGGTCAGCAATGCTGACCCAATTATAACGATCCCGCCCCCAACTCGGGGCGGCGATGCTCCTTCCCTACATTTCATTAGCATAAGCGAGCAGTTTATAACCATAGCCATTTCATCACAGACGTTGGCTCGCTCGGCCACACGCCCCGTGCACTCAGGGCACATTCTCGGTGAACCGGTCGATGTCACGTCAATTAAAGCCATTAACATTCCGGACTCACCACCGCCACTTAGACGGCTAAACCTATGAGCAATTTGTCTTCCCGGCATGGGTCACGTCAATTTAAGCCATTGACCGCCGAAGACTCCCATCTATGCCAACAGCAAGTGCCACGTAACCTTAGGTCTCCTTAACCCGAATGACATAGATATGGGTACGGTTCCATCTAACCCGTGCTCACGTCACAACGACAATTTAAGCCATTTGCGCGGGTCAAACTTCCGCCGAGTCCCATTACCATCACAAGTCACATAACCCAGTTATGTTCAAGTTGGCTCTCAGGCCACCAAGTTGGCAAGATCTCGTATCCGCCCAGTTTTCCGGGTGCACCTTTGTGTTAGTCCCCAAGGCTCCCTGCTGCAATCTACCGCGTAGAAAACTCGAAAAACAACCAATAGTACGGAGTCTTCTCCGGCATTATGCAATGCAACATCACCGATCTAGGCCAACATGTCCGGGTAGGCTTCACACATCATGCCTATGTCCGTTCTCGCATACGGACTCTAAACAACGGGGACTTCACATATCTACCCGAAGGAACGCCTCCAACTCTCCGCAAACTCGCGAGAGCGGGCTTCCTATGCTAAGAAAGAGAGCTATTCATGCTCAAGATGAGGATCGTTACCCTTGAGTTCGTCTTTGGCGCCATCGAAAAGTAATCGGATGAAAACCACCGCACTAGCGTTGCCTCCGTGGATCCGGAGTCGGCTCGCGATTCGGAGCTCCGAAGCTCCTCCAATGGCGGATCTAGCTCCTTCTTCTTCCCTTAGCTCTCCTCTCTCTCCAAGGATTTAGAAAGAGAACACTTAAGAAAAATGAGGGTTTTCCAAGTCCATTCACGGGTATATCCCTTCAGGAACATCCCCCAGCCGTTGGATCTCAAAACAAGGAAACGAACGGCTTTGATTCGGGGCTGAAATGCCCAATCTGGACCGAACACGGCCTGGCACACGCCCGTGTCCAGGGCCGTGTGCCGCATTCGCCGTCAAAATCGAATCACCTGGAACCTCACACGGGTATCAAACACGCCCATGTTCGAGCTGACACACCCGTGTTCCACCTGACACGGCCGTGTGACTGGCCGTGTACCCCATGATTTTTCCCCAAAATCAACCCGAGCACTGCACGGGTTCTAGGACACGCCCGTGTCCTTGCCCGTGTCACCTTGACACGCCTGGGCCCCAGGCCGTGTAGATGGTCTCGACATTTCGTAGCGTGAAGATCGACGACTTGATGACACGGCCTTGGACACGCTCGTATCCTAGGCCGTGTGCCTTGTCTCGACGATCGTCGAGTGAATCTCGACGACTCCCCGGGACGATCGTCGACACGGGTCGACACGCCCTGCGACACGCCCGTGTCGCGGGCCGTGTGCCCATTCTCGACGAATCGTCGAGTAAATCTCGACGACTCCGCGGCTAAGTGTCGACACGGGTCGACACGCACTGTGACACGCCCGTGTCGCAGGCCGTGTGCCCAGTCTCAGCGAATTGTCGAGAGAATCTCGACGACTTCGCGGCTAAGTGTCGACACACGATTGACACGCCCTGGGACACGCCCGTGTCCCAGGCCGTGTGCCTGCTGCCAGAACCCAAACTGGCCCAAAACGTCCCCCTTTTTCTCCTTTGAGTTTCGGGGCGTTACAGCCTGAGTTGTAGGAGTGTGATTACACTCTAAGTTGTAGGAACCTGGTTTGGGGTTCTGAGCTGTAAGATCTGAGGATCTGAGGAGAAGTGCAGAAGTTAGGCCTAATCTAGTACACTGCTAGATAGGTAAAGGGGGAAAGTGGATGTACCTAGACCTTGGGGAACCACTATAAACACTGTGTGCACTTTGTGATTGTTTATTTCTGTGATTGCTGTGTTGTGTTAGCAGTAGACTTTGCAATTTCTAGTTAATAACAGAACAGATTTTCTGCCTTAAAAGAAAAACATGAATTACACCTATTCACCCCCCTCTAGGTGGTTAGACACTAATTCTTTCAAGTGGTATCAAAGCGAGGTTGCTCAAAGAAAGGACTTAACAGTCTGAGTGAGATCCTTAAGGCAGATTCTAGATCAAGAAATCAAGAAAATGAGTTCTGGTGAGAATCATAAGGAGCTAGAGTCTATGAAATTACCCATATGAAGAAAGGAGATCTTTGACATCTGGAAGAAAAGGGTCAGATTGTTTATGAAGGCTTCTGATCCAAGGATCTACATCACAGTGAAGGAAGGTCCTTATGTTCCAATGAAGGTGTCAATTCTAGATGCCAATCAAAGAATTCCTAAGGATTATTCAGAGATGACCAAGGATGAGATCATCTTGGCAACTATGTGTAAGAGGGCCCAAAATATCATAGTAAGTGCCATAGATGATTCTGCCTTTCAGAATTTGATTCACTGCAAGACTTCAAAGGAAATGTGGGATACTTTGATAGTCTACATGGAAGGGTCTGAAGAAGTAAGACAAGACAAAAAATCTATGCTTAACCAGGAATATGAAAGTTTCAGACAAGGGAAGTCTGACAGCATAACTGAGTGTTACAAGAAATTCTATAGGATAGTGAATGAGTTGATGTCCTATGGAAGAATCTTCAGCACATATGAGCTGAATGATAAATTCCTGAGATCCCTGACAAAAGATTGAGACACTAAGATTTGTGCCATTAGAGAAGTGGCCAAACTTGCAGAAATTTCTCCTCCAACCTTGTTTGGAAAGTTGCTATCATATGAGATGCAACTGATGGCTAGGAAAGAGGAAGAGAAGAGTGCAAAAGGTGAGCATAGAGAAAAATTTATGGCCTTCAAGGTTGAAGCCACTAAGAAAAATAGGAGGATGTCTCCATCACCTCCTAAGATTGTTGCTGAAACTGCTTCAAAAAATTCAGACAACCAGAATTCAGACAGTAGTGATTCTGTGAAGATTTTGCAGTATTTACAAGACAGTTTCAGAGATTTCTGAATAAGAGGTAGTGGAAGTCTAAGCCTTCCACATCTAAGCCTAAGGTTGATTACTATCAAAAGAGAAAGTCATCCAGGAAAGACAGGAGCAAGTTTAAGCCAAATAAGTCTACAACATCAAAGATTGTTTGCTACTGTTGTAACAGGCCTGGACATGTAGTGGATGAATGACCAGATAAAAGAAAAGAGACTGCAGATAAGAAGAAGAGTCAACACCAGAGCAAGAAGGAGAAATCCTTTGTTGCTAAGAATGAGAAGACCTTGTCAGATCAGTCATCTTCAGAGTCAGAATCTGAAGCTGAGGCTTACATTGGTCTATTTGCTACAGATGAAGAAGAAGAGTTCCTGCAAGTGCTGAACTCAATATATGAACAAGAAGACCATCAGTGCAAGGGTATGATGGCTGTATCAGAAGAGTACAAGTGCCAGTATCAGCCTGGTCCTAGTAAGGTACAATGTCTTTCAGATTGCAGTACTAGTCAGAGTCAGTAACATCTACATCAAGTGATGTAGATGAGTCTGAGTCTGAAGGTGATATTCATCAGTTGATAGATGAATGTAGAGATTTATTGCAGGCACTTAAGAAGAACAAAAATCTGGTCAAAACACTAACTAAGGAAATTGCTGACCTTAAGATGGCTGCATTAGATTCAGAGAAGTTGCTAGATCAAAAAATGAATGAGATTGCCAGATTGAAAAACATAACTGTTATTCAAATGGGCACAATCACATTCAAGAATGATCAGATTAGAAATCTGGAGGTTAGACTTCAGAAAGAGAAAGAGATAGTGGATAGCTTTTCAAAACCTAAATCTGTTTTACCCTTGATTGATGAGTTTGTACCTCAAAAGGGTAAGGCTGGATTAGGGTTTAAGAAAACTGCCTGGACTGCTAAGTACAAATCTAAAGGCAAAGCCCCAGCTCAAAACAAGAAGCCTGCTGAAGATAAATCAGCTAGGGTTGTACCTAAACAAAGGTACAACAAGTTTGAGTGCTGGTGTTATGGCAAGGTAGGCCACTTTGCCTTAGATTGTTGGCACAATTCTAGTGTCAAGGAGAGTAGCAAACTGCCTGCTAGAAGAGCTGCAGGTAGATTTGTTAATGTTCAGACTAACTTGCACCAAGGACCCAAAAGTTATTTGGGTTCTAAGGTTAAGTAATCTGTGTTGCAGGTGAGTCCAAGTGGCCATGCCCCAATATGGTACTTGGACTACACACTTATCATGGATGGCCCTAAAGTAACCTTTGGTGGTTCAAAAAAAGGAATCATCAAAGGCTTTGGTAACATTTCTAGTAATCAGATTACTATCACTCAAGTGGCCTATGTGAAGGGTTTGAAACACAACCTTATTAGCATAAGTCAACTGAGTGATTTAGGATATGACATCTCATTTGTCAAGAATGGTTGTCATATCAAAAGGTCAAGTGATCAAAAGATCATTTTGACAGGTTATAGAAAAAGGAATGTTTACTGTCTTGACTTTGTGTGTGGGAACAATGTTTCTCCTATTTGTCTTGTAGCTGATGAGAGAGTCTCTCATTGTGTCAAATGGCACAAGAGGCTAGCCCATCTTAATTACAAGACTATTGGCCAACTCTTTAGCAAAGAGTTAGTGAGGAATGGTCCTCAAGTTAAGCGTATAAAGGATGAGATATGCTCAGCTTGTCAAAAAGGCAAGCAGACCAGATCCACCTTTCATAGCCTTGAAAACAAGGATTCTGTGAGGTGTCTATACCTCTTGCATATGGATCTTTTTGGTCCTATGTCAGTTCATATTCTAGGTAGGAAGGTCTACACATTTGTAGTGGTAGATGACTATTCTAGATATTCTTGGGTGTTCTTTCTAAGATAAAAATCTGAAACCCCAACTGTCTTATATAGTTTTGTTAAACAAATTCAGAATGAATTGAACGGTACAGTGGTCAAAATCAGAAGTGATCATGGTACTGAATTTCAGTCTGAAAGTATGACAAGACTATGTGAAGAATTTGGTATTTTTCAGGAATTTTCCTCACCTAGAACACTACAGCAAAATGGTATTGCTGAAAGAAAGAATAGAACATTGATAGAGGCTGGTAGAACTCTATTGAGTGACATTTCTCTCCCAGAGTATTTCTGGGCTGAGGCAGTAAACACTGCATGTCATGTGATCAATAGGGCTACTATCACCAAGTGCCACAAAAAGACTCCCTATGAGATTGTGAAGGGCAGAAAACCAAACTTATCCTATTTTAGGATCTTTAGTGGCAAGTGCTATATACTTAATAATGGAAAGTCTTATCTAACCAAGTTTGCTGTCAAATCCCAAGAGGGGATATTTGTTGGGTACAACAACAATAGTAAGGCTTATAGAGTATACAACTTGATTACTCAAGTTGTAAAAGAGTCTGTACATGTAGTCTTTGATGAAACAAGACTCATTAACTGTGAGTTGCCTAGTAGTTCTTGCAGTTCTACAGGTATAACTGAGAGGATGGACAAGCTTAACATTGCAGAAGATTCTACTGAAAGTCAAGAAGTAGAAAATGGTGGCTGCTATCCAGGGGGAGTACAAGACTCTCTAGATGCAGAAGAAAACCAAGAGGTGCAGCATGCTGATGAGACTGGAGGGGTTTAACCTGAAGAAAGACTACCTCCAGCTAATAGACACTTAAAGGATCACCCAGCCAATCAGATAATTGGTGATCCAAGACAAGGAATGCAAACAAGAAGCAGGAATCTGAGCACTGTTTTTTGCTCCAGCTTCCTATCACAAGTAGACCCAAAGAAATTTGAAGAAGCAGTTCTAGACCCTCATTGGATTGATGCCATGCAAGAGGAGCTGAATCAGTTAAGGAGGTGCAAGGTCTGAAAGCTAGTTCGTAAACCCAAAGACCACAACATCATTGGAACAAAGTGGATCTTTCGGAATAAATTGGATGAGAATGGAATTATTGTAAAGAATAAAGCTAGACTTGTTGCAAAAAGATATAGGCAGGAAGAAGGTATTGATTTTGATCAAACCTTTGCCCCAGTAGCAAGACTGGAGGCAATTAAGATGTTCCTTGCTTATGCAACATATCAAGGTTTCAAGGTATTCCAAATGGATGTGAAATCAGCATTCCTGAATGGAAATTTAAAGGAAGAAGTCTATGTAGAGCAGCCCTCAGGTTTTGTTGATTCTCTCAAACCTGATTATGTTTATAGACTTAGGAAGACATTGTATGGGTTGAAACAAGCCCCAAGGGCTTGGTATGAAACCCTGTCTAGTTTCCTCATTGAGAACAAATTCTCAAGGGAGAAAATAGACAAGACTCTATTCCTTAGGGAATCTAAAGGTAAGATAATCCTAGTCCAAATATATGTCAATAAGTTTAAAATTGAATTAGGAATATTAAACTTAGAATAGTTTTATAAAATTGGCTAAGTAAAATGGTGTCGACACAAGGAGTTGTCTGTGTCGACACATAGTAGTGGTGTCGACATTTCAGAGAAATGATGTCGACACATCTAGAAAGTCTGTGTCGACACTTCAGAAAATAGTGTCGCACTAGATATTATGTTTTTGGCTAACATCGTCATTTGGTGGGCAAAAGGTATAAATCACGGCGGTGTTTCATTCCCTTCGTTTCCACGACTCGATTGACCAAGCTCAACTCGACGCATCTCAGAATTTTACCTCTTGAGGGTGTTCATGTGGTGCACTGTGATGGGGTGAACTTATACAGATTTCGTCGAGTAGAGTTTCGACTAATCGTCGAGCGCAGATGCATAAGTGTCGACACATGAATTCTGTCTACTATATTGGTGTCGACACTTAGTAGTCAACACCGTTGTCGAGACTTAAGTAGTCAGTGTCGACACTTTTCAATAGTGTCGACACATTTAGAGTATTTTGAGGCGCCTTTTCACCTTCGTTTTAGAAAGGTATAAATAGGTTTTCAACATTGTTTGTTGACACACTATCCATAGTTTCGAGACAAAAGCTGTGTGTCGACATCTCTCTCTTCTAAATACAAGATTTCTCAAAACCCTAATGGCGCCTAAGCTTGAAGAGAACGTGAATGAAGGTTATGAGCTAGTACGACATGCCTTTGACGATGCGGAATCAGAAATTAAGGAGGTAGTAACCCTAATTATAGAGAATGGGTTGGAGTATCTAGTTTCTGAGCCAACCAAGATTTGGAAGAAGGAGGTACTAGAATTCTTTAGTGCAGCTACCCTTGATGAAACTGGACTCATTATTAAGTCCACAGTCCATGGGGTAAAAGTAAAAATCACCCAAAAGAGTTTGAGGAAAGTTCTACTTCTACCAAGAACTAAAGAAGAGGAAGATGTACCTGCATCAAAGATAAGGGAGGCACTGCAATGGTGTAGACTAGATTCAACCATGAAGATTGGCTCAGTTTTTAACAGAAAAGGCATGAACATGCAAGACAAGTTCTTGTCTGAAGTGGTAGGAAAGGTGATTCTGTGCAAGCCAGGTGGGCATGATAGGATATCAGCTCACATGTTTAGTTTAATGAGAAGGATCATTTTTAAACTAAAAACTGATTGATCAACAGTGATGTTTGACAAGATTAAAGAAAGTCTGAAGAAGCCCAATTTGGGTAGGATAATGAGTCTGTACTTAGCTGGAACTATTCCAGAAGTCATTAACCAAGTTGCTGGTTCTAAAATTAACCATATGAAGAGGATGGATATCAAGATAATCTCAAGATAGGATAGAGTGTTAACTAAGGACATGCCTACTCCAGAAAAGGAAGTTCCTCCACAGAAGAAAAAGAAGAAAGTCATAATAGCTCCTGAAACTTCCAGTAGTTCAGAGGAGCATGTAGTTTTCAGTTCTGATAAGGAAGAAGCTGATAATGATGGAAGATCACCAGTAAGAGCTGAAGATGCATAGAGACAGGGGGAGCAACCATCTACTAGCCCCTTTCTCATGGATACACTCCAGGGGGAGCCTCAACATGTGGATGAGCCAACTCACTTAGACAGTGAAATGGCAACACAAACAATCCTTGAGGTAATACATGAAGTTAATTAGTCAATTTTTCATATTGAGGATGAAGTATTAACTGAGTCTTTAATTGATGTTGATCAGCAAACTCAGTTAAATAGTCAACCACAAGATGTTGTTATGGAAGATACATCAGTTACTGATAATGTTCCTGAGATAAGAGAGTCTCCAGTCCCTGCTCAACAGGAGTTTACCCTAGAAGAGCTGTTCCCTGATTTGGTACAAACTGATTTTGAGGGGGAGAAGACAGCTTTTGTGGGGGGAGAAAGAAGTTTTTGAGGGGGAGAAGGTGGATCTTGAGGGGGGAGCATGTAAGGTCTCAGGAGGACACTGCAAGAAATGAGGAGGAGCAAAGAAGAACTGAGAATGAGGAGCAAAGGACTCAGGGGGAGCTACCTAAGACAGCACAGGACTTGCCTCCTAGTCCTAAAGATAGAGTTGACATAGCTAGTACTTCTGCTTCTGAAGATGAAGAAGCTTCTAGAGCTAAGAAGAGCAAGCTCATGGTCTTCAAAAGGAGAAGCCAGACCTACAAGAAAGCATTACAAACTATTGCTCCACAACCCGCCCCAACTGCTGATTACAGTTCATTGTTGGTGGATTTGTAAGTAAAATTGGATAAGCAAAGAAAAGCTTTGGAAACATATATGGATGAGAGCAATAAAGATCTTCAATTCACTTTGGATCAAGATATAAAATCTATAAGATTTGAGATTAATCAAAATAAGAAGGAAATGACTGACTGTTTCCACAAAGGGGGTAATGCAGTGGTTTACCTAGCCACTCATTAAGAGAAAATCAAGACACAAGTGGATGATATAGCAGTTAAGCAGGGCTATGTCTTAGAAAATCAGATTAGGATGAATGATAACCTAACTGCCTCACATAATGCCATTGTTACTGAAATGAAAAATATAGCTACTGCACAGACTGCAGCAAGTGCTACTGCCAAAGCAGAATTTGATAAGCAATTACAAGAAGGGATAGCTGCTGTGACGACTGTTATTGAGGACTCTCAAAAGATTATTACTGCAAAGCTACAAAAACTAAAGCCTTTCTACAAAGATGGTGTTAATTATCTTAATGCCCAAATTATATTTCAGAAGGATGATCTTAGAGATCATGTGGCTAGAGAAGCCATAAAGGGGGAGAGGGTATTAGTCAAAGCAGGCTCTGACCATGCTAAATGGATTTCCAACAACATCAGAGCTACCTTGGATATCCACCCTTGTGTGATGATGACAATGAGGCTGAATCTGCTATTCAGCCTACTGTTTTTGGAGGTGAGCAAGCTGAAGTTGCACAAGTAATCTACCCTCCAACAGATTTTGAGATGATACATCAAGAGGTACAATCTATGTACATCCCTCCTGAGGGTAACAAGAATATTATTTTTGAGAAAGTAGATAAGACTGTACCTGAGGAAGTATTGACTAAAGAGCAAGAAGCTCAACTGTCTAAGAAGAGATTCAGAGAACAGGCAGAGTTAATGCCAGATTTTGAGCAGTGGAGCCCAACATCTAGGAATATCATCCCGACTGCTTGGAAAGCTGCAAAGGACAATATCCTAGAGAGGGGCAAATGGTACTCTGAATAAGAGTGGAGAAAACATGAAGCCAGGTAAGAGGCTATTGTACAGTATAGAAGGAAGGCAAAACTTGGGAAGCTACCTCCGAATGCACAGGAGCCTAGCAAGTATTTCCCTAAGCCTTATCATTATTTTGAAAGACAAAAGATATGGGCTGAAGAGCTAAAGAAGAAAGATCTTAAAGGCAAGAAGCCAGTTGATGACACTGATGCTCCTATTCAAGCCAAGATTCAGTCAGGCAAGGGCATTGTCATCAAAGAGCCAGAGCAGCCTTAGATTAGATTTTCTTAAGTTTACATCTTTGTAATCTTTTGTGTTAAAATCCATGTAAACTTTTGATTAAAGAAATTTTTGAAACTGGAAACAAAACTATAATGAATGCTCATTATGTTAGCATACCTTCTGTGATGAAATATCTTTTATGTTTTGTTTTAAGTATTTACCATGTCATATATTGCTGTTATACATCATAATGTGTATTTGTTATGAATGACGTATATCATTGACTAAGGGTTATGCCTTCTCCAAATAGGGGGAGATTGTTGGGTATATTAGAAAATGTGTACCAGATTTGAAGAAGCCTCACCCTAGTTAATGATATACATCAAGGTGTATTTGATGTTGTTTTGAGATTATATGTGCAGGTTAAGTAATTGCAGGAAATGCAGGAAAATTTCTAAGTCCATGTGTCGACACCTAGAGGAGCTGTGTAGACACTTATAAAGACTTGTGTCGACACTGAAGAAAAGCTGTGTCGACACTTGGAGTAAATTGTGTGAACACCAGGAAAGGCAGAGTCGACTCCAGAAGAAATGTGTCGACACATACAGGCAGTGTCGACACACTGTGAAGAATAATCGACATAAATTGTGTCGACACCCAGTGAAGCTTAGTCGACATCAAATGTGTCGACACTAGGAGGCTGTGTCGACACACTGAAGGCTTTGTCGACATCAACTGTGTCGACACATAGGACTTGTGTCGACACACAGCAAGTTTCAACAAAGTTAAAGTAAAGAAGTACTTTTGTCGACACAAAGGAGATGTGTCGACACACAACAAAATTTCAACTAAGTTTTGAAGAAGTATTTGTGTCGACACACAGAATCAGTGTCGACATATTCAACAGAAGGCTGTGTCGAGAAGTATTAACAACAATAAAAGGAGTTGTGTTGACACCACCAAGGCATGTGTCGATACTTAGTCCACTTGTGTCGACACTTAGTTTTTTTGTGTCGACACATAATGAAGATCAGTCTCGACACTTTCAGATAGAGACAGTATTTTCAAGAAGTGACTGGATGACTTGACAGTTGCCATTTCCAGCCGGTCAACTACAACTGTCAAAGATGTCAGAAGGTTGTTAGAAACCGGATCAGCCGGTTACCTTGGAGGAAGACTATATAAAGGCCTTTCTCCTTTAACAGAAAGCAATGAATTACAATTTAGAGGGAAGATCTACATAGCTATCTAACAACACAAAAAAAAGACCTTCGACAAAAGATCTAAGAAGTTGGAGAGAGAGCTCCTTATAAGAAGAGCAGTTGCTAAGCCAGGCTGCTAAGTAAGATTCATATTAAGATCTGAATCTCAAGTCAAAAGCTGATTGAAGAATCAACTTCTCAAGAGTTCAACCCTACTGAGTTCATATTCAAGAAGCTTTGAAGAAAGCTAAGAGAGGTTGATCTCTGTCAAGTTCTTCCAAGAGCTCATCAAGAAGCCAGCCATCCCTTCTCTCTCTATCTTGGTGGTGGTGAATTATCTTGTAAACACCATTTTCTGTAGGATCTATATAGATCTGAGATTGTAAGCCTATTATATAAAGGCTGAGTGTAGGAGAATATTTTCTCTGAGTGGTAGGGCTGTGAGCCTAAGGTGTAGGAGATTGTAATCTCTGAGTGTAGGCCTTGTTGAAGGCTGAGGTAGGGCAGTTGGCCTGAGTTGTAGGAGTGTGATTACACTCTGAGTTGTAGGAACCTGGTTTGGGGTTCTGAGCTGTAAGATCTGAGGATTTGAGGAGAAGTGCAGAAGTTAGGCCGAATCTAGTACACTGCTAGACAGGCGAAGGGCGAAAGTGGATGTACCCAGACCTTGGGGAACCACTATAAACACTGTGTGCACTCTGTGATTGTTTATTTCTGTGATTGCTGTGTAGTGTTAGCATTAGACTTTGCAATTTCTAGTTAATAATAGAATGGATTTTCTGCCTTAAAAGAAAAAAATGAATTACACCTATTCACCCCCCCTCTAGGTGGTTAGGCACTAATTCTTTCAGCCCGGTTACCTTCTGGGAATCAACTGCTTGCAGAGCATAAGCCGGCCTAGCTAACCGCCGCTATTGTCCGTGTAGTCCGCGCGAACAGACTGCCCAGGCCACCACAGAACAAGCCGTCTGCACCATCCTCACCGACCTGGTTGTCCGCCAACCCTGTCCGCATAATCCGCGCGGATAGGTTGCCCAAGTCCTCCATTCACCCACTTCCACTTCACAATTTTCAACAGTCTGACATATTCTGGACTTGAAGAAAAATCTTCTCTCTTGGAGCATTAGAAACGATTGAGTGTAAGACAGTGATCGATGTGGGTGCTATGAAAATTCATTGTGGTACAATGAACATGATGAAATGAAGAAAGATTGACAATCTATATTTGCTGCAAGGACGCACAGTCAGTAGTATGTCTATATTTACATCATTTTGTTCAGATCTGGATTAGTTTTGATTATGACACTTACATCTTGGCCATATAAGTGAACAAAATTTTGAAGTACTTCACACAAAAAAAGATTGATTATGCAAAATTTGAGAAAATAGACATCTGTGAAACAACATACGATGAAATTCGGTACAGGGATGCATGACACAAAATGCATTCTGCACTATATTCACACTGATGTTTGGAGGTCAACACGTATTCCTTCTTACGATGGAGCTACGCACTTTTTCTTCTTTATTGACGACTTCTCAAGAAAATTATTGATTTATTTTTTTAAAAGTAAATCTGACGTATTTGAGAAGTTCAAAATATGGAAAGCTAAGGTGGAAAAATAGACATGACGACATGTAAAGGTTATTAGATATGATAATGGTGGTGAATACACTTTTGACGTATTGAAGGAGTTCTGCAAAGCTGAAGCGATCATGCGTCACCTCACAACACCAAGAGATATGAAAGTTAGGGTTAGACCTGATATACTCTAGAGGGGGGGGGGGGGGTGAATAGAGTATCTTTAAAACTTTAACACTTTTTGTTGTTTAATAAAAACTGCTGTGTTAGGAAGCTATTTGATACCAAACTATGCTGTATGTAAAGAACAGTCCTAAGATAAAATAATCTACCACAGGCACAACAAAATATAAAATAATTAATCACAGACATTGCAAACCTAACTAGCACAGACACATCAAGAACAAAAGAGAAAGATGGCAACCAGACAACACAAGAATTTTATAGTTGTTCCCCAACCTGGGTACATCCACTCTTCTACCACCCTGGTAGGAATCCACTCAGGTTTTTGATCAGGTGACTCCCACCAATGAGCTTTTGATCAGGTGCTCAAAAACCGACCCAAGTCTTTTGATCAGGAGACTTGCAACCAAGGAATAACTTTTGAAGGTAGTTAAATAACCCTTTTATAGTGGGGGTGAGAGAGTGATGGTGTCTTCTCTATCTCAAATACAAGTGAGAAGACTTAGTGGATCTTTGATGTTAACAAAGCTCCCCCTGAGATATTGATTTGTTCAGGAAGGTTGGAGCTTTGCTTCAGGGTGAGTAGGTCTTCAATCTTTAGCCTTGACCAGAAGATATCCAGGGACTTCTTGACTGATAGAGTTTTTGTTATCCTTGAAGAATCCTGAAATGAAGAATGAAGAAGACTCTTGATTTTAATGGATGTTCTTCTTCTTCTTCAGCTTGCTATTGTTTCTCTGGTCTGGTCTAGGGCTTCTTGTTTTCTTGACTGTGTTGCTGTATGATTGCTTTCAGTGTTCTGTATTTCATTTCTATCATCTGTATCCTCTATTTTGTGTAGGAAGAAGAAAAATCCTTTTATATTTCCTATGAAATCTTCCTTTTAAATTTTTAATTCGTTTCAGTATTGATTGCTGACGGCCTTGAGAATGTTTGCATTGATTGATTTCCCCAACTATCTCATTGAAAAACAACAAGTAATAATTCTGATGAAGGCCATAATCAATGCTGCGTCTAAAGGTAATATTCAGAGAATATTAAGCATTGATTACTCAGGAATTATTGCAATAAAATAAGGACAGAGGGAGGGAAATATCCAAGTCTAGATCTGCACAGAAATCGTCGAGCAGAGAACATAATTAGTCGACTTGGGTACAGAGTTCATCGAGCTGAGAAGTTATGTTTGTCGACCAGATAATTGTTGTTCGTCGAGCTGAGATCCAAGATCGTCGACCTGAGAACTGCTAACTGCTTTCTCAAGAAACTTGCCAATTCTGCGCATCAAGATCGTCGAGCTGAGATTCTAAGTTCATCGACTGGAGTTCAATTTCCGGAGTTAGAATATTAAGATGTTTCTGGACTAGAATGTTGAAGTAGAGCATCCAGAAATCATCGACTTGCGAACTAAGTTCGTCGAGCTGATATTCTAACTTTGTCGACTGGAGTTCAGTGAAATAATCCTAGACTTGGAGTGTTGAAGTATAGTATCCAGGAATCGTCGACCTGAGAATCAAGTTTGTCGAGCTTAGCTCAGAGAATTTTCTCTGAGTTCATCGACCTGAGCACGACTTTCATCGAGCTGGGTTCAACGAACGTCGAACTCATTTTCCTGAGTCTTTGAAATTTATTTAAGTCTTGAGTCTTCTGTAGTCTGTTGATGGAAGGTCCATGAAGTGTTGATTCTAAGGACATGGCCTAAATTCTAGGACACAAACATGACCCTGGCTATACAGGTTTGGTCAAACATCCTAGTTTAATGAACCTAGCCCAAATCCAACTATGGATCTAACAATCTCCCCATATTTGGGTGAGGTCACTAAATACAGACACAAATATTCATAAAGCAAGAAAAATATATCTGGCAGGAAATTTTAAACTATGCAGCAGATATATATGTACAGAAAGCTTTGTGTCAAACAAATAGATAAATAGTTTTAGGATAACAGAAAAACTAAAATAGTTCAGAATTTATTTCTTCTTCTTTTGCTCCTTGGGATTAACCTCCTTAGCTTTATCTCCAGGCTGAGTAAACTTGATTTACCTGTTAGCATTTGCTGCTTGAGTTTTTTTCATTGTCATATCAGCTGCTCCAATGATATTAAGGGAGGTAGCTCTTGACACTACAGCTTCTGGATGCAGTTTCATATAATCATCAACATTAAAGAATTTGTTAGCTTTAACAAACCTGTTGAATTCTTCCTTCCTGTATTCGGACATTGTAGTGTATTCAGAGGAATCCTTCCCTTCAGCTTTTGCTTTGTTAATCATGGATAGGCCAACCAATTCTTGGAACTTGGCCATCCTTGCAGTTGTAGCTGTTTCTAGATCTTCAAAAGGTACAGGAGGGGAGACAGGTCTTTTTGTGCTTTCAGCATTCTGATGGTCAGTGATTTGTTGCTGTTGATGTTGATGTTGCTGTTGTTGTTGCTGCTTACCTGATGAATTCCTATGCTGGCTGCTTCCAAAAGAGGAGAAGGACCTACCCTGATGTCTCTAATATGTTTGATATTCGGTAGTCCTCCGAGATGAAGAACCTGAGGCACCAGTAGCAGGTGAAGGAGGAGGAGGAGGGTCTTTCTTGAATCTCTGAGGAGGAGGTGAGTATTTCCTACTTTTCTTTCTCTCTTTCTGCTGATTCTTGGACAGCCACATCCATGCTGGCATGCCCATGTATGGTGTGATTTTATAAAGAATATAATAGGGGATATCATTTGTTGGATTGGGTTTTGGAGCAGGAGGTGCAAGGGCTTTCCTCTTCTTGGAGACTTTCTACTTAGGCTCATCATCAGAGTCCTCTTCATCAGCTTCATCATCAGAAGAGTCTTGAGGAGTATCATATAGTGCATTTATTTCTTTCAGAGCCTTTGCAGATATCAAGGGTTTTTCTGTCTGGGAAGGAGCTGGAGGAGGTGCTGGAGCTGGAGAACTGTACACATCAGTGCTTTCAGCAACTAATTTATTCTCTTCTTCTATATCACCCATGATCAATTCATCAAGATTAGGCATTGGAGAGTCATCCATAACAAAAGTTGGAGCAGAAATGTCTCTGGGAGGGGATGCAACAATGAGGTAATCAGATTTTGGTGGAGATGGAATGGTTGGAGCTTCTATAATGGAAAAACTAGCCTTTAGTTGCTTGGCAACCTTGGGGCTTTTTGGGGAGGTATATGGAACTATAGCCAAGGATGACTTTATACTATATTCTGAAAGTTCATTTAAATAAACTATATCAAATATTTTCAACAAATTCAACAAATCTACTGTGGGATGTATAATATAATCACCAGTTGTTGTTATTTCCTCTGTTACTGTGTCATCCAAATTCATGTCAGACTCAATGAAATTAATTAAATCAAATAAATCATCATCAACATCTGCATCTGTGGCTGCTTCTTCTGCTGCTGCTTTTTCTGCTGCTGCTGCTGTTTCTTCTGCTACTGCTGTTTTTGCTGCTACTTCAAATAAATCATCAGCATCAGCATCCGCTGCTACTTCTTCTACTGCTGCTACTACTTCTTCACATAGTATCTCCCCTTGCCTGGTTTCAGTGGATACTGGAGCCAGGCCCCTAACTGAAGAGGGAGGAGCAGAGAGAGTAGAGATTTTATTAGCAAGAGAAGAGATGGAGGTAACAAGAGGGGAAATAGCCTCTACTATGAGATTTTTGAGGAGTGGAGTGAGAAGTTCTAGAAGAGGTGGAATGATGGAGGGGTCTAGTGGCAGGAATGCTGGAGGTATCTCATTGGAGACAGAAGGAGGGATGGAAGATTATGGTGGAGGAGGAGGTAAAGAATCTTGCATTGGATCATCTAGGGAAGAAGGTGTGTGAAGGGGGGATGAATGTAGATTGAAGTATGGTAGGGATGATAGATTGGAAAGGGGAATATTAGCCAAATGTGGGGGTAGTGGAGATAAGGGTGGTGTACCAAGTTGGGATGGAGTTGGTGAACCATTGGGGGATGGAGTATGAGAGTGAATATGAGTGTATGAAGGAGTTTGGGTATCATGGGGGGATGGAGGTGAGGTATGAAAGTGAATATGAGTTGGGGATGTATGTATTGGGGATGATGGAGGTGTGGGAGTATGGACTGTGTTATGAATTGGGGTATGAACTGGGGAGTGGAGTTGGTGTACAATCTGAGGATGGTTTGGGATGACTGGAGGAGATGGAGGTGGAGGAGGGATATCTTCAGCAGAATGGGAAGTGGCTGGATCAGCCCTTGTACTCTCAGAAGGCCTAGAGGAAGAGGATGAAGCCTTGGAGGGATTAGTGATGGTCCTCTCCAACCTGCCAAAGAGGGCACATGTGAGCCTCTTGGAGGCATTTATGAATATGGTCGGGGTGACCAGGGATTCCGCAACCTTTTCCTTAAGGAAGATTCCTAGAATCCTTCCAAAGTAAACCTCCTTTTTGGTGTTCTTTTTCTTAATCAGTTCAAATAGAATCTGAGCCCAATTCACTGACTTCTTATTCACCACTACACATATCACTAGGAATTGATACCTGGTGATGTAATCATGTGCAGTGTGCTTACCCAGCAACACTTTCCCCATAATATCTGTTAGAAATTTATACTCAGCAGATATATGTTTCTTTAGCAGTTTATTAGGGGTTGCTCCAGAATAACTCATCTAAGTCAGCATCACATCGAATTCCTCATTATCAATTTCTAATTCTTCTGTACCATTGGATAACCCAAAAATCTCAGTTAAAATTACGGGGGTAAGAGAGACTGCATTACTCGATATTTTGCCTATCATGGTGTCTTCATCTATTGTGAAGGAAGTGTAGACCCATTCCCTGATCTCAGCACTGGCCAACTTGATTCTGGTGGACATCAGATTCTTCAAATGCTGATCTTCAAGTAGTTTCAGGATGTCCAGGAAGATTGGATCTGAGTGTTGAAACGACTCAAAAGTTTACATCAAATCCAGTATCAAATTTCATTGCCGCAAGACTGCCTGCTTGTATCGCCATAGTGCACCTGCAAGAGAGAAACATAGATCAAGTGCTATGGAACTGAAAGCGCGGGATGGAGGTCGAAGAAAATCCTAATATATGTTTTTTCAGAATATGAATCGACAATCTCCATTCCACGAAAAATAAAAGAATTTTTTGATCTAAGTTCGACGAAAGATTTTATAGTTAAATAATTCGTCAAGCTTAGTCTGAAGATTTGAGAACATTTCATCGAGCTCCGTTCGACAAAAGTTTTCTGAAGCAGATTCGTCGATCTCCATTCGACGAAAATAACTACACTCACAGATAGTTCGTCGATCTCCGTTTGACGAATTTCTCTAGAACTTTTATTTATTCGTCGATCTGCGTTTGTCAAACTTTGAAAAATTCATTGAGCATAGACACAAATTAAATTAAAGCTTTTCCATTGATCATTCCAAGCTGATTTATAAAGAATAAGTGATTTCTTTCATCCAAGGGTTTGGTTAAAATATCTGCTCTTTGTAAATCAGTGTAGATATAGACAAGTTTAATTTTGTTTTTATCTATACACTCTCTAATGAAATGATGCTTAATATCTATATGTTTTGTCCTACTGTGATGGACTGGATTTTGTGCTATGGATATAACACTTGTGTTATCACATAAGAGAGCTGAATTATTTAAGTTGAAATCATAGTACAGGAGTTGGTTTTGAATCCACAGCATCTGGGAATAGCAACTGCCAGCTGCAATATATTCTTCTTCAGCAGTTGATGTAGACACTGATGACTGGTTCTTGCAGAACCAAGACACTAATCTCATACCAAGGAACTGGCAAGTCCCTGAGATACTTTTCCTGTCTACCCTGCATCCAGCAAAGTCAACATCTGAATATCTAGTTAAATCAAATTCTGACTCAGTAGGATACCAGAGTCCTAGACTAGGACAACTCTTTATACATCTCAAAGTTCTTTTTAGAAAAAACTAGATGAGATTCTTTAAGGTTCACTTGGAACCTAGCACAAAGACATGTGGAAAACATTATGTCAGGTCTACTTACTGTAAGGTTTAGTAAGGACCCAACAATGCCCCTATATATTTTCTGATCAACAGGTTTCCCATGTGTATCAGAATCTATTACAGCATTAGTGGCCATGGGTGTTTTCATTGCTGAGGCATCAACCATCCCAAACTTTTTAATAAGCTCTTTAGTATATTTAGCCTGGGAGATGAAGATGCCATCAAGTAGCTGCTTCACTTGGAGACCAAGGAAGTAGGACAGCTCACCCATGCTACTCATTTCAAACATTGAATGCATGAGGTCAGAGAACCTCTTGCATAGTTTGGAATCTGTAGATCCAAATATAATGTCATGTACATAAATTTGTACTAACAAGATTTGGTCCTTATGGTTCATAGTGAACAATGTTTTATATACAATGCCTCTAGTGAATTTATGCTCTATCAGGAAGCTAGCTAGGGTCTCATAACAAGCTCTTGGAGCTTGCTTTAGACCATAAAGAGCTTTATGCAATCTAAAAACATATGATGGATGGGTTGGAGAGATAAAACCTGGAGGTTGTTCAACATAAACATCTTCTTTAAGTACTCCATTCAGAAAGGCACTCTTGACATCCATCTGATAGAACTTGAACTTCTTGTAGGCAGTATAAGCAAGGAATATTCTAATTGCTTCTAACCTTGCAACTGGTGCAAAGGTTTGGTCGTAGTCTATTCCTTCTTCTTGCCTATAACCTTGAGCAACAAGCCTAGCCTTGTTCCTCACAATTACACCATGGGCATCAAATTTGTTTCTGTATACCCATTTAGTTCCAATGACTGGGTAGTCTTTGGGTCTTGGAACTAAATCCCAAACTCTACATCTTTCAAATTGGTTGAGTTCCTCTTGCATTGCAATGATCTAGTGGGGATCTTGCTCATCATCTTTTATGGATTGGGGCACAACTTGAGAGAGGAAACATGCATGCATCACATCCTGGTTGAGTTGATGCCTTATCTGTACACCTACTGTTATGTCTCCAATCACTTGAGATCTAGGGTGATCCCTTAGTGTGACAAGATTAGTGGGTGGATTTGGTTCAACAACAACATTTGGATTTAATTCCTCTTGTGGAATAATATCTGCTGTTGAAGGAATTTCAAATTCTTCCATAAGTTCTTCTTTATTGTCTTCTTCAGCTTGTGGATGAGGTGATGTAACCTCTTGTGGAAGGTTTAACTCTTCTAATTTCTCACACAAGTGAGGTACCTGCAAGGTGCTATTGGTAGAAATTTCTTTCTCCTTGTAAGACATGTTAGCTTCATCAAAAGTCACACATATTGATTCTTCAATTTTTAAAGAAGATTTGTTAAACACCCTATAAGCTTTGCTTACTTGGGAATATCCTAGAAAAATTCCCTCTTCAGCCTTAGCTTCAAACTTTCTAATATATTTCTTGTTATTATTATGTATATAACATATGCAACCAAATACTTTAAAATAAGTGATTTTAGGTTTCTTCCCTTTAAGCAATTCATAGGGAGTCCTATTCTTAAGTTTATGTATTAGACTCCTGTTCAGTACATAGTTTACTGTACTTACAGCCTCTGACTAAAAGGATACGGGCATGTAAGCATTTACAAGTAATGTGCCTGCAGCTTCAATTAAGGTTCTATTCTTCCTTTCAGCTACCCCATTTTGTTGAGGAGTTCTAGGGGCCGAGAAGAAGTGCCTGATACCTTCCTTCTCACAGAACTCATGCATAAGAAGAGACTCAAACTCTGTACCATATTCACTTCTGATCAATACAACATGAGTAGAGTACTCAATCTATATGGTCCTGAAAAAATCTGTAAGAACTTTGAATGTATCTGACTTAGATCTCAGAAAGAACACCCAAGTGAATCTTGAGAAGTCATCTATAATAACTAGGGTATAGGATTTCCTTCCTAGGCTTTATACATCAATAGGTCCAAAAAGGTCCATGTGTAGCAAGTACAAAATCTTAGGTGAATCACTATTATTTACTGATTTAAAGCTAGATTTAGTTTGCTTGCCTAGTTGACAAGCCCTGCAGAGGCCTTCCTTCTTGTAGGGACCAGAAGATAAACCTCTCACAAGGTTGTCTTTAGATAACCTAACAATGTTTTTCATATCAACATGTTCTAGTCTTTTATGCCAAAGATTAATTTAATTGCTAACAATATTAAGTAGGCAGATATCTGAAGTTGCAGAAAGAAAATCTACTATATATATGTTACCTTGTTAATTTCCAATTAAAACATTTTATTTTTCTTTATTAGAAATAATACAAGATTTTGAGTTGAAATGTACATGATAACCTCCATCATATAGTTGATTTATTGAGATGTGGTTATGCTTGAGTCCACTTACATAGTTCACCTTTATGAAAGTGACTGCTCCAATCTTTACTTCTCCAAAGCCCTCTGACTGGCCCCAATTTGATTCACCAAAGATAACCTTTGGTCCCAGCTTGGACTTGCTGTTATTTAAGTTGTCCTTGCTTCCAGTCATATGCTTGGAGCATCCACTATCCAGATACCATTTTTGATTAACAGCTGGATAGCTCTTTACCTGTAGAGAAAATAGTTAGTTGTTCTTGACCCAGGTTACCTTGGGTCCTTTATTTTGCTGATATGAAAAGCTTGAGATGTAAGAGAATTCAGGTTGACTTTTGTATCATAAGGGGTGATATCTTCTTGGAGGAATTATCCAATCAGCAAGTGGATTAAAAGGTTTCCTAGTTTGATTAGAGTTACTGTTATAATTATGATTTTTATTAAGTCTGTCTGGGTTCGACGAAAATTTGTAAGTTCGTCGACTGGAGTTCGACGAAATGGGATGAGATCGTCCATCTCCGCTCAGAGAATGAACATATTCATTTTCTGTGCCCCAAGTTCGTCGATCTCTGCTCGATGAACCATACACAGTTCGTCGATCGCAGTAAGATGAATAATTATTAAATAGATCTGCATTCAGAGTTTGTCGACTTGTGTTCGACGAACTGGCCACATTTCATCGATCTGAGTTTGATAAAATCTGCTGAACTTTATTTTTATCTAAGGTTTTCTGGTTTCTATTTTGTGATTTTTAAAGTTAGGTAATTCTTCTATAGTTTGTTTGTTGTTCATTACCTCTTTATCCTTAGCTGACACAAATCTAATAAGAGTTGATAATATGTTTTTCTTGAGTATGGGTGGTAAACTTGATGATGCACCCAAGCCCAGTTTGCCATTCAGTCTGACATTGACTGTTCTTGTGATGTCCATCAGCTTAAGGCTTCTCCCATTGAGAGATTCCTCAAGTTGTTCGACCTCACATAGCTCTGTTTTTAGAGAATTGATTTGTTCATTAGCTAGAGTTAGTTCCTCTTTTAACGTGGTGTTTTCAGAAATCAGATTTTTTTGATTTAATAGTTTTTCCCTAAGCGGTTTGATTTCCTTTTCAGAGTTGATTAAATCAATACACAAGGTTTTAAACTTAGTTTTGAAAGTATCAGAACTATAATCAAAAGTTGAATGCACCTGATCAACTTCTGATTCTAAAGTTCCTTCATTGTCAAATTCTTCTTCATCTGATTGACTTCTGGAGGCATCAATGGCCATGAGGTAGACTTCCTTGGCCCTTGCCTCTTCATCCTCTTCACTGGAGCTGGAAGATGTGGATTCATCTTCAGTGTCACTCCAGTTTTCAGCTACAAATCCCTTCTCCTTCTTTTTGTATTTGCTAGAAGAAGGCCTGCTGCTGTGTTGTCTTCTTGAGTCCTTTTCTTTTCTTCTTTCTTTTTTTTGATTCTCTGGACACTCTGAGATGGAGTGTCCAGGTTTCCTGCAGCCAAAACATACTACTTCTTTAGTAGGAGTTTTGTCATACCTTGGCTTATCATCCTGCCTGGATGATTTTATTCTGAAGTCCTTTCTTGCCAATTTATAAAATCTCTTGGCAAGGAGACTCATTAACTCTTCATTCACTGCTGAGGCTTCAGTTTCTTCAACAGCCTTGAATGCCAAGTTGTGATCCTTTCTTGCTGGTGGAGTAGTTCTTTGTTCAGCTACTTCTCTGGACTTTATAAGCTGCTCATAGGACTTTAGCTTTCCCAATAGAGATTCTGTGGAAATCTCATTTAAGCTCCTGACCTCCTTGATTGGCCAGATCCTTGAATCCCATGAGCTTGGGAAGCATATAAGGATTTTATCATTGATTTCAGTAAGGGTGATGTCCTTATCCAAAGTCTTTAGCTCATTGATTATTGAGCTCAGTCTGTTATACATGTCTGCAACAGATTCTGTTTCCTCCTTTTTGAAGTTCTCATATTGAGATATGAGATTTGATCTTCTTTCTTTTCTCTCATCAGCAGAGCCAGCCTCCATTTGGTTGAGAGAGTCCCAAATGGCCTTGGCTGAAGTGCATTCAACCACCTTCTGGAAAATGTCATTAGACATTGTTTGGGCCAGAATATTCATGGATTTAACATCAACAACTTTTGCTTTCTTCTGAGCATCAGTCCATTTAGGTGGTGGAACTACATGAGTGCTTGAGGTTGCTGTAGATGTAGAGGCAGTTGCTTGAGGAGGACCTGTCAAAATAGAGTTGTAGATGTCCTCATCAATAGAATTCATATATAATTTTATTCTTGCCTTTCAGATGGCAAACTTGTTTAAGTTGCAAACTGGAGGTCTGGTGCTTGCATAATCTTTGTTCTTTGCCATGCTGTGTATATAATCCTAATAGAAATAAAAAAAATCAGATATATCAAAGGATCTTTTGGTTCAAGGATTAGCTTGTACAACCAAAGGAACCTGCTCTGATACCAATTGAAAGTTAGGGTTAGACCTGATATATTCTAGAGGGGGGGAGGGTGAATAGAGTATCTTTAAAACTTTAACACTTTTTGCTGTTTAATAAAAACTGCTGTGTTAGGAAGCTATTTTATACCAAACTATGCTGTAAGTAAAGAATAGTCCTAAGATAAAATAATCTACCACATGCACAACAAAATATAAACTAATTAATCACAGTCACAACAAACTTAACTAGCACAGCAACAACAAGAACAAAAGATAAAGATGGCAACCAGACAACACAAGAATTTTATAGTGGTTCCCCAACCTAGGTACATCCACTCTTCTACCAACCTGGTAGGAATCCACTCAGGTTTTTGATCAGGTGACTGCCACCAATGAGCTTTTGATCCGGTGCTCAAAAACTAACCCAAGTCTTTTCATCAGGAGACTTGCAACCCAGGAATAACTTTTGAAGGGAGTTAAAGAACCCTTTTTACAGTGGGGGTGAGAGAGTGATAGTGTCTTCTCTATCTCAAATACAACTAAGAAGACTTAGTGGATCTTTGATGTTAACAAAGCTCCCCCTAAGATATTGATTTGTTCAGAAAGGTTGGAGCTTTGCTTCAGGGCGAGTAGGTCTTCAATCTTTAGCCTTAACCAGAAGATATCCAGGAACTTCTTAACTAATAGAGTTTTTGTTGTCCTTGAAGAATCGTGTAATGAAGAATGAAGAAGACTCTTGATTTTAATGGATGTTCTTCTTATTATTTAGCTTGCTATTATTTCTTTGGTCTCGTCTAGGGCTTCTTGTTTTCTTGACTGTGTTGCTGTATGATTGATTTCAGTGTTTTGTATTTCCTTTCTATCATCTGTATCCTCTATTTTGTAGAAGGAAGAAGAAAAATCCTTTTGTATTTCCTATGATATCTTCCTTCTGAATTTTGAATTTGTTTCAGCATTGATTGCTGACGGCCTTGAGTATGTCTGCATTGATTGATTTCCCCAACTGTCCCATTGAAAAATGACAAGTAATAATCCTGATGAAGGCCATAATCAATGTTGCGTCTAACGGTAATATTCAGAGAATATTAAGCATTGATTACTCATGAATTATTGCAATAAAATAAGGATAGAGGGAGGGAAATATCCAAGTCTGGATTTGCATAGAAATCGTCGAGCAGAGAATAGAATTCGTCGACCTGGGTACAGAGTTCATCGAGCTGAGAAGTTATGTTCATCGACCAGATAATTGTTGTTCGTCGAGATAAGATCCAAGATCGTCGACCTGAGTAATGCTAACTGCTTTCTCAAGAACCTTGCCAATTCTGTGCATCAAGATCATCGAGCTGAGATTCTAAATTCGTCGACTGGAGTTCAATTTCTGGAGTTAGAATATTGAGATGTTTCTGGACTATAATGTTGAAGTATAGCATCCAGAAATCGTCGACCTGAGAACTAAGTTCGTCGAGCTGATATTCTAACTTCATCGACTGGAGTTCAGTGAAATAATTCTGGAGTTGGAGTGTTGAAGTATAGTATCCAGGAATCGTCGACCTGAGAATCAAGTTCGTCGAGCTCAGCTCAGAGAATTTTCTTTGAGTTCATCGAGCTGAGCACGACTTTCGTCAAGCTGAGTTCGATGAATGTCGAACTCATTTTCCTGAGTCTTTGAAATTTCTTTAAGTCTTGAGTCTTCTGTAGTCTGTTGATGGCTGGTCAATGCAGTGTTGATTCTAAGTACATGGCCTAAACTCTAGGACACAAACATGACCCTGGCTATACAGGTTGGGTCAAACATCCTAGTTTAGTGAACCTAGCCCAAATCCAACTAGGGATATAACAAGATACATAATCGAATAGAGTCGTAGAACGGATGAATCAGTCACTACCAGAGAAGATGCGATATTTGAGATTCTCTATAGCGCTTTCAAAGGAGTGTGGTGCGATGGCACTAAATACCCCTGTCTATCTCATAAGTAGGTTATTGTTGGGAAACCCTTATGATTTACCATAACAAATTATATTTTAAGTGATTTTACATTTTAGGTTTATTACCATGATGTATAGAGAGGGTAATGTGGTCTTAGAAGTCCTACAATATCAGTAGAGTCTAGAACATGGGAAAAGCATACTGAATTCTAGAGCAATGTCAAGAAAAATCAACATGCGATGTAACATTGATTATAACGACAAGTCGAAAGACAATCAATATGAAGCTAGATTTTGACGCAACTATTATATGAAATTGACTTTATGTCGAATAGAGTTCTGAATGGGATTATTTGATAATTAATTCAGACTTATTCAAGAAAGATTTAATGGAATAACTGATTCTTGGAGATGTTGGAAGACAGTGACAATAAGAAAATTCTTTTGTCATATATATATATATATGGAGACACACAAATTAAAAATAATAATCAACTGCACACAGAAAGTGATTTGGCAATTGGAATCAATAGAGCTGATTTGGAAGACGATTATTCTATTCCCGCTGAAGAAGTTTTTCCAAGAATTAGTCGATCGTCAATTTTTCTGAATCAGATCAGAAAGGCTATTCTTCTTCTTCTTCTCTGGGGCTCTTCAAATGTTATAACAGATTCTTTGAAAGGAAAAGAGATCATTTGGATCAAAGGGAAAATAATTCTTTGAAATATACTCTATTAAGGATTTAATTTACTACGTGACTAAAAGTTCTCAGAATTCTTGCTGAGAGGACTCATCATGAAGATCAACTCTTCTACATTTTTATTCCCAATCTCCATCTATTTCTTTCTTACTGATTGAGAATAAGAGTTCTGAACATCCCTCTTCAAAGGATTCAGATTATGATTTTAAGAGTCTCCTTGTAAAAAGACTCAAATTATATTAGTCCAAGATCTAGAGACTAGTTCTAAGAGTCTCCTTGTCAAAAGACTCAAACACTGTGATAGTGAATTCCTACCAAAGTGGTAGAAGAGTGGACATACCCAGATTTTGGGAACTACTATAATTGTGTGTCTTCTGTGATTGTTTTTATTCTATGCTTATTCTTTTATTATGTACTGTGATTCTGTGATTTATTTTTATTCTAGTTAAAAATCTGTGTATGTAAATTTTGTGATCATTATAATAAAAATAAGAATAATTTTTAATCTTTACTCACCATCCCCCTCTAGATAATACTCAAAGGATTTAATTGACTGTTAACACTTTCAGTTACCATCTTTGGCGATGGGATCATCAAAGACTCCCAAGGAGTCATGGACTAAGAAAGTTGTTGACTACTCGATGTTATTAGTATTTGGGTACCCAACATATGTATTTGAGAAAAATAGCAAAATAGACTCGAGGGCAAGAAAATTCATATTCCTCGGGTATGTTGAAGGAGTCAATGGCTATAAATTGTGATGTCCTGAAGATCATGATCACTCAGCATGTAAAATTTAATGAATCTGCCATTCTAAAGAAGCAAATTCAAGTTGAAAGGACACATGTCCCACATTAAGGTGGAGTTTGAGATTCCATTCCGCGAGATTAAAAATGAGATGTCAAGGACACAAATTATAAAGGAGGAGCCAGACTGACATGAATTGTTGGTTCAACATGAGGATCTAGAGCCACATTCAACTAAATATGAAGGGCATGTACCATAATAGGACAGACGACCGCAAGTAAGGTATGGAGATTGGCTCACTTATATTTTTTTAAGATATAACTGCATATACTTTGAATGTAGAAAATAGAGAATCTCTCAATTATGAAGATGCTAGAAATTCTAGCAACTTCTCGTAGTGGAGAGTTACTATGGAGGAAGATGTTGAGACTCTTCATTAAAATAAAACATGAGAGTTAATTCATCTACCAAAACCCAAGAATGTCATTGGATGCAAATGATTTTTCAAGGTCAAGTAATGTTCTTCACAAAAGGATAATGTCACATACAAGGCAACGCTCATGACAAAGGGTTATGCAAAAAAAGAAGGTGTGGACTTCAATGAAGTCTTCTTTCTAGTGGTACGACATACATCCATTTGCATACTATTAGCTTTGGTAGCAATCTACTACATGGAGTTCGGACAAATCGATATAAAGACTACATTCCTACATGGTGATCTCAATGAGAAAATTTATATGTACCTGTTGGGTATTGTATCCACAATAACCTTTGATTGAAAAAGTGTCCATTTAAGTAAGATGAATTGAGATTGTATTTGATGCGATTTATTGAGTGATGTGCTTGCAAGACTCTATTTCTAAGTACAACCCAATGTCAGGTTACAGTAGGTTATGAAACAAAGGACTATACAATGTAACCCCTCATTATGTACACCAATGTGTTGATCCACGTATAATTTCTCTATTGGAGTGTATTTTTATTACAAGTGCATTAGAATAAACAAGGAAGGACAAGTTGCTGCATTCAGAAGAACAAAATATTTCCCAAAGTAAAATTCGTTGAGTATAGTAGGGAGTACTCGTCAAATTCGTCTAAAATACTTATGGATACTCGTCGAATTCATCGTGTATACTTACTGGAACTCGTTTAATTCATCATATTTACTTAAGGAATAACCTATGAGTTTTTGGAAATCAGTTAAGTAAAAATCGTCGAGTATCTTCATATATACTCTTCAAATTCGTCGTGTGCATCTATTGAAACTCGTCGAATTCGTTGAATATGTATGTCGATACACGACAAATTCGTCGAGAGTCTCTAGGTATGCCTTGAGTTCTCGAATTTACTTCTCTGAATTTGTCTAAGTTAAATTCATCAGATATCAAAGTCGATTTGTTGAGTATACTCATGGATATGTAACGATACCTGACGAATGGATTTAGCGAATTTATTTTCTTTTTTTTTCTGTCTGACGGGTTTCTGCTTCTTGCCAACGGACATGCATAGTACACGTGGATGTTTCGTTCTTGGAAAGTATTTTGTAGCTGTTGGAGATGGATTTCTATAAATACCAAGGGTTAATTCGTTCAACCCTAATCACTCATTCTTAATTTGAAATCGTGTAAAGGTCGCCGCTCTCCGTCGTTCATACAACCTTCAGAAAGAAAAGTTCGTAACCTTGCCTTGCACGATCAGAGATTCGTTCAAAGTGTTGATTCGACAGATCTATTCTCTAGTCTTCTCCAAAATTTCAGATTATGTTGGATCAAGAATTCAGATCAAGCTTTTAAGTTTTGTTTCAAGTCTTCACATTCTACAAAGCTTTCATGATTTCATTCTAGGAAGAAGAAGACTGAATTTGTTCAGATCTGAAGATTTAGATTGTTTTCAATCTAAAGAGTTGTATAAATATATTTTGAACTTCTGTAGGAAGTTTCACTTCCGGGTTATAGATCCTTGTTTTAGGATCGAGTTGTAGGAGAGGTTGTTCTCCGAGTTGTATGAGCATTGTCTCCGAGTTGTAGGAGTTGAGGCTTCGAGGTGTAAGATTTGAATAATCTGAGTTTTGGTGAAGTAACCGAATCTAGCCCTTCGTGGTAGATAAGCGAGGCGACACATCAGATGTACCCAACTCGAGAAATCACTATAAATTCTCTGTGTTTTTGTGTGCTTATTTTGTACTAATTTTTATTCCGCTAAAAGACACATAACTCACCAATTCACCCCCTTTAGGTGATTTAGGTTGACTATTAAATACTTTCAATTGGTATTAGAGTGGTGTTGTTCGATATAAGATTAACACCTTGAACAAGATCTCCGTCTAGTTGTTAAGAGGTATCACTAGCTGCAATTGACAGAAGCAAGGATATGTCTTTTATGAAGTTGCTTGTGTGCACTAAGGAGAACTTCCCTATATGGAAGGAGAGAGTCAGATTCTACATGGAAGCTGCAGATCCCCGCATATTTAGATTGTTGAAGAAGGCCCTCATGTTTCTACTTGTTGGAGCATGAGGAGACCAGTCGGTTTATATCTAGCCGCATCGGTCCGCTTCTCTCAGCGGTTTGGCAGTTTGGCTTAGAGGTCTGGTGGTGGATCTTAGCTAGCGGTCAGGAGTAGCAGTGGCGGTCTAAGGTATAGTCATAGTAGTGGCCTGGTGATTAACCATAGCAGCGGTCTGGCAATTAGCCGTAGCAGCGGTCTGGAGGTTAACTGTAGCAGCGATCTAACTATTAGCCATATCGGTCTTGATGTAGCCATAACTGGTTTGGAGATAGCTATAGTAGCAAACTGGATGTTAGCCATAACGGTCTAGAAGTAGCCATATTTGATCTGGAGAGAGCTGCAATAGCGGATTTGGTGTTGGCCATAGTAGTTTGGAGGTAGCCGCAGCGATCTGGAGGTAGCCACAGCTGTGGTCTTGGAGTTAGCCGCCGCAAGGGTTCAGAGGTTGCTGTTTATGTATTCTGTATAGTCGGGCGATTTGACTGTATTAAACCGCTCAGCCTGTGCGGCTTGCATTTAGTCCCACATCGCTTGTTGTATTCTCTCATCTCCCCCATTTTCTATAAATAAGGGGACATACCTATGTAATGATTATCTTTTTGGAGCAATAAAATTTTCATTTATTTAGCTCTTTTTCACATGATATCAGATCTAATCGGTCCTTTGCTCCTGTTCGCGTGGCTTCTTTTCTGTTCGCGCAGTTTCCCTCCCTGCCCTACCTTGCCGGTTCTGTTCGTGCGGCTTCTGTTCTAGTCACGCTGTTTGCTTTACGCCTTGTGTTCGCGTGGGTTATTTGCTCTATCTGTGCGGTTTCTCCTTGTTTTTGATGGACACCCCTGCTCTGTCTTCTTCTACTATCTCTGCCCCTTCTTCTCTTTCCACTTATTCTTTCTCTGCTTCTGGTAATCTAGGAACTACTTCAAAGCTTACAGGTCTTAATTACCCTGACTGGAGTGCGTCCTTCATTTTTCTGTTGTATTCTCAGCGCAAGTGACATCATTTGACTGATGATCCCCCTACTTCTGGCTCTATTGCTTTTGATGATTGGGATGCTTCTGATGCCTTGGTGCATATTTGGTTGGCCAATAGTTTGTTTGATGAGTGCCTTCCTGTCATCTGTCATGATCCAACATTCAATGCTGCCTGGAATAATCTTGTTACTTAATATTCCAAGGGAGCCTAAACTTCGTGCTTTTATACTCTGTTTGCTGATCTCTTTGCTCGACCGATCATGACTCCAACCCTATCAGGAGGTTCAGGCTCTTGGTGCTGAACTTTTTCAACATAGACATTTTTTGCTGATCTAGCTGAGCAACACAAGCATTTTCAGGAGTTTCTTGTTGTTTGCTATCTTCTTCGCCTATCGAACTCTTATGATATGATCCGCCAGCAAATTCTTGGAGAGGAGGATACTCCTACTCTGAATGTTACTGCTGCTAGAATTTCTACTATTACTACACTTTTCCAGCATATGTTTCTTCTATCTCCGTCTCCTGATCTTGTTGCTCATCTTACTCGTCATGTCTCCTCTGGTGGTCGTAGAGGCCATACTGGTGGTCATAGTGGTGGCCATGGTTATTCTAAGAATCTTTGTTCTTATTGTGTCCGTGTTGGGTACATTGGGCACAATGTACTTGATTTGAAGAAGCCCTTTCAACTCAAAGATATACACATATTTGTATTTGATGTATATTTAAGTTTATGTTGTACGTTGTCTATTTCATATTTATTGGATAGGTGGACACAAGAAGCTGACTAGATTTTGAAGGAAAATTATCTAAGTACCAATAGCGTTGAGTGGATTCAATAAAGTGCTGAGTGAAGTCAGCATAGTCTACATTCAACAACTTGTAGTGCAGAAAAATGTCTAAGTACAAAAGTGTAGATATACTTCAACTGTGTCGACACTTTTGCAGAAGCTGTGTCGAGACAAGTCAGTTAACTCGACACATACAAGATTCAAGATAGTTGTGTCGAGACAAGTCAGTTGTCTCGACACCTTGAAGACTAAATCCGCTTACTTGACACTATAAAGCTTGAAGCAGTTGTGTCGAGACAAATCAACTATCTCGACAAAATGAAGAATTGAAGCATAGACTTTCTGACATCAAGCAGACAGTTGTGTCGAGACAATCCAACAGTCTCGACACAGGGCAGAATTAAAAGATATCGACACAGACAATGCTTGTGTCGAGACAAGTCAACTGTCTTGACACTTTCAAGTTATAGATGAAAATGTTTCCTAGTAGAATTGTGTCGAGACTGCTAAGATGTCTCGACACAAGTGTCGAGACACTTTGGACATCTCAAAACTTATGTTTCAGAAAATGTGTAGAGTCAACACAAAAGTGTAGAGATAAGTCAGAACTGTCACATCGGCTACATGAATAAGATATTTCAACAGAAACAGTCTGAGGGAGGATTTGAAGTATGATGTTAGATGCTGATGTCATCATTCAGTAACCAACAATCCATGAAGGCTATAAATAGAGGGGTTGTCTATAATAACAGAGGAGAGGTAGAATCGATCAAGCAAACAAAAATTCTCATTCTTATTACAATCCCGAGGAGGAGGAAGAAGACGAAGGTCTTCAAGAAAATCTTTAGATCCTTTCACCAAGTTGATTTGAAGATTAAGGTGGATCTGATCTACAATTTCTTCAAGGAAATCAAGCTGATCAACATCAAGAAGATTGTATATCCATATAAGCAACTTTTCAGCAAGTCAAATTTATCAAGAAGAAATCCATTGCTGCAGATTTGAAGAATCCGTGCTAACAGACAAGTCAGAATTCAGAATTCCAGTTTTCTGAAGATTATTGTTTATACTTTTACCTCTTAATTTTGTAAGATCTCCTTGAGATCTAAGTGGGTAGGAGATCTTATCACTGAGTTGTAAGACTAATTTATAAATGCGGAGGTATGGTTCTCAAGGGGCCTGAGGTAGCTGGTTTTGGGTGAGTCACTAAGTTGTAAGCCTAATTTATAAAGGCTGAGGTAGGGTTCTTGAGGGACCTGAGGTAGGTGGTTGGGTGAATCACTGAGTTGTAAGTCTGATTAATAAAGGATGAGGTAGAGTTCTTGAGGGACCTGAGGTAGGTGATTAGGAGAATCTCTGAGGTATGACCTATTGGTTTGAGTGTAGGTTTCTTAACAGAAATTGAGATTGTAGGATCCTTGGATCTAAGTTAAAGAGGCGACGCTATAACCTTATCTAGCAATTGCTAGTGAGGAATAAGGGGAAATTGGATGTACCCTAGATAGGGAACCACTATAAATTCTTTGTGTGCAGTATGTTATGGATATCTTTTGCTTGTGCTGTGATTTGAGTTTTGTAACTGATGAAATAGTTAAGTGATAGAAAATTGTAAAGTATTTTAAAAAAGGTCACATATTCACCCCCTTTAGGTGATTATCTACCCATAGAATTATCTTTCAAGTGGTATCAGAGGGAGGTTATTCAAGAAAGACCTAACCGTTTGAAAAAAATCCAACGGGTATTAAAAAAATCAGATCTATGACTTCTAAATATCACAAAGAACTCAGTTATATGAAACAGCCTATATGTACTAAGGATAAATTTGCTATATGGAAACAAATAGTGAGATTGTCCATGGAAGCCTCAGATCCAAGAATCTTTATCACTGTACAAGAAGGACCATTTATACCAATGAAGATATTTGTCTTAGATGCAAATGTTCAAACCCCTGAGAAACTGTCAAAAATGACAAAGGATCAGGTGGTACTTGCCATCATGGACAAAAAAGCACAAAATATAATAGTCAGTGCAATAAACAATTCAACCTTTCAGAATCTTGTGCACTGTAATACATCCAAGGAGATGTGGGATACACTTATAGTATACATGGAAGGTACAAAAGAAATAAGATATGACAGAAAATCTCTCATCAACCAGCAGTATGAGGCTTTCAGACATGGAAAGACTGATTCTATAGAACAATGTCATGAAAAGTTCTTTATAATAGTAAATGACTTAAGAAACTATGCCAGAAATTTCTCAAATTATGAGCTGAATGACAAAATTTTGAGATCCATAAATAAAGAATGGGACATCAAGATTTGTGCTGTAAGAGAAATGAATAATCTAAGAAATATGTTACCATAAGACTTGTATGGGAAGCTAATGTCACATGAGCTTCAACTAAACTTTACAAAAGCTGAAACAGAATCTGCTAGAAGTTCAACTCAAACTAAATCTGTGGCCTTCAATGCATATATATCTAAGAAAGCTGGAAGAGAAATCCCATCATCACCTAGAAGGGATGAAGATACAAATAGCAATGGAGTCTATTATTCATCAGAAGAACTCTCAGATGATGAATTGACACAGTTTATCAGGCAATTCAATAAAATGTCGAGAAGAAGGAAGTAGTGAAATAAAAAGAAACCATCTGGATCAATCTATAGTAAAAACAAAGACAAACACAGAGACAAATATGTGGTCAGGTATGATTCTAATCAGAATAGATAATTTAAGACTGACATTATTTACTTTTGCTGTAACAGGCCTGGGCATGTCATTGTTGACTGTCCAGTAAAAAGGAAGGAGAACAAAAATTCAAAAGTAAAGATGAAATCAAAGAAAGGTCTGATGGCAAAGAAATCAAAGACCTTATTTGATAGTGATACTGATTCAACTGAATCAGAAGAAGAACTTGCTGGACTGTTCTCCTATGAAGAAGAATTTATCAGAAGGCTATAAACAAATGGAAAGGCTCCATAACTTTATTACACAATGGTGATTCTGAAGAAGATATGGAGATCAACTTAATGACACTATCTAATGATCCAGAAACAGAAGCACTTGACTGTCAGGATACTCCGGTAATTTATGACAATTCAACATATTCTAAAACTTCTGTATATGAGACTGAGGATGAGCTACACTCACGTGACTCAAAGTTTGATTCACATAAGACTAACTCTGTAACTGAACTACAACAGCTCACAATCAAATTTGGAAAGCTGTTGGAAGCCCTAGTAAATAGCAAGAAGCTTATCAAAGAACAAGTTATAGAGATAGCATCACTAAAAGGTTTTGAGTATCATCATAAGATGGATACTCAGAAAATTGGTCTTCAAAGTTCTAAGTTAGCAATGCTGACAAAGATCATTGATGATCAAACCTTATTATTGAAGCAGAAGGATGCAATAATTCAGGAGCTGGAACTCAAACTCTTGAATGAGAAAATATTAGTACAAAAGTTTTCTAAACCTAAAACTGTATTGCCCATTATAAATACCTTCTCAGGAGCACCTGGAAGTGGTCATGGGTATGTTAAACCCAAGAGAAAAAGATGCAAAAAACTGGCAGGATAAAAGGATTCAGTCATTCCATAGCCCATGTTTCAGACTAAGGGAAAATAAATCCAGAAGTCTGGGATAGTAGGACCAAGTTCATGTGTAAATGGGAAAGCTATTCCTAACGTGCCTGCTCTAAGGAGGATAATTGTAACTGAGAGACAAAACAACTTGTTTGCACCCAATCAAAATACAACTATCAAGTGTGCTGATTCTTGTCCTAAGGAATGCCAACACAAAGTTCCTTCTATTCATCCAAAGAGGAGGTACAACAGATATGAATGTTGGTGTTGTGGAAAGTTAGGACACTTTGCCTTGGACTGTTGGTTCAATTACACTATGTCTTATATTCAGAAAGGATATCTAGTTAAGAAGCTCACTGGTGGTTTCAATAGAGCCACGACTAATAAGAATCTAGGACCCAAAACAACTTGAGTTCTTAAGAAAAAATAAATTCTTATTTTGCAGGAATGTCCAAGCACCAGAGATAGCCCAATTTGCTACTTGGATAGTGGGTGTTATAGACACATGACTGGAACAAGAGGCAATTTGAGGGAATTTATCCCATGAAGAATGGACCAATGGTTATCTTTGGTGGAGTTAACAAAGGAATAACCAAAGGTTATGGTAAGATCACAAAAGGCTTAGTCACTCTCACTAAAGTAACTTATGTGGAAGGGTTGCAACACAACCTTATAAGCATAAGCCAACTTTGTGATCTTGGCTATGACATTTCATTCCACAAAGATGAGTGCCTAATAAAGAAGTCAAGTGACCAAGAAGTCATATTGACAGGCAATAAATATGGGAATGTGTATTGTTTGAATTTTCTTTATTTAAAGTCATACTCACCCTTATGTCTAGTTGCAAATGAGAAAGCCTCACACTGTGTCACATGACACAAGAGGCTAGCTCATTTGAACTATAAGGCCATAGGCAAACTTTTCAGTAAAGAGCTTGTTAGGAATGGCCCTAACATAAAATGCTTTAAGGAGAGATATGCTCAGCATGCCAAAAAGGAAAGCAAACCAAAGCTTCATTCAAAAGTATTGAATGTGAAGACTCAATGAGGTGTTTATACCTCTTGCATATGGACTTGTTCGGTCCTATGCTAGTTCATAGTTTAGGAAGGAGAGTCTACACCCTTGTAATTGTTGATGACTATTCCAGATTCAGTTGGGTTTTCTTCTTAAGGAAAAAGTCTGAAACCCCTGATGTCTTCAAGACTTTTGTCAAATAAATACAAAATGAATTGAACAGCTCTGTGGTCAGAATTAGAAGTAATCATGAAACTGAGTTTCAATTTGGTTATACGACAGTTTTGTGAAGAACTGGGGATTCAACATGAGTTTTCCTCACCAAGAAAACCCCAGTAGAATGAGATTGCTCAGAGGAAGAATAGGACTCTCATTGAAGCTGGAAGAACCATACTGAGTGATTCTTCACTCCCAGAATACTTCTGGGCTGAAGCTATTAACATTGCATATCATGTTCTTAATAGAGTTTCAATCAACAAAAGATTGAATTAAACTCCTTATGAACTAATGAAGGATAGAAAACCAAACTTGGCCTATTTCAGAATCTTTGGATGCAGATGTTATGTCCTAAATAATGGGAAAACATACATAACCAAGTTTGCTGAGAAGTCCTCTGATGGCATATTTGTTGGTTATAGTGACCACAGTAAGGCCTATAGGGTCTACAACTTGAGGGTACATGTTGTGGAGGAGTCTGTTTATGTTGTATTTAATGAAAGTTCTATGTTTTATAGTGATAAGACATGTTCATCAAGCACAACAGGTGAAGAATTGAACCTAAAGGAGCTGACTATAAAAGATATTGCTCCAGTAAGTCAGAATATGCAAGATGGAGTCAACGTAGTTGAGGATGTGCTTGCACAGGAACAACAAAGAGAAGAAACTCAGCATGATGCAGTGGTCTAGGAGAAGAAGTCATATTAACTATTACTATCATACATCAAGAGATCATTAAAGGGAATTGATCATAGGAGATGCTGCACAGGGTGTAACCACAAGAAGCAAACATCACAACACTAAGATATACTCGTGTTTCCTGTCCCAAACAGAACCAAAGAAATTTGAAGAAGCTAATGTGGATCTATTTTGGATAGGTGCAATGTAGGAAGAATTGTACCAGTTCAAGAGATGCAATGTCTGGAAGCTGGTTCCCAGACCAGATGACTATAACATTATAGGAACTAAATGGATATATAGAAACAAACTGGATGAGAATTGTGTTATAGTCAGAAACAAAGCTAGACTGGTTGCAAAGGGATATAGACAAGAAGAGGGGATAGACTTTGATCAAACCTTTGCACTAGTGGCTAGATTGAAGGCTATAAGACTCTTCCTAGCATATGCAACCTACAAGAGTTTTAAAGTTTACCAAATGGATGTGAAGTCAGCCTTCCTAAATGGTAACCTTAAAGAAAGATTCTATGTTGAGCAACCCTAAGGTTTTGTTGATTCTACTAAACCTACTCTTGTTTATTTGCTATTAAGAGCTCTATATGGTTTAAAATAAGCCCCAAGGGCTTGGTATGAGACTTTGTCTAAGTTCCTAAGGGAATTCAAAGGCAAGACTATCTTAGTACAAATATATATTGATGACATTATATTTGGATCTACTAATGTGTCACTTTGCACTAAGTTTGCAAAATTAATGCAAGGAAAGTTTAAGATAAGTAGCATGGGTGAACTTAAGTTTTTCTTAGGTCTCCAAGTTAAGCAAACTTTAGCTGGACTTTTCATTTGTTAGTCTAAGTTCACAAAGGATTTAATCAAAAAGTATGACATAGAAACAACCACTTCAATGAGAACTCCCATGGGGTCCAATATGTCTTTAGACAAGGATGGTGCTGGGAAGACAGTTAATATCACCTTGTATAGGGGCATAGTTGGATCACTGCTCTATCTAACAACCAGTAAACCAGACATAGTGTATGTCACTTGTGTATGTGCCAGGTATCAAGCATGCCCTAAGGAATCTCACTATACAATAGTTAAAAGAATATTGGGATATCTAAAGGGCACACATAATCTTGGCCTATGGTATCCCAGGAATAGTGATTTTGAACTGACAGGCTTTTCAGATGCAGATTATGCAGGTTGTAAAGAAGATAGGAAAAGCATATCAGACTCATGCCAATTTCTTGGAAGGAGGCTGGTGTCATAGAGCAGCAAAAAGAAAACATGTGTAGCAATATCCACAACTGAATCTGAGTACATTTCAACTGGTGGTTTCTGTACACAATTGCTTTGGATTAAGCATCAGTTACAAGATTACAACTTACAACTAAGTAAAATTTATTTATTTTGTGATTCTACTAGTGTTATTTCTATTACAAACAATCATGTGTCACATAGTAGAACAAAGCACATTGAAATTAGATATCATTTCATTAGAGTACATGTAGAAAATGAAGATTTTTGCTTAGAATTTGTTCCAACAAGTAAACAAATTTTTGATATTTTTACTATGCCAATGGAAGAAGAGAAATTTAATTTCTTCAAATGTGAACTTGGAATGTTGAATCTTGTGTAAAACCATTATAACATAAGTATAAAACTGATTGGTCAGTAATTAAGTCTATTCATTTAGATTTTAAGGGTAAAGTTCATATGTGTCAAGAATCTACACTTAAGAAAGTCAAAATTTTGACAAGTCAGTGTCGAGATACCAGAAAGTGTGTCGACATTATAGATAGTAATGTGTCAAGATACATGAAAGTTTGTCGACACAGGATAACTTTAAGTATTGAGACACTAAAGTAGGTGTCGAGACATATGGGTATTGAGACCCTAAGGTATATGTATAGAGAGACATAAAACCTGTGTCGACTTGAGATAACACATCTCGACAGACTTATATTATATTATGTCGACACATCTCGACAAACTTGTGTCGACACTCAAGAATGATGTCGACACTAGTTCGTTTCCTAAAACTTGGAATAAATTTAGCAGCGCGCGCCTTTTCAACTTCTGCGGCGTCAACTATAAATAGGGTGAGAAAGATGTTGTCATCTACACTTACCTAAAATCCTGAGAGATTGATCTCTAAGTGTCGAGACCTAGAACTCCTTTAGTCTACACATCTTCTTCCTCAGTTTCTCTCAATACCAATGGCTACCATGATCGACGACAACATCAATGAAGGTTATGAACTCGTACGCAACGGATTTGTCTCAGCGCAAGCTGAAATTATGAATGTCATCGACCTAATCACTGAGGCATGTCTAGAATATCTACTCTCAGAACAATCAAAGATTTGGAAATGTGAAGTTTCAGAGTTCTTCTCAAATGATGTAATGGATTCAAAATCAACAAATATAAAGTCTAAGGTAAATGGAGCAAAGGTGAAAGTCACAACCAGGAAATTGGCAAAGGTGTTCCAAATAACAAGAATCATTCAGGAAGATGTCATAGACACCAACAGGACTGCTGATGCATTGGTGTAGTGTGGATTGTCTCCAACCACTAAGGTTGGAGGCACCCTGAATATGATGGGTATGAATTCCCAAGGAAAATTCCTATCTGAAATTATTGGGAAGGTGCTGCTGTGTAAAACAGGAGCACATGACATGATATCAGCTCAGATGTTTGAGCTTATGACAAGGGTAATATTCAAACTCAAGACTGACTGGAGTAGAGTGGTCTTTGATAAGATAGCAGAGAGTATTCAGAAGCCTAACATGGCCAGAATTCTAAGCCTGTACCTAGTCAAGGTCATACCAGATAGTCTAAATCTTAAGCTTGGATCCAAGATCAATCACATGAGGACAATGGATATGAGAATATTGTCTAGGTGGGATAGAGTTCTATCCAAAGAGACAACAGTAATTGTAAAGAAGAAAGAGAAAAGGAGAAGGCTATAGTTATGGATGAAGTTCCTTCCAGTGAATCTAAAGAAAAGGAAAGTTCATGCTCTAAGAAACAAGATGATTCAAGACCTGAGAATTCTCCAAGGACCTCACCTAGAACTGGTAATCAAGTGTAAGGGGAGAATATACAGGAGATGGATCAAATTGAGGGGTAGAACCTCAATGATCTACCTAAAATTGAAATGAATATAGTAGATATCATAATTATGGAAGTTGTACAAGAGCTAGAACAATTAAAGGTTCCTGAAAAGGAAATGCCTGACAAGGAGATGGAGGATGAATTGCCCAAAAAGACTATAGAATAAATACTTCTGAATACAGTTGGGGTTGAAGCTTAGAATCTTGCACAAGATGTGCAGATTTCTGAGAAAGAGTATGAGGATATAGTCTTAAAGGAGACTGAGGAAGAAATTCCTATGATTAAGGAATCTGGTTTCCAGGGGGAGTTGCAAGATATACTCCCAGAGAATCTTATTTCTGTTGACTTAGCACAACCAGAGGATGAACCCAGAATGGAGCTCAACCTAGATGAAGAAGTTGCTGGGATTGAGGGGGAGTTGACCCCAAATACTGACAAAGCCAAAGAGATAAAATCAGTTGAAGTGGTGAGTACTTCTGACTTTGAGGAAGAAGAAGCCACTCTTTTGAAGAAAAGAAAACTGTCAGAAATGAAAAAGAAGAGTAAAAGCTATAAGAAGATTATACAATCTGGACCAACATCTGCTCCTCTAGTGGATTCAGGATCTCTGTTAGTTCAAATGCAGATTATATTAGACCAGCAGAGAACTAAACTTGAGCAATATGTAGATTAAAGGAATTAGGAGCTACAATTTCAACTGGCTCAGGACATTAAATCTATAAGATTTGAAGTAAATCTTCTTAAGACAGACATGACAGATTACTTTCAGAGAGGAGCTCATACTATTATTTATATTGCTAAACAACAACAAGAAGCAAAGAAAACTGAAGATGAAATGATTGTCAAACAAGGATATGTCCTTGAGAATTAAAGAATATTGGATGAAAACATGACTGTCATGCATAATAAAACATTGGTCAAGCTAACTTAGCAGACTACTGCTTTAGAAAACAAAATAACTGCGACCACAAAGGACATGGATACTCAATTGACAACTCATTTAGCTTCCTTGATTAGGCATAGCAAGGATTCTGACAAAAGTTTGGATAATAATTTACTGAAGGTAAAAAACAATGTAACCTCCGAAATCAATTATTTGGGTGGACAAGTAAGGTTTCACAAGAATGATCTGAGAGATCATATAGAAAGAGAAGTCATAAAGGGGGAGAGGGTAATGATAAGGGCCAGTTCAGAGCATGCTACTTGGATATCAAACAATATCAGAGACACTTTAGGTCATTCTCCCCTATGGTATGATGGAGATCAAACTGCTGAGTCTAGTTGTCAACCAACTCAATTTGAAGCTATTCATGCTGCTGAGCAATCCATGTACAATCCTGCTGCACAAATTTATTTTGAGGACATTCAAGCTGCTGTCCAAACCATGTATAGTCCTCCACCACCACTTCAAAATATTATATGTGAAGAGCTGGAGATGTCTGTTTCTGCTTTGCTAAAAGAGAAAAATGCTCAGCTACCAAAGAAAAGGTTTATGGAACAAGTTGAAGCTAGGATAGACTTTGAACAGTGGAGCCCAACCTCTAGATCAATTATCCTCACTGCATAGAAAGCAGTTAATGCTAATACTACTGATAGGGGAAAATGGTACAAAGAGCAAGAATGGGCTAAGCACTTAAAGAAACAGGAAGTCATCCATAAGTTCAGACATGATCTGAAGGCAGGGAAAATTCCTGCCAATTTAGTTGAGACCAGCAAATATTTCTCCAAGACTTATGACTATTTTGAAAGATAGAAGCTCAAGGTAGAACAAATTGCCAAATCCAAGATTGACAAAGGCAAAAGGGCAACTGATGACAAAGTGCTTGAAGTTAAAGCAAAGATACAATCTGGAAAATGCATAGTCATCAAATAACCAGAGGATTCTTAGAATATATTTTCTAGGCATTTTGTAACTTTACTTTTAGATCAGTGTAATAAATTAAACAAATGTAATCCTTGAACAAATTTATAATGAAAATTTTGGTTGCACTATACTCTATATATGTGTTATTAATTGTGTCACTTCATATGTTGTTCAACACTGTTGAATTTATAACTTTATCATCATATTTTGGTATCATGTTGTATATCATTGAATTGAGGTTATGACTTCTCCAAATAGGGGGAGATTGTTAGGTACATTGGACACAATGTACTTGATTTGAAGGAGCTCTTTCAACTTAATGACATACACATATTTGTATTTGATGTATATTTAAGTTTATGTTGCAGGTTGTCTATTTCATATTGATTGGACAGGTGGATACAAGAAGTTGACTAGATTTTGAAGGAAAATTGTCTAATTACCAATAATGTCGAGTGGAGTCAGCAAAGTGTTGAGTGAAGTCAACACAGTCTACATTCAGCAAATCACAGTGCAGAAAAATGACTAACTACAAAAGCGTCGACACACTTCAACTGTGTCGACACCTTTGCAGAAGCTGTGTCGAGACAAGTCAGTTAACTCGACATATAGAAGATTCAAGACAGCTATGTCGAGACAAGTCAGTTGTCTCGACACCTTGAAGACTAAGTCAATTTACTTGACACTATAAAGCTTAAAGCAATTGTGTCGAGACAAATCAACTGTCTCGACATAATGAAGAATTAAAGCATAGACTTTTTGACATCAGGCAGATAGTTGTGTCGATACAATCCAACAGTCTCAGCACAAGGAAGAATTAAAAGATGTCGACACAGACAACGCTTGTGTTGAGATAAGTCAACTGTCTCGACACTTTCAAGTTACAGATGAAAATTCTTCCAAGTAGAATTGTGTTAAGACTGCTAAGATGTCTCGACATAAGTATCGGGACACTTTGGAAATCTTAACACTTATGTTTCAGAAAATGTGCAGAGTCAACACAGAAGAGTCAAAATAAGTCATAACTATCACATCAGCTACATGAATAAGATATTTCAACAGAAACAGTCTGAGGGAGGATTTAAAGTATGATGTTAGATGGTGATGTCATTATACAGTAACCAGCCATCCATGAAGGCTATAAATAAAGGGGTTCTCTACACTAATAGAGGAGAGATAGAATCGATCAAGCAAATGAAAATTCTCATTCTTATTACAATCCCGAGGAGGAGGAAGAAGACGAAGGTCTTCAAGAAAATCTCCAGATCCTTTCCCCAAGTTGATCTGAAGATTAAGGTGGATCTGATCTACAATTTCTTCAAGGAAATCAAGCCGATCAACATCAAGAAGATTGCAGATCTAGAGAAGCAGCTTTTCAGCAAGTCAAATTTATCAAGAAGAAATCCATTGCTGCATATTTGTAGAATCTGAGCTAATAGATAAGTCAGAATTTAGAATTTCAGTTTTCTGATGATTATTGTTTATACTTTTACCTCTTAATTTTGTATGATCTCCTTGAGATCTGAGTGGGTAGGAGATCTTATCTATGAGTTGTAAGCCTAATTTATAAAGGTTGAGGTAGGGTTCTTAAGGGACCTGAGTAGGTGGTTTTGGGTGAATCACTGAGTTGTAAGCCTAATTTATAAAGGCTAGGGTAGGGTTCTTGAGGGACCTGAGGTAGGTGGTTGAGTGAATCACTGAGTTATAAGCCTAATTTATAAAGGTTGAGGTAGGGTTTTTGAGGGACCTGAGGTAGGAGATTGAGAGAATCTCTGAGGTAGGACCTGTTGGTCTGAGTGTAGGTTTCTTAACAGAAACTGAGATTGTAGGATCCTTGGATCTAAGGTAAAGAGGAGGAGCTATAACCTTATCTAGCACATTGCTAGTGAGGAAGAAGGGGAAAAGTGGATGTACCCTAGATAAGGGAACCACTATAAATTCTTTGTATGCACTATGCTGTGGATTGCTTTTGCTTGAGCTATGATCTGAGTTTTGTAACTGCTGAAATAGTTAAATGATAAAGAATTGCTAAAGTATTTTAAAAAAATGTCTCCTATTCACCCCCCTCTAGGTGATTATCTACCCATAGAATTATCTTTCAGGCCAACTTGGTCAATTGGTTAATCCGTATTGGACCAAACATACTACCTGATGTGACACCATTTCCGTTACCTCCTCGTGTCTTTGGATGCACTGCGTTTTTCCATTTTCCTGCTTCTAGACGTGACAAACTTTCTTCTCATTCGATCAAGTGCGTCTTTTTGGGCTATTGTCCAACACAAAGGATATCAGTGTTTTGATCCTATTCTTTGGAGACATTATGTCTCATGAGATGTTACTTTCTTTGAGGATTCTCTATTCTTTTATTCTCCCTCTCTCCTTCCTGCTTCTGATGATTCTTTTTCTATTCCAAATATTTCAGCACCTCTTCCTGATCTGACCTTTCTTTCTCCTCCTTCTACTTCTGATTCTTCTACTGTCCCTGATTCTTCTCCCTAGCTGCTGCCACCAGCTCCCAGGCTAGTAGTCTCTTCTTTGGATGGGGCTGATATAGTAGATATGACAGATCTGGATCTTCCGATCACTCTTCGAAAATGTGTTCGCTCCTGCACTCAACATTCACTTCAGGCTGTGGTCTTTTATGCTCAACTCTTTCCTTTGTCTAGGAGATTTGCTCTTTCCCTCCTAGCAAATGTGGTTCCATCCTCGTATCAAGATGCTCTTGTTATTACTTATTGGAAAGCTGCTATGGATGAAGAGATGCACACTCTTACTGAACGAGGTACTTGGACTCTTGTTCCTACTCCTTTAGGAGCTTATGTGGTAGGATGTTGTTGGGTCTTTGTCATTAAATTTCTCCTTGATGGTTCTATTGATCGTTACAAGGCTCATCTTATTGCCAAAGATTTTACGCAGACCTTTGGTGTGGATTTCTTTGATACCTTATCCCCTAAGGCTAGGATTAGTACAATCTGTGTTCTCTTTTCGGTGGCTATCAACAAAGACTGGGAACTGTCTCAGTTGGATGTAAAGAATGGCTTTCTTTATGGAGATTTATAAGAAACTTTCTATATGGAGCAACCTCTTGGGTATGTTGTCCAGGGGAGTCTCGAGTCTATAAACTGTGACAAGCGATCTATGGTCTTAAGTAGAGACCCAGGGTCTTGTTTGACAAGTTCAACGAAGTTATTTCTATGACTGGATTTGCTCGAAGTGCTGCAAATCACTCCTTGTTCATCCAAAAACAATCAGGTAGTATTATTATCCTTGCAGCTTATGTGGTGATATTCTTCTTACAGGGGATGATAAAGAAGGTGTGAGTATGACAAAAAAGCATCTCCTTCACCATATTATTACTAAAGATATGGGCTCTCTGAAATATTTCTTGAGAATTGAAATATCCATGAAACTAGGGTTTATTGCTCTATCATAGAGGAAGTATGCCTTGGATCACTTAAAAGATACATGTCTTCTTGGGGCTAAGCCAGCGAGGTCTTCGATATCTATTAGAGATGACAAGTGTTGGTGTAAGGACTCACCTCCTCTTAATGATGTCACCAGGTATAGATGGCTTGTGGGGAAACTCATTTATCTGACAGTCATAAGGCTGGATGTTTGTTATGCAGTAGGAAGAGTGAGTCATTTTATGCAAGCTCCGAAGGAGTGTCTTTTTCAGTCGGTAATGAAGATTCTAGAGTATGTGAAAGGTGCTCTAGGAAAAGGACTTTTGTTTTAGAAAAGATGACATTTGAGGGTTATGACATACTCTGATGCTAGCTATGCAAATTATAAGAAAGACATGAAGTCTATATCAGGGTCCTGTACTTTTGTTGGAGGAAATTTTGTCAGCTGGAAGAGCAAGAAACAAGCTGTTGTCTCTAGGTCAAGTGCAGAAGCTGAGTATAGAAGCATGACTCTAACTACTTGCGAGCTGAAGTGGTTACAGACGCTTATGCTTGATTTTGGAGAGGTTTATGATCATCTTATGCCAATGTTCTATGATAATAAGGCAACCATATATATTTCGAGGAATCCTGTCTTTCATGAAAGGACGAAGGATATCAAGGTTGATTGCCACTTTATTACAGAGGAGATTTTGAAGAATCAAATATGCACTCCATTTATTATCTCAGAGAGAGAATTGACTGATTTTTTCACCAAGCCAATTACGCCTTTTGGGGAGATTTGTAGCAAGCTGGGCATGATAGATATATATTCTACTGCTTGAGGGTAAGTGTTGGAACATGAGGAGACCTGGCGGTTTATATCTAGCCATAGTAGTCTGCTTCTCTCAGCGGTCTAGCAGTTTGACTCAGCAGTCTTGTGGTGGATCTCAATTAGCGGTCATGAGTTGTAGTGCCGATCTAAGGGATAGTCGCAGCAGTGGCCTGGTGATTAATAGCAGTATTGGTCTGGCAATTAGCTGCAACAGTGGTCTGGCTATTAATTGTAGCAGTGGTCTGGCTGTTAGCCACAGCGGTCTAGCGGTAACCACAACTGGTCCGGAGATAACTGCAATAGAGGACTGGATGTTAGCTGCAGCAGTCTAGAAGTAGCCGCAGCTTATCTATAGAGAGCCATAACAGTGGACTGGGTGTTAGCCGCAGTGGTCTGGAGGTAGTCGCATCTGCAGTCTTGGTGTTAGCCGCCCCGGGGGTTCAGAGGTTGCTGTTTATGTATTCTGTATAGTCAGGCAGTTTGACTATATCATACTACTTATCCCGTGTGACTTGTATTTAGTACCACATCGCTTGTTGTATTCTCTCATCTCCCCCGTTTTCTATAAATAAGGGGGCATAACTAAATAGTGATTATCTTTTTGGAGCAATAAAATTTTCCTTTATTTAGCTCTTTTTCACACTACTCAAGCTTCTATCCTTAAAAATAACATCCAAGTTCCCAAGAAAACGATAGATTTGAACAAGGATGAAATAACTCTAGTCTCATTGGATGAAAAGACAAAGAATAACATACCAATGTAGTGGACGACTCAATACTGCAAAGTCTATTCCATTGCATATCTGCCAAGGAGATGTGGGACTATCTCGTGGTTCTCATGGAAGGAACTGAAGAAGTTAGAGATGATTGTAGGCCTATGCTAAATCAAGAATACGAGGAATTCAAGCAAGGATCTAACGATATAATTGTTAACACCTTTGAAAAATTCTTTAAGATCGTTAACGACCTCATAAACTATGGTCGTACATTTACTAATGCTGAGCTCAAAGACAAATTTCTAAGATCCCTAACAAAAGACTGGGGCATATTCAAAAAGCTCTTTTCCTATGAACTACAAATGAACACAAGGAAGAAGGAGGAAAGAAGCAAGAATTGAAGCAAAGAGAAGTCGGTAGCTCTGAAGGCCGATGGTTCAAGAAAATATAGAGTTGTGTCACCAGTAAGGACACGAGCTTCTGATGCCCAAGAAGATTCAGAGCCAAGCACATTAGGCTCTGAATTGTCTGATGGAGAATTCTCGCTAATCTTCAAGCAATTTAAAAGACTGCTCATCAAGAGGTGACAAATGAAAATCAGTCCTCCTCCTTGACTTCAGAAGATCACATCGTGATGGTGATCGGTCCAAGAAAAGCTACAACATAGATGACATGTATAAGTCTAAATTGAACAAACATTCTTCTTCTGATATAGTTTGTTATTGTTGCAATAGGCCAGAACACATGATTGCAAAGTGACAGTGACTCAAGTGAGTCAAGCTCTGATAATGAAGAAGCTTACTTCAGGCTCATGGCTCAATCAGATGAGGAAGTAGGCGACTACCAAGTCAACAGGAAGGTAAACTCTCACACTATGCTCTCTGAATCTGAAACCTCAACTAATGGTCATGAAGACTATTCTTCCGAGAAAGATGATTCTGACTTGATAGCTTAACATCTAGAACTTTTGAGAACCCTTGACAATTCTCTCAAGGCAGTGGAATAACATTTGAAGGAGGAAATTGCTGAATTAACTCTTCTCGAAGATGAAGTTCACTACTTGAAAGAGGAATTAAAATGCTCTGCTGAACTATTAAGTTAGAAGGAGAAATACTTACATGAACTAGAAGAAAAGCTCTTAGTGGAAAGGAAACTTGTTGAAAGTTATTCTAAGCCAAAGTCCATTCTTCCTCTCATTGATGAATTCTCTACTCCTAAGAACGGTAGTGGTCTTGTCCACGTAGGTGAGAAAGGTAAGTCTACTAAGAGAGTCGCTACCAAAGGCAAAGGGAAGGCACCTCAAAGTCAACCCTCATTTAAGAAGGTTATCTTTCCCATAAATAAATATGACTTTGAGACGTCTGACGATCACTTTGCTAGGCCAACTTATATGGAGCCTAAAAAGCACTACCAAGGATGGACCCATCCCAGAGACTTTGGTGCTAGTGCTTTCAAGCCACCATATGAAAAAAATAATGAAAATGTTTTAGTTGTCTTACCTAAATCACCTAGAGGGGGGTGAATAGGTGAGTTGTGCATCTTTTGCGGAATAAAAAATTAGCGATCTATGCACAGAGAATCAAACCAAGCAATCAAAGAGGACACAAAGATTTATAGTGGTTCCCCAACCTTGGGTACATCCACTTTCCACTCACCGATCGAGCAAAGTAGTATACTCGGCTACTCCACTAATCTCGGATTGAAACCAATCCTACACCTCAGAACAATGTTCCTACAACTCGATTCCAAATCTGGATCTACACTCGGAAGATAAAAACTTCCTACAAGAACTCGGAGTAAACAACTCCTACAACTCGAACAAAGATCTCCTATAAGAATAAAATGAATAGCAAATACAAACAGTGATTTATTTTCAGATCTGAAATCCTTCTGCCTGTTCTTCGTTCTTTGATCTTTGTGGCTTTATAAGAATATGTTGAAGAAGAATCAGCAATCTCTGGATCTGAAAATCTCTGACTCACATGATCAAGTAGAAGAATTTGTCGTTGACAATAATCTCGATCTATGAATCGATCTTCTCTGAATCATTCTGAATCGAAAGCGCCTTGGCGATGAAGACAATGATCAGCGGCTCTCGATTTAGAAAGAAAGAATGGATTCAAAAAGCTTAGAATTTCTTCTTGCGGTGGCTGAAATTCTTCTTTAAAATTTCTTGAAAACATCTTAGGGTTAGTCGAAAATTACAAGACCTTTTATAGGATTACCCTAACAGTCATAATCGTCATTAATGACATCCATGTGGACCAATCACATGTTAATTATGTTTGAAATGAACGTCTGTCTAGACTTAGCGATTTTCAGAAAAATCAGAAATGTGTGTTCTCGAGAAAAAGCTTAGTACTCGAGAACAAAAGAAATCAGTTACTCGATAATAATACAGAAGTTCTCGAGAAGAAGACTTAGAGAAAATTGATGTGGAGGAAGAAAACAGCTTTCACGGGAAAGAAGAAAATTACTCGAGAAAGATTGTTTTTAGTTCTCGAGAAGGAACATTTTGTACTCGAGAACAAAAAGGCTATCTCGAGAAAAATACTTAAAAAAATATGTGGAGGTGGAAATCTGTAGAGTCGAGAATGAAAGGAAGTACTCGAGAAAGATGATGTTTTGTTCTCGAGAAGAAACATCGAGGTACTCGAGAACAAATAGTCATCCCGAGAACAGAAGTTTGGCTTTCGAGAAAAACACATTGGATCTCGACAAATACCTTCTGCATCTCGAGAGCAAACTATAGTCTTCTCGAGAATAACTTTATTCTTCTCGAGAAAAAGAATTAGAAAACTTTTATCTGTAAAATAGATATCCCGAGAAGAAATGTCATATATTACTCGAGAACAAAAGCCCTTCTCGAGAACAACTTCTGTTACTCGACATGAAGGCAAGTCTTACTTGAGAATAATCATAAGTCCTTCTCGAGTATAACTTATAGTACTCGAGAAAAAGACTTAGACTTTTTCTGAAAACTTAAAAACTTGATTCTTCATAAAAATTTGCATCCAACTTTTCTCTTACCCTTAGTGCTTGAAAATGAAGTGTGTCCCAATAGAGAGGCTACATATGAGTCAACATCATTGATCACATAATGAGAGATTACATTGTATGGTCCTGTGTTTGGAGACTCATTGTAGACTGACATTGATCTACACTTAACAATTAAGTCCTGTAAACACTTAACAAAAAAAGAGCATCAAATACAAACTTAATTCATCTTACTTTAAGGGTGACTTCATACAAATCTGGGCTATTGTGGATGCAATACTCAACAATCTCCCCCTATTTGTAGAAGTCAGAACCCTCTACACTAAGGTGAATTACATTAAGAGAAAAAAACATAAAGATACTAGTAGCATGAAAATAGAAAGAAATGCAATAATATGTAAAAAATCAGATCAAAATTAAAAGTTCACATAAGTAGAAAATTATCCAAGAGAATTAAATTCTACAATTTCAAAAAGAATGAACTTATTTCAACTTCAGTTTACTGATCCTGTGAAGGTTGCTTTCCTTGTCTTTCAAGCTTCTATTGTTGTCTCTTATGATAACTGAATGGCTTGGGAAAGTACTTTGGTGGTCTAGGTGGAGCCTTAGGGTTGTTTCTGCCGTATATCCTATCATAGATTCTTCTCTTAGTGAGGGATTTCTCATATAACTCCAATTCATTTGAACTATAATGCAGGATCCTATTTTCATTGAAGTCAACTACAAGCTTTAGAGTTTCAAGAATGAGAGACTTAGAAGCAGGGCTCCAAACTTCAACATATTCTTGAGTTCTCTTCCCTTCAGCTTCTGGATGAGGAGTAGATCTGCTTGTAGAGGCTCCATCACCACACTTTCTTCTCTTAGCTTTCTGAATTTTTGGAGGATGAGGAGGTAGTCCTGTCTATTAAGATTCCCATACCTATTCTTATACATCAGGAGGAGGGACTTCATAGTAATCTGGAGGAGGTCCTTCAAAGTGTGCTGGAGGAGGTCCTTAAAAATACTTTGGAGGAGGAGAGAAAGTAGGCATGTTGACATCTAGTTTTGTAAGAGGAGGAGGATTGGGATCCATGGCAAATTCAGGAAACAGCTGATTGTGCATCCAGATTGAAGTATCGTAAGTATATAGATTGGTGCTCTTGACTTCTTTGAGAACATTTGTTTGAATTTCTTTTAATTGATCTTCCCACTGAGTTTTCATAGTAGCAGCTTGTTTTTCTAGCAATTCCTTCACTTTATCCTCCCCCTTTCTGAATTCTAAGGAGAGGGTATTAATGACATCTTCTTTGAATGTACCCACTTCTTCACAAGTTTTAAAGTTTCTTTCAGCACCTCGTTTGTCTAGAAGAATTTGATTTTTGGCAGAATGGTAGGAATCTGAAAAGGAAGACTTGGAAGTCTTTGTTCAGCAGTTTCAATAGGAGTTTCATCATCTGAGTCATAAATTGAGACTACATCATCATCAACATGCATATCTTCAGCAGGAGACTTTTCAACTTCATGTACAAGAGATTGATGAGCTGGGGGAGAGGATTCTTTAAGTTCTGGAGATTCGTTAAGTGCCTGTGTGATGATATGAAAATTTGACCTTGAAGAGGAAAAGACACCACATTTCTCGAGAGGAATGGTTGTTCTCGAGAAGAAATCCAGTAGTACTCGAGTATAAAAAGCCAGTGTCTCGAGTAGAAATAAGTCTTGTTCTCGAGAAGAGATGTCCTTTTCTGGAGTATAATAAGTATTGCTCTCGAGTAGAATACTTCTTCTCGAGAAATAATTTCTTTGAACTCGAGAAGTCTTCTAGCAGTTCTCGAGAGGAAGTTGCTGTTCTCGAGTAAAATACTTGTACTCGAGAAATGAAGTACATAATCTGAATTTTTCTGATTTATGAAGTAAAACCAGATCTTGACCTTGCCTATTGCCTTTGTCTTCATTCTCCTTCATCATTGTTGAGCATGCCAAGTTCTATTTTGAAAAAAGATAACTTAGCCTCGTCCAGCGACTTCGTGAAGATATCTGCAATTTACCTATCAGTTGGGACATATTGTAGATATATGTCCCCATTCTCCACATTCTACTGGATGAAATAATATCACAGCTCTATGTGTTTGTCTGGCTGTGAGACACTGAATTGTTGGCTATTGCAATTGTACTAGAGGAGTCGCAAAACAGAGGGATGTCTTGGACCTTGAGATTGTAATCTTCCAGCTGATTCTTTATCCACAGCAATTGTGCACAACAACTGCCAGCAAAAATGTATTCTGACTCTACCGTTGAGATTGCGACACAATTTTGCTTTTTGCTGCTCCAAGAAATGAGTCTCCTTCCAAGGAATTGGCAAGTCCCGGAAGTGCTCTTTCTATCATCTTTACTACTTACAAAGTAAACATCTGAAAAACCAATTAGTTCGATGTCATTACTTCTTGGGTACAATAAGCCAAGATTTAGTATACCTTTAAGGTATCTCAAAATCTGCTTTGCAGCAGCGTAGTGAGATTCCTTTGAGTTCACTTGAAATCTAGCACACACACATGTTGAAAACATTATATCAGGTCTATTAGCAGTAAGGTAGAGCAAGGATCTAATTATGCTTATGTACTTGGTTTTATCAAAAGGTTTCCCTTTCTCATCCTTGTCCGAGACATAGTTGAACCAATTGGAGTCCTTATAGAGGTTGCGTTCTCCATTCCGTATTTCTTAATCAACTCCTTTGTGAACTTCGTTTGAGAGATGAAAATTCCATCTTCAGATTGTTTCATTTGAAGTCCTAAGAAATACTTCAGCTCTCCCATGCTGCTCATTTCGAACTTCCATTGTATAAGTATGGAAAACTTTTTGTAGAGGTTGTCATCAGTAGAGCCAAATATAATATCATCGACATAGATTTGCACTAGCAAAATCTTGCCTTTTATTTCCCTAAGAAATGATGTATTATCTATCTTTCCTCTTGTGAACTTGTTCTCAAGAAGAAAGTTAGATAGCGTCACGTACCAAGCTCGAGGAGTTTGTTTCAAACCATATAAAGCTTTGAATAAAAGGTAAACATGATCAGGAAAGTTAGAATCAACGAAACCTAGAGGTTGTTCCACAAACACTTCTTCCTTTATGTCACCATTAAGGAAAGCAGACTTCATGTCCATCTGATAGACGGTGAAGCCCTTAAGTGCAACATATGATAGGAACAACCTTATTGCCTCCAGCCTTTCCAGTAGAGCATATGTCTGGTCGAATTCGATTCCTTCTTCTTATCAGTATCCTTTGGTGACGAGTCCGACCTTATTCTTTATGATTGTTCCATCCTCGTCCATCTTGTTCATGTAGACCCATTTTTTCCCAATGATATTCTTACCTTTGGATCTTAGAACAAGCTTTCAGACTTGGTAATGCTTGAACTGATTCAACTCTTCTTCCATTATCATTATCCATGATGCGTCTGAGTTTGCTTCCTCAAACTTCTTCAGTTCAACCTGTGATAGAAAACTCAAAAATAAATTCTCATTAGTTGTACCTCTACGAGTGTTGACACCATCCCAGGGATCTCCTATGATTTGGTCCATTGGGTGATCCTTCAAGTGTCTGAGCTCTAAGGACCTTGCATCTGGAGCTTCTTTAACCACAGGAGTGACTTCATCAACTTGAATGATCTCTTCATCTTGATCATCAACCTCTCTAATTGGGGTTGTAGTGGTGATCTTGATGAACTTTTCACCTTTTTCTTCAATTGGCTCATCCAAGTTTAAATCTTTTAACCTTGAACCTGCATCTTCAACAAACACACTAGAAGAGTTGCCTTGCAGCAAGCTCGTCTCATCAAATACAACATGAATAGATTCTTCTACAACTAGAGTTTTTATATTAAATATCTTATATGCCTTACTATGGCTACTATACCCTACAAAAATACCTTCAAAGTTCTTTTCACTAAATTTGGTAGTGTGATACTTGCCATTATTAAGGACGAAGCACTTACAGCCAAAGATTCTAAAATATGCAACAGTCAGTTTCCTGCCCTTTAGAAGTTCGTAAGGTGTCTTATTGTGGTTCTTGTTTATGAGTGCAAGATTTTGCACGTGGCATGCAGTGTTGACGGCTTCAACCCAGAAGTATTCTGGTAGTGATGCATCACGCAACATGGTCCTGCAGGCTTATATGAGTGTTCTATTCCTTTCTCAGCTACTCCATTCTGTTGAGGAGTATGAGGAGAGGAAAACTCATGAAAGATACCTATGCTTTCATAAAATTCTGCCATGGCCCCAGACTTGAACTCTGTTCCATTGTCACTTCTGATTTTGACTACGGAACAGTTGTATTCATTCTGGACCTGCCTGACAAAATTAATAAATATGTCAAAGGTATCTAACTTGTGTTTTAGAAAGAACACCCACGCAAAGCGTGAGTAATCATCAACAATAACCAATATATAATCTTTATCTCCCAAACTTCTAACTTGCAGTGGACCGAACAAGTCCATATGAAGTAGATGTAAACATGTATTATAATCTTTGCCGATAACGCTTTTAAAGGTAGCCTTTATTTGCTTGCCTTTTATACATGCGTGATAATGTATATCTTTAACGTACTTGACATTTGGGGCATCACGTACTAAATTAAGTGAAAATAATTTATTAATAGTTTTGAAATTAATATGTGCTAGTCTCTTGTGCCATTGGTCACCAAGAGACGCACTACCTTTAGCCAAAAAGCACACTGGTGAAGAAGAGTCTATGCAAATGAAATTCAAAGAAAATATATTTCTGCTTCGAGTGCCAGATAGAATCGTTTCCATATTGTCAACAGATTTTATCAAACACTTATCAGCATGAAATTCTACTACATATGCTTTATCAAAGAGCTGATTTATGCTTATAAGATTGTGTTCCAATCCTTCAACATAAGCCACATCTGAGAAGGATACACTACCGTTAGTTATCATACCATAACCTTTAGTAATTACTCGGTCTGAACCTCCAAAGATGACCTTTGGCCCATTCAAGACTAGAGAATAGTTCTAAAGAAGGCTTCTTATCCCGGTCATATGCCGAGAGCATCCACTATCCAAGCACCAGATAGGAGTTTTGGTGGCATTTGGACATACCTGCAGTCACAAATCAATTTGCCTTAGGAACCCAAACACGTTTGGGTCCTTGGTCTCTTGTTAGAACACTCCCACTACGAGTATTAGCATTATGGGTGGTCTTTCTCACATTGCTAACTTGAGGAGTTGCAAAAAGTTCTGGAATTAAACCAGCAATCAATGGCAAAGTGACCAATTTCGCCACAACACCAACAGTCAAACCTGTTGTATCTTTGCCTGATATTCCCTTGCTTGACCTTTTGAGAGTGTGGTCTAGCAGGGGCAGTAGTCTTAGAGGAAGAAGCATCATGGTGATGGCAATCACATGTATTCTTCTCCTTGAGAGGCTTTTATACAATAGGCATTACTTTTGGTGCCTTCTTGATGTTATGACCATGATTATAAGGGCCATAGATCTGAAGAGTAATTTCTTCATAAGGTGCCTTAAGGACACTTTCACCGAAGTTCTGGGGATGAGTCCGTCCTTGGTAACGAGACTTGGGCTCTACATAAGTAGGCCTAGCAATGTGACCATAAGACTAGTCAAGATCAAACTCGTTCGTTGGAAATATGACTTTCTTAAAAGAAGTCTGATCTTGAGGAGCTTTCCCCTTCTCCTTGGCCAAAGCCTTCTTGGCTGCCTTATTCTTTCTTTGAGCCTTATTTATCCTGGAAGATTTACTAGGAGCATCAACATGGCCTAGCCCAGCACCTTTGGCCTTAGCTGAGAATTTAGCAATAAAAGGAAGAACAGTCTTGAGCTTCGAGAAACTTTCAACAAGTTTCTTTTCCGCAGCAAGTTATTCTTCTAGTTCTTTTATGATATTCTCCTTTAGGTCTAGGTGCTCGATAGCCTTATTGTATTCTTCAATGGCAGCATTGAAGTTCTCTCTGAGTGAGTCTGTCTTGGTGACTTCCTCTTTCAAAGTGCTCTCTTCAGCCTTTGGAGACTTTATCTCTTTGGCTTGTGTTTTCACGAATTTTTGACATTTGTCGTAAGCCTTGATTAGCTCCTTATACTGGGCCATGAGTTCAGACTCATCATCAAAAGAGCTGTCCTCATGATCATGATCGGAGACATCAGATTCAGAAAGAGGAGTATGAGAATTTACCTTCCTAGTGAACTAGGGTTCTTGTTCATCATCAGTTTGAGCCATCATCACAAAGTAGGCTTCCTCTTCTTCACTTGACTCAGATGAGTAGGAGTTGCTAAGAGTATTTCCCTTCTTATCTATTAGGCTCTTTTTTGTTCTCTTCTTAAGATATGAAGACTTCTTTTCCTCTCTCTTTCCACCTCCTTCTTCTTATGAGGGCAGTCAATGATGACATACCTGGCTTATTGCAACAGTAGCAAACAATGTCAGTAGAAATATGTTTATTCTATTTCGATTGATACCTGTCATGACTGCTTGAGGCTTTTCTGTGTTGATCACCATCATGACGTGATCTCCTATGCGAGGCATCCTTGCCTCTCTATTGCTTCTTCTTGTTCAAGAATTTCTTGAACTGCCTTGAGAGTAGAGAAAACTCTCCTTCAGATAGTTCTGAGCCTGAAGTGCTTGGCTCTATAGTTTCTTCTTCGCTACCTTCCTGTGCAGGAGCAGGTGAAGCATCTTTGATCTTCCATGAGCTATCTGCCTTCAGTACGACAGACTTCTCCTTGGATGACGACCGACTTTTCTCTTCTTTAGCTTTTCTAGAATTGATCTACAGCTCATATGACATCAGCTTTCCGAAGAGGATCTGAGGGTCTGTCTCTGCTATCCTGCCAAACTACCTGATGGCATAGAATTTATTATCCCACTCCTTAGTCAGGGACCTTAGAACCTTATAATTCAACTCACCATTTGTGAAGACCCGACCATATACTCTTAGGTCGTTCACAATCTTGAAGAAATTTTCAAACGTATCTACAATTGAGTCCTTTGATCCTTGTCGGAAGGCTTCATATGTTTGATTCAATAGGGATCTTCTGTCGTCCCTAACTTCTTCAGTGCCTTCCATCAAGGTGACAAGAGACTGCCACATCTACTTAACAGATTTGCAGTGAATCAAATTCTGCAGCATAGAGTCATCGACTGCACTTGCTATAATACTTTTAGTTTTCTTGTCTAACAAGATAAGTGCAATCTCATCTTTATCTAGATCCATCTTTTTGGTAGGATCTATAGTGGAGATAGTCATTGGAACATAAGAACCTTCTTCAACAATCATGAAGATCCTTGGATCCACAGCTTCCATGAAGAACTTAATCTTTTCTTTCCACATGGGAAAGTTAGTTTTTGTGCATAGAGGAAGCTTGGCAAAATCCTTGGCCTTGTCCATGCTTGGATAACTCTAAAGACAACTTAAGGTAGATCTGTTCATGGTGTTAAACTTTTACTAAACAACCTCCCTCTAATACCAATTGAAAATATTTTAGTTGTCTTGCCTAAATCACCTAGAGGTGGGTGAATAGGTGAGTTGTGCGTCTTTTGCGGAATAAAAATTTAGCGATCTATGCACAGAGAATCAAACCAAGCAATCACAGAGGACACAAAGATTTATAGTGGTTCCCCAACCTTGGGTACATCCACTTTCCACTCACCAATCTAGCAAAGCACTAGACCCGGCTACTCCACTAATCTCGGATTGAAACCATTCCTACACCTCGGAACAACGTTCCTATAACTCGATCCCAAATCTGGATCAACACTCGGAAGATAAAAACTTCCTACAAGAACTCAGAGTAAACAACTCCTACAACTCGGAGAAAGATCTCCTACAAGAATAAAATGAATAGTAAATACAAACAGTGATTTATTTTCAGATCTGAAATCCTTCTGCCTATTCTTGCTTCTTTGAGGTTTGCGGCTTTATCAGAATATGTTGAAGAAGAATCAGTAATCTATGGATCTGAAAATCTCTGACTCACACGATCAAGTAGAAGAATTTGTCGTTGATAATAATCTTGATCTGTGAATCGATCTTCTCTGAATCAATCTGAATCGAAAGCGCCTGGCGATGAAGACAATGATCAGTGGCTCTCAATTTGGAAAGAAAGAATGGATTCAGAAAGCTTAGAATTTCTGCTTGCGGCGGCTGAAATTCTTCTTAAAAGTTTCTTTAAAACTTCTTAGGGTTAGTCAAAATGACAAGACCTTTTATAGGATTACCCTAATGGTCATAATCGTCATTAATGACATCCACATGGAGTAATCATGCATTAATTATGTTTGAAATGAACGTTTGTCTAGACTTAGCAATTTTCAAAAAATTCAGACTAGGTATTCTCGAGAAGAAGCTTAGTACTCGAGAACAAAAGAAATCTGTTACTCGAGAACAATACAGAAGTTCTCGAGAAGAAGACTTAGAGAAAATTGATGTGGAGGAAGAAAATAGCTTTCACGGGAAAGAAGAAAATTACTCGAGAAAGATTGTTTTTAGTTCTCAAGAAGGAACATTTTGTATTCGAGAACAAAAGGCTATCTCGAGAAAAATACTTAACAAAATATGTGGAGGTGGAAATCTGCAGCGTAGAGAATGAAAGGAAGTACTCGAGAAAGATGATGTTTTGTTCTCGAGAAGAAACATCCTGGTACTCGAGAACAAATAGTTATCCCGAGAACAAATGTTTGGCTTTCGAGAAAAGCACACTGGGTCTCGACAAATACCTTCTGCATCTCGAGAACAAAATATAGTCTTCTCGAGAATAACTTTATTCTTCTTGAGAAAAAGACTTAGAAATATTTTATCTGGAAAACAAATATCCCAAGAAGAAATGTCATATAATACTCGAGAACAAAAACCCTTCTCGAGAACAGCAAGAAGCTTTCTCGAGAACAACTTCTGTTACTCGACATGAAGGCAAGTCTTACTCGAGAATAATCATAAGTACTTATCGAGTACAACTTATAGTACTCGAGAAAAAGACTTAGACTTTTTCTGAAAACTTAAAAACTTGATTCTTCATAAAAAATTGCATCCAACTTTTCGCTTGTCCTTAGTGCTTGAAAATGAAGTGTGTCCCAATAGAGAGGCCACACATGAGTCAATACCATGGATCACACAATGAGGGATTACATTGTATGGTCCTGTGTTTGGAGACTCATTGTAGACTGACATTGGTTTACACTTATCAATTAAGTCCTGTAAACACTTAGCAATAAAAAGCATCAAATACAAACTTAATTTATCTTAGTTTAAGGGTGACTTCATACAAATCTGGGCTATTGTGGATGCAATACCCAACAAATAACTCTTAAAGAGTATGGTCCCTATATTCATGGACCAAATTTTAAGAAAGCTTTGAAAGCCAAAACTGTTGTCCCCAAGGCCAAGGAGACAGAGAAGCCTTGTGTTTGCTGTAATCATGAGGCTTCCACCTCCAAGTCGGTAGCACCTTCTAGAGCTCTCATTTAGAAGGTGTAGCATGAATATAAGAGAAGGTACAATAGTTTGACTGTTGGTGTTGCAGTACAATTGCTCCCTTTGCCGTAGATTGTTAGTTTCATTCAGTGAAAATTGAAACTCCACGAGTTAACATTACGAGACCGACCACACGAAATGTTAATATTCCTAGTAGTGTTAAGCTAACAAGGAATCAAGGGCCCAAATTTGTTTGGGTTCCTAAGGGAAAATGATTCATGATTGCAGGTATGTTCAAAGGTCAACAAAAATTCTATCTGGTATTTGGACAGTGGATGCTCTCGGCACATGACCGGGACTAGAATCCTATTACAAGAATATACCCCAGTCGAAGTTGGACCAAATGTCATATTTTGAGGGTCTGGCTGGGGAATCACTAAAGGCTACAATATGATATTAACGGTATAGTTTCCTTCATAGAAGCATCTTATGTTAAAGGATTACAACATAATCTCATAAACATAAGTAAATTATGTGATAAATGCTATATCGTTGAGTTCTACAACGACAAGTGTCTGATAAAATCGTTTTCCAGTTTGGAGACAGTCTTAACAGGCACTCAGAGTAGAAGTACTTTATGCTTGAATTTTTTATTGATTAGACAATTCTGCACCAGTGTGTTTTTTGGCAAAAGATAGTGCGTCTCTTTGTGACCAATGACAGGAGATTAACACATATAAATTTCAAAACTATTAGTATGCTATTTTCTCAAAACTTAGTGTGTGATGCACCAAACATTAAGTGCATTAAAGAGAGTCCATGTCACACATGCCAAATGGATAAGTAGACACAAGCTACCTTTAAGAGTAATGCTGAAAACGATTCCTCTAAAAGTTTATACTTACTTCATATGGACTTATTCGGTCCCATGCCAATTCACAGTTTAAGAGGTAGATTCTATACGTTGGTCATTGTTGATGACTACTACAACAGTCCAAATTTCAGAATAGGAAAATTTTGGGTGACACGGCCTGGGACACGAGCGTGTCCCAGGGTGTGTCCTGCTCGGGTGCGTAGACGTCGCGACTTTGACGAAAATGTGTTCGACGAAGTATTAGGGAGGTACACACCCGGTGACAGGGGCGTGGCCTCGGGCGTGTCCCCCCTGGTAGAGTGTCGAGTGCTTTGGTCGACAGTCATGGTCAACAGAGGAAACACGCCATATGACACAGACATGTACCATCTGACACGGGCGTGACCGCCTTGGTCAACACTCGAGTCTTTTGGTCAATGAAAGTGATCGACAGAGGGAACACGCCGGTTGACATGAGCATGTACCATCCTACACGGGCATGTCGGAGGGCGTGTCCTTCCCTCTGGTCGACGAAATGAGCTCGACGATCGTCGAGTGAGTCACACGCCCTGTGATATGGGCGTGTCTGGGCCGACACGGGCATGTACCCTGGCCCATGTTATATATATGAGGAGCTTTTATATGTTGGACATTCAAGCGTGGAGTTCAAGAATAGTGTTTAGGCTTCCACTAGAATGTAATGTATTAGGGTGCGCTGCGTTACGGTTGTATCATACCGTAACTTCACCGCCTCTTTTGTGGTATATGCTGTGGGGCCCCGGCCGGACCTTCTAGTATATACTATATAAACGGATGGAGTGTGACAACTACTCTCATTTTACTTGGGTGTTCTTTCTAAAACACAAGTCAGACACCTCCGAGGCTTTCACTAATTTTGTCTGACAAATTCAGAATGAATTAAACTGCTCAGTGGTCAAAATCAGTAGTGATTACGGAATAGAATTTGAGTCTGGGGTCATGACAGAATTTCATAGAAGTCATGGTATCTTTCATGAGTTTTCCTCTTCGCGTACCCCACAACAAAATGGAGTTGTCAAGAGAAGGAATATAACCCTCATTGAAACATGTACAACTTGTTGAATGACGCTTCACTACCAGAGTACTTCTGGGCCGAAGTAACCAATACAGCTTGTCATGTGCAAAACAGAGCATTAATCAACAAAAGCAATCGTAAGACTCCCTACAAACTGTTGAAGGGCCAAAAACCAATTGTGTCCTACTTTAGGATCTTTGGCAGTAAATGCTTCATACTTAATAATGAGAAGTATTATATTATGATGTTTAGTGAAAAGAGTTTTGAAGGTATTTTCGTAGGTTATAATAGCCATAGTAAGGCATATAGGATTTTTAACAAGAAAACCCTGGTTGTAGAAGAGTTTATAAATGTTGTATTTGATAAGACAAGTATGCTCTATAGCAGCTCATCTAGTATTATTGGTGTAGCAGCAAGTGATAGGTTGAAAGAACTAAGCTTGTAAGAAGCGGTACCGGAAGATGCTCCAAGATCACTCAAAGTCGTCACTCCAAGTCTGGTGGAAGAAGAACTACTGGATGAAGAAATCCTATAACCTATAGGAGATGCAACAAATATAGCAGAACCTACTGGGGGGATAGGAAGGAATCTAGTGTTCAGACACCTAAGAGATCACCCAGTTGATCAGATCATTGGAGAGGCAAGCGACGGTGTAAGAACCAGAAGAGGTATTATTAACGAAGTATTACAACTTAGCTTTCTTTCTCAGGCTGAGCCCAAGAAATTTGAAGAAGCAAATAAGGATGCCTCTTGGATAATGGCGATGCAAGAGGAGCTCAAGCAGTTTGAAAGGTGCAAGGTCTGGAATTTGGTACCAAGGCCCAAAGGACAGAACGTGATCGGTACCAAATGGATATTTAGAAACAAGCTGGATGAGAATGAAGTAATTATAAAGAACAAATCCATGCATGTAGTTCAAGGCTACAGATAAGAAGAAGGGATCGACTTCAATCAAACTTTTGCTCTAGTGGCCAAACTCGAAGCGATCAGGTTGTTCCTTGCATATGCTGCTTATAAAGGCTTCAAATTCTATCAAATGGATGTGAAGTCAGAATTCCTCAACTGTGATCTAAAAGATGAAGTATACGTAGCACAACCCCGGGGTTTTGTCGACTCAACTTTCCTTGATTGTGTTTTTTCTTAATAAAGCTATATATGGTTTAAAGCAAGCTCCCCGAGCTTGGTATGAGATGCTGTCTAGCTTTCTTCTTGAGAACAAGTTCACAAGAGGAAAGATAGATAAGCCATTATTTCTTAGGGAAGTTAAAGACAATATTTTGCTAGTGCAAATCTATGTCGATGACATTATTTTTGGCTCTATAGACGACAACCTTTGCAAGAAGTTTTCTAAACTTATGCAATGGAAGTTTGAAATGAGCAGTATGGGAGAGCTGAAATTTTTCTTAGGATTTCACTTGAAACAATCTGGAGATAGAATTTTCATCTCTCAGATGAAGTTCACCAAAGAGCTACTTAAGAAATTCGGAATGGAGAATGCAACCTAGATGAGGACTCCAATGGGGTCAACTATGTCTCTGTACAATGATGAGAAAGGGAAACCTTTTGATGAAACCAAGTACAGAAGCATAATTGGGTCCTTGCTCTATCTTACTGCCATTAGACCCGACATAATGTTTTCAACATGTGTGTGCACTAGATTTCAGGTGAACTCTAAGGAATCTCATTACGTCGCTGCAAAGAGGATCTTGGCATACCTTAAGGGCACCCCAAATATTGGCTTATGGTATCCAAAAAGTAATGACGTCGAGCTAATTGGATTTTCAAATGCTGATTTTGCAGGTAGCAGGGATGACAGAAAAAGCACTTCCGCTACTTGCCAATTCCTCGGAAGAAGTCTAATTTCATGAACTAGCAAGAACAAAATTGTGTGACAAACTTCACTGCCGAGTCAGAGTACATCTTTACTGGTAGTTGTTGTGCACAACTTCTCTAGATCAAGAATCAACTTGAAGACTACAACTTGAAATTCAAGGAAATTCCTATGTTTTGTGACTCCTCCAGTACGATTACAATTACAAATAATCCATACTCTCACAGCCAGACAAAGCACATCAAAATCAGATATCATTTTATCGGAGAGCATGTGGAAAACAGGGACATATCTCTCAGTTATGCCCTGACGGATAAGAAATATGCAGACATATTCATGAAACCACTAGATGAGGCCAAGTTCTTATTCTTCAAAATGGAGCTAGGCATTCTCACAGAATCATGAAGATGGATAAGGAGTCAGAAATCTCTCAGTGAAGTATATCTCATAGAAGTCAAAATTTTCCAAGGAAAATTTGTCAAGACACTCGTGGAATCTCGCTGATTCGTCAAAAAAACTCGTTTTTATTCAACGAATCTCAATGATATTCAACGAATTCTTCTCGGCTTCAATGGGATTTTGACTAATTACACTTCAGGTCATTTTTTTGTATTTGATCCGAAGAGTCACCCGGTTTAAGGTACGCGTCTATTTCTCATTTCTCGAAACTTTAAGTATATATATGGTTTTTGGGGGTAAACACCTTCACATCATCAAAAGAGAAGGTACGAATCTCGTCCATTTTTCCTTTCGCCGCTTCAAATATCACAACAGCAGCTCGTCAGCTTCTCCAATTCGTTCAAGCTTCTAGAGTTTAGATTTTCTATATGGCTCCCCGAGGTACAAGTGTCTTGCTCATTGCGGGAGATCTTGTTCGAACAGGTTTCACTATGTCCACGAATGATTTCCGAAATGTCATACTCATGTTGGAATCAGCCGGTCTCTCTTTCATTCTTGAACACCAGTGCAAAGTGTTAGACAAGGATGTTATGGAGTTCTTCCAAAATGCAAAGCTCCGCCGTGAGCACACTCTCATCAAGAGCAAGGTCTGACAAGTCAAAGTCAGAGTGAAAGCTTCCATCCTCACGAGGTATCTACAACTCCCAGAGTGTGACGAGGAAGATCAGTTAGAAGACTGTGATTTCTCAAGGGATCCTTTGTTTTGCGGACCAAGAGGAACTACAACAGTACAGATAAAAGGGATGAACGATGAAGGAAATCTTCTATCAGATATAATAGGAAAAATTCTTTTATGTAAAGTTGGATCTCATGATTACCTATCCTCAGACATGTTCAATATTCTGGTTGCCATCATCTGCCAGAAGAGAATTGACTAGGGAGCAGTATTCTTTGGTAGAATAAAGGGCAGTCTCCGCACACCGAACTTTGGAAGGATACTCATGCTATATTTGAATCAGCTTGAAAGAGACACATTTGACATGACAAAAGGAGTACCAGTTCATCAATTGCAGAAAATAGATTCTTCAATCTTCTCAAGATGGGAAAGAAGGGTCCCTAGGCAAGGTGGTCTTCGGGAAGTGCCTGAGGAAGAAGAGGAGCTTGTACCTGAGGATAGGATTCCTCCTCCTTCCCCCATGAAATTACCGAGAGCTCGAGTGCAGGAATTGAGTGGGAGTCTGTGGCGACTCAAATGGCTATTGATGTTCAAGTGACCTTGGTTGTTCCTTCTACTTCAGTGATAAATGCTCCAGATATAGTTGCAGAGACAGTTGATCTACATACAGTGATTGCTGAGATTGTTCGTGCTGCTACTACTGTGGTTGTTTCTGATGAGGCTGATGATGAGTGAGTTGCTGATGAAGTGATGGATGCTGATGATTTTTATGATGTTGTTGATGATGATGTGTTGGCTGATGATAATATAAATGATGCAGGACACATTGTAGCTGCTGATAATGTAAATGATTCAACTGTTATTACTACTACAAAAAATCTGCTCGTAAGTCATCTAGAGATTCAACCAGTTGTGTCTGAGGGGGAGCAGGCTCAGTCCTCAGTATCTATTCACACTATGGTTGACAGGTTTATCAGATAACTACAAAGAAAAATTGCTGCAATAACAGGTGAACCTCCAATGGAGGAAGAAGAAATTATTGACATATCTGATGAGGAAGGAGAAGCCGAGATGCTTCCTCCTATCCAAGTAACTAAAGATCCAGGACTATTATCGAAAGCTCACATTTCCCCAGTGGCAGAGTCGTCTAGTGGATCTGAGGATAGTGCAGATCTTAACTCTCCTCCAAGATGCCAAATTGAAGATCTCCCAAGTACAAGTTCAGATCATTACATTCTAAAGTCTATTGAAGCAATGATGGCACGACAACAAGCTCATTTTGATCGATCTCTGAAGAAAGTTCAGAAGAAAGTTATGAAAAAAGTAAAAGAGACTTAAAAGGATATGAATAATGGCCTTGCTGAAGTCAATGCACATTTTGATAAGATGGAATCACATTTGGACAACTGGTTTGTGAAAGGTGGGCAAGCCATCAATCTCACTATGGCTGGTCTTAAAAGCAATCTTGATGTTCTCAAGAATGTTGATGAGAATGCCAAAACAGTTATCAAAGCCCAAAATGGCAAGATGGATCACCTTGGCAATCAGAGGGTCTATTACAGTAATGTGATTGTTGTTGAAGTTATTAAATATGCTAGAAAGGGGGAGGAAGATTTGAAAACTAAGGTTAATGTAGTTGAATCCTCCATGAAAGAACAGTTTAAGGTTGCCAACATCTACAGTTACAATAACTTCAATTGGCTTCATGGACAACTATTTGGTGGGCAAGGTAATGATGATACTGGGATGCAAAAACCTGTGATGCCTGATCTAGTACACATTGATGTTCATCCTGCTCAGAATTATTCTCAATACTGGTCAGACACTCAAGATTTCTCTCAGTATGGAACAGATGCTGCTGCTGGACTAGAGATACAAGTGGTTGATGATGTCGCTCAACCCGCTCCTAAGAAAAGAAAGTATGGTGAAAGCCCTTCTGTTGTCAGAACTGATCCCAACAAAGAGCTATATGAAGTATGGAGTCAAATTTCAAAAAGCATCATCTTAGGCACCTTCACACTAGTCAATTTAGGAAATGAAGACAGGTACAATCACTATAGTAGGGAGGAGTGGCAGAAACATGAAGTGACCAATGCCAAGAGAAGAATTCACTTTAGAAAATTCAGAAGGGATGATCCAGATGCCCATCCTCTGCCGCCAAAGTATTTCCCGAAGATGGAGTTTTATTTTGATAAGCAGTACCAGAAGAGCCAAGGGAAACAAGTTTAATGTCTTTTATTTTTTTGAAGGTTGTGAAAATTGTTTGCCCTGACAGAACTTGTATATATATATATATATATATATATATATATATATATTAATGTTTTGATTGAAATTGTTCTTAATTCTAAATTTTTTTATGTCCTTTCCTTATTGTTCTTTACGATTATCTTGTTAACGATTCACCTTAGTTTGTAGGGTTTTGACTTATTTAAATATGAGGATATTGTTTGGTATTGTATCCACAATAACCTTGATTTGAAGAAGTGTCCCTTGAACTAAGATGAATTGAGATTGTATTTGATGCTGTTTATTTTGTTATGTGCTTGCAGGACTCTATTGCTAAGTACAACCCAATGTCAAGTTATAATGGATCATGAAACACATGACTATACAATGTAATCTCTCATTATGTAGGCCAATGTGTTGACCCACATGTAATCTCTCTTTTGGAATGTATTTCTATTCCAAGTGCATTAGAAGAAACAAGCAAGGACAAGTTGTTGCATTCAGAAGAATTGAATTTTTCCCCAAGTAAAATTCGTCGAGTATAGTAGTAAATACTCGTCAAATTCATCGAGTATACTCATGGATACTCGTCGAATTTGTCATTTATACTTACTAGCACTCATCGAATTCATCGTATTTACTTAAGGAATACCTCCGAGTTCTTGGAAATCAGTTAAGTAAAAAATTGTCGAGTATCTTTTTGTATACTCGTCGAGTGTATCTATTGATACTCGTCGAGTGTATCTATTGATACTCGTCGAATTAGTTGAATATGTATGTCGATACAAGACGAATTCATCGAGATTCTCTTGGTATGTCTTGAGTTCTCGGATTTACTTCTTAGGATTTGTCTAAGTTAAATTCTCCAGATATCCAAGTCGATTTGTCGAGTATACTCATGGATATATAACGATACTCGATGAATGGACTTAACAAATTTATTTTCTATTTTTCTGTCTGACGGGTTTCTGCTTCTTGCCGACGGACATGAATAGTACACGTGGATGTTTCGTTCTTGGAAAGTATTTTGTAGCCGTTGGAGAAGGATTTCTATAAATACGCATGGTTAATTCGTTCAACCCTAATCGCTCATTCTTAATTTGATATCATGTAAAGGTCGTCGCTCTCCATCGCTCGTACAACCTTTGGAAAGAAACGTTCGTGACCTAGACTTGCACGATCGGCGATTCGTTCAGAGTGTTGATTCGACAGATCTCTTCTCTATTCTTCGCCAAGATTTCAGATCGTGTTGGATCAAGAATTCAGATCAAGCTTTCAAGTTTAATTTCAAGTCTTCTCTTTCTACAAAGCTTTCAAGATTTCATTCTAGGAGGAAGAAGACTAAATTTGTTCAGATCTAAAGATTTAGATTGTTTTTAATCTAAAGAGTTGTATAAATCTATTTTGAACTCCTGTAGGAAGTTTCAATTCCGAGTTGTAGATCCTTATTTTAGGATTGAGTTGTAGGAGAGGTTGTTCTCCATGTTGTAGGAGCATTGTCTCCAAGTTATAGGAGTTGAGGCTCTGAGGCGTAAAATTTGAATAATCTGAGTTTTGATGAAGTAGTCAAATCCAGCCTTCGTGGTAGATAGGTGAGGTGGGACAGTGGACGTACCCAACTCGGGGAACAACTATAAATTCGCTGTGTTTCTGTGTGCTTATTTTGTACTAATTGTTACTTCGCTAAAAGACGTAGACCTCACATGCTCACCCCCCTCTATGTGATTTAGGATGACTACTATAGACTTTCAGTACCAACATGAAGGATTCTTGATTGAAGGCAATGAGGATCATGTTTGCAAGCTAAAGAAATCACTTTGTGGTTTGGAACAATCTCCAAGACAGTTGTACAAGAAATTACATCAATTTATGACATCCATCAGATTATGGAGAAGTTTGCAGGACCAATACATATATTTTAAGGTGATTGACAATAGCTCTTAGATTTATGTTCTTATTTGTGTTGATGACATACTTGTTGAAACCGAAATTTGGCTTTTGTGGATTTCGAACCCTTGGGGAAGGGGTAACTGCACATTTAATTCCCCCTAGCGAGCTTGAACGACCAAAGACTTAGAACCAGAATTGATCCAAGGTTCCAGCACGGAGGTCTCACCATACACCCAAAAGATCATAGAGCGCTCCCCCTCTAGCCTATGCTGAGCTAAGGGCGCCTCAAAAAACACTAGAAGATCAGAGAGTATGAAGATTGGAATGCTCAAAAGCTTGCCTTCTGAGGTACCCCCTTGGGTCTATTTATAGTTTTAAAGTATGGCCATGCAAATAGCGAGGCTCTGCTGTTCTAAACAGCTATATGCAGCTAAAAGTGGTCTGCTAACAGCCAAACTTTGTTATTCTGGAAGGTTATTTGCAGCCCTATAAGGGCATCCAGGTAATTTTATCTCTAGACCCCACCGGGCGAGTGGTCCATAAAGGCACCATTCACCTGAAGGGGAAAGTGTCGGGAGAACAATACACTCGCCTCCTCAGGATTCTCTGAAGAGCGAATGGTCACTTAACAACCATTTGCCAGACATAGTGAGAACTTTACAAATGCGTTAAAGAGCGAGGCTTGGGCAAATGCTCGATGAAGATTGCACTCTCCCGAGGGTCCATCCACCTCAACTACCTTTTTGAATCTATGCAAATGCCCCCTTTTGGCACTAGGAGAGCGCGGGCATGTTTTCCTCACTCACCAACCTTGTATTCTTGTGCCTGAACGTCCTTCAATGCCCTAAACCTGCTTGAGAGGGCCTGCTCAGCGAATACGGGGTTGTACATAATCCCCTCTCTTTGTGAGCTTTTGAAAAGCTCGGAAAGAATCATCCAACCCCAAGTATTTGTTGAGTGCTTGCTGACCTGGAAGAGAATCTTTGGCGGGTCCCTCTATGGCTCTATAAATTTTCTAATGGGGGCAGAGGCTTTTTTGCCCCTCAACATTCCAGGTTTTCGCAATGTCGCTCTCGAAGGAAGCTCTAGATTGCCTCAACGCAGTCTGTGCTAAGGACAAAGCCTCGATGGGCTCATTCGCCCCCCGTCTTACACGCAAATTCCCTAGATTGAGCTCGAAGATGAAGAAAGCCAAAGTGGTCAGACGCGACCTGACCGAAGATGAGTCAGTCTCGAAGGAACCTTCCCACTTTGGGATTCCTCCGATATTCTTACTCGCTTTATACTCCTCACTTGGGTAAAAGTAGATGCTGATGCTCTGCCTTCAGATTCCGCCAAAGGTGAAAGGAGCTGGGGAAGCGAGTGGGAAGCGAGTGTCCAACCGTACTCGCTCGGGATCGGGAATGGTGAGATGGCCCTCGAGGTCACCTCTCCGCTTCGACCGGATGTTCTCCTGTGAGAGAAATGTAAGCCTTATTTTGTCTTCTAGCCTTTCACCATCTAGCTCACCCACCTTTTCTTCGCAGCTCCCCCTTTTGGAGCTACGGGATTAAGAGCTCCAATGCCGATATCCCCTGCTCGCCAAACGCCTGTGGATTTCTCCTTGAGCCTTCCGCCACCAGTGGATACTATATCGAACCTTCCTCCGTAGGTCAACACTTCTGCTGTTGAACCAATAACCTTTCACCCCGGGCTTGGGAAAGGGAACATAACATTCAACACTCCCTTTCAAGGGCGGACCGACACTTCTCGCCAATCTTTCGACAAGGATGCGAGTACCGGACCAGGTAACAAACCTTACTTGCTTTCCACAAATGGCGCGAAAACCAGGCACACCGTATACTATTTAATCCAGGCTTCCGCGAGACGTCGTCCACCGATGTTGATATTGATGAGGAGGAGATCTCGCCTCTCCCTTCTCCATGTTCGATTGCTGAGTACTTAGGTGACCCAAAGGACACTGAGGGGATGAAGCAGCAGTTGGCCAAGATACTTCCGAAGCAATCCCTACTACTGCGCGAGATGGCCAATCAGGTGCAGGAGAACTAGGAGTTTGCCAAGGAGTGGCTTCTAAACTTAGAAAACAACTATATGCAACTGATTGCCAATCCGGGGGGAGAAGCCGGTGGCGGGATGGACTACCCCGACATCCACATCACTAGAGCCGAGGATCAACTACACCTTGCTCAGCAGGAACTGCAAACAATTCGCTCCCGTCACTGTGCTCGTGTAATGCCTGGGGCGGGAAGGAGAGTTCAGGGTGGTAGTAATGGCCCTTGGTGGGCCTACCGACACTCGCCTTCCCTCTCTAGTTTTATTTTATTTAAGCTGTGTAATAATAACTGCCAGCCCTTATGTCGAGTATGGACGATGTGTCGTGACCGTGTATTCTTTATTTGATCTCGCTTTACTTTTCCACCATTTATTCTTCCTGTTTCTGCATATGTTTTTTTTACTTTTGATGTCTTCTATGCTTAGAACAATAGTGGGAGTGAGGGAGTGCGAGATCTTGCCAGGGTCCAAGGCGGTATCTGAGGCGAGATCTAACAAATATGTTATCCGCACTTTTTCATGCCTGGACCCTTTCCCGCCCAAAATTTCTATAAATAGATCCTCACCTACTGTGTTAATTATCACATTTAATAGCCTCCAAATCCCTCTTATCATCTTTCTTTCTTTTGCAGTCGCCTCATTTTTTTCTTTTCCCTTTCTAGCGAGATGGCAGGGGATACCGATGGACGAACCAAGTGTGCAGCTGAATTCGCTGATTACCCATTCATGAACTACAACCTGTCAAAAGAGGAGTATCATTCACTCGTGAAACTCTACGTCACCCAGAGCTTCACCATGAGACATCCAGGTAAAGATGAGTTGATCAATAATTTCTCACCCTACGAAATTGTCATTCCTGCAGAGCACTTCGAAGTGGGGCTTCACCTCCCCATTTGGTCAGATATCCTCCAAGCCCTACGCTATTTCGGCGTGGTTCCCGCACAGCTCAACCCCAACTCCATAGCCCTACAAGTCGCATTCTCCTATTACCTGCGGTCGGAGGGAATGGAACTCAGTCTACCCATCTTTCACAAACTATTCAACTTCTGTGCCAAGAGGGACGGGTTTGCGTTCTTCTCTAGCAACAACCTTAAGGCGAAAGGTCTCGCCAACAAAAATCATATCTAGGTAAAGAAGTTCATCGTCGTCTCTGGTGAATTCGGCAACCTCCCCCTCTCGCCAGTCCAATAGGAAGAATCTACATACCGCCCTCCCAGTCTCGATGGTCATGAGTCCAAGCTTCACCAATTTCTCCTCGGGAAGGAATTCGACGTTCCCTTTCCGAGGAGGAACGTCGACACGCTTCTTCCAGTTCTCGCAGGGGAAGGTACTTCTCGCATTCGTTTACTTTTAAAGATTACATGATTTGGAATTTTTCTAACTTACGATACCTGTGCAGGGGTGTGAGATCTCCCTCTCAACCTTCCCTATGCCGACAGTACTGCAATCGCTTCTGAGATGGCACACATTGAGGCTGTTGCTGTAGCCTGCAGAGGCCCAACAATATTGCTACCGAGATCAAGCATCCAGAATCGAAAGCCTAACACTTCCCCTCCACCACATCCTAAGAAGCAACAAATAACAGTTCTCGCCAAGGGAAAGGAGATTGCCTCAGATTTCCCAGTGAGTGCTGCTGGCGAGACTGTAGAGAAGGAAGTGGGTGACGTTGATGGGACCTCGACAGCAAAAGAGAAACTCGGGCCTAAGGACCATAGGAACTTTGGCCTGGCCGAGAGGGTGCTGGATGATGCCGGCGAGCCCCTACTGGTATGGGACCAGGAAGCCAACATGGCCTCCATATACACTATACTCCCCTCCTGGCAAGAGGGCAAGATGGTCTCGGGCCAGGCCTATGCACTCGCATTCAACATGTATGGGCGGTACATCGTAGCTTGATACGATACATCGTTGATGAAGTCACTCGCGTGTGAGAGCTCGCGAGCTCAGTTCCACGCAATCGAGCTCGCTCATATATCATCCCGCCAAGACATTCGACTCTCACGACAGCTGGCAGATGCAAGTGATGCGCGTTCCAAGCTGTGCAAAGAGGTTAGAACCTTGATGCGGGATCTGGACACCGTCAAGAAAGACCTTGCCTTGCGGGAGGCTAGAGTGGTAAGCTTTTCTTATTTGCTGCGTATTCACTGAACATTGTTCTCGCACTAACCTTTGATTATTCTATAGGATACCGTGACTGTCGCTAAAAAGTACACGTGCATTGCTCAGCTCAAGGAGGAGAACCGGAGAATAAAGTCCCAGAATCAGCAGTGGATCGATTCGCTGGTCCCTACCCCTCGAGTGAAAGGAAGAAGGCTCTGTTGTACACGCCACATGAGATTTAGCTGATGATGTAGGAGAATGCTGTTGCAGCAACGAGGCATTCACGTCAGGTGATGAGGGAGGCTGGATTCTTGAACAGCGATGGCGAGAAGGTGAAAACAAAGATCTTATTCCCGGAACTCCTCATGCCCGTCCCGGAACCAGAGGACACCCTCGATGACATCTCTGGCGAGAGCAAGCAGTCGACATCATTGCCCTGAAGCTCTCTCATTCTTGTTTTTTCCTTGTAATTTCTTTTTTCGGGCTCGACCCCTTGCCAAATGTAACCATTCATTGGTAATATGAAAACAAAGTTTTGTTATGAAATTTCTTTTTTCTTATCCGTGCTTTGATTTTGAATGTACTGCTATGCAAAAACGCGTTCGTCTCATGCTTCCTCTTAAGAACTCCATGATCACGATATCTCAGGAGACCATATCCTAACTTCCCGCTACGTCAATCTGGTAAATTACTGACTTTGATAATTCGATATATAGGGCTAGATCTTGCGTCGTTCTCGCCCAATTGGCTCACACGCGATGATAGATTTTTTACTTCGAACTTGTCACTTAGGATATAGTCCTCACGACATTCTCACAACATTTTCGCCTCATAGGCTCATGTGTATACAAAATTAAGACTTTGCGCCGTTATCACAACATAGGCTCAAGCGCGAATGGGAAAACTTTTGAGAACAGGCTTTGAACACTCTCATTCTCCTATACACTTCCCCCTTCACTTGGCCTTTTACCGAAGTTTTACCTTTGACTACCTTTTACTGGTTGGCGAGATCCTTGTTAGGTGAGATCTCCTTAAAGCTTTGAATTTCCTCCCAAAATCCTCTAGATTTTGAGCCTCTCTGGTTGGCATGAGCAGCCCAGGACTAGGTTTCAAGGCATTTTGAAATGTATCCCGAGGGCCCAACAACTCTGTTAGGTAGGTGAAAGCCTGACAACGAGAGAAACTCGAGACTTAGCTCCAGAGCAACCACCATGTCCACCGAGGACCCATGCCCTGCCAGCTAGATGAAAGCCTAACAGCGGGAGAAGCTCGGGACTTAGCTCCAGAGCAACCATCATGTCCACCAAGGACCACTGCCTTGCCAGCTAAATGAAAGCCTAACAACAGGAGTAGCTCGGGACTAAGCTCTAGAGCAACCATCATGTCCACCGAGGACCCCTGTCCTGTCAGCTAGATGAAAGCCTAACAATAAGATCTGCTCGGGGTCTGGGTTGACTCTCTTAAGTGACATCTAGTCCTGCCAGCTGGATGAAAGCCTGACAGCAAGATCTACTCGGGGTCTGGGTAGACTCTCTTGAGTGACATCCAAACCTGCCAGCTAGATGAAAGCCTGATAGCGGGATCTGCTCGGGGTTTGGGCAGATTCTCTTGAGTGACATCCAGCCCTGCCAACTGGATGAAAGCCTGGCAGTAGGATCTGCTCATGGTCTGGGTAAACTCTCTCGAGTGGCATCCAGTCCTGCCAGCTAGGTGAAAGGCAGACATCGGGATCTACTCGGATTCCGGGTAGACTCTCTCAAGTGACATCCAGACCTGCCAGCTAGATGAAAGCCTGACAGCGATATTTGCTCGGGGTCCGGGTAGACTTCTTGAGTGACATACAACCCTGTTAGCTAGGTGAAAGCCTGACAGCGGGATCTACTCGGGGTTTGGGTAGAATCTCTTGAGTGACATCCATGAAAGATGGGGTTAGTCCTGATTTACCCTAGGGGGGGGGGTGAATAGGGTAATCTAAATTTTTTTGCTGTTTTAAATATTATCAGAGTAATGAAAATAAGTGGGATACCAGTATTAACAGAGAAGAGATAATCTAAGCTAAACTAATCTAACACAGCATATAGATATATCACAGAACAACTACCCTATCACAGTCACAGCAAGAACAATAAGAGAAGGGGCAACCAGACAACAAAAGAAGTTTTATAGTAGTTCCCCAACCTGGGTACATCCACTCTTCTACCACATTGGTAGGAATCCACTAGCAGGTTTTGATCAGGTTACTGCCACCAATGAGCTTTTGATCAGGTGCTCAAAAACCAAAATAAAATTTTGAAGGGAGTTAATAAACCCTTTATACATAGGGGGAGAGAGATTGATGATGTCTTCTCTTTCTCTATTCAACAGAGAAGACTTGTGGATTTACTGTTGTCAAGAACTCCTTTCAATATCACTTGGAGTTTTGCACAGGGTGTAGGACTTCAGTCTTCAGCCTTGACTTGAAAATATTGATCCATGAACTTCTGACTGATATGAATATATTGTCCTTGAAGAATCCTGGAGTGTAGGTTGAAGAAGACTCTTGATTTGTAGTTGATGTTCTTCTTTTTCTTCAATAAGGTCAAGGAGAAAACAAAATGTTTTCTGTACAGAGAAGCAGATGATCTTGAGTGTTTCTGTGAATCTTCTTTATGTTCATCTTGTCGACTGAAAAGAAAAATTCTTTTGTATATTCAGTCGAATTCTCCTTTGAATTTCGAATTGTCTGGATTAATTGCTAACGACCTGGAGAATGAAAACTGGCTGGAGAGAATATTTTCATTAATGAATTTCCCCAACTGTCCCATTAAAAAGAGCAAGTAATTAACCTGATGAAAACCATAATCAATGCTGCCACTAACGGCTATATTCCGAGAATATAAGCATTAATCACTCAGGAATTACTGCTAGAGAATAAGGACAAAATAAGGAAAATTCTAAGTCTGGAACTGAATAGAAATCGTCGACCAGAGAATAGATTTCGTCGACTTGAGACCAATGTTTGTCGACCAGAGAAATCTATCTTTGTGGACCTGAGAATTCTTGTTCGTCGACCTGAGAATTCTTATTCGTCGACCTGAGAATTATTGTTTGTCAACCTGAGATCTAAGTTCGTCGACCTGAGATCAACTAACTGCTTTCTGTGTAAATCTTCCCAATTCCGTGGTCCAAGTTCGTCAAGTTGATAACTTATCTTCGTCGACCTGTGTTCAGAGAAGATTCTGGACATAATGTGTTGAAGTTGAACTGCCAGAGTTCGTCGACCTGAGCTCGAATATCGTCGAGCTCAACTCAGAGAATTTACTCTGAGTTCGTCGAGCGGAGCACGACTTTCGTCGAGCTGAGTTCGACAAACGTCGAACTCACTTTCTGAACTTCATTTTCTTTTAAGTCTTGAGTCTTCTACAGTCTTCTGTTGGCTGGTCCATGTAGTGTTGAATCTAAGGACTTATCCTAAACTCTAGGACACAAAAATATGACCCTGGCTATACATGATGGGTCAATCATCCTAGTTAGTGAACCTAGCCCAAATCCAACTAGGGATCCAATAATCTCCCCCTAATTGGGTGAGGTCACCAATACAAATGAAATAAAGAACATTCACAAAGCAGGAAAAATATATCTGGCAGAAAAATTAAACCATGCAGTAGATATTTACATAGTAGCTTTGTGACAGTAAATAAATAAAGAGTTTAGACCAACAGAAACAAAATATATCATTTCGTTTTCTTCAGCTTCTCCTTTTGCTTGTCATCTTTCTCCTGGTCAGCAGGTTGTGTAAACTTGATTTCTCTATTGGGATTAGCTGCTTGCCTCTTGGACATGGTCAAATCAGCAGCTTAAATAATATTAAGAGAGGTAGCTCTGGGCACAACACCCTCTGGATGTAGATTCATGTAAGCATCAACATTAAAGAATTTATTATCTTTTTCATTCCTTTTTAACTCTTCCTTTCTGTATGCAGACATTGTTGAATATTGGGAGGATCATTTCCTTCAGCTTTAGCTTTATTGATCAATGAAAGTCCAACAAGTTCCTGGAACCTGGCCATTCTTGAGATTGTCTTAGTTTCTGGATCCACAAAGGGAATAGGTGGAGTCTCTAGCCTTTTAGGATTTTCAACTTTATCTATTTCAGGAGCTTGCTGTTGTTGTTGCTGTTGTTGATGTTGTTGTTACTGATGTTGATGTTGCTGTTGTTCCTTGCTGGAGGAATACCTCTGCTAGCTACTTCCTTGAGATGTTGAGGATCTACCATGATGTTTATGATAGTTTTGAGCATATGAGGCAGACCTCTGAGAAGTGCTACATGAAGCACCAACAGCAGGTGGAGGAGGAGGAGGAGGACGTCTCCAGTTTCTTTGAGGAGGGGGAGGAGAGTACCTCCTTCTTTTCTTCCTAGATTTCAGTTCATTCTTTGAGAGCCATATCCAAGCTGGCATCCCAGGATATGGAGTGATTTTTTGTAGAATATAGTATGGAGTGTCATGTCTGGGATTTAGTTTGGGAGCAGCAACTGGAGGAGCCTTTCTTTTCTTTAAGACTTTCTTCTTGGCAGTAGGGCTATCATCATAATAATCATCCTCATCTTCATCATCAGAAGATCCTTGAGGATTATCATATAAATCATTAAGAGCTTTCAGAAGATATTTAGAAATTGGATTTTTAGCCTGAGGCTGTGCTTGAGATTCTGGAGCTTCTAGAACAACTGTTTCAGCAACTGATAATTTTTTGCGTTTATATCTGTCATGATTATCTCATCCAAATCAGAAAGAGGACTGTCATCCATCTTATATGTTGGAGCAGAGACAGTCTCTGGAGAAGAAATATCCTTGGGAGCTGATACTGTTTGAATCTCTGTAACTGCAAAACTGTCCTTAAGTTGCTTAGCAACTGTGGGACTTATTGGTGCAGTGTATGGTACAATGGCCAATGAAGGCTTATAAGAAGAGCTAGGCAGATTGTTTCTATAGACAAGATTGAATAAATCTAATAAAGAATGCAGACTAACTGTGGGATTTATAATATAATCACCATCAATTTTTATTTCATCTATAATTGGTTCATCCATATCTGAATCTGAATCAATTAAATCTATTATATCAGTAGGAGTGGCTATTTCCTCTGAAGAATCTGACATCATTGAATCTGTTTCTGATTCTACTGCCACTGGAACTTCTTCATCATGGAGCATCTCCCCCTGACTGGCTACAGGGGGTCCTAGAGCCAGTCCCCTAGAAGAAGGGATAGGGGATAAAATAGCAATTTTGGCAGAGAGAGTATTGATGGAAGCAGTGAGAGGAGCTAAAGCATCACCTAGAAGATTATTAAGGGTGGGAGAGATGAATGCTAATAGATCTTTAGCAATGTTAGAGAAGTTGAGATAGAGTGATTCTGGAGTAGTGGAGGTGTATGGAGTGTGAAGACCACAATTTGAACAGACAGAGAATTCTCTGGACATATCTGTGTGTGTAGTCATGTACATAAGATGGAATGTCAGTTTGGATGAGTAGATGGAAGGGAATAGAGGGAGTTGTAGTTGTAGAAAGAGAAACTGTTGTTGTGGGGGAGGAGATGGGTTCCTGATGTGGAGATGGTGGAGGAAACAGTACAATGAATGTGTGGGAGGAGATAAATGTGTCAGGGTATATGTCATTTAAATGAGGTGGAAGTGGAGATTGAGGTGGAGTGATGTGCTCAGGAGATGGAACTGGAGTTGATGATGGTGTTGGTTGATGTTGTTGGTGAGTTGGTGAGGTAGGGACTGGAGAGTGAACTGGTGATGGAGTTTGTGTGGGTAGAGGAATTTGATGTTGTTGTTGTTGAGGTAGAGGAGGAGAAGGAATGGTGGAGGAGGAAGGAACTTATTCTGGGGGTGGAGGAGCTGCTTTGATGGCCCTGGTGCTCGCAGAAGATCTTGAAGATGAGGAAGCCTTGGAGGGCTTGGTGATCTTCCTCTCCCATCTGCCAAACAGGGCAGAGGTAAGCCTCTTGGAGTCATTGATGAACACGGTCATGGAGCCCAGATGTTCAGTATACTTTGCATGAAGGACGATTCCCAGAATCCGTCCAAAACATACTTCCTTCTTATTATTTTTCTTTTTAATGAAGTCAAACAGTAGCTTACCCCAGTTTGCTGCTTTCTTCTCGACCAGAGCACCCATCACCATGAACTGGTGCCTGGTTATATAGTCGTAGGCGGTGTGTTTGCCCAGCAGCACCTTGCCAACTACATCTGCTAAGAACTTATACTCGGCAGATAGGTTTTTCTTTAACAACTTGTTTGAGTTTTCTCCAGAGTGACCCATTTTGATCAACATATTTTCATACTCCTCATTATCCATTTCGATTTCTTCATCACTATTCAGTAGATCGAAGACGTCGGTTAGTACAGTGGGGGAAAGGGAAACTGAGTTACCAGAAATTATTCCTGTCATAATGTTTTCCTCTGGTGTTGTAGATGTAAAGACCCATTCTTTTATCTCTGTCATGGCAATCTTGATGCGGCGGGTCATGAAGTTCTGTAGATTTTGCTCTGCAAACAGTTCCAGGATTTCGACAAAGATTGGGTCAGAATGTTGAAAAGAGTCGAAGTCAATATCGAAGCCCATATCAAATTTCATTGCAGAAAGAGCGCTCGTCTGAATCGCCATGAGTTCACCAGCAAGAGAAAAACAAAGATCAAGTGCAAGGAAACTGAAAGTGTGGGATGGAGCTCGAAGAAAACCTAGATTTAAGGTTTTCAGAATATGAATCGGCAGACTTCGTTCGATGAAAAATAAAAATTCTTCGAGCTGAGGTCGACAAAATATTTTATAGTCAAAAGAATTCATCGATCTCAGTTAGAAGATGTGAAAACTTTTCGTCGAGTTCAATTCGACGAAAATTTTCTGAAGCCAATTCATCGATCTCCGTTCGACGAATAAAACTTCACTCACAGAGAGTTTGTCGATCTCCGTTCAACGAATTTCTCTAGAACCTTTCCCAGTTCGTCGATCTCCGTTCGACAAACTTTGAAAAATTCGTCGACCATAGGCAAAAATTAAATTAGGGCTTCTCCATTTATCATACCAAGCTGATTTATGAAGAACAGATGTTTCCTCTCATCCAAGGATTTGGTGAAAATATCTGCTCTTCGCGAATCAGTGTAGATATAGACAAGATTAATTTTATTTTTGTCTACACACTCTCTAATGAAATAGTGCCTAATGTCTATATGTTGAGTCCTACTGTGATGGACTGAATTTTGTGCAATGGAAATTGCACTTGTGTTGTCGCATAGTAGAGTTGAATTATTTGGATTAAACCCATAGTCTAGAAGTTAGTTCTGAATCCACACCATCTAGGAACAGCAACTGCCATCAGCTATGTATTCTGCTTCAGCAGTTGATGTAGACACAGATGACTGCTTTTTGCAAAACCAAGAGACTAATCTCATAACAAGGAACTGGCATGTTCTAGAGGTGCTTTTTCTATCTACTAAGCATCCAGCAAAGTCAGCATCTGAGTATCCAGTTATCTCAAACTCTGACTCAGTGGGATACCAAAGTCCTAGACTAGGATAACTCTTTATATATCTTAAAATCCTTTTAAAGAAAATTATGTGAGATTCTTTAGGGTTCACCTGGAACCTAGCACAAAGACATAAAACAAACATTATATCTGGTCTGCTTGCTATAAGGTATAGCAGGGACCCAACAATGACCCAATATAATTTCTGATCAACAGGTTTCCCATGTTCATCAGAGTCAAGTACAACATTAGAAGCCATGTGTGTTTTCTTTGCCGAGGCATTAGCCATCCCAATCTTTTTGATAAGCTCCTTAGCATACTTAGCCTGAGATATGAAGATGCCATCAGCTAGCTACTTCACTTGAAGACCAAGGAAGTAGGAAAGCTCACCCATACTACTCATTTCAAACTTTAAATGCATGAGGTCAGAGAACCTCTTGCATAGTTTGGAATCTGTAGACCCAAAAATAATATCATCTACATAGATTTGCACTAATAAAATTTGATCCTTATAGTGCCTAGTGAATAATGTCCTATCTACAATGCCCCTAGAGAACTTATGCTCTATGAGAAAGCTAGCTAAGGTTTCATACCAAGCTCTTGGAGCTTGCTTTAGACCGTAGAGAGCTTTATGCAATTTAAAAACATATGAGGGATGAGTTGGAGAGATGAAACCTGGAGGTTGTTCAACAAAAACCTATTCATTAAGTTCTCCATTCAAAAAATACTTTTGACATCCATTTGATAAACTTTGAATTTCTTATAGGCAGCATATGCAAGGAAGATCCTGATTGCTTCCAGCCTTGCAACAGGAGCAAAAGTCTTATCATAGTCAATCCCTTCCTCTTGCCTATAACATTGAGCAACAAGCCTTGCTTTATTCCTTATGATGACACCTTGGGCATCCAGCTTATTTCTATATACCCATTTAGTTCCAATGATTGGGTAGTCTTTGGGTCTTGGAACTAAATCCCAAACTTTGCATCTCTCAAACTGATTGAGCTCCTATTGCATTGCAACAATCCAGTGAGGATCTTGCCCTACATCTTTAATTGATTGGGGATCAATTTGTGATATGAAGTAGGAATGCATCAAGTCTTGGTTGAGTTGATTCCTTGTCTGCACACCAACTGAAATGTCTCCAATCAATTGAGATACAGGGTGATCCCTAAGTGTGACAAATTCAGTGGGTGGAGTTGGTTGTTCAACAGCTTGGGGAATAAATTCCTCTAGTGGAAGTTCATTAGCTGTTGGATAGGTTTCAGCCACCTCTAAACTTTCTTATTAACGTTCTTCTTCAACTTGTGGAGAGGGATATGTTGGAACCTCTTGGGTGAGGCTTAGATCATCCAATATTTCACAAAAGTGAGGTACCTGCAATGTGTTGTTGGTAGAAATTTCCTTCTCTTTATAAGACATGTTAGCTTCATCAAAGGTTACATGAACAGATTCCTCAATTTTTAAAGTAGATTTATTAAATAGCCTATAAGCTTTGCTGACTTGGGAATATCCTAGAAAAATTCCCTCTACAGCCTTAACTTCAAACTTTCTAATATATTTCTTGTCATTGTTATGAATATAGCATATGCAACCAAATATTTTAAAATAGGTGATTTTAGGTTTCTTCCCTTTAAGCAATTCATAGGGAGTCTTATTCTTAAGTTTATGTATTAAGCTTCTGTTTAGTATATAGTTTTTTGTGCTCACAGCCTCTGCCTAAAATGATAGGGGCATGTAAGCATCTACAAGTAATGTGTCTGCTGATTCAATTAGTGTTCTATTCTTACTTTCAGCAGTGTCTGATACCTTCCTTCCTACAGAACTCTTGTATAAGAAGAGACTCAAACTCAGTACCATGATCACTTCTGATCAATGCAACTGCAGTAGAGTACTCAATCTGCATGTTCTTGACAAAATCTGTAAGAACCTTGAAGTTATAAGACTTAGATCTCAGAAAGAAAACCCAAGTGAATCTAGAGAAGTCATCTACAATAACTAGAGTATAAGATTTCCCTCCTAGGCTTTGTACAGCAATAGGGCCAAAAAGGTCAATGTGTAGCAAGTACAAGATCATAGGTGAATTACTCTTATTAACTGATTTAAAGCTAGATTTAGTTTGCTTGCCGATTGACAAGCTCTGCAGAGGCCTTCCTTCTTGTAGGGACCAGAAGGCAATCCTCTAACAAGGTTGTATCTAGATAATCTAGCAATGTTTTTCAGATTAACATGACCTATTCTTTTATACCATAAATCATTTTGATTGCTAACAAGATTAAATAAACAAATATCTGAAGTTGTAGAATGAAAGTTAACTACATATATATTGCCTTGTCTATTTCTAATTAAAATAGTTTGGTTTTTTAGTAGAAATAATACAAGAGCTTGAGTTAAAAGACACCTAATAACCTTCAACACATAGTTGACTTATGGAGATGAGGTTATATTTCAGTCCACTTACATATGCAACCTTTTTGAAAGTGACTGCTCCAATCTTAACTTCTCCAAAGACTTCAGTCTGGCCAAAATTTGTGTCACCAAAGATCACCTTTGGTCCCAGCTTAGACTTGTAATTATTTAGGTTGTCCTTGCTGCCAGTTATATACTTGGAGCAACCGCTGTACAGATACCATTGTTGATTAAAAGCTGGACAGCTCATTACCTACAAAGGAAAAAATTAGTGGTTCTTGACCAAGATTACCTTGGGTCCTTCTTTCTTTACATAGTTAAAACTGAAAATAAATGAATATTTAGGTTGACATTTGTAACCTAAGGGGTGGCATCTTCTAGGTGGAATGATCCATTGATTAAATTGATTATTAAATGTTCCTGTTGGGTTATGAGTTTTAGCAAAATTAGAATTTCTATTATAATGATCTGCGTTCGACGAATTCAAGAGAGTTCGTCGACCTAAGTTCGATGAATGAGGCTGAGTTCGTCGATCTCCACTCAGAGAATGAGAATATCCATTCTCTGGACCCCAAAATCGTCGATCTCTGGTCGACGAACCATACTGGTTTCGTCGATCGTAGTTCAATGAATTATTATATTAGAAATCTGCGTTCGGAGTTTGTCGAATGAAGTTCGACGAACTGTACACATTTCATCGATCTTCATTCGATGAAATATGTTGAACATTATTATAATTTGGATTTTTGTTATGTTGTTTCCTTTTCTTATTCTTTGTTTTAAGCTCAGTTTGTTTAACATTATTATTGGTTTCTATCTTTTCTTTTCCCTTTTCAGAAACAAATTTTATAGTAGTTAATATATTTTTCTGAATTAGTGGGGGTTGGCTTGATGATGCACCTAAGCCCAGCTTGCCATTTAATCTGGCATTTATTGTGCTTGTGATATCCATCAACTTGATGCTTCTTCAATTTATGGATTCTTCAAGTTTCCTAGCCTCAGCCAATTCAGATTTTAGTGAAATTATTTGCTCTTGAGCTAATGTTAGTTCATCTTTAAGTTTAATGTTTTCAGAAGCAAGGTTTTCTTGATCAATTAACTTTTCCCTAAGTGATTTAATTTCCTTTTCAGAATTTATTAAATCTATACACATGGATTTAAATTCAAGTTTAAAATTATCAGAACTATAGTCAAATGAAGATAGTACCTGATCAGCTTCAAATTCTGAAGCTTCTTCATTATCTAATTGTTCTTCAGTATCAGATTGGCTGCAAGAGTCATTGATAGCCATGAGGCAGACTTCCCTTGCCTTTGCCTCTTCTTCCTCTTCACTAGAGCTAGAGGATGTGGATTCATCTTCTATTTCACTCCAGGTTTCAGCAACAAAGCCCTTCTCCTTCTTTTGGTACTTGCTGGAGGAAGGCCTGCTATATTGCTATCTTCTGGAGTCCTTCTCTCTTCTTCTTCTTTCTTTCTTCTGATTCTCTAGACACTCTGAGATAAAGTGTCCTGGTTTCCTGCACCCAAAACACACTATTTATTTAGTGGGTGTTTTATCATACCTGGGCTTATCATCCTGCCTGGATGACTTTCTTCTGAAGTCCTTCCTAACCATCTTGTAGAATCTCTTGGCTAAGAGACTTATGAGTTATTCATTTGATGTTGAAGCTTCTAGTTCTTCAGTAACTTTGAAAGCTATATTCTGCTCTTTTCTTGCTAGTGGAGCCGATGTGTAAGATTGTTGGAATCTGAGAAAGGTGAAGTAGCCGAATCTAGTCCTTCGTGGTAGATAGGCGAGGCGGGAAAGTGGATGTACCCAACTCTATGAACCACTATAAATCTCGGTGTTTGTGTGTTTATTCTTTAAGTAATTTTTTATTCCATGAAAAGACACATACAACACCTATTCACCCCCTTTAGGTGATTTAGGTAGATGCTAGATACTTTTAGGAAGGGCGGAACAAGTCAATGATAGTACCTCCCACTCGGGGTCCGTGCTTGGCCAATAGATCCACCTGCTCATTTTCCTCCTACAGTACGTACCAGATGGAGAATGTCTGGAACGTGCTGATGACCCCCTTCACCTTTGCCAAGTACAATTAGGGAGTGGGCTCCCTTGCCTCGAACTCCCCATTGATCTGGGAGGCCACCACCAGGGAAGCTGTGAGTACTTCAACATCATGCACCCCCAGCTCCCTGACTAGACGCAACCCTTCTATCACCGCCTCATACTCGACCTGATTGTTGGTAATTGAGATGTGGACGACCACCATCTGCTCGATATTCGTTCCCTAGGGATCTCCAGGGTCACACATACCCCCAAGGAATGCCTTCTCGACACACCATCTACCATTACCTTCTAAGGAACTAGGTGAGTGAGCTTGACCTCCGCCACCTCAATCACATAGTCAGCTAGGAAGTCGGCGATAGCTTGAGCCTTGATCGAGAGGCGGGGAACAAAATATATATCAAATTACCTCAGCTATACTGACCACTTCGACAACCTACCGAGTGTTCCACCCCCTCGAAGATATTGCAGAGGGGATGATCAGTCACCACCAGGATAAATTGTGCCTGGAAGTAGGGTCGGGGCCTTCGAGCCGAGATGACCAGGGAAATGACAAATTTTTCCAAGATGGGGTAGCAGAGCTCCGACTTCCTCAGGACCCTGCATACATAGTATATTAGTAGCCGCTTCTTCCCTTAATCCCGGAACAAGACGAAGCTCACGACCTCAGCCCTGACCCCAAGGAAGAGGGACAAATCTTCCCCTTTATTTGGTCCTTGTAGCAGAGGAGCCTGTGTTAACTGCCTCTTTAAGGCTTGGAAGGCTCCCTCACACTCGTTGGACCATTCAAACTTCTGCCCCCCCATTGCTTTGAAGAAGGGAGAGCACTTCTCTCCTGCCCGAGAGAGGAACAAGCTCAATCCTGTCAGCTTCCCTGTCAGCCGCTGGACCTCTTTGGCATTCCTTGGCGACCCTAGCTCCATGATTGCCATAACCTTATCAGGGTTAGGCTCCACTCCTGCAAGAGGATGAAGGTGGTCTAGGAACTTACCTCTGCCCGCCCCGAAGACACACTTAAGGGGTTCAGCCTCATTTTGTATTTTCACAGGGTGCCAAAGGTCTCCTCCAGATCCTAGAGATGAGAGTCCACCTCCTAGCTTTTGATCATAAGATCATCCACGTATTCCTCCAGGTTTATCCCCCTTTGCTTTCGGAAGACCCTCTCCATCATCTTCTGATATATCTCCCCCGCATTCTTTAACCCGAGGAGCATCATCTTGTAGCAGTAGCACCCATCCCCAATGATGAAGGAGACATCTTTGATGTCGGGCGGGTGCATCCTGATTTAGTGGTAACCTGAAAAAGGTATCTAAAAAACTCATTATAGAAAAGCCGATGGTTGAGTCAACCAGCGCGTCGATCCGAGGCAAGAGGTAAAAATCTTTAGGACATGATTTATTTAGAAGAGAAAAGTCTACACACATCCTCCAATGGTCGTCTCCTTTTTTACCATTACAACATTGGAGACCAAACCGAGGTACTGTATCTCGGATACAAACCCGGCTATGAGGAGCTTGCCCAACTCCTTTCTGATGGGCTCGGCGAGCTTGTATGCAGTAGACCTCTTCTTTTGTTGGATGGGGCGGGCCTCTGGATCCAGGTCGAGGCACTGATCAGCAACGTCAGCATCGATCCCCAACATGTTTGCCATGCTCCATGCGAAGATGTCAACGTTCTTTTGGATGCACTCCAACATCCTCACCTGGTCCTCTGGTCTCAGCCCTCCGTTGACGCGCACCTTCTCCACCCTTCCTCCCAGGGTGAGAACCTCCATCTCCACCACCTCATCTTCAACTTCCCACCCGGACTAATCCACCCACTCGCTAGCAGCCCCCTCGCCTGAGGTAAGAACTCCCTCCTCAACTTCTTCCACAACCATCGCCTTGGCCGGCTCTTCCAAAACGTCTTCCACCACCCCTTCCCGGGTGCGGACTTCTTCCTCCACCGCCTTAATCTCTCCGTCTTCCTGCCTAGACTCTTCCTCCATCCTTCTCTCCATCTCATCAGCCTCCTCTTATTAGGAGATAGCGTTGACCGTCATGACATAGTACTCCCTTGCCACCATTGGGTCTCTGTGGACCCGAACTTGGATGCCTTCAGCATTGAACTTCACGAACTGATGGAAGGAAGAGGGCAAGCAACGAAAAGTGTTCATGAGGGGCCGTCCCAAGATGACATTGTAACTGCTAGGGGCATCCATGATGACGAACTTGCAGTTTCTAGACTTCCCTCCTAGAGTAACATGGAGTCCCACTCCTCCTTCCACTTCCTTCCTCTCCCCAAAGAATCCAAAGAGAGGATCATTCGAGGCCAACACCCTCATGTCCTACACCTTCATCGCATCGAACATATTCTTGAAGATGACGCTGACCGAGCTCCCGTTATCAAGGAGGATCCGAGAGATAGTAAAATTTTCGACCGCAGCCTGGATCACCAGCGCATCGTAAAATGGATCCTCATGATCCGGCATATCCTTCCTTGATAAGTTAATCTTCTCCTATGGGGGTGGAGTTAGAGACGTCGAAGAAATGTTCCGGCGATACATGCTGTGGAGGCTTGCCTTGTGGGTGGCCTCAACTCCCAGCCTCCGTGGATCATCCCGATCCCTTTACGACCTCCAACATTGGCCCGGTCCTCGCACCTATCCTCCTTTGCATCAGGCAGGACTTCCTCAATCCGCACTTCCTGGCAGGGATGGTGTTGTTCCCTATTTCCCCTTGATGAGTACAATTATACATGCCCTTTTTACTATCATATTTGTAATCATGTCCACTATTATTTACCTCCAGTTGTTATAATTGTGTGAAAATAGCTAAGAATATGAGTTATCATGAATAGAAGAGCACAGTATGGAGTTTCCTATACTTCTTGTATTAAGCTATTTATTTATTCATTCATCTTTGTAATGCAGTTCTTGCAAGTCCTTGCAACTAAAAGTCTTGGAGTAAACAGAGGAGTTCACAGATCCAACATGACTGAGTACAAGACTGGAATTGGGCACACATGGGTAGGAACATGCCCATGTCACTACCCGTATCCTTATCGGGAAAGATCACAAGGATTGGAAGAGAAGTCAGAGCACTACATGGATAGGAACACGGCCGTGTCCCTACCCGTGTCCTTATTGGGTAGGCTCCTGAACCAAGCCGTGTGTGGAGACACGAAGAACAACACACCCGTGTGCTCAGCCGTGTAAAATGATATGGCCCACGACCAGATACATCTTTTCGTGTTTAATTGCCTTAGAACCGCCCACACGGCCTGTGACACGACCGTGTTGGAACCCGTGTCCGACCCTGTTTGCAAGGAGACTATAAAAACCTATAGGAAAAATAGAATAGGGACTTTTGGACTGAAGAACTTGGAGATCTTCTGGAGGATGAACGTGGAGCATTCGGCGGAGGGGAGATCGAAGGAGATAATTCGTATGGTTTTAATCTTCATGTATCTCTTTTAATCTTCCCCTTCTCTTAGTGGATCTAACTTTATTTTTTACATTTCGCATGAGACTTATTTTTTTGAACAATTCGGTAATCATGTATGTTAGTTTTTATGTCAGATTTGTGGTATTTTATTCGTATATATGCGTTCTAATAATGAGATTGATGTTAGACTTGAAATTAGAACTTGTTTTATTTGAATCCCAAACTTCTAGATTGAGAAATTGGATGTTTGTGATGATGTTTATATGTTCATGTTCTAATGTCCTTTCTCTTTGTATTTCAAATTGCATGATCGAGAGATATGTTGCTTGAATAATGGTAATACGGATAATTGGACTCATTGTATCTTAGAGATAGGATTTCATGAATTAATGTATTAGATAGGGTTTCTTATTATTAATGTGAATTTGAGTATTGTGAATTATTCGAGAGAAAATTTACTCAACTTAAGTTTAGGTACTGAATTGCTCGAGAGAGATTTCGATAAATGTTTAACCCTTACAATACAATGAATTTGATAATCTTGTTATTATGTGATTACAAAGAATTGAATTAATGAGTAATTATTCTCATGTCACTATTCTTAGATTTTCTGCTTTTTACTATCCTTAATTCTCCAATGTATCTTTATCCAAGTAGTCCTAGTTAGGTTAATTTAGGGTAGCACTCAATTTTAATTATAGGTACGATAATAGAGTGAGAGTGAGTACGAGTACTTGAAAAGACCCTATGGAATACGACACGAGATGTAGATTTCTCATATATTATGATCGATAGGTGCACTTGTCTGAGATTAAAATCAATCTAGTTTATGCCTATCCACATAATTTTTACATAAAGCAAAAATAAATCACATCAAGTTTTTGGCGGCGTTGTCGAGGAACTCATTTTCAATATTTTGAAAGTTTAAACTCTATTAATCTACCAATTTTTGCTTAATAACATATAATTTTAAATTAGTTTATGTCATATAAATGTAAATTACTAACCAATAATTGTAAATTAAATTACTATATAATTATACCACTTAATCTATATTTTGTAGTCTATTAGTCTATGACCAGGGGAAGAAATTCTGGGTTAACACCATTTCATCCTGACCCGGAACGTATTATTAACAACACTAGCCAAAGGGACTTGACAACTTAGCGGCGGATCATCTCACACGTTTAGAAAATCCATTATGAACAATGTTAGATGAGGCTGAGATTAGAGATACATTTCCGGAGGAATCGCTGTTTGCATTATCTACTGTTATAATTACTGATTATCTGTGGTGTGCCGACTATGCAAACTATCTTGTGGCTAAGGTCCTTCCAAAAGATTTTTCATATCAGCAGAAAAAGAAATTTTTCTCTGACTTGAAATATTACTTTTGGGAGGACCCCTATCTTTTTCGGATATGTGCAGATTCCATTACACATTGTTGTGTATCATCGGAGGAGGGTTGGAAAATCTTGGAACAGTGTCATTCAGTCCCTACAGGTGGTCACTTTGGAGCAAATCGCTCAGCCAAAAAGGTTCTTGATTCCGGTTTTTATTGGCCCCTTCTATTCAGGGATGCCCAAAGGTATGTACTTTCATGTGATTCTTGTTAAAAATCAGGTAATATCTCTAAATTGCATGAAATGCCACAAAAGTTTATTCTTGAATGTAAAGTGTTTGATGTGTGGGGAATTGATTTTATGAGACCATTTCCAAGTTCTTATGAGAATAATTATATTTTGGTAGCTGTAGATTATGTATCTATGTGGGTGGAGGCGCAAGCTTTTCCTACTAATGATAGTAAAGTAGTAATTCAATTTTTGAAATCCTTATTCGCACGATTTGGCACACCACGTGCACTTATTAGCGATAGGGGTACACACTTTTGTAATCTACAGTTAGATAAAGTATTACAAAAATATGGGGTCACACATAGGATAGCCACTCCTTATCATCCACAAACTATTAGTCAAGTTGAAGTTTCAAATAGAGAGCTTAAGAGAATCATAGAAAAATCTATAGAAGGGAATAGGAAACAATGGTCTAAGAAACTACACGATTGTTTATGGGCATATAGGACCGCCTTCAAAACACCTATAGGGACCACTCCTTTTAGATTAGTCTATGGTAAGTCATGTCACTTGCCTATAGAATTAGAGCACAAGTCGTATTGGGCAATATGCTCTTTGAATTTTGACACCAATTCTATAGGGGAGAAACAAAAACTTCAACTTAACGAGTTAGATGAGTGGAGAACCATGGCTTATGAAAACTCCAGGATTTATAAGGAGAAGACTAAATTATTCCATGATCGTCACCTTCGCAAACCCAAGACATTCCAGAAAGGTGACCAAGTCCTCCTTTATAATTCCCGCCTTCGTTTATTCACAGGGAAGTTAAGGTCTAAGTGGTCCAGACCCTTCCAAGTCAAAGAAGTTTTTCCCCATGTCACCGTCGAACTTACCCACCCTGAGAAGGGAGATTTTAAAGTTAACAGGCGCCGACTAAAGCTTTATTATGGTGAGCTTCCTAAAGACTTCGCTCGCCAAGAATCTTTCCTCTGGCTAGACTTGGATTAAGTGTTATGTAGTAATTTTTCTTTGTATATAAAACTTTTCACAAAATTCTAGTTAAATATTAGTATAAAAATAAATCAAAATATCACTTAGGAGGAAATTCCGAATCAGAGTAGGACACGGGTAGGAACACAGCCGTGTGCCAGGCCGTGTGCGTAACATATTTTCTCTCACACAGCCGTGTTCAATTCGAAACGTGAAGTAGGAAATAGTCATCCCGAGAAGCACACGGGTTGACACACACTCGTGTGTGTTGTCGTGTCGTTATAACGCCACTTTTCTCATTATCAACCCGAGCAGGACACGGGTGACAACACACCCGTGTTGTGGACCCTGTGCCATATGCTAAGATCAATTTTTCCCTCATCCCGAGAAGGACACAGCTAACGGCCCAACAGTGTGTTAAGCCGTGTGCAAATTCTGCGCTTGACGAATCGCAGTGCCTGAGAAGGGCACGGGTCCACACACGCCTGTGTTATGGGCCGTGTTCGCCTGGCGCGCTGCTTTTCTGCCAGTTTGACCACACATCTTTTCGCAACCTGTGTTCCACACGGTTAAAGATTCCCCAACACTTGTGCACACATGCCCGTATGGCCACCTGTGTTCGACTATTTTAAATGGACGTGTCATCTTCTTCCTCCCCACTTCCTGGTTTCAGCCCTACCTTCTAGCACCCATTTCCTCCAAGGCCAGAGCTTGGGTTTGAAGCTTCTACCTAAAAACTTCACGGATTCGCCTCCTCTCTTCGTAATCTATCCTCCTAGGTAAAAAGGTTTTTTTGGATTATGTCCTTATTTTTCAATTTTTCCTTCTTCTCCACTCTCTTATCCTTCCTCTTATTCTCACATTCTAATTTTTTTCCCTCATTTTCCCCCTCTTTTTCCTTTTCATTTCTGAAAGAAAATCCTTACACTTGCTGCAGATCATGTCAACAGGACGTGCACAAGGGGGATGCTGTCTTCGCCCAAATATCACAGCATTATCTATGGAAAGACGCGACGCTGCTGCGCCACAGGAGTTTACAGATCCGATGCATCTTAACCGTTATAATCGCCTCCAGTCAAAAAAATTTCAAGACATTCGAACTATTGACTGGAGCATGTTAGAGGAGATTCATTTAGCCGCGGACGTTCACGAATTAATTTCCGTAACAGGGTGGGAACAATTTTTTTGTATTGAGGAGTTGAGATTTAAGGAGCTCACATTAGAGTTCATGTCTTCCTTCTACTTAAACCTTAGGCCGACTTTCACTGAGGAGACCAACACACAAGAGGGGGTCATTTCATTTCGAGTAACGGGTACTACTTATACCCTCTCTCTTCTCTAGTTTACCCAATATTTAGGAGTGTATGAGGACTCGTTCCTCTATAGTACAGCTTACTCCGACCTCCACTTTGATCTACCTTCTCGTGATCACGACGCCAATATTTGGGCTCGGCTCTCTTTCAACATATTCCCATATGAGGCCAAGCGGTCTAAGGCTTCTAAGTTGATTTCTCCCGCTCTCCACTACATACATCATCTGTCTAGTCACACCTTGAGGTACCGGGGTGAAAGCTCTGGTGCCATGAGTAGGCAGGACATGCTATATCTCTATAGCATGACATTGCGCTACCACATTCATTTGGGTTTTATGTTAGCACAGTTCATTCTTCATCAGGCCGATAACTCACGTATTGGGTCTATTTGTGTAGCACCCTACATTACATGCCTAGCTAAGAACATGAACATCTTTTTGTCCCTTCCCCTGATGATCGTGGTAGCGAAGACCGTCCCTATCACGATGGCTTCACTCCGATCTCTCCGTCTTGTCACTGCCTGTCAGGGTTGGGGTGGACCCATTTATTCCATTGCGATGCATGGACCTCAGTTTGCTCATGATGACAATGATGATGACGATATCGATCCTGACCTCGATGAGCCTCTGGTGCCTCCGCCCCGCTCTACTTATACTCAAGGAGAATCTTCTGCCCCTCCTCCTCGATCGCGCTCGCAGTATTCACGTGACATCCTGCACTTTTTTGAGACTGAGCTCTCACTATGATTACAGCGTATCAAGGCTTCTCAGAAGTGGATAGAGGACGCCATTATTTAGATCAGGGACCACCTAGGGATCTACAGTCCACCTCCGGCAGCTCCTGGCTCCTGTCACCTCCCCGACGATCCTTCAGATTCTGCTCCCCCAACTTATTTTTTTGATTTCTCTGTATTTTTTATTATATATTTAGTCATACCACTTCAGATGTTCTATGATTTGCTTTCCTATACTCATCTATGTTTTAATTGGAAGGTGACGCTTTTATTTTATTGATAGCCAGTTTTGTTTTTACATATTGGTGTCTTTGTTTTCTCAGTTCTTTACATTGCATTGAGGACACTGCAAATTTTAAGTTTGTGGGTGGATGTAGTTCAATTCTAATATTTCACATGTCTGCACATGATTACAATTGGTTATATTTTTGCTAGCATAATACTCATTATTGTAAACCCCCCCCCTCCCCCCAAATTACCCAAATTAAAAAATTCTTTTTTGTCGCTTCTTTCTAAGCTTCCCTTAATTCACTCATTTGAGATTATAACTAGTTAATTTGCTTTCGCAAGCTGATTAAAATGAATTAAAGTAGACTCATTGAGTGGTCAAATTTGTTGTTTAGTAATTATGTATAGAAATTCTTTAGTTTAATTTTCTCTATATAACTTATTTTTAGGATTAATCCTTTATATTATTAACTAACAATCACTCTATTTTAGGAAATATAATTATCTATAATAAAGCAAGTCGATGAGTGTAACAGTTTGATAATTTTGTATTAGAGACTCAAAATGAAGAATACCCTTTATTGGTCTCCAGAACTTGCCCTAGTGATCCTCAAAACATTCACATAGGTTAATTAGTTAGGGCGGAAATCACTTAGGCCTCCCTTTGGATAGCTTGAGCCTTGCAAGCCCAAAACCTTAAACATTATACCTTTGCACACCCAATTTGGACCTACCCCCTATGCCTTTTGATACTCTACTACTAAAATTTACCAAGGCCAAAAATCTTTGCCTATTAGCACATCTATCATTGAGACCTCCATGAAATGAGTTTGTTCATAGTGATATGTGGCCTGAGTGCGTGTACACCCACTCAGAATGATCCCAACTAGGGACACTTGAAAAAATATAGTGATATGTGCCCTAAGTGCGTATACACCCACTCGGAATGATCCCTACTATGATCCCTTAGATAAGAAAAACTAATAAAAATATAGAGTATCCATCAGAAAGAAAAAAGAAAGAAAAATGTGGGAAGTATAATAATTGTGAAGTCTGGGGGTGCTTTTATAATATTGATGTATATTAGGGTAATTACTGTGTAAGAGGCTCAATTGTTATCTAGGTGTGATATGAACCATCAAATTTATCTTTGATTACCCGACCTATAATCTTTATCCTAAGCCAAAAAAAATTACATCAAAATATAAGTCCTAAGGATCCAACCTTACTAATTTTAACTAGTGTTGTGAAGAGGATGTGAAAAGGCAAGCTTATGACTATCAATATTGATACTAATAAATTTTGAAACACTAATGCCTAACTTATTAAGATTGTTATTTTCTCCTCACATTTATAAATGATTATAATTCTATTTCCAGGAATGAGTGAAAAGATAGTTAAGATATATATGCGAGGAATTTTAAGATAAAGTTATATTTAAAAAAGTCTACTATGCTATTCCCTATGCAATTACAACATCAAATTTATCATAGAATTCATGGCAATCAGCTTGCGAAAAAATTATTTACCTATCGTTATTTCCAAATTTTTGAATTAGTTTGCTTAGGGGCAAGCAAACACTAAAGTCTGGAGGTATTTGATGAGTACAATTATACATGTCCTTTTTACTATCATATTTGTAATCATGTCCACTATTATTTACCTCCAGTTGTTATAATTGTGCAAAAATAGCTAAGAATATGAGTTATCATGAATAGAAGAGCACAGTATGGAGTTTCATATACTTTTTGTATTAAGCTATTTATTTATTCATTCATCTTCGTAACGTAGGTATGCAAGTCCTTGGAACTAAAAGTTTAGGAGCAAACAGAGGAGTTCACGAATCCAACATGACTGAGGACATGATTGGAATTGGGCACAAACAGGTAGGAACATGCCCATGTCACTACCCGTGTCCTTATTGGGAAAGATCACAAGGATTGGAAGAGAAGTCAAAGCACTACAAAGGTAGGCACACAGCCGTGTCCTTACCCGTGTCATTATCAGGCCTGCTGCTGAACCAAGCCTTGTGTGAAGCCACAAAGAATAACACGGCTGTGTGCTCAGCCGTGTGAAATGATACGGCCCACGAACAGACACATCTTTTCGTGTTCAACTATCTTAGAACCGCCCATACGGCCTATGACACTGCCGTGTTGGAACCCGTGTCCGACCCTATTTGCAAGGAGACTATAAAAACCTGTAGGAAAAATAGAATGGGGACTTTTGGATTGAAGAACTTGGAGAACTTCTGGAGGATGAAAGTGGAGCATTTGGCTGAGGGGAGATCGAAGGAGATAATTCGTATGGTTTTAATCTTCATGTATCTCTTTTAATCTTCCCCTTTTCTTAGTGGATCTAAATTTATTTTTTACATTTCGTATGAGACTTATTTTTTTGAACAATTCGGTAATCATGTATGTTATTTTTATGTCAGATTTGTGGTATTTTTATTCGTATGTATGCGTTCTAACAATGAGATTGATGTTGGACTTGAAATTAGAACTTGTTTTATTTGAATCCCAAACTTCTAGATTGAGAAATTGGATGTTTGTGATGATGTTTATATGTTCATGTTCTAATGTCCTTTCTCTTTGTATTTCAAATTGTATGATCGATAGATATGTTGTTTGGATAATGGTAATACGAATAATTGGACTCATGGTATCTTAGAGATAGGATTTCATGAATTCATGTATTAGATAGGGTTTCTTATTATTAATGCAAATTTGAGTATTGTGAATTGTTCGACAGAAAATTTACTCAACTTAAGTTTATGTATTGAATTGCTCGAGAGAGTTTTCGATAAATGTTTAACCCTTACAATACAACAAATTGGATAATCTTGTTATTACGTGATTACATTGAAAGAATTGGTTTCAAGATGTCCTAAACACCTAGAGGGGGGGGGGGTGAATAGGTTCAATTCTTTTTCTTAAGGTAGGTAGTCTTTTTATTGTTAGATTACAGATTATTCAGCATAGAACAGTTCACAACACAGATTAAACAACACAGCCACACAAATGACACACAGTTTTATAGTGGTTCCCCAAGTGATGAGTACATCCACTTTCCCCCTTCGCCTATCTAGCAGTATTCTAGATTCAACCTAACTTCCTTCTTTCTTCTCAGATCCTCAGATCTTACAACTCAGAACCTTGAAAGATTCCTACAACTCAGACTTCAGCAAGTCCTACAGCTTAGATTCTCTCGAAGAATCCTACCTCAGACTGAGTCCATACTCCTAAAACTCAGGCAATTAAGCCCTACCTCAGCCTCTTCCCAGGCCTACAACTCAGAGAACTTAATATCCTACCTCAGGAACTCAGCCCTACCTCAACCTTTCTAAATTTAGGCGTACAACTCAGAGGATTAATCCTCCTACACTTAGATCTATAAAAAATCCTACAAAATTGAAAATAAAGTGAATAATTCCTTCACCCAGATAGAGAGAGAAAGGGTGAAGGCTTCTTGATCAGTTCTTGATAGATCTGATCACTCTAGAATCAACCTGTCTTAGCTTCTTCAAATCTTCTTGAATCTGAACAAAGTAAGGTTGATCTTCTTGAAGTTGGAGATGATCCTCAATCCAGCTTCCTCTTAATCAGATGTGATTCTGATTTCTTCTTGCAGATTGTTCAGGATCTGCCCTCTCTGGATGACTTGTTGATTTCTGGATGAAGACTTCTATCCTTATTGTTAGTTCTTTATTATTATTTTCTTCCAGCACTTCATGTCTTTATATAGGCTCCAACTGAGGTTACCGGCTGATTTGGTTCCTAATGGCCTTCTGACAGCTCTGACAGATACAAAATCATTGTCAGTTATGACAGCTGTCAAGTCTCCAGATACTTCAATGAACTTCAGCTCAGCAGCAAAGTGTCGAGCTCCAAATATGTCGAAACAAATATTTCATGTGTCGACACAATCCTTGGTGATGTCGACACAGCTTGCAAAATGTCGACATAGCACTTCTCTATCTTCTTGACATAGCTTCTGCAGAATGTGTCGACACAAGTCCTGTGTGTCGACACAATCACTTCTTGTCTTGACATAGTTGACTTCCACAAAAATTCTGGTGTATGTCGACACAAGTCCTGTGTGTCGACACAGTTGTTGTTGAATGAGCTTTCTGTGTATCGACACAAGTCCTGTGTGTCGACACAGTTGTTGTCGACTGAGCTTTCTATGTGTCAACACAAGTCCTGTGTGTCGACACAGTTGTTATCGACTGAGCTTTCTGTGTGTCGACATAAGTCCTGTGTGTCGACATAGTTGTTGTCGACTGAGCTTTCTGTGTGTCGACACAAGTCCTGTGTGTCAACACAAGTCATGTGTGTCGACACAACCTGGCTCTTGGTGTCGACACAGCCTTTCCCATGTGGGACTCAATTTTTCAAAATCAGGTTTTAGTTCAGCATGCTCTCTAAACCTTTTGTTAGAAAGTTGAGATTCTTGCTCTCTTTTTAAGGCTGCTTCAGACATCTCAACTTTCTCAATAACCATGTTCTGAACCTCCTGTGGAGGACTGTACATTTGTTGAACAACAACTTGGATACCTTCAAAGTTAGCAAGTGGATAAATGATTTGCGCCACTTCCTGCTGAGCACCTTCATTGTAAGCAGCTTGAATGTCTGACTCTGCTGTGTTGTCATCATCACACAGGGTTGGATATCCAAGAGTGGCTCTGATAGAATTAGTTATCCATTTAGCATGTTCAGAGCCTGCATTGACTAACAATCTCTCCCCCTTTATGACTTCTCTTTCAACATGGTCTCTTAGATCATCCTTTTGGAACCTTATATGATTGGCTAGATAATTTGTTCCATCTTTGTAGAATGCCTTGAACTTCAGCAACTGATCAGAAATTATCTTCTGAGATTCTTGAATAGCAATGCTAACATCTGTCAATTTTGCTTGGAGGTGTTTATCAAAATCAGACTTTTCTTTTGTAATGTTTGCAGTGAAAGCAGTTGTTGTATTCTTAAGTTCTGTGACAATCACATTGTGATATTCAGTAAGATTGTCATTCATTCTTAATTGATTTTCCAAAACATAGCCTTGTTTGCTTGCTATATCGTCTATCTATGTTTTGGCTTCCACTTGTTGTTTGGCTAAATAAACTACAACATTACCTCCCTTATGGAAACAATCTGTCATCTCCTTTTTTATGTTGATTTACTTCAAATCTGATAGATTTGATATCTTGAGCCCAAGTAAATTGCAGTTCTTTATGGCTCTCATCTATATATTCCTCAATTGCTGCTCTTTGCTCATCCATCTTAACTTGCAGTTGCACTAGAAGGGAACTGAAGTTTACTGCAGGTGTTGGATTTTGTGGAACAGCTTGAAAGGCCTTTTTATAGCCAGAGCTCCTCTTCCTGAGTTCCAGAAGCTTTCTCTTCTTGGCCCTAGAGGCTGCTTCATCTTCTGAAGTTTCTAAGGAACTTGCTATGTCCATTATGTCTTTGGAAGTAGGGTCAATGATTGGCTGATTCTTCTCAGTGCTTAGTAGATCCCCCTTAGTCATTGGCAGCTCCCCCTCAGTCCTTGCTTCTTGGATATCAGGAAGTAACTCCTCTAGAGTGAACTCTTGCTGCATTTGAACATGAGGAATATCTTGCTCTTGTGCAGTAGATAGAGTGTCATCAACTACAGATGTGTCCTCCATTGTAATGTCTTGTGCTGGGACATTGTCTCGTGTAGTCTGTACAACATCAATCAGATGCACAGTTAGTGTATCTGCCTCAGTATCTAGTGTAGCTTGATTAATATCATGTATTACCTCAAGGATAGTTTGAGTGGCTGTTTCAATCTCTAATGCAGTTTGCTCTTTCTCATGAGCAACTCTGTTAACCCAGAAATCGGCGATCCTTCCCAAGGTGGCCAGCTGGCTAGTCGCGACCCTTAGGTTCTCCCTTTCGATCGCGACAAGTCCCCACGTAGGCGGACAGTTTTCCCTATCCGCCTAGGTTTCCTAGCAACCGCGTGCCCTGCGGGACGGCGGGCTATTCCCATGGCTCACCCTCGCGGGACATGCGGTTAGGTCCGCTAATCGTGCAGTGCTTTTTCTTGCAGGAGTTTGCCAACAGCACCACCGGGAGCGACCTCCTAGTCAGCCCAAGGGGCGGCAGTCTCCTGCCGCCATCCGTCGGGGTCGCCCACCAGGGGCGACCTCCCTACTGCCCGAGAGGCGGCGGCCTCCTGCCGCCGTCCGTCGAGGCCGCCCACCCAGGGCGGCCTCTGCCCACCAGCCGGGCGGACTCCCCCTGGAGTCCGCCCAGGCCGCCCGCAAGGGGGCGGCCTGGCCCGCCGGGCGGACTCCCCATGGAGTCCGTCCAGGCCGCCCGCTAGGGGGCGGCCCCGGCGCCCAGCCGGGCGGACTCCCCCTGGAGTCCGCCCAGGCCGCCCGCAAGGGGGCGGCCCCGGCGCCCAGCCGGGCGGACTCCCCCTGGAGTCCGCCCAGGCCGCCCGCTAGGGGGCGGCCCCGGCGCCCAGCCGGGCGGACTCCCCTGGAGTCCGCCCAGGCCGCCCGCAAGGGGGCGACCTGGCCCGCCGGGCGGACTCCCCCTGGAGTCCGCCCAGGCCGCCCGCTAGGGGGCGGCCCCGGCGCCCAGCCGGGCGGACTCCCCCTGGAGTCCGCCCAGGCCGCCCGCAAGGGGGCGGCCTGGCCCAGCCGGGCGGACTCCCCCTGGAGTCCGCCCAGGCCGCCCGCTATGGGGCGGCCTGGCCCGCCGGGCGGACTCCCCCTGGAGTCCGCCCAGGCCGCCCGCTAGGGGGCGGCCCCGGCGCCCAGCCGGGCGGACTCCTCCCGGAGTCCGCCCAGGCCGCCCGCAAGGGGGCGGCCTCCGGTCCTCTCCAGAGCCTCCTGCAGTCTTCCTCGGTCAAGGTGGCGGACTCAAAATCTCAGTCCGCGGAGTCCGCGCAGGTCGTCATGCTGATGTCACTGGGCCCCGCTTCTTCAAGAACTTCCCTGGGCCTATAAATACCCCCTGAAGCCTCTCATTCAGGGATCCTGGAGGTGGAGACAAGTCTTGCCAGCAGCCCCTGCGGACTCCGTTTTCCAGTCCGTCATCACCTCTCCAGCAAGCTCTGCGGACTCAGTTTCCTGTCCGCGCAGTCCTCCACAGCTCTTCAGCAGCCTACCAGCAGACTCTGCAGACTCAGTTTCCCAGTCCTCCAGCAGCTGGCAGACTATTTTACTTAGTCTCTGGCAGCTTCTCCTCTCTGTTTTCTGGCACTTTCTCCTCCTTTAGCCGCCAGCTTCTCCTTGTACCCTTTAAATGATTTTGTTGTGAAGGTGTACTTGTAAGCTTGTAACCTCTAGCTTTTAATAAAAGGAAAGCCCGTCGCAGGAGTGGCATTTAGGCCGCGACGGGCGAAGTGTGTTGTTGCCGCTGCTAGCGGCCCCCTCTTCTCTCCTCCGCTCAGCAAGCCTTGCTCCTCTGCTCAGCAAGCCTAGCTCCTCTGCTCAGCAAGCCTTACCCTCAGCTCAGCTCAGCTCTCCTCGGCATCCAACCAGTAAGTGCAACCGTTGCGATTACTGTCTGCTCGACCGCTTCTGGTCTTCCTCCTCTTCCTCTCTTGATCAACCCTCTCTGATTGATCAAGGCTCGCCTCTTCTCTCAAGCCTCTCCCTTACTCCCGCAACCTTCTCCTTCCTCCTCACCTAGCCTGTGAGGCCCAATCACCCCATCGGTGATAGCTGTCCCCCAGGTGCCGTTTTCGCGCATCAACAGTTGGTGCGGTGAGCGTGGATCCGTTCAGCTCACGCGCAAACCTTCAGATCAGGACAGGCAGTGAAAGCAACAGTTAACCATGTCAGACCATCAGTCAGCCGAGAACCATGCTCCAAGTCCCAGTGAAGATCCTCTTTGGGAAGCCTTTGAGCAGTCGCGTCGAGAGAATGCTCAACAGTTCCAAACTATCAACAAAGTTCTTGCTGCTATAACGTAGCGATTGGACGCTTATCCAGCAGCTGCTCCAGCTGCTCCAATCAACCCAACATCAACAGCAGAGCATCAGCAAGCTTACTCTCAAGCTTGCCCGCCGTTCTATCCCCCGTACACTCCAACCTTTCCGCAAGGGCCTGCAGCTCCTTTCGAACTCAAGATGAAGAGTTCGCTGCTCGCCATAACTTCTTCAGGGAAGCAGCCCGGGGAAGTCCAGCTAGAGTTCTCAACTTTCAGGGAAGTCATCCCTACCCTTCAGCTCCTGCCCCTGCTCCTCCTGCAGCAGCTTTTCCTTTTTATCCTCATGCTCCTTTTGCAGCTGCAGCTTATGTCCTTTTTATCCCTATGCTGTAGGAGAGCAAGAAGAGCCTTCACCATTCGCGGAGAGTGTCCGCCATGAGCCAACTCCAGCAAACTTCAGAGAGCCTCGACTACCAATCTACACTGGAGATACAGATCCAGTAAAGCACCTCCAAGCTTTTGAGTCAGCCGTTGCTCTCAAGACCCTTTCAGATGCAACCAAGTGCAAGCGCCTGGTCACCACTTTTGATGGGCAAGTGAGGGACTGGTTCTATGGCCTCCGTCCTCACTCCATCGCTTCCTTCCTTGATCTTCGAAGGGAGTTTCTTCTCAGATTCTCTACATCAACTAAGAGAAAGGGCGGTCCTGAAGCCCTCTTTGAGATCAGGCAGCGCGGAAATGAGACTTGGTCTCAGTTTGTTGATCGATTCCAAAGAGAGTTTTTGGACATCGAAGTTACTGATCAAGAGATGTACCGAGTGGCTCTTATCCACGGTCTTCGTGAAGGGCCTCTCAATTTTGAAGCCAACGTTCGCGCTCCAAGGACATATCAAGAGTTAATTGCTCTGGCCAACTCATACATCCGAGGCGAAAAGAGCAATCCTGGCTTCGTCTCCAAGCTTCTTTCGGAGGAGGATCCCTCTCGCAAGCATCCTCCAAGGTCTCCTCGCAATCACGTCCCAACTCACTCAAGGAAGGAGAGAAGGCTTCATCGCCAGCGATACTCCTTCCCGAGCCACGATGCTCAAGACCCATTGCTGCCGCTAGCTCCGTCTTTGCAAACAGCTACTATTCAACAGCAGCAGGACGATGACTTGCATGAGTCTGATCTCGACGACATCGTGCAAGAAGTAATCCAGATCATGAAGGATAGGGCAAGCTTCAAGAAGCCCTATCGGCCAGCAGATCAGAGGTCTAGAAACGCAGAGCCCTACTGCGAATTTCACAAAGAATCAGGCCATCGAACGGAAGACTGCCGAGCATTCCGTCAGCTTGTGCAAAGGATGCTCCGGCAGGGCAAGATGCATGACCTTCTTAAAGAAGAGCGCTCTGATCAAGCAACTTCAAGGGGCAAAGAACTTGCAGACGCTCCTTGCTCCTCAAGAGGAGTGAACCACGTCGAAGAGCCTCCTCTCCTCGTTGTTAACCCAACCGTCGAATGCTTCGATGCCGACGACGAGGGTGTACTGGGAAGGCTATTCTAAGCTAGCGATGGACTTCACAGTCCTCCAAAGCGATGGACTTCACAGTCCCCCAGAGCTCCTTGCAATCTTCAGGGGTTATCTCAACCCTTGCTCTCTCCTTTTCAAACATTTTCATTACAACACTTCTCAGTGTTCTTTACTTGCTTTCCAGCAAACTTTTATTCAGGGATCCCGTACTGACACAGTTCCCTTCTTGTGTTGCTCCTTTTCCCTCTCTTAGGATCGTTACGCCAATGAGATTTCGCCGAGCCTGAAACGTTCCCTCCGTAGTTTGTTCTCGCACAACTGCTACGACCACACATGGTGGGAGTATACCCATGTGTGCAGTGGGAGCAGTTCAATCACGGGAATGGGCTTCAGACTTAGGATCCTAGCCGGCATCTGACACAGAGTGTGTGCTAGGGGAGCCCCATGTGTTAGCTCTGTTGTGCGTCCTATAGGATACATTACGGTTAGGATGATCTTCGCTGGACAAGCAATGGCGATCAAGCGTAGCCTTGTCTCTTTGCTCATCCTTCAACTGTGGTGGCCGAAGCACTCTCCGGTATCCTCGATCCGTGCCTTCTCGGGTTCGCAACTCCACTGATCAATACACAGACAAGATAGGCCTCTTGGCGTAACCCGTCTCGTTGATCAGTGATACTTGTACCCAAGGCGAGAGAGCGGTCCTTCTAGTGGTCCTTCTCAGGACCTTTCCCTTGCTTTTCTCTTTTGTGCCCTCCTTGAGGATGCGCGGCCAGCCCGCTTAGAGCAGGACCATACTCGGAATGATTTTCTCAGGCCAGTGATGCATAAGGCCCACGAGGAACACCTGTGGCAGCATTCAACCTTCTTTAGTCATTCCTAATATGGACCTCTTTTTCTCTTTTCATCCTTGAGGATGCGCGGCCAGCCCGCTTTGAGTAGGGCTATACTCGGGATGATTTTTCGGGCAAGTAATGCATAAGGCCCACGGGGAACACCTGTGGCAGCATTCAACCCACTTTAATCATTCCGAGCGTAGACCTCCTTTTCTCTCTTCCCTCCTTTCACAGGTGAACAAGTTAATCCAACCTACCAAAAGGATTCTGGCATTCATTTTGATCGTGTCCATCCAGTCATGTCAACAGCTAGTGCTCGATTCATTAATCTGGACTTCGTGATAATGTTCATCGGGCATTTCTCTTGCTACTTGGTCATATCGACCCTATCTCATCAACCTTCACGGGTTATCTCAAAAAGATTTTCAGCAATCACTTTGATTATGCTCATCTCATATACTTTGCCTGCTCTAGCTCTATCATATGGAGATTCACAGAGCTACTCATTATTCTTGCCAAAGTCTAATGGCGTCAAACATTAATCGAATCATATCAACATTTTTGGTATGGTTCTGGTGCGGTTATCCTCGCGTCTTGTTTGTTTCCAATCTCTCTCACACAGACACCTGCAAACCTCATCCAGGTACTTGCAGTTTAAATCATTATTTTATCTCTGCTGCTCACTCTTCACTTTGTAGTGGTTAGCAGACATCTGCAAGTCATATTCAGGTACTTGCAGCTTATCTTTATATACAATATCTGCCTCTAACTCTCTTCTTGCAGAGGTCACCAACACCTGCAAGCTCCATTCAGGTACTTGCAAGTTACTTTCATGCACTATGCGTACTCTTAACTCTTCTCTTGCAGAGACCACCAAAGATTTGCAAGTTCCTTTCAGGTACTTGTAACTCATTTTTCTGTGCTTGTATACTCTTTTCCCTTCTCTTTTTGCAGAGAATAACAGGTGCTTTGTAACGCCCCGAAACTCAAAGGAGCAGAGGGGAATAATTTGGGCCAGTTTGAGTTCTGGCTGCAGGCACACGGCCTGGGACACGGGCGTGTCCCAGGGCGTGTCAAGCCTGTGTCGACACTAAGGCGTGAAGTCGACACTTTGGTCTCGACATTGTGTCGAGACTGGGCACACGGCCTGCGACACGGGCGTGTCGCAGGGCGTGTCGACCCGTGTCGACACTTAGCCGTGAAGTCGACACAGTGCTTCGACGTTGTGTCGAGACACGGCACACGGCCCGCGACACGGGCGTGTCGCAGGGCGTGTCAACCCGTGTCGACACTCGTCCCGCGAAGTCGACACTTTGGTGTCGACAGTGTGTCGAGACATGGCACACGGCCTGCGACACGGGCGTGTCGCAGGGCGTGTCGACCCGTGTCGACACTTAGCCGCGAAGTGCCGAGACCTTGTACACGGCCTGGAGCCCAGGCGTGTCAAGGTGACACGGGCAAGGACACGGGCGTGTCCTAGAACCCGTGCAGTGCTCGGGTTGAAAACGGGAGAAAATCATGGGGTACACGGCCAGCTACACGGCTGTGTCAGGTGGAACACGGGCGTGTCAGCTCGAACACGGGCGTGTTCGATACCCGTGTGAGGTTCCAGGTGATTCGATTTTGACGGCGAATGAGGCACACGGCCCTGGACACGGGCGTGTGCCAGGCCGTGTTCGGTCCAGATTGGGCATTTCAGCCCCGAATCAAAGCCGTTCGTTTCCTTGATTGAAGATCCAATGGCTGGGGGTTGTTCCTGGGAGGATATACCCGGGAGTTGACTTGAAATCCATCATTTTCTTCACTTGATCATCTCTCCAAACCCTTGGAGAAAGAGGAAAGCCATTGGAGGAAGAAGAGCTAGATCCGCCATTGGAGGAGCTTCGGAGCTCCGAATCGCAAGCCGACTCCGGATCCACGGAGGCAACGCAAGTGCGGTGATTTCTATCCGATTACTTTTCGATGGCGCCAAAGAGGACCGCAAGGGTAACGATCCTCATCTTGAGCACTAATAGCTCTCTTTCTTAGCATCTTTCTTAGCATAGGAAGCCCGCTCTCGCGAGTTTGCGGAGAGTTGGAGGCGTTCCTTCGGGTAGATATGTAAAGTCCCCGTTGTTTAGAGTCCGTATGCGAGAACGGACATAGGCATTTTGGTTGAAGCCTACCCGGACATGTTAGTCCGGATCGGTGATGTTGCATTGCATAAGGCCGGAGAAGACTCCGTGCTATTGTTTGTTTTCGGGTTTTCTACGCGGTAGATTGCAGCAGGGAGCCTTGGGGACTAACCCAAAGGTGCACCCGGAAAACTGGGCGGATACGAGATCTTGCCAACTTGGAGGCCTGAGAGCCAACTCGAACATAACTGAGTTATGTGACTTGCGGTAGAATGGGACTCGGTGAAAGTTTGACCCGCGCAAATGGCTTAAATTGTCGTTGCGAAGTGAGCACGGGTTAGATGGAGCCGTACCCGCTTTATGTCGTCCGGTTAGAGCGACCTAAGGTTACGTGGAACTCGCCGTTGGCATAAATGGGAGTCTTCGGTGGTCAATGGCTTAAATTGACGTGACCAATACCAAGAAGACGAATTGCTCATAGGAATGGCCGTCTAAGTGGCGGCGGTGAGTCCGGAATGTTAATGGCTTTAATTGACGTAACATCGACCGGTTCACCGAGAATGTGCCCTGAGTGCACGGGGCGTTGGCCTTACGAGCCAACGTCTGTGATGTTATGGCTATGGTTTTATATTACTCGCTTATGCTAAGGAAATGCAGGGAAGGAGCATCGCCGCCCCGAGTTGGGGGCGGGATCGTTATAATTTGGTCAGCATTGCTGACCGTTGCCTTGTTTTGCCACCGTGCGGTGGATTGTTGCTTGCAGGTGCAGCTGGACCAAGCGGTCATTAGCGGGCTAAAGCCCTTTTTGCGAAGCTGGCCCTCGAAGGCCCAAGTAGAAGTGTTTACTGCTTTACTCATGTATGACCGGCCTGCGTGCCGTGGTTTGTAAAACATGTAATTTTCAAGTGAAACACTTTGTAAGGCCTTAAGGCCGATTTTGGGTATTTTGTATACATTCCTAATTATTGTAATAGTGGACATTCGTGCTCTAATGCTGGGTTCTTGTTTACAACTTATATACACTGCTTCCGCTAGAATGCTCTGTGTAGGACGTTGAGATTGGTTGGATGGTTTCCATACGTAACCACCCGGTCTGTCTGTGGTATATGGCGTCGGGCCCCGGCCGGACCTACTGCTATATACTATGCGACGGATAGGGGTGTTACAATTTGGTATCAGACTACTGGTTTTGGTCGGACTTAAGCTGAATTCGTGGACGAATTCTTTTTAAGGGGTGGTGAGCACATTGTGTGCATCATCGTTATAACGGTAAAGGAACCCATGAATGTCCACTTAGGAATGCAAATACTCGTGTTTGAGGGACCTGCGTGTTCCTATAATTGCTGTTCGCAATTTTATTTGGTCGCTTAACGGTGTTTTGTACCACTATAGGTGACCGGAAGCGGTGTTGGACATCCTGAATGTCCGGTTTCTGCGGAGTATAGTGCACCCAGTGAGGTGTTTGAGCCTCCTCCTTCGTATGAAACCGTTAGAAGGATCGTAGAAGCGGTGTTTACTGTGGCGGGTGCACAGCTAGGAGGAAATGTACAACCCTGCGCCCCTGTTGTGGCTTCAACGCCGGTGGGCGCGATGCGGCAGATGACCTGTAGTAGACCATTGGGGCAGCAGCTGAATATGCATTTAGTGCAGGGAGCGCACACGGTTGAGGAATATTTGCAAGCATTTCTTCTGATGAGTCGCTACCCATGCTTCGAGTTGGATAACGAGCAAACTACAGTCGATAGATTTTATAATGGCCTGCGTGCCGAGTTACGAGTCCTACTGCTAGGACCAAAGTTATTGGGGTTCCGAGCCTGGTGGAATCAGCTAGATCATTGGAGGCAGAGTTGAGGAAGACCCTCCCGATGCCAGCGACCATGGTATCGAACTATATAAACCCCATAAGAGCTGCATCCGCAGAATGCTGGAGAAAGGGGCTATGAAATCGACTAGTAAAGCTTCTTACACTTGTTATACGTGTGGAAAGAAAGGGCACTTTGCCCGAGACTGTTGGAATGGTGCTCGGAAGGGTAAGAAACCTATGTCAGGAGCAGTCAAGGATGTCAGTGCAAAGGAAACGGCATTCAAAGTGCCGAACACCTCAAAGTCTGGATATCAAAAATGGTATAAGAAGCATAGGACTTCGGGTCCAGCTCCTTCTGGTACTTCTGGGTCGACTACGGGTCAGACCCCGGGCTCATGTTACAACTGTGGGGAGCCGGGGCATTATGCTCGTGAGTGCCTAAAGCCCTGGAGAAAGCCCGTCGTCGTGGCGACAGGTATGGTTTAAAGATAGTTTTGCTTTAAACACTTGTTATGCATATTAGCTTAGAACTACTAGTATTAAGCCTTGTTATGACTTTCTTTATCTGCGAGAGCACCGTTCGTTTAGGGAGCTTCGCGTTCCTTTATTAGGAATTTTATTGTGCCTTGGAGTACCTCCTTCGATGGAAAGAGATAAATTGGATGTGTTATAGTCCAATGGTGCTCTTTCGGCGAGGGTAGAATTCATTGCTCTTAGTTTGTGGTTTGGGAATTAGGAGTACGATCTGCAAGCGTCGTTACTTCCGTTGGTGGAGTTTGACGTTATATTTGGCATGTACTGACTCTCGGAGCAGCAAGCCTACATAGACTGCGATAGCAAGGAAGTCAACTTGGGAGCAAGTCGTGAGACGACCTTTATGAGCTCGAAGAGGTCGAGCAAGGCGATGATGGCCGCTCTTCAGGTGGTGAAGGCGGTTTGTGCTAGTGTAGAGCTGTTCTGTACACTAGTGGAGGTTGCAAAGCCGAAGCCCGTGTTGGATTGTATTTCAGTGGTATCGGAATACCCTGATCTGTTCCCCGCAGATCTTTCTGGCGCCCCGCCTCAGCGGGAGATAGATTTTAAGAGCGAGCTAGTGCCAGGTGCAAAGCCTGTGTCACGATCTCCGTATCGGCTAACGCCTAAGGTAATGGCGGAGCTGAAAGCGCAACTGCAAGAGTTGTTGGAGCAAGGGTATGCGCGTCCAAGTCCTTCGCTTTGGAGCGCACCGACCCTCTTTATTAAGAAGAAGGATGGAAGGTTGTGGTTGCGTATTAATTATCGGGAAGTCAACAAGTAGACGGAAAAGTGCAAGTACCCAATCCCAAGGATCGATAATCTTTGTGATCAGTTGGTAGGTCAACGGCGTACTCTAAATAGATAAGGGAGAGTGATATCCCTAAGATGACGTTCAGTACAGGACACGGGCGCTACGAGTTTACGGTCATGCCGTTTGGGCTGACTAATGCGCCGTCAGTATTCATGGATTTTATGAACAGGACGTTCAGGGAGTACTTGGACCGTTTCGTGATCGTCTTCATCGACGATATTTTGGTGTACTCGCAAAGTGAGGAAGATCACTTCAAGCATCTTCATTTGGTGTTGGAGACGCTAAGGAGAAATCAGTTGTATGCCAAGTTCTCGAAATGCGAGTTTTGGCTATCCGCAGTAGCGTTCCTCGGGCATATAGTGAGTGGAGAGGGTATTGCTGTGGATCCGGTGAAGATTGTTGCGATACGGGAGTGGCCTGAGCTTGCTACGGTAGCAGAAGTCCGGAGCTTTTTGGGGCTTGCCGGCTATTATAGGCGCTTCGTAGAGAACTTCTCGCGGATAGCGTTACCTCTCACTACTTTGACGAGAAAGGAGCATAAGTTCGTTTGGACGCCGGAGTGCGCGCGAGCTTTTGAGGAACTGAAGTGTCGGTTGACCACGACGCCTGTGCTGAGTTCGCCATGTGGAACCGAAGGCTATGAGATATATAGCGATGCTTCGGGCAGCGTTTTGGGTTGCGCGCTACTGCAACACGGAAGCGTAATAGCGTATGGACGTGAGTTTTGCCTCGAAGCTATGGAGGCATAATTCTATACGGTGTGAAAGTGGATCTCTCTACGCCGGTCACAAGAGCGTGAAGCATCTGGTTGATCAGAAGGATCCGAATATACGACAGCGTAGATGGATGGAGTTCTTGGGAGACTATACATTCAAGATCCACTACGCGCCTGATAAAGGGAATGCGGTTGCTGACGCGGTGAGTCGCCAAGCCCCTGCTCGAGCCCATTGGCTATCGGTGCAAGATGAGCGATTGGTGCGAGAGTTGGTGGCGTTGGGGATCGTTTGTGTGGACAAGCAATCAAGTGCTGAAGCAGTTCATGATAGAGGCTCTGGATGGGTCAAATTCCCAATTCGTTGTGGAGGACGGATTGCTATGGAAAGACGGTCGTTTGTGCGTCCCAAGTGTGGGCAATTTACGGGTGGAATTGTTGTACGAGGCACACCATACCAAGTACTCGATTCACCCGGGGAGCACGAAGATGTACCGCGATATGAAGAAACTATTTTGGTGGCCGGGTTTGAAAAAGGATGTGGCGCTATATGTAGCGAAGTGCCAAACCTGCGCCTTGGTAAAGGCGGAGTGCCAAAAGCCGGGAGGATTTCTTAAGTCCTTGCCTATTCCGGAGTGGAAATTCGACGACATCTCTATGGACTTTGTGCATGGTTTGCCAAGGTCGCAGAAGGGGAACGACGCCATTTGGGTGGTGGTCGATCGATTAACAAAGGTGTCGCATTTTATTCCGCATAGGAAGGATGATCCGGTGGAGAAGCTGGCGAAACTTTATGTGGATAATATAGTGCGGCTTCATGGTGTGCCCCGCAGCATCGTGAGTGACCGAGATGGGCGGTTCACGTCCAATGATTGGAGGCTGGTGCAGCAAATGTTGGGAACAAAGCTGAAGTTTAGCACAGCCTTCCATCCGCAAACGGATGGGCAGACCGAGAGGGTCAATAGAACCATGGAAGACATGCTTCACATGTGTGTCTTGGACTTTGGAAAGCAATGGGAGGACCACCTTTATTTGGTGGAGTTCGCATACAACAACAGCTACCAAGCAAGTATTCAGATGGCGCCTTTCGAGGCCCTTTATGGTAGAAGATGTCGCACGCCGTTGTCTTGGTTAGAAACGGGCGAGTCAAAGTTGTATAAGCGATCAGAAGTGGAGGATGCTACTTCGTTGGTGAGAACCATTCGGGAGAGGTTGCTTATCGCTCAGGACCGACAAGCAAAGTACTATAATGCCAAGCACAGGAACGTGGAGTTCGCTGTGGGCGATTATGTATACTTGAAGATCAAGCCGTTCAAGGGTGTCTCGCGGGTGCGGCGATTGAAAAAGCTAAGCCCAAGGTACCTTGGACCGTTCGAGGTTCTGGAGCGAGTAGGAGAAGCGGCCTATCGGCTGAAGCTTTCAGTGGAGCTAAGTGGTTTACATGATGTATTCCATATTTCAGTGCTTCGGAAGGCGGTGCAAGAGCCTACGCAAGTGATCGCGGCCAATCAAGTGCCGGTGGATAGTGAGCTAACGACTAAAGTCAAGCCCGTGCGGATTGAGGACTCGGAGGTCAAGCGGCTACGCAATAAAGAGATCAGGATGGTCAAAGTCCGGTGGGACAATTGCGGTCGTGAGGAGCTCTCGTGGGAGCGAGAGCAGACGATGCTTGACGAATATCCGGAGTTGTTCCGCTCAGGTACAAATTTTAGTTTTGTACATGTTTTTCCCTTTATGTAATTTCGTGGGCGAAATCCTTTTAAGAGGGGTAGAGTTGTAACGCCCCGAAACTCAAAGGAGCAGAGGGGAATAATTTGGGCCAGTTTGAGTTCTGGCTGCAGGCACACGGCCTGGGACACGGGCGTGTCCCAGGGCGTGTCAAGCCTGTGTCGACACTAAGGCGTGAAGTCGACACTTTGGTCTCGACATTGTGTCGAGACTGGGCACACGGCCTGCGACACGGGCGTGTCGCAGGGCGTGTCGACCCGTGTCGACACTTAGCCGTGAAGTCGACACAGTGCTTCGACGTTGTGTCGAGACACGGCACACGGCCTGCGACACGGGCGTGTCGCAGGGCGTGTCAACCCGTGTCGACACTCGTCCCGCGAAGTCGACACTTTGGTGTCGACAGTGTGTCGAGACATGGCACACGGCCTGCGACACGGGCGTGTCGCAGGGCGTGTCGACCCGTGTCGACACTTAGCCGCGAAGTGCCGAGACCTTGTACACGGCCTGGAGCCCAGGCGTGTCAAGGTGACACGGGCAAGGACACGGGCGTGTCCTAGAACCCGTGCAGTGCTCGGGTTGAAAACGGGAGAAAATCATGGGGTACACGGCCAGCTACACGGCCGTGTCAGGTGGAACACGGGCGTGTCAGCTCGAACACGGGCGTGTTCGATACCCGTGTGAGGTTCCAGGTGATTCGATTTTGACGGCGAATGAGGCACACGGCCCTGGACACGGGCGTGTGCCAGGCCGTGTTCGGTCCAGATTGGGCATTTCAGCCCCGAATCAAAGCCGTTCGTTTCCTTGATTGAAGATCCAATGGCTGGGGGTTGTTCCTGGGAGGATATACCCGGGAGTTGACTTGAAATCCATCATTTTTCTTCACTTGATCATCTCTCCAAACCCTTGGAGAAAGAGGAAAGCCATTGGAGGAAGAAGAGCTAGATCCGCCATTGGAGGAGCTTCGGAGCTCCGAATCGCAAGCCGACTCCGGATCCACGGAGGCAACGCAAGTGCGGTGATTTCTATCCGATTACTTTTCGATGGCGCCAAAGAGGACCGCAAGGGTAACGATCCTCATCTTGAGCACTAATAGCTCTCTTTCTTAGCATCTTTCTTAGCATAGGAAGCCCGCTCTCGCGAGTTTGCGGAGAGTTGGAGGCGTTCCTTCGGGTAGATATGTAAAGTCCCCGTTGTTTAGAGTCCGTATGCGAGAACGGACATAGGCATTTTGGTTGAAGCCTACCCGGACATGTTAGTCCGGATCGGTGATGTTGCATTGCATAAGGCCGGAGAAGACTCCGTGCTATTGTTTGTTTTCGGGTTTTCTACGCGGTAGATTGCAGCAGGGAGCCTTGGGGACTAACCCAAAGGTGCACCCGGAAAACTGGGCGGATACGAGATCTTGCCAACTTGGAGGCCTGAGAGCCAACTCGAACATAACTGAGTTATGTGACTTGCGGTAGAATGGGACTCGGTGAAAGTTTGACCCGCGCAAATGGCTTAAATTGTCGTTGCGAAGTGAGCACGGGTTAGATGGAGCCGTACCCGCTTTATGTCGTCCGGTTAGAGCGACCTAAGGTTACGTGGAACTCGCCGTTGGCATAAATGGGAGTCTTCGGTGGTCAATGGCTTAAATTGACGTGACCAATACCAAGAAGACGAATTGCTCATAGGAATGGCCGTCTAAGTGGCGGCGGTGAGTCCGGAATGTTAATGGCTTTAATTGACGTAACATCGACCGGTTCACCGAGAATGTGCCCTGAGTGCACGGGGCGTTGGCCTTACGAGCCAACGTCTGTGATGTTATGGCTATGGTTTTATATTACTCGCTTATGCTAAGGAAATGCAGGGAAGGAGCATCGCCGCCCCGAGTTGGGGGCGGGATCGTTATAATTTGGTCAGCATTGCTGACCGTTGCCTTGTTTTGCCACCGTGCGGTGGATTGTTGCTTGCAGGTGCAGCTGGACCAAGCGGTCATTAGCGGGCTAAAGCCCTGTTTGCGAAGCTGGCCCTCGAAGGCCCAAGTAGAAGTGTTTACTGCTTTACTCATGTATGACCGGCCTGCGTGCCGTGGTTTGTAAAACATGTAATTTTCAAGTGAAACACTTTGTAAGGCCTTAAGGCCGATTTTGGGTATTTTGTATACATTCCTAATTATTGTAATAGTGGACATTCGTGCTCTAATGCTGGGTTCTTGTTTACAACTTATATACACTGCTTCCGCTAGAATGCTCTGTGTAGGACGTTGAGATTGGTTGGATGGTTTCCATACGTAACCACCCGGTCTGTCTGTGGTATATGGCGTCGGGCCCCGGCCGGACCTACTGCTATATACTATGCGACGGATAGGGGGTGTTACATGCTTGCAAGCCCCATTCAGGTACTTCCAAGTTATTATGCCCTTCTATTTTTCTCACTCTTGTTTTGCAGAACTTATCAGAAGACATGCCTTCTTCATTTTGCAAAAGCAAACTCAGGTACACGTTCGATGTACCACTCATACGTGTTTACCCTTAATTTTCCTCTTGCAGGAAAATAGGCAGGAAACGCCAAGCTTATAAGGGGAGACTTTAGGTTCTATCTCTCCTTGCCTCCCCTTCTCTTTCCTTTGGGATGGATCACGATTTTCGTGGATCTCCAACTTTTTCGAAGTTCCCTTCGGAACTTAAAAAAGTGCGGGGATTATGTTAACCCAGAAATCGGCGATCCTTCCCAAGGTGGCCAGCTGGCTAGTCGCGACCCTTAGGTTCTCCATTTCGATCGCGACAAGTCCCCACGTAGGCGGACAGTTTTCCCTGTCCGCCTAGGTTTCCTAGCAACCGCGTGCCCTGCGGGACGGCGGGCTATTCCCATGGCTCACCCTCGCGGGACATGCGGTTAGGTCCGCTAATCGTGCAGTGCTTTTCCTTGCAGGAGTTCGCCAACAGCACCACCGGGAGCGACCTCCTAGTCAGCCCAAGGGGCGGCAGTCTCCTGCCGCCATCCGTCGGGGTCGCCCACCGGGGGCGACCTCCCTGCTGCCCGAGAGGCGGCGGCCTCCTGCCGCCGTCCGTCGAGGCCGCCCACCTAGGGCGGCCTCTGCCCGCCAGCCGGGCGGACTCCAGGGAGTCCGCCCAGGCCGCCCGCAAGGGGGCGGCCTGGCCCGCCGGGCGGACTCCCCCTGGAGTCCGCCTAGGCCGCCCGCTAGGGGGCGGCCCCGGCGCCCAGCCGGGCGGACTCCCCCTGGAGTCCGCCCAGGCCGCCCGCAAGGGGGCGGCCTGGCCCGACGGGCGGACTCCCCCTAGAGTCCGCCCAGGCCGCCCGCAAGGGGGCGGCCTGGCCCGCCGAGCGGACTCCCCCTGGAGTCCGCCCAGGCCGCCCGCTAGGGGGCGGCCCCGGCGCCCAGCCGGGCGGACTCCCCCTGGAGTCCGCCAAGGCCGCCCGCAAGGGGTCGGCTTGGCCCGCCGGGCGGACTCCCCGTGGAGTCCGCCCAGGCCGCCCGCTAGGGGGCGGCCCCGACACCCAGCCGGGCGGACTCCCCCTGGAGTCCGCCCAGGCCGCCCGCAAGGGGGCGGCCTGGCCCAGCCGGGCGGACTGCCCCTGGAGTCCGCCCAGGCCGCCCGCTAGGGGGCGGCCTGGCCCGCCGGGCGAACTTCCCCTGGAGTCCGCCCAGGCCGCCCGCTAGGGGGCGGCCCCGGCTCCCAGTCGGGCGGACTCCTCCCGGAGTCCGCCCAGGCCGCCCGCAAGAGGGCGGCCTCCGGTCCTCTCCAGAGCCTCCTGCAGTCTTCCTCGGTCAAGGTGGCGGACGCAAAATCTCAGTCCGCGGAGTCCGCGCAGGTCGTCATGCTGATGTCACTGGGCCCCGCTTCTTCAAGAACTTCCCTGGGCCTATAAATACCCCCCGAAGCCTCTCATTCAGGGATCCTGGAGGTGGAGATAAGTCTTGCCAGCAGCCCCTACGGACTCCGTTTTCCAGTCCGTCATCACCTCTCCAGCAAGCTCTGCGGACTCAGTTTCCTGTCCGTGCAGTCCTCCACAGCTCTTCAGCAGCCTGCCAGCAGACTCTGCAGACTCAGTTTCCCAGTCCTCCAACAGCTGGCAGACTATTTTACTTAGTCTCTGGCAGCTTCTCCTCTCTGTTTTCTGGCACTTTCTCCTCCTTTAGCCGCCAGCTTCTCCTTGTACCCTTTAAATGATTTTGTTATGAAGGTGTACTTGTAAGCTTGTAACCTCTAGCTTTTAATAAAAGGAAAGCCCGTCGCAGGAGTGGCATTTAGGCCGCGACGGGCTAAGTGTGTTGTTGCCGCTGCTAGCGGCCCCCTCTTCTCTCCTCCGCTCAGCAAGCCTTGCTCCACTGCTCAGCAAGCCTAGCTCCTCTGCTCAGCAAGCCTTGCCCTCAGCTCAGCTCAGCTCTCCTCGGCATCCAACCAGCAAGTGCAACCGTTGCGATTACTGTCTGCTCGACCGCTTCTGGTCTTCCTCCTCTTCCTCTCTTGATCAACCCTCTCTGATTGATCAAGGCTCACCTCTTCTCTCAAGCCTCTCCCTTACTCCCGCAACCTTCTCCTTCCTCCTCACCTAGCCTGTGAGGCCCAATCACCCCCTCGGTGATAGCTGTCCCCCCGGTGCCGTTTTCGCGCATCAACAAACTCCAGAAGGTAATGCCTCTTGTTGAGCAGAAGCTGGAGAAAGCTCATTGGCTCCCCCTAGATGAGGCACTTCCTGGACTTGATCCAGTTGGATAGTAGTTTCTGGAATCTGCTCCCCCTGCACCTGACTATCATCTACATTCTTAGGAGCAGGTGATTTCCTAGCAGTGTCTGGTCTTTCTTCATCTGAGCTGAAGACCACCTCTTCTTCTGAATCACTGGAAGATTCATCTGTCTTATGGGTTGGTTTCTTCTTTGGATGTATTTGTTTTGTTTGTTTCTGGGGTGTAGAAACATCCTTGGTCAGGACCCTTTCCCATCTGGATAATATTCTCAAATCCATTCTTCTCATATGATTGATCTTAGATCCTGCAATCTTATTCATTACTTCAGGAATATTCTCATCCACATATAGGCTTAGTATCCTTCCTAGATTTGGTTTCTTGAACCTTTCTTTGATCTTTTCAAAGATCACAGCAGATCAGTTGGTTTTGACCTTGAAGATGACTCTGGTCATTAAATTGAACATGTAGGTAGATATTCTTTCATGTCAACCTGGTTTGCACAGAATTACTTTGCCTATAATTTCAGAAAGAAATTTACCATGGGAGTTCATGCCCTTTCTGAGCATAGAAGATCCAATCTTGGTGGTGGGATCAAGTCCACACCATTGGAGAGCTTCTCTGGTCATAGAAGATCCTATTTCATCGTCTTCTTGAACCCTTGGCAAGTGTATTGTCTTCCTCAAACTCTTCAGAGTGAGTTTGACCTTGGTTCCGTGAACGAATGACTTAATTTTCATGCCCGTTGAATCCTGTGTTGCTGTCGTGTAGAATTCAAGAACCTCCTTCTTCCAATTCTTGTTAGGTTCTGAGGCCAAGTATTCTAACCCATTCTCTGTGATTAGGGTAATCACGACATGGATGTCCCTAGATCCATTCACAAATGCATCGCGAACTTGTTTATAGCCTTCATTGATGTTGTCTTCTAGCTTTGGCGCCATGAGGGATGAGAGAGAGAGAGAGAGAGAAAAGAGATGAAGGTCTGTCGACACAAAGGATTAGGTCTCGAGAATGTTGAGAGCATAGTCGACAGGGTTTTACTTTCACCTATTTATATGTTTCTAAATAAGGAAGGTCAACAGGCTGGTTGAAATAAACCTATTGTGTCGACACTATTGGAATTGTGTCGACACAGACTACTAAAGTCTCGACAGAGAATTACTATACTATGTGTCGACACCAACTGCGATGTGTCGACACAAATAATCTTAAGAGCTTATACTACTCTCTGTGTATCGACACAGACGACTGTATGTGTCGACACCAAAATTTAAGTGTCAGGATAGCTATGTGTCGACACCAAATTCTGAGTGTCGACACAATCTTCTGGATGTGTCGACAGAATTTTCTTATGTGTCGACACCATCTTCTAAGTGTCGACACCTTTGTCTTTAAGTGTCGACATACATTTACTTAGTCAAATTTGTCATTCTTATTCTATATTTAGCATGCCTAATTCAATTTTAAAATAATTGAATTTAGTTTCATCCAATGATTTGATGAACATGTCAGCAATTTGAAAATTAGTATTGACAAATTCTAAACTGATATCTTCTTTTTCAACATGATCTCTAAGAAAATGAAATCTTATTTCTATGTACTTAGTTCTGCTATGTGAAATAGGATTTCTAGTAATAGAAATGGCACTAGTAGAATCACAAAATAATGGTGTTCTACTTACCTGGATTCCATAATCTTCAAGTTGATGTTGAATCCATAATAGTTGAGCACATCAGCTGCCTGTAGCAACATATTCAGACTCAGCTGTGGAAATAGCTACAATTGTCTGCTTTTTACTGCTCCAAGACACCAATCTTCCACCTAAAATCTGACATGTACTAGTAGTACTTTTCCTGTCTTCTTTGCATCCTGTAAAGTCTGCATCTCAATACCCAGTCAGTAGAAAATCCCTATTCCTAGGGTACCAAAGGCCAAGATTTGGTATTCCCTTAAGATATCTAAAAATTCTTTTGACTACAGAATAATGAGACTATTTAGGGAAAGCTTGATACCTAGCACAGACACATATAGCATACATGATGTTTGGTTTACTAGCAGTTAAGTATAAAAGGGAGCCAATTATCCCTCTATACAAAGACTCATCTACAGGTTTCCTTGCATCATCTTTGCCTATAGGCATACTTGACCCCATTGGAGTTCTCATGGTGGAGGCTGACTCCATGCCATACTTCTTAATCAACTCTTTGATGAACTTAGACTGGGATATGGACAAGCCATCATCAGTCTGTCTAACTTGGAGTCTGATGTATTGTAAATATACGTATTTTTATGCACATTAATTTAGTCATTTTCATTTATTTTCGTCGTTTTTACTTATTTTTGTTCGATAAAATGCTTATATTCTTGTAAATTTATTACTAACTTGCTTTATTTTATTTTTCAGAAAAATGCCAAAATCTGCCAAAATTGGGCAGTACACGCCCGTGACAATTTGGTCACGCCCGTGACTGGGCCGTGACATTGCATTTCCCGTGAGATTGCAAAATTTCTGAAGTAAAAGCTTGACACGCCTGGGGTCACGCCCGTGTCACCCGACACGGGGCGTGACCCAAGCCCGTGTCCTCTCCTCTCGATGAATTCATCTCGACGATCGTCGAGTGTCGACACCAACAGTCACGCCCAGCGTCACGCCCGTGACATGGGGCGTGACTCAATTTCCGCTCGACGATTTCGACTCGACACTTTCCACTCGACATTCGTCGAGTGTCGACACCAACTGACACGCCCAGCATCACGCCCGTGACCTGGGGCGTGACCTTTCCAGCTAGCCAGACAAGATGCTGCCGAAGACTTTCGGCGCAACCCGCCCCCGGTTCTACCTCCCCGACACGCCCAGAGGCACGCCCGTGACCTAGGGCGTGACTGCTGCGAACTCAGCCTGAAGTCAACTTTCCTGTCCAATCGTCGGCCGCCTTCATGAATAGTACTGTCACGCCCACCCTACACGCCCGTGACCGAGGGCGTGTACTTAGAATTTTTTGCCTATAAATTGCCCAGTTCTGTAATGTCCAGGGGTTCAGATTTTTGGGCCAATTTAGTGTCTTTTTGTGGGCTGCATCCGTGTTTTCTAAAGCTATGTAAGGAGATTTCTCCCTTTTTTATTTCATGTCTTGTTTTGCTTTAGCTTTAGCCCTTGTAATAGCTTGTAATAGTTCCTAAAAATCAATAAAATGTTAGATTTTCTCTTCATATTTAGCTTTGGAATGAACACTTGTGCCCACTTTCCTTCTCCTTTTTATCCTTGGTTTTATCTTTGTTCTTCATTTAGTTATTCTTTTATGAAATGTGTGTGTGTGTGTGTATGAGTGTAACTTATTTACTTTACATGTTTTTTAACTTGTTTTCATGCTTAGGGATGATAGGTTTTCCTCTTTTTCTCCTTGTCTTTTTCTTGAAAGAATTTTGATTTCATTCTTATGATTTTATAAAAGAGATTTAAAAAGTGATTTTGTTCTTTTTTTTTACTTAGTTTTCTTTTAGGATTGTAAAACCTCTTTTGTTCTTTTCATCTTCTTTTTCACCTTTTTTAGCACTTTCATAACATCATAAGAATGAAAATATTGGCATTTTAATTTTCCAAAAACTTTGGTTTTTAATTTGTTTTGAAAAACTTTTGTCTTCTAAAAATTGAAATTTCCTCTTTTTATTTGTTTTTGGCAAAACCTAAGCATGAAAAAGTTAAAATTTTAATTTTTAGGTAACTTTCATTTTGCTTTTTATTTGTGTGTGTGAGTGTATGAGCCTAAATTTCCTTTTGTTCTTCTTAATCTTCATGAAGTGTGTGTGAGTGTAGGTGTATAACTTTTATGCTTTGATTCAAATTGTGTAGAGTGTGTGAGTGTAAGTGTATAACTTTTATGTTTTGTTCAATTTTGTAGAGTGTGTGAGTGTAGGTGTTAGCTTTATTGCTTTCTTGAAATTCATATGGAGTGTGTGTGTTTGTGTGCATTTATTTCCGCCTACTCGTTAAGAGTTAAATGGCGCATCATTTTCATTTTCAGTCCTACTCGTTTGAGTAGGACTTGTTATTTTCTTGCTTTATTTTTCCGCCTACTCACTTGAGTTTAATGGCCGGACTTTATTTCCCGCCTACTCGTTTGAGTAGGATTTGTAATTTTTCTTTCTTTATTTTTCCGCCTACTCACTTGAGTTTAATGGACGGACCTTTTAGCCCTGTAATCGCATTTATTTTCTCCTACTCATTCGAGTAGGACTCGCTTTCATTTCAGTCCTACTCATTTGAGTAGGACTTGCAATTTTCAGCTTTTATTTACCGCCCCCACTCGTTTGAGTGGGACTCGCAAATTTGAAAAATGCAAATTTCTTTTATGTGTAACTTAGTTCCTTTTTAATTTATAATTTGGAGTGTGCGTGAGTTCTTGTTTTAGCTAGTTTTTCAGTTTTCTAAATGTTGTTATTTTTCTTGTGTCCCTTCTTATAAACGTTTAGTGTTTAATTTCGAACTCGCGCCTCACTAAATTATAAGCCGTCCCCATACCGATGTGTGGCTAATCGCTATTAGCCTCGGCATCGAAGAGCATTGGGACATTTGAAATGATTTATAATAATTGAAGCTCTTTATTTTCATTTTAATTTAAGAACTTAAGGTTTACCCCGGGTTTACGACGCGTAGGACCACATAATCGATGTGTGGGCCCTATTTCCGTAGTCCATATGCTAGCTAGCCGAGAGGCCGTGCATATGGACCGATCACCCCTGGGTAAATAGAGTTGCGTGCATACCCTCGAGAGAGGACTAGCGTAATTCTACCGGATTGGGTTCCCCACCCAATAGGGTTCTTAGCGTAAAGCGGGCGTTAAGAGGAATCCTTCGTCGGACTAACGTTCGGTCGAATAGTCTTAACGTTCAGGTGAGCAATATTCCTAGAGATAAGTGCGCTCACATTTGTGGAACCTCCACGGTCAAGTTGCCTTATTATTAATTTGAAAACTAAGTCTTTTTATTATTAAAAATTATTTTAGTCTTAATCCGATTCGATGCCGAGCGTTAACCCTTCATCGAATATTTTCTAAATCGTTTTTTTTGCTCCTTTGCTTTTCCGTCTTTTATTAAGTAAAAAAATCCACCTTACTTTCAGTAAAATAATAGTCCTCCCGGAGGAGTAAGAATAGTCAACACGACCCCGAGAACAATACGACCTCGGTATTCCCCCGAATATCGAGTACTACTTGCGATAGGTGCACTTGCCTACCCGAGCGAGCCCGCGGCGATCGACTCACCGAACCAACCACAGTAAGAGTCTGTTCGCGGGCGCATCAAGTTTTTGGTGCCGTTGCCGGGGAACCTCTTTTCGAGTTGCTATTTCGAATTCCGGAGTCTATTAATTTTACTTATTTTCTATAAAAAAAAAACTAAAAACTTTATTTTAAAACAAAAAAAAGAACTTTATTTTGTTTTATTTCTGTTTGGGTGTATGACCCGTGGACAACCCTCAGAGTCTGAAGATTTTGACTTCGACCCTGAGATCGAACGCTCTCTTGCGCGTATTCGATCTCAACGCCGAAATCCTTCTTTAGATCCCGAGGAATCTATCGGAGAACCCACTGTTGTAGTTATGACCGCGCCTAACCCTCCCCCGGCGGCCGAGCGTACTATGTCTTATTACGCCCGGCCTAACCTGGATGATTCTGGGTCGAGTATTGTTCGCCCTGCGGTGGCCAATAATAATTTTGAAATAAAGTCGAGTGTCATTCAAATGGTCCAAAACGCCGTGCAGTTCGATGGACTGCCGGATGAGGACCCGAATGTCCACTTGTCCAATTTCTTGGAGATATGCGACACCTTCAAGATTAATGGCGTCACTGATGATGTCATTCGTTTGCGCTTATTTCCTTTTTCCCTTAAGTCCAAAGCCAAGGCGTGGTTGAATGCCCTCCCGCGAGGATGTATCACCACGTGGGCTGAGTTGACGGAACGGTTCCTAACGAAGTACTTTCCGCCCTCAAAAACTGCAAAGTTGCAGGCGGACATTTCTTCGTTTGTGCAGAACGATCCTGAGTCTCTATACGAGACTTGGGAACGGTTTAAGGAATTCCTCCGCCGTTGCCCGCACCACGCGCTGCCAACGTGGTTGCAAGTTCAAATTTTTTATAATGTGCTGAATTTTCAGACGAGTCAAATGATTGACGCGGCTGCCGGGGGTACTCTGAACAACAAAACCCCCGAGGCCGCCCAGGCTTTATTCGAAGAGATGGCTATGAACGCTTATCAATGGAACGTCCCGCAGGGACGGCCAAAGCCGGCGGCTGGTCTTTTTGAAGTGGATGCCACTGCTCTCTTGACCCTTCAAGTTGAAAGGTTAACAAAGCAGGTGGCGGAGATGTCTGCTGCCTCCTCCACTCCGCCTTGTTTTATTCCCCTAACGTCTGCGTGGCTGAAGAGTTCGTGGACTTCATGGGAAATTCGGGTCGTCCTCCCTTCAACCCCAACAACAACCCTTATAGTAATAACTATAATCCGGGTTGGAGGAATCACCCCAACTTCTCGTGGAGCAACCCGAATAATGCTCAGCGTCCCCCTATTTCTTTTGCGCCCGGATTTCTTCCTCCTCCTCTTCCGAAACCCTCCCCGATGGAGGAAAATTTTTCGAAGTATATTGCGTCCAACGAGTCAAATATCCGGAACATCACCGGATCGCTAAAAACACTCGAACAACAGGTTGGACAGCTGGCAAGGATGATGTCCGAGCGCGCGCTCGGGGTACTGCCGGGAAACACAGAGCCCAATCCGCGGGAGAACGCCAACGTTATAACCCTCCGTAGCGGAAAGGAGGTGGTCGATCCAAAACGGACCGACCCTCAGGTACATATTTCACCTCCGACCCCTCTTCCCCTTTCTTCGCTTACGTCGCCTTTACCTATTATAAAAGAAAAAATTATTTTAAACAAGGCACTTCCGTATCCGCATAAATTAGATAACGAGCGTAAGGACGCGCAATATGAAAAATTTATTTTATTATTAAAACAAATTCACATTAATGTTCCTTTTTGCGAGGCTATCTCGCAAATGCCCAAATATGCGAAATTTTTAAAAGAACTACTTTCTAATAAACGCAAATTAGAGGATATTTCGCATGTATCTCTCAACGCTGTCTCCTCGGCGGCCCTTACTAATAAATTGCTCACAAAACAAAATGACCCGGGACGGTTTTCCATCCCGTGCCTTTTTGGTGATATATTAGTAAAGTACGCCTTAGCTGATTTAGGGGCTAGCATTAATCTGATGCCGTTCTCGCTCTTTTCGCGTTTAGGTTTGGGTACTCCTAGTCCTACGAATTTGCGCATCCAATTAGCGGATCGCTCGGTTAAGTTCCCTATCGGGGTAGTGGAGGACGTCCTTGTCCGAGTCGACAAGTTTACCTTCCCGGTAGACTTCGTCATCTTAGATATCGAGGAGGACGCCGAGGTACCAATAATACTCGGTCGCCCTTTTCTCGCCACCTCCCGCGCACTAATAGATGTTAGTAATGGTAGCCTTCTCCTCCGAGTAGGCGATGACCAAGTTACTTTCTCTATTAATCCCTCGATGGACAATTTGTCATCGAGCGACGATTTCTGCTACTCTTTAGATACCTTTTTCGGAGATCGTTCTTCTCCCGTTTTCGAGTCGGTATTTTTAAACGATGATATTTATGCGCTCGAAAATTTTAAATGCGATGAGGATACTTCTTTAGACTTGCCTTTTGAACCAATTGGTAAGAAAGACATAGGAATTAAGACCTCCCTAGAAGAACCGCCCATCCTAGACCTCAAACCCTTACCCGCATCGCTCAAATACGCTTTTTTGGGAAAAGGCGATACGCTTCCCGTTATCATCTCTTCGGACTTGAGTGAGTCGGAGACTTTGGATTTATTGGAAGTTTTATTTAAACATCGCCACGCAATTGCGTGGCAAATCTCTGACTTAAAGGGGATTAGCCCCTCCTTTTGCACCCATAAGATTTTCCTTAACGATAATTGCCGCAAAACGATTCAGCCGCAGCGTCGTCTTAACCCAAACATGAAAGACGTCGTTAAAGCCAAAATCATTAAGTTATTAGATGCGGGGATTATCTACCCTATTTCGGACAGTGCATGGGTTAGTCCCGTGCATGTCGTACCCAAGAAGGGCGGTCTTACCGTAGTGGCGAATGAGCATAATGAGCTTGTCCCAACTCGTACTGTTACGGGTTGGCGAGTGTGCATCGATTATAGAAAACTTAATGACGCCACCCGCAAGGACCATTTCCCTCTGTCATTTCTAGACCAGATTTTAGAGCGTTTATCCGGTCATCCGTATTATTGTTTTCTTGATGGTTTATCGGGGTTTTTCCAAATCCCCATTTCCCCCGATGATCAAGAGAAAACAACTTTTACTTGCCCGTTTGGCACCTTCGCCTATCGAAGAATGCCATTTGGACTCTGCAACGCGCCAGCTACATTCCAAAGATGTATGCTAGCGATCTTTGGCGAGCTAGTAGAAGACATTATGGAAGTCTTTATGGATGACTTTTCTGTTTTCGGACGCTCTTTTCCCGATTGCCTTCATAATTTAGATCGTGTCCTTCAACGGTGCGAGGACACAAGTCTTGTTTTAAATTGGGAAAAATGCAACTTTATGGTTCGAGGAGGTTTGGTCCTCGGCCATATGATTTCGTCTAAGGGGATAGAGGTGGATAAGGCCAAGATAGAAATTATAGAAAAACTTCCGCATCCAACAAACGTAAAATCTATTAGGAGTTTCTTAGGCCATGCGGGCTTTTATCGACACTTCATTCAAGACTTTTCAAAAATAACCAAGCCGCTTACTCACCTCTTGGAAAAGGAATCACGTTTCATCTTTAGTAGCGAATGCGAGTCCGCCTTTAATTTGATAAAATAAAAACTTATCTCTTCACCAATTTTAGTGGCCCCTAATTGGTCCCTTCCGTTCGAAATAATGTGCGATGCTAGTGATATTGCCTTAGGTGCCGTTCTTGGCCAACGCGTAGAAAAACATTTTCATCCTATTTATTACGCTAGCAAGACGCTCACTTCCGCACAAGTAAATTACACGACAACGGAAAAGGAACTCTTAGCCGTCGTTTTCGCTTTCGATAAGTTTCGCTCGTATATAACGCTATCTAAAGTTATCGTTTTTACCGACCACTCCGCGCTTAAATATTTATTAGCTAAAAATGATGCGAAGCCCCGCCTTCTTCGATGGATTCTCCTCCTACAAGAGTTTGATTTGGAGATCCGAGATAAGCGGGGAGCGGAAAATCTTGCGGCAGACCACCTCTCCCGTTTAGAAAATCCGGGTGCAGAAGCGCTCGTCGAATCTGAAATAAATGACAGATTCCCCGAGGAACGCCTTCTTGCCATTAATAAATCTTCGTCATCTTCGCCTTGGTTCGCAGATTTTGCAAATTTCCTAGTAGCGCGGGTCCTTCCAAAACAGTTTTCCAGTCATCAAAAGAAGAAATTCTTTTCTGACTTGAAAAATTTCTTTTGGGAGGACCCATTTCTTTTTCGTATCTGCGCGGACCAAGCGGTCCGAAGATGCGTTGCGGGTGTGGAGTGCTTACAAATTCTTAAGCACTGCCACGAGGGTCCAGCCGGTGGGCATTATCAAGCCAACCGGACCGCTCGGAAGGCGCTAGAGGCGGGCTACTTTTGGCCCACTCTCTTCAAAGACGCGCATAATTTTGTGCGCGCATGCGATAGCTGTCAGCGGTCGGGTAACATCTCTCGTCGCGACGAGATGCCCCAAAATATGTTTTTAGAGTGCGAAGTCTTCGATTTGTGGGGCATAGATTTTGTTGGCCCCCTACCTCCGTCTTTCAAAAATATGTATATTTTAGTGGCGGTCGACTACGTATCGAGGTGGGCGGAAGCGCAAGCTCTCCCCACCAACGATGCGCGTGTCGTCGTTACATTTCTTAAAAAATTATTTTCTCGCTTCGGCACGCCTCGCGCAATTGTTAGTGATAGGGGAACGCATTTCTGTAATGCTCTTATGGCTAAGACGTTAGCTAAATACGGAGTCACACACAAGCTTGCCACCCCCTACCACCCGCAAACAAGTGGCCAAGTCGAGGTAGTAAATCGAGAGATTAAGCGAATTTTAGAAAAAACCGTTTCATTAAATAGGAAAGATTGGTCCGTTAAACTCGACGATGCGTTGTGGGCGTATCGGACGGCATACAAAACCGCTATTGGATGTACGCCGTTCCGGTTAGTCTACGGCAAAGCGTGCCATTTACCCGTAGAATTAGAACATCGCGCACTTTGGGCTTTAAAACTCTTAAACCTCGACTCCAACTTAGCCGCTCAGAATAGAAAACTGCAACTAAACGAGCTCGATGAATGGCGTGCGAATGCTTACGAGAGCAATAAATTCTATAAGGAGCGCTCTAAGTTCTATCACGATCGACATTTAAAGTCCCCAAAAATATTTTCTCCGGGCGATCTTGTCCTTCTTTATAATTCACGCCTTAAGCTTTTTCCGGGTAAACTAAAATCTAGATGGTCCGGTCCCTTCTTAGTTGAAGAAGTCTTTCCATATGGGACCGTACTCGTCTCCCACCCGGAAAGAGGTTCGTTTAAAGTAAACGGTCATCGGCTTAAGTTATACATCGCGGGCGACCCAGTGATCGAGCATTACGAAACCATAACCCTCCTAGATTTATAAATCCGCCAAAATAGTCAAGCTACACGACTATAAACAAAGCGCTCCTGGGAGGCACCCCTCGCTTATCTTTTTCGCCCTTTCCTAATTACCTTTGCTACTTTTTCTAATAAACGCAGGGTTTCTGATCGGCCTCCCCCTACGCGTTTCAGGGAAGCTTCTACCCCCTTCCCTTTCTTTTTTTTGTACATATTGTCTTTCCTTTCTGTTCCGCATACTTACGATACAACATTGAGGACAATGTTGGACTTAAGTATGGGGGTATTTTCGTGCTTTACTTTCTGCACTTCATTTTTTTTTCTGCATTTCAAAAAAAAAATACAAAAAAATACATATAACAACAAAACAAAAAAAAAACAAAAAAAATAAAAAAACATCTTAAAATGAAACAAAAAAGTTTTAAATGAAAATTTTTTTTTTGTTTTGTTCTCTTTCGTTCTTTTTTTCAAAAAAAAAGAGAAAACAACAAAAATATATTTAGTTTCACTTTGTAAATATTTTTTGTACTTCCTTTTTTCTCTCTCCCCCTTACTCATTCTTGTAAAAACCTCTCTTTTTCTCCCATATTTTTGTACATAAATGAAAATTCTCTTAAAAAAAATACAAAAAAAAAGATATTAGTTCAAACAAAAAATTTTTCAAAAAAATTGAGAAAAACAAAAATACAAAAAAAGATAATAAATGAAAAAAAATGATAACAAAAACTATAAAAATCAAAAAAAAATGTTTTGAAATAAATTAATTAAATATTCCATACTTAACTTTTCTGCTATCCAAAAATTCAGTTTTGAGTTTATTTATATGCGACTTTAATTAATTCTTTGTTCACTACCCGTTTGTTAATTATTGACTGAAAAATTTAAATAGCCGAGGTTAAGTTTTAAAGAATTCTTTATGCTTTGTTAAAACTAGCGAACTCGTTTTAGGCACTACTTCTAATTTTTCATTAATAGGAGCACGTATATTATGTTAGGAAATAACGACTATAGAATTCAATTATACTTACTTTTAGTTTTCTGAAACATTGGAACGTACAAATTATTAAAGTTGCTCTCAAAAATTTTTAAGATTAAAACTCTAGTTTTCCAATCAACCCTAACCTTATCATGACCTACTCGGCATGATAAAATTTTCTATCCTTAAAAGATCCTATGTCAATGGGAATAAGATTTCGTTCCGTAAACATAGGCACCCAATAATTTAAAAAGATTATATAAGGAGCAAGAGGATAAAATTCATTACTCCTACAAATATACATTGGGTTAATTTTATTCTTATGAAGTTGAAAAACCAAAATCATATTAGGAAAATAAGATTTCGTTTTCCTAATAATCCAAAAGAAAAAAAATGGAGGTTCGAGAAAAAATTACCTCACCTCACATATCAAAACCCTCTTCATAAACCCACTACCCCCTTAGCCAATTACACGATTCTAGAATTAATTCAAAAATCTTTTTGAGAGCATAATTAGTAAATTGTATTATTTCCAGTAGCACTCGTATAAGCTAGAGTTCTTATAATTTCAAACTATTTTCGTTAATCTAACCATTACAAATGTTGTCTTCTATTTGATTACATCAAGAAGTCTTTTGGCCAAAACTTTTGCGCTATTTAAATCATCTACATAATTTTAGGACTTAACTCTTACACCCCGTATATTTATTTCGATCTCTCTTATAATTGATTAAGCGATAGCCAAAACTTAGAGTTTTTTTTATTCCTTATAGATTCACCTCAAACTTTTGCTTTGGAATAGCAAAAGCCTAAGTATGGGGGTATTTGATGTATTGTAAATATACGTATTTTTATGCACATTAATTTAGTCATTTTCATTTATTTTCGTCGTTTTTACTTATTTTTGTTCAATAAAATGCTTCTATTCTTGTAAATTTATTACTAACTTGCTTTATTTTATTTTTCAGAAAAATGCCAAAATCTGCCAAAATTGGGCAGTACACGCCCGTGACAATTTGGTCACGCCCGTGACTGGGCCGTGACATTGCATTTCCCGTGAAATTGCAAAATTTCTGAAGTAAAAGCTTGACACGCCTGGGGTCACGCCCGTGTCACCCGACACGGGGCGTGACCCAAGCCCGTGTCCTCTCCTCTCGACGAATTCATCTCGACGATCGTCGAGTGTCGACACCAACAGTCACGCCCAGCGTCACGCCCGTGACATGGGGCGTGACTCAATTTCTGCTCGACGATTTCGACTCGACACTTTCCACTCGACATTCGTCGAGTGTCGACACCAACTGACACGCCCAGCGTCACGCCCGTGACCTGGGGCGTGACCTTTCCAGCTAGCCCGACAAGATGCTGCCGAAGACTTTCGGCGCAACCCGCCCCCGGTTCTACCTCCCCGACACGCCCAGAGGCACGCCCGTGACCTAGGGCGCGACTGCTGCGAACTCAGCCCGAAGTCAACATTCCTGTCCAATCGCCGTCCGCCTTCATGAATAGTACTGTCACGCCCCCCCTACACGCCCGTGACCGAGGGCGTGTACTTAGAATTTTTTGCCTATAAATTGCCCAGTTCTGTAAGGTCCAGGGGTTCAGATTTTTGGGCCAATTTAGTGTCTTTTTGTGGGCTGCATCCGTGATTTCTAAAGTTATGTAAGGAGATTTCTCCCTTTTTTATTTCATGTCTTGTTTTGCTTTAGCTTTAGCCCTTGTAATAGCTTGTAATAGTTCCTAAAAATCAATAAAATGTTAGATTTTCTCTTCATATTTAGCTTTGGAATGAACACTTGTGCCCACTTTCCTTCTCCTTTTTATCCTTGGTTTTATCTTTGTTCTTCATTTAGTTCTTCTTTTATGAAATGTGTGTGTGTGTGTGTATGAGTGTAACTTATTTACTTTACATGTTTTTTAACTTGTTTTCATGCTTAGGGATGATAGGTTTTCCTCTTTTTCTCCTTGTCTTTTTCTTGAAAGAATTTTGATTTCATTCTTATGATTTTATAAAAGAGATTTAAAAAGTGATTTTGTTCTTTTTTTTACTTAGTTTTCTTTTAGGATTGTAAAACCTCTTTTGTTCTTTTCATCTTCTTTTTCACCTTTTTTAGCACTTTCATAACATCATAAGAATGAAAATGTTGGCATTTTAATTTTCCAAAAACTTTGGTTTTTAATTTGTTTTGAAAAACTTTTATCTTCTAAAAATTGAAATTTCCTCTTTTTATTTGTTTTTGGCAAAACCTAAGCATGAAAAAGTTAAAATTTTAATTTTTAGGTAACTTTCATTTTGCTTTTTATTTGTGTGTGTGAGTGTATGAGCCTAAATTTCCTTTTGTTCTTCTTAATCTTCATAAAGTGTGTGTGAGTGTAGGTGTATAACTTTTATGCTTTGATTCAAATCGTGTAGAGTGTGTGAGTGTAGGTGTATAACTTTTATATTTTGTTCAATTTTGTAGAGTGTGTGAGTGTAGGTGTTAGCTTTATTGCTTTCTTGAAATTCATATGGAGTGTGTGTGTTTGTGTGCATTTATTTCCGCCTACTCGTTAAGAGTTAAATGGCGCATCGTTTTCATTTTCAGTCCTACTCGTTTGAGTAGGACTTGTTATTTTCTTGCTTTATTTTTCCGCCTACTCACTTGAGTTTAATGGCCGGACTTTATTTCCCGCCTACTCGTTTGAGTAGGATTTGTAATTTTTCTTTCTTTATTTTTCCGCCTACTCACTTGAGTTTAATGGACGGACCTTTTAGCCCTGTAATCGCATTTATTTTCTCCTACTCATTCGAGTAGGACTCGCTTTCATTTCAGTGCTACTCGTTTGAGTAGGACTTGCAATTTTCAGCTTTTATTTACCGCCCCCACTCATTTGAGTGGGACTCGCAAATTTGAAAAATGCAAATTTCTTTTATGTGTAACTTAGTTCCTTTTTAATGTGTAATTTGGAGTGTGCGTGAGTTCTTGTTTTAGCTAGTTTTTCAGTTTTCTAAATGTTGTTATTTTTCTTGTGTCCCCTTCTTATAAACATTTAGTGTTTAATTTCGAACTCGCGCCTCACTAAATTATAAGCCGTCCCCATACTGATGTGTGGTTAATCGCTATTAGCCTCGGCATCGAAGAGCATTGGGACATTTGAAATGATTTATAATAATTGAAGCTCTTTATTTTCATTTTAATTTAAGCACTTAAGGTTTACCCCGGGTTTACGACGCGTAGGACCACATAATCGATGTGTGGGCCCTATTTCCGTAGTCCATATGCTAGCTAGCCGAGAGGCCGTGCATATGGACCGATCACCCCTGGGTAAATAGAGTTGCGTGCATACCCTCGAGAGAGGACTAGCGTAATTCTACCGGATTGGGTTCCCCACCCAATAGCGGGGTTCTTAGCGTAAAGCGGGCGTTAAGAGGAATCCTTCGTCGGACTAACGTTCAGTCGAATAGTCTTAACGTTCAGGTGAGCAATATTCCTAGAGATAAGTGCGCTCACATTTGTGGAACCTCCACGGTCAAGTTGCCTTATTATTAATTTGAAAACTAAGTCTTTTTATTATTAAAAATTGTTTTAGTCTTAATCCGATTCGATGCCGAGCATTAACCCTTCATCGAATATTTTCTAAATCATTTTTTTTGCTCCTTTACTTTTCCATCTTTTATTAAGTAAAAAAATCCACCTTACTTTCAGTAAAATAATAGTCCTCCCGGAGGAGTAAGAATAGTCAACACGACCCCGAGAACAATACGACCTCGGTATTCCCCCGAATATCGAGTACTACTTGCGATAGGTGCACTTGCCTACCCGAGCGAGCCCGCGGCGATCGACTCACCGAACCAACCACAATAAGAGTCTGTTCGCGGGCGCATTAGAGTCCCAAGAAGAATTTAAGCTCACCCATACTGCTCATCTCAAACTTCCATTGCATAAGTTTTGCAAACTTTCTATAAGGTTGTTTTCTGTTGATCCAAAGATAATGTCATCAACATATATCTGAACTAGGATCATCTTGCCTTTTGATTCCCTAAGGAATAGATTTTTGTCTATTTTCCCCCTTGAGAATTTGTTCTCAATGAGGAAAGTGGATAGGGTTTCATAACAATCCCTAGGGGCTTGTTTCAAACCATATAGTGCTTTCTTAAACCTATAGACATACTTAGGATAGAGAGAATCTACAAAACCTGAGGGCTGTTCAATATAGACTTCCTCTTTTAAGTCACCATTTAAGAATGTTGACTTAACATCCAGCTGGAATACCTTGAACCCTTGGTATGCTACATAGGCAAGGAATAGCCTTATTTCTTCCAACCTTGCCACTAGAGCAAATGTCTGATCAAAGTCTATCCCCTCTTCCTGCATGTAGCCTTTTTCTACCAGTCTTACTTTGTTTTTGACTATGATGCCATTTTCATCTAGCTTGTTCTGTAGATCCACTTAGTCCCTATGATATTATGATCCTTTGGTTTAGGAACCAGCTCCCATACTTTACATCTTCTGAATTGATTCAGCTCCTCCTGCATTGCATCAATCCAGTTTGGGTCTTATATGGCTTCTTCAAATTTCTTGGGTTCCATTTGGGACAGGAAACCTGAGCAAAGAACTGTGTTCATGTTCCCGCTCCTTGTCTGGACACCATGTCGTGGATCACCAATAATTTGGTGTACTGGAAGATCCTTTAGATGCCTTGTTACTGGAGGCAATCCATCTACACCTTGATTTTCTCCAATCGCTTCAACTTGCTGTACTTCATTATCCTCTTCAATAGCTAGAGGGTCTTGTACTCCCCCTGGACAACACCGATCAATTTTTCATCCTGCCTTGCAGGTTAAACTTCATTAATGGTAAGCTTGTCCAACTTTTCTTTCAAACCTGTAGAGCTACAAGATACACTAGATTGCTCACAGTTGATTAGTTCAGTTTCATCAAAGTCTATATGAACAGATTTTTTTACAACTTGAGTAGTCAAGTTATAGTCCCTATAAGCTCTACTATTGTTGTTGTACCCAACAAATATCCCTTCTTGGGATTTGACAGCAAAGTTAGTTAAATAAGACTTGCCATTATTAAGTATATAACACTTGCTACCAAAGATCCTAAAATAGGATATGTTTGATTTTCTGCCCTTCATAATCTCATAGGGTGTCTTTTTATGACTTTTAGTGATGGATTCTCTATTGAGAACATGACATGTAGTGTTTACTACCTCAGCCCAGAAATATTCTGGGAGAGAAGTGTCACTTAGTAGTGTTCTACCAGCCTCAATAAGAGTCCTATTCTTTCTTTCAACAATACCATTTTGCTGAGGAGTTCTAGGTGAGGAGAACTCTTGATGAATCCCTAGTTCTTCACAAAATCTTATCATGCCTTAAGACTGAAATTCAGTCCCATAGTTACTTCTGATTTTGACCACTAAACTGTTAAGTTCATTCTGAATTTGCCTAACAAAATTATAGAAGACAGTAGGGGTTTCATATTTCTGCCTCAGGAAGAAAATCCAAGTAAATCTAGAATAGTCATCCACAACTACAAGTGTATAGACTTTCCTACCTAGACTATGAATTGGCATAGGGCCAAATAGATCCATATGCAGGAGGTACAAACACCTCACAGAATCTTTGGTATCATGTCCATGAAAAGAGGTCTTGGTCCGTTTGCCCTTTTGGCAAGCTAAACATACATCGTCTTTTATGCACTTGAACTGAGGACCATTCCTCACTAACTCCATGCTATAGAGTTGGCCTATAGTCTTATAGTTAAGATGTGATAGCCTTTTGTGCCATTTGACACATTCAGATGCTTTTTCATCAGCAACTAAACATATACGAGAGTTCTTATTCTGACAATCAAAACTGAGACAGTAAACATTCCCCTTCCTATAACCTGACAAGATGATCTCTTGTTCACTTGCCCTTTTAATCTGACACCCATTCTTAATAAATGAAGTGTCATAACCAAGATCACTTAGTTGGCTTATGCTTATTAGGTTGTGTTTCAAACCTTTTACATAAGCCACTTAGGTGATAGTAGTTGAGCCATTAAAAATGTTACTAAACACTTTGATGATCCCCTTTTTAGATCCACCAAAGATCACTTTGGGTCCATTCACTATTGGAGTATAGTCCTTCAACATCCTTCTTGTTCCAGTCATGTGCCTGGAACAACCACTATACAAGTACCATATTGGGGTATGGCCACTTGGACTCACCTGCATCAAATATGATTACTTAACCTTAGAACCCCAATAAGTATTGGGTTCTAGGTTCAGGTTAGTCTGAAACTTGACTGATTTCCCTGCAGTCTTTCTAACAGGCAAGCTAACATTTTTCCTAACACTGGTGTTGTGCCAACAATCTATGGCATAATGCCCAACCTTGCCACAGCACCAGCACTCATATCTATTGTATCTTCTTTTAGATAAAGTCTTAATAGCCTTGCTATCAGCTATCCTTTTGTTTAGTGTTGGGGCTGGTGTATCAAATACCAATGATCCATGAAGAACATGGTGAGTGTGTATATGGGCTGCCCTATTAACAGTTGCACCCTTATCATTCAGAATACCAGCCTTACAGTGGCCATGTGTAGTATCATGGTCATATCTGTTAGTTGGCTGCAACACTTTTCTGAAAGCAATAGGGGGTTTGAAGGCTAGTGGCTGAACTGTGGCTTTGCCTTTTCCTTTGGAATTAGCTGCCCTAGATCTTTTATTGAAGCCTAATCTTGTCTTACCCTTTTGAGGAATGAAGTCATCAATTAAAGGTAAGACTGATTTTGGGTTAGAGAAGTTAGCCACCAGATCCTTCTCTTTCTGAAGTCTGACTTCAAACCCTTGATCTGATTATTTTTGAATGTGATTGTACCCATCTGAATATAGGTTATATTCTTCAGCTTAGCAACCTCATTCATCTTCTGATCCAACAATTTCTCAGAATCAGATGCAGCCAACTTAAGAGCAGCAATTTCCTTAGCCTGATTTTTGATAAGGTTTTTGCTCCTCTTAAGTGCTTGCAACAGATCACCATACTCATCAATAAGTTGATGAACATCCCCTTTAGACTAAGATCCATCCACATCTCTTGATGTAGATGTTTCTGATTTTGATCCAGTGTAATAATCAGAAACTGATGACATGTTGTTCACCTTACTGGGACCAGGCTGATCCTGGAACTGATCTTCATCAGTCATAGCCATCAGCCCTTTGCAATGTAGATCTTCAATCCAATTGATAGAATCCATTATTTCCAAGAATTCTGTCTCTTCTGAATCCTCTTCAGTTGTAAATAATCCAATGTATGCTTCTGCTTCAGCTTCAGCTTCAGAATCTGATGATGAGGAGTCTGTCCAGCTTTTCTCCTTCTTTGCTACAAAGGATTTCTCCTTTTTGCCCTTATGTTGCAATTTCTTCTTGTCATTTGATTCCTTTTTTTTGTCAGGACAGTCAGCAACTACATGTCCAGGCCTATTGCAACAATAACAAACAATCTTAGTAGAAGATAATTTACTAGTTTTAGTGCCATACCTGTCCTTCCTTGAAGATTTCCTTTTCTGATAATAATCATCCTTGGACTGTGAGGTGGATGGCTTGGATCTCCACTGTTTTCTCTTTAAGAATCTTTGAAATTGCATTGTGAAAGCAGCAAAGTCTTCATCAGAATTAAGGCTGTTTGATGTGTGATTGTCAAAATCTTCTGAGATGACTTCAGGAGCTTTCTTAGGAGGAGATGAAGACATCCTCCTATCCTTCTTTGTGGCTTCAATCTTGAAGGCAATTGACTTCTCTCTGTATTCAGACTTATTGCTTTTCTCCTCCTCCTTTCTAACAGTGAGCAGCATCTCATAGGATAATAGTTTTCCAAATAGAGTTGGTGGAGGAGTATCTGCAAACCTGGCCACCTCTCTGATGGCACATATTTTTAGTATCCCAGTCCTTGGTTAGAGATCTAAGAAACTTATCATTGAGCTCATATGTGCTAAAAACCCTTCCATATGATATTAACTCATTGACTATTCTGAAAAACTTCTTGTAGCACTCAGTTATGCTGTCTGTTTTGGCTTGTCTAAAACTTTCATATTCCTGATTAAGTATAGACTTCCTGTCCTCTCTTACTTCTTCTGATCCCTCCATATAGACAATCAAGGTGTCCCACATCTCCTTGGAGGTTTTGCAGTGAATCAAGTTTTGGAATGTTGAGTCATCTATAACACTAACTATTATGTTCTGTGCTCTCTTATCCATAGTAACCAAGATGATCTCATCCTTTGTCATTTCAGAATAATCTTTTGGTGTCCTGAGATTTGCATCAAGAACTGAGATTTTCATGGATCCAAGTTCCTTGTGATTTTCTCCTGAATCCATTGTGTCTAAATGCTATATGCCTTTTAGATCAACTCAGACTGTTAAGTCAAATCTTGAGCAACCTCCCTCTTATACCACTTGAAAGAATTGGTTTCAAGATGTCCTAAATACTTGGGGGGGGGGGGGTGAATAGGTTCAATTCTTTTTCTTAAGGCAGATAGTCTTTTTATTGTTAGATTACAGATTATTCAGCACAGTACAGTTCGCAGATAGTCTTTTTATTGTTAGATTACAGATTATTCAGCACAGTACAGTTCACAGCACAGATTAAACAACATAGCCACACAGATGACACACAATTTTATAGTGGTTCCCCAAGTGATGGGTACATCCACTTTTCCCCTTGTCCTATCTAGCAGTATACTAGATTCGGCCTAACTTCCTTCTTCCTTATTAGATCCTCATATCTTACAACTCAGAACCTTGAAAGGTTCCTACAACTCAGACTTCAGCAAGTACTACAGCTCAGATTCTCTCAAAGAATCCTACCTCAGAGTGAGTCCACACTCCTACAACTCAGGCAATTAAGCCCTACCTCATCCTCTTCCCAGGCCTACAACTCAGAGAACTTAATCTCCTACCTCAGGCACTCAGCCCTACCTCAGCCTTTATAAATTTAGTTTTACAACTCAGAGGAATGATCCTCCTACACTCAGATCTATCAAAGATCCTACAAAAATTGAAAATAAAGTGAATAATTCCTTCACCCAGATAGAGAGAGAAAGGGTGAAGGCTTCTTGATCAGTTCTTGATAGATCTGATCACTCTAGAATCAACCTGTCTTAGCTTCTTCAAAGCTTCTTGAATCTGAACAAAGTAAGGTTGATCTTCTTGAAGTTGGAGATGATCCTCAATCCAGCTTCTTCTTAATCAGATGTGATTCTGATTTCTTCTTGCAGATTGTTCAGGATCTGCCCTCTCTGGATGACTTGTCGATTTCTGGATGAAGACTTCTCTCCTTATTGTTAGTTCTTCATTATTATTTTCTTCCAGCACTTCATGTCTTTATATAGGATCCAACCGAGGTTACCGGCTGATCTGGTTCCTAACGGCTTTCTGACAGCTATGACAGATACAACAACATTGTCAGTTATGACAGCTGTCAAGTCTCCAGATACTTCAATGAACTTCAGCTCAGCAGCAAAGTGTCGAGAAAATATTGTAAATGTGTCGACACAAATAGTTCATGTGTCGACACAATGCTTGGTGATGGCGACACAGCTTGCAAAATGTCGACATAGCACTTTTCTATCTTCTTGACATAGCTTCTGCAGAATGTGTCGACACAAGTCCTGTGTGTCGACATAATTACTTCTTGTCTTGACATAGCTGACTTCAACAAAAATTCTGGTGTATGTCGACACAAGTCCTGTGTGTGGACACAGTTGTTGTTGACTGAGCTTTCTGTGTGTCTACACAAGTCCTGTGTGTCGACACAGTTGTTATAGACTGAGCTTTCTGTATGTCGACACAGTTGTTGTTGACTGAGCTTTCTGTGTGTCGACACAAGTCCTATGTGTCAACACAGTTATTGTCGACTGAGCTTTCTGTTTGTCAACCCAAGTCCTGTGTGTCGACATAGTTGTTGTCGACTGAATCTCTGTGTGTCGACACAAGTCCTGTGTGTCGACACAAACTGGCTCTTGGTGTCGACACAACCTTTCCCATGTGTCGACACAATGCTTCTCAAGTGTCGACACTTGTACTTAGAAAATTTTCTTCCATTTTCTTAATCTGCACATGGAAACTCAACATCACATCAAATACACCTTGATGAATATTATTGAGTTAGGCGAGGCTTCTCCAAATCTGGTACACATATTTCAATGTACCCAACATACATAGAATTGAATTAATGAGTAATTATTCTCATGTGATTATTCTTAAATTTTCTGCTTTTTTACTATCCTTAATTCTCCAATGTATCTTTATCCAAGTAGTCCTAGTTTTGTTAATTTAGGTTAGCACTCAATTTTAATTATAGGTACGATAATAGAGTGAGAGTGAGTACGAGTACTTGAAAATACCTGTGGAATACGACACGAGATGTAGATTTCTCCTATACTATGATCGATAGGTGCAGTTGCCTGAGATTAAAATCAATCTAGTTTATGCCTATCCACATAGTTTTTACATAGAGCAAAAATAAATTGCATCACCCCTCATTTCGAGGAACTTCAGGCACGTGGTCATGGAATGGCCCTCCTCCTGATGGAAGTCGCAATAGGGCAGCTCTGTCCATCGTCCTTGCTTTCTCCACTGCTGGGCTCTCCTCCTCCCCATAACTATTTCCATAGCCTGATGTTGATCAGGGAGAGGAGGCTTTTGTCACTGCTTCTAGCCTGGAGGGTTGAAATGACTCTGGCCCACCTAGCAGTTGTCTCCTCCATGGAAACCTCTCCTATGTCCCTGGTCTTACCACTCCCGCTGCCTCTAGCCGAGCCGATTATTCGGATCCTGGTGCCCCTACCTTGGCTGTTGTTGCTGCTGTTATTTCCTTTTCCTGGGCTCGGGCCTTCACACCTCTTGGTCGTTATCACTTCTCAGCTCCTCCTCTACGACCAACCTGGCCAACTTCCTCGTGAGCTCGGGGTTCGACGCATCCCCGTCGAACTCCCTTGTTGCCCTCTCCATTAGCTCCTTGAAGGATAGAGGTGGCATCCTCTTGAGCTCCATCTTAAAGAATCCCTGCTGCAGCCCTAGGGTGAAGGCCATCATCAAGGTATGCTCTGACATCTCCTGGACTTGGAGGACCTCCTCTTGGAACCAGTGCACATATCTCCCCAGGGTCTAGTTCACCTCCTGCTTGATGTGGAACAGAGACTCAGATTCTTTCTTCTTCTTCTTCTTGGAAGTGGTGAACATTAGCATGAACCCCCGACGCAGGTCCTCTAAGTAGTATATGGAGCCGACCGAAAGCTGGTGGAACCAATCTCTCACCTTCTCCTTGAGGGTAATGGCGAAGAGCCTGCACTTGAATGCATCCGACATCTACCGGATTGAAACTACATCCTTGAACCACTGGATGCGTTGAACCAGATCATCCTTCCCGGTGTAGTAGGACATCTCTGGCTCATGAAACCCCTCTGGAACTCGGGCGAATGAGACCAACTCACTGAAGGGGCAGCCACCACTCATCGGGCGAGCCGTGCGATCTCGTGCATTGATCTCACTAGCCCGACCCGCACACGCCGAGCTGGGGAAAAGAACTCGCCTGGGGGATCTCGCTCGCCCCCTCTGCAACTTCCTTCCTAGGTGGCCTGACCTGGGCGTTCTTGAACAAGGCTAGCGATGAGGCGATTGGGGAGGTTGGGGTCGAGCACTCGGCGCGTGTGTCGAGCGCGAACATGACGATGTTCCACATCTCTTGCCGGAAATCCTCAAACATGCCGAGAGTGGCGAGAGGGGGAGGGGGTGGCGAGTCGGCCCTGTCAGATCCCTATCCTTCACCTCCAGTCATTGAACTCATGAATTATTTTCAGTGCTGATCACTCTCCACGCTCACCTCACCAAAATATTGAAATCAAAATTCGGCTTCTCTGGAGTTTGAACCCTTGGGGAATGGGTAACCGCACACTTACTTCTCCCTAGCGAGCTTGAATGACCAAAGACTTAGAACCAATACCGAGCCAAGGCTCCAGTACGGAGGTCCCACCACACAACTGAAAGATCTTAAAGAGCATCACCTCCTTAGCCTATGCTGCACTAAGGGCACCTCAGAAAGCACTGGAAGATCAGAGAGTAAGAATATTGGAATGCTCGAAAGCTTGCCTTCTGAGGTACCCCCTTGGGTCTATTTATAGTTTTTAAAGTCTGGCCTGCAAATAGCGAGGCTCCGCTATTCTAAACAGCTATATATAGCTAAAAGTGGTCTGTCAACAGCCAAAATCCTCTATTCTGGAAGGTTATTTGCAGACCTACAAGGGAATCCAAGTAATTTTATCTCTGTACCCCACCAAGCGAGTGGTCCACGAAGGCACCATTCACCTGAAGGGGAGAGTGCCGGGAGAACAATGCACTCGCCTCCTCGGGATTCTCTGAAGAGCAAATGCCAACCTGACAACAATTCTCCAGACTTGGCGAGAACTTTATATGCGCGCTAAAGCACGAGGCCTGGGCGAGTGCTCGATGAAGATCGCACTCGCCTGAGGATCCATCCACCTCTACTACCTTTTTGAATCTATGTGAATACCCCCTTTTAGCATTTGGCAAGTGCGGGCTAACCTTCCTCACTCGCCAACCTTGTATTCTTGGGCTCGAACATCCTTCAATGCCCTGAACCTGCTTGAGAGGACCTGCTCAGCAAATACAGGGTTGTACAATACTCATTGTCACAAAAAATAAAGAAGAAGTTAAGATTTTGGAGATTCAACTTGGCCGAGAATTTGAGATGAAAAATCTTAGGCTTACAAAGAAAATTCTCAGTATGGAGATTATCAAAAATAGAAGATGGAGAGAAGTATGCTTCTCTTAGAAGAAATACTCTTGCTCGATTTGGCTTACAGAAGGAAAAGTCTGTGTCTACTCTATTAGCATCGCATTTCAGGATTTCAGCACTATCATCATCAGCATCAGACTCCGAAAAGGAGTTTATGTCGCATGTGTCATATGCGAGTGCAATTAGATGTCTCATGAATGTTATAGTATATACTAGGCCATATTTAGTTCAAGCAATTAGAGTTGTGAGTCATTACATGACTAACCCAGGAAAAGAACACTAGCAAGCAGTGAAATGGATCATGCGATACTTGAAGGGGGTTGTTAGTATTGTTTTGATTTATGGCGGAGATAATGTGAAAGATTGCACCCTAGCTGGTTATGTTGATGTTAACTATGCAGGTGATATAGACAAAAGACAACCGACAACAGGCTTTGTGTTTACACTTGGAGCTGATGAAATTTCATGGAGATCGACACGCTTCAGTTGGTCATTTCTTTGTTGACAACCAATACATGGCTGCAGTGGAGGCAATCAAGAAGGCTATATGACTCAGAGATTTGCTTGCAGATTTAGGATTGAGTCAGGAGATCATGAAGAACAATTGTGATGGTTCGAATGTCATTTGTCTCGCTAAAAATTAGACCTTTTATGGGCAGACAAGACACAACGATGTTTGTCATATGCTTTTAAATGTAATTGAAGAGGAGAAGGTAATTCAACTTCATAAGATAGTCACAAAAGTAAATCTTACAGATGGATTTACGAATACTATTTCATTAGAAAAGTTTTAAATATGTTTAAACTTAATTCAAAGAAAAAATTATGCAGATAGACATGAATAAAGATCATTCTTTGAATATTTTGCATCAAGGAGGATAATGTTAATTTTGTGATACAAAATCTTTTGAGCGTGAATAATAATGTAAGCAATGATATAAATAATTAGATGATGTCATCGAGTTTAAAAATTGAAGGATGATGTCATTGATGATGTAAATTGTAGGATAATGTCATCAATGATGTAAATGATTTGATGATGTTAGTGATAATATAAATAGTTGAATGAGGTCAGCGATGACATAAGCTTGTAAATAAAATATTTGTACAACCCCATATTCACTTAGTGGGTTTTTCCCTCGGGACAGGTAATTCAAGAGCCTTTTGCCAGGGAGGGCGGAAAGGCTTCTGCCTGGATAGGCGAAAAGCCCTCGATGTGGGCAGAACTCTTTGACCCAAGTCGTTGAGTGTAGCCCATTCACTCAATGCTCTCAACATTTTTTTATCTTGTGGCATTAACTGTATCTCCTTCACTCAACGCTCTCAACGCTTTTTGTCCTAAGGCAACAATCTCATTAGAGTTCAACAAAATTTCTTCCTCACTTACATTATCACCAGCTAAAACATAATAATCAGCAACATCATCAAAATCATCAACAACTACCTCATCATCAGCCTCATCAGGCACAACCTCAGCAGCAACACAACCAATCTTAACAATCATTATGTTTACATCAACTGTCTCCTCAACTGAATATGGTATGGCTATCTCTGCACTTACTGAATCTGGTACCACAAACTCTGTAAAACTGATTCTTGAGGAACTTCAACATCAGCTACCTGAACAACTGTCTCTAGAACAACTATCCTTGAAGATGAGGAAACAATCAAGGGCACTTTAACGTCATTAGCCATTTGAGTTTCAACAGACTCCCCCTCAATTCTTGCACTTAAGCTCTCAGGAATTTCATGGGGGTGGGAGTAGGAATCCTATCCTCAGGAACTACCTCCTCCTCTTCCTTAGGCAAATATCTGACTCCGCCTTGCCTTGAGATCCTCCTTTTCCATCAAGAGATGACTGATGCATCGATTTTCTTCAAGTCATGAATTTGCACACCTTTTATCATGTCAAAAGTATTTCTATCTAGCTGATTTAGATACAGACTGAGTATTCTTCCAAAGTTTGGTGCGTGGAGACTGTCCATTATTCTTCCAAACAACACTGCTCCCCAGTCAATTCATTTCTGGCAGATGATGGCGACCAAAAGCTTGAAAATTTTTGAGGAAAGATAGTCATGAGATCCAACTTTGCAAAGAAAGACTTTTCCAATGATGTCTGAAAGAAGTTTGCCTTCATTGTTCATTCCCTTCCTCTTAACGACTGTTGTTCCTCTTGGCAGTCCACAAAACAAAAGGGCCCGGATGAAATCATCATATTCTAACTGGCCGACCTCTTCACACTCTGGAAGCCATAGAAACCTCGTGAGGAGGGAAACCTTCACTTTAACTGATATAGTTCTGACTTTGCTTTTTATGAGACTGTCCTCACGACGGAGTTTGGCATTGTGGAAGAACTCCAAGACATACTTGTCCGGCACCTTGCACGGGTGTTCGAGAATGAAGGTAAGTTGGGCTGATTCCAACATAAGAATGGCATTGCGGAAATCATCTATGGCTGAGGAAAACCCTGTGTGGACGAGCAATCCCCTATGAGCAAGCTTCTAGTTTCGCGGGGAGCCATGAAGAATTGCAGAAATCCAGAGATGAAACAGACGGATGAGACGACGAACTTGCTATCAAGGAATCTGAACCGACGGAAGTAAATTCGACGGGAAGTGGAGGTTCTTTTTCGATGAAGTGAGTTTATTTAACCAGACATCCCTATATATATACCTAATATTTTTAAGAGAGAGAAATAGGCGCATACCTTAGACCGGGTGACTCTTCGGATCCAATACAAAAAAATTGTTCTGTAGTAAAGTTCATCGAAATTCCACGGGAGTGAAGTGGAATTTGTCGAATATCGCTAAGTTTCGTCGAAGGATTACGTGTTGTTTTGACGAATCAGTGAGATTCCACAAATTCTTCTAGACGAATTTGCCATGGAAAATTTTGGCTTCTTTGTGATGCACTTCACTGAGAGATTTCTAACTCCTTAGCCATCTTCATGATTTCTTGTTGAGCATGCCCAGTTCCATTTTGAAGAATGAGAACTTAGCCTCATCCAGTGGCTTCGTGAATATGTCTGCGACTTGCTTATCCATCAGGACATAGCTGAGATTTATGTCCCTATTCTCCACATGCTCCCGGATGAAATGATATCTAATTTCGATGTGCATTGTCTGGTTGTGAGAGACTGGATTATTTACAATCATAATCGTAGTAGAGGAGTCACAAACATTAGATTCTCCTTGAATTGCAAGTTGTAATCTTCAAGTTGGTTCCTGATCTATAGAAGCTGTGTGCAATAGCTGTTAGCAAAGATGCTTGTTAGCAAAGATGCACTCTGACTCGACAGTGGAGATTGCCACACAATTTTGTTTCTTGTTGCTCCATGAGATAAGCCTTCTTCTGAGGTATTGGCAAGTCTCAGAAGTGTCTTTCCTGTCATCCCTGCTACCTACAAAATCAGCATCTTAAAATCCAATTAGTTTGACATCATTACTTCTTGGGAAACATAAGCCAAGATTTGGCATACCATTAAGGTATCTCAAGATTCTCTTTACATCAGCGTAATGATATTCCTTAGAGTTCACCTGAAATCTTGCGCACACACTTATTGAAAACATTATGTCGGGTCTATTGGCAGTAAGATAAATTAGGGACCCAATTATGTACTTGTACTTGGTTTAATCAAAAAGTTTCTCTTTCTCATCCATGTCCAGAGACATAGTTGAACTCATTGGAGTCCTCGTCGAGGTTGCATTCTCCATTTCGAATTTCTTAAGTAACTTTTTGGTGAACTTCATCTGAGAGATGAAAATTCCATCTTCAGATTGTTTCACCTGAAGTCCTAAGAAATACTTCAGCTCCCCCATACTGCTCATTTCAATCTCCTCTTGCATAAGTTTAGAAAACTTCTTGCAAAGGTAGTCATCTGTAGAGCCAAAGATAATGTCGTCAACATAGATTTGCAATAGCAAAATCTTGTCTTTAACTTTCTTAAGAAATAATGTCTTATCTATCTTTCCTCGTTGGAACTCGTTCTCAAGAAAAAACTAGACAACATCTCATACCAAGCTCAGGGAGCTTATTTTAAACCTTATAGGGCTTTATTAAGAAAATACACATAATCAGGGAAAGTTGAGTCGACAAAACCTGGGGGTTGTGCTACGTATACTTACTCTTTTAGATCACTATTGAGGAATGCTGACTTTATATCCATTTGATAGACCTTGAAGCCTTTGTGAGCAGTATATGCAAGGAATAACTTGATTGCTTTGAGTCTGACCACTGGAGCAAAGGTTTGATCGAAGTCGATCCCTTCTTCTTATCTATAATCTTGAGCTACAAGTCTAGCTTTATTCTTTATAATTACTCCATTCTCGTCCAACTTGTTTCTCAATATCCAATTTATTTCGATTACATTCTGTCCTTTGGGCCTTGGCACCAACTCCTAAACCTTACACCTTTCAAACTGGTTGAGCTCCTCTTGCATAGCCATTATCCAAGATGGATCCTTGTTTGCTTCTTCAAATTTCTTTGGCTTAACCTAAGAAAGGAAGCAAAGATCTAAAACTTCATTAGTAGTACCTCTTCTGGTTCTTACACCATTACCTGGCTCTCCAATGATCAGATCAACTGGGTGATCTCTTAGGTGTCTGAACACTATATTTCTTCCCGTCCCACCAGTAGGTTCTGCCTCATATGTTGCATCTCCTATTGTTTGAAGGAGTTCGTCATTTAATATCTCTTCTTCCACCACAGTTGGATTGAAAACTTTGACTGAGCTTGGAGGACCTTCCTGTACTCTTCTTCCAAGCTTAGTTCTTTTATCCTGGCACCTGTATATACACCAATAACATTAGATGAGATGCTATGGAGCATACTTGTCTCATCAAAGACAATATTTATAGATTCTTCTACAACCAGGGTTTTCTTATTAAAAATCATATATGCCTTACTATGATTATTATACACTACGAAAATACATTCAAAATATTTTTCACTAAACTTCTTACGATAATACTTTCCATTGTTAAATACAAAGCATTTGCTTCCAAAGATCCTAAAGTAGGACACAGTGGGTTTTCTGCCCTTCAACATTTCATAGGGGTTCTTACGATCACTTTTGTTGATTAATGCTCTATTTTGCACATGGCAAGCTGTGTTGACTACTTCAGCCCAAAAGTACTCTGGCAGTGAAGCGTCATTTAACGTAGTTGTACTTGCTTCAATGAGGGTTCTATTCCTTCTCTTGCCAACTCCATTTTGTTGTGGAGTATGTGGATATGAAAACTCATGAAAGATACCTTGACTTCCACAAAATTTTTTCATGGCCACAGACTCAAACTCTGTTCCGTGTCACTCCTGATTTTAACTACTGAGCAGTTTAATTTGTTCTGAATTTAACAGACAAAATTAGTGAAAGCCTCGAAGGTGTCTGACTTGTATTTCAGAAAGAACACCCAAGTAAAACGAGATTGGTCATCAATAATGACCAATGTATAGACTTTACCTCTTAAACTATGAACTAGCATATGACCAAACAAGTCCATATGAAGTGGATATAAATATCTTGAAGAATGTTTTTCAACAATACCCTTAAAGGTAGCCCTTGTCTGCTTACCATTTGACATATATGATATGAACTCTCTTTAAGGCACTTAATGTTATGAGCATCACGTACTAGGTTGTGAGAAAATAACATACTTATAGTTTTGAAATTAACATGTGCTAATCTCTTGTGTCTTTGGTCACAGAGAGATGCACTATTTTTGAATAAAAAACCCACTGGTGTAGAATTATCGAAACAAAGAAATTTCAAGCAAAAAATATTTTTACTCCAAGTGCTTATTAAGACTATCTCCAAATTGGCAAACTATTTTATCAGACACGTGTCCTTGTAAAACTCAACGATATAGCATTTATCATATAATTAACTTATGCTTATGAGATTATGCTATAATCCTTTAACATATGCCACTTTTGTGAGAGAGATTATACCATTGGTAATCATACCGTTGCCTTTGGTGATTCCCCGGTCAGGCCCTCCAAAGATGACTTTTGGACCTTCTTCGACTGGGGTATATTCTTGTATTAGGTTTCTAGTCCAGGTCTTGTGCCTAGAGCATCCACTATCCAAATACCAAATTGGAGTTTCATTGGCCTTTGGACATACCTGCATTCACGAATCATTTTCCCTTAGGAACCCAAGCTGATTTGGTTCCTTGGTTCCTTGTTAGCTTAACACCACTAGGAACATTAACATTTAGAGTGGTCGATCTCGCAATGTTAACTCGTGGATTTTCATATTTTATAGGATACAACCAACAATCCACAGCAAAGTGACCAATTTTGTCATAATACCCAATCAAACCTGTTGTACCGTCTCGTGTTCTCTGGCTTTACCTTTTGAACAAGAGGTCTAGCAGGGGAAACTGACTTGGAAGAAGAAGCCTCATGAGTATAGCATACACACGACTTCTTTGTCTCCTTAGCCTTGGAAACAAAAGCTTTGGCATTCAGAGCTTTCTTGCCACTTGGTCCATGAACGTATATACCATAACTGTTAAGGGTGATTTCTTCAATAGGAACCTTGAACACACTTTCTCTGAAATCCCTAGGGCGGGTCCAAGCTTTGCTCCTTTTGATGGGCTCCACATATGTTGGCCTGGAATAGTGAGCATAGGACGATTCAAAGTCATACTTATTAGTCGGGAAGTCTAACTTTTTGAAGGTGGTTTGACTTTGAACAGCCATACCCTTACCCTTAGCTGCTTTATGTCCCACACTGATATGATTCTTTGGGGCTGAGAATCCATCAATACGGGGAAGCATGGTCTTTGGTTTTGAGAAGCTTTCTACCAGCTTCCTTTCGACTGCTAACTTCTCTTTCAGCTCATTAAGGAATATATCTTTCTGAGACAATTGCTCAGTCGAGTCCTTTAGTTCCTCCTTCTGTGATTGGACTTCATCTCTGAGAGGAATTAATATTTCAATTTTCTCCGTTAGATTTGATTCCACTTCCTTGAGGGAAGCAATCTCTTTTGATTGCACTTTGACTAGCTTTCAGCATTTGTCAAAGGCCTTCAATAGGACTTGATACTGAGCCATTAAATCAGAATCATCCTCTTCAGAGGAGTAGCCATCATGACCATCTGAGGCAGTTTCTAGCTTAGAGAGAAGAGTGTGAGAGTTCACTTTCCCATTGTACTCGGATTCTCCCTCATTCACATCAGTGTGTGTTATTATCCCAAAATAGGCTTCTTCATCAGAACTTGACTCACTTGAGTCACTATCGCCGAGGGTTTTTGGCTTCTTTGTGATGAAGCTCTTTTCCACTTTCTTCTTGCTTCAGAAGGATTTCTTTTCTTCCTTCCTTCCCTCTTTCTTCTTATAGGGGCAGTCGGCAATCATGCACCCTGCCTTATTACAATAGTAGCACACAATGTCAGTAGAAACATGTTTGTTTGGTTTTGACTTATACCTATCATTGTAGATTTTCTTTGACCGATCACCATCCTGATATGACCTTCTAAAGTCAGATGAGGATTGATTTTTCATTTGCCTCCTTTTGTTGAGCATCCTCTTAAAATGCTTGGAGAGCAGACAGAATTCTCCATCAGACATTTTTTAGCTTGAGGTATTTGTCTCAGAGTCCTCTTGACCTTCAGAAGCTTATGTCCTTATAGGTGATACAACTTTAAGTTTCTTTGACCCTTCGTCCTTTAGTGTTAAAGACTTCTCTTTTTTTGAAGTCTTGCTGAATTTCTCCTCTTTCTTCCTTTTGTTTATTTGTAGTTCATAGGAAAGGAGCTTTCTGAAAAGGTCTTGAGGATCAATCTCAGGTAGCTTTTCAAATTCCCTAATGGCCACCACCTTCGTGTCCCAGTCTTTTGTCAGTTATCTTAGGAATTTATCGTTGAGTTTACCATTAGTGAATGTACGACCATAGTTTCTGAGATCGTTGACGATCTTGAAGAACATTTCAAAGTTGTGTGCAATTGTTTCATTAGAGCCTTGCCTGAATGCCTCATAATCGTGATTTAGTAGAGATCTCTGATCATCTATAACATCTTCAGTTCCTTCCATGAGGACTACGAGATAGTCCCACATCTCCTTGGCAGATTTTCAATGAAATAGATTTTGTAGCATCGATTCATTGTTGGGTACATTAGAAAATGTGTACCAGATTTGGAGAAGCCTCACCTAACTCAATGATATGCATCAAGTTGTATTTGATGTTGTGTTGAGTTATCATGTGCATGTTAAGTAAATGGAAGAAAACTTTTCTAAGTACAAGTGTCGACACTTGGGAATGGCTGTGTCGACAGCAAGGGCCAGATTGTGTCGACACCCAGAATTTGTGTTGACACACTGAAAATCTGTCGACAACGCTGTGTCGATACCAAGGGACAGATTGTGTCGACACCCAGAATTTGTGTCGACACATAGAGAAGCTGTCGACACATTCCAGAATTCTGTCGACAACGATCGTGTCGACACACACCAGAATTCTGTCGACACCAACTTTATCAAGACAAGGAGTGATTGTGTCGACACATAGGACTTGTGTCAACACATTCCATAGAAGCTTTGTTGAGATGTAAAAGTGAAGCTGTGTCGACATCATTAAGACTTTTGTCGACACATGGACTATGTGTGTCGATACATGTGAAGTATTCACTCGACATTCTCTTCTGATGAGTCAAAGTCCAATGAAGGTTGAAGTAATACAACTGGAGACTTGACAGCTATCATTACTGACATTGCAGTCACATCTGTCAGAGGTGTCAGAAGACCATTTGGAATCGGAACAGCTGGTAACCATGGATGAAGCCTATATATAGATATGCTCTCTCAAAAATTAAAAACAGCAAATCAACAATCATCAATTGTGAAGAAGTGATCGTGAACACGATCAGTGAATGAAGAATAATCTCTGAAGGATTGAGAATCCAGAAGAAGAGAAAGAAGAAACAGTGAACAGATTGTAGAGAGAGAAAAATAAGAAGGAGAGAAGTCCTCATCCAGTGAAGGCAGATCCTGAACAGTCTGCTAGAAGAATTCAGATCAATTCTGAAGGTACCTTAGCACTGCTCAATGCTTGCCCCAGGTAGGAGTGGAGCCTGAAGAAGCAACGGAAGCCGTGAGCAAGGAGCCATGTCTTCGGAGATCGAAGAGGGTGGTTAAGCCACCGGCTCGGTACTGTGATGGGAATGCAGTGAGCTTTGTCTCCTGCTTCTTTGCAGGTCCTCTGGATGAGCGAGAGCCTGCAAACTTCAACGAGGCCACAGGAGTGATGGAGTGGGATGATGCCATGAAGGAAGAGATTGATGCTCTGAAGAAGAATGAAACCTGTGACCTTGTGCCCAAGGTTGATGGCGTTACTCCGGTTACTTGCAAGTGGGTGTATAAGTTGAAGAAGAAGGCTGATGGGAGCATTGATCGGTTCAAGGCTCGCCTGGTCGCTAGAGGATTCTCACAGCAGTATGGAGAAGACTATGAGGAGACATTCAGTCCAGTTGCGAAGATGACTTCTGTAAGAGTGGTGATCGCCTTGGCTGCTAGCAAGGGATGGAGGTTGTGGCAACTTGATGTGAAGAATGCCTTTCTTTGCGGAGAGATTGACAAGGACATCTTCATGGATCAGCCGCTTGGTTTTGTCTCTGAGAAGCATCCGGACTATGTCTGCAAACTCAGGAAGGCTCTCTATGGGTTGAAGCAAGCTCCTCGAGCGTGGTATGGGAAGATTGCAGAGTACTTGCAGTTCTGTGGATACCTGGCTTCCAACTCGGATTCAAGCTTGTTCGTCAAGAAGAAGGGAGAGCTACGAGTCTTGGTCCTGCTGTATGTGGATGACATGATCATCACAGGGAACTCGGAGGAGGAAGTAGCAAGGCTCAGGGCAGAGCTTGCTATACGCTTCGAGATGAAAGACTTGGGAGAGTTGCATCACTTTCTTGGTCTGGAAGTGGAGAGGAAGGAGTGCGGGGTTCTCATTAGCCAGAAAGGGTATGCTGATCGCATTGTGAAACGGTTTGGCATGGGCGAAGGGAAGAAGTGCTCTACTCCACTGGAATCTGGGCTGAAGCTTTGACGAGATGAGGGAAGGGTTATTCATGATCCCTTGGTGTTCAGGGCTCTTGTTGGGAGCTTGATTTACCTGACGATTACAAGGCCGGATATCGCTTATGCTGTTGGCCGAGTAAGTCGGTATATGGCTGAACCAAGGCAATCTCATCTAGTGGCGGCGAAGGGAATTCTGAAGTATGTCAAGGCTTCTTCTGACATGGGACTCCTCTATAGAAGGGACGCGGAGGTTGCGTTGCTCGGGTACACGGATGCTGACTATGGCAGTGATTCGGATGATCGAAGGTCTACTTTAGGTTATGTGTTCACTTGTGGATCAGCTAGCATCTCGTGGTGTAGCAAGAAGCAGGACTCAGTGTCGGTTTCAACCACGGAGGCGGAGTATAAGGCTTCGGCCTTGGCTGCTCGGGAAGCCGTTTGGTTGAGGAGGCTTATAGAGGATGTTCATGAAGAAGTGCAAGGGCCTACTTTACTCTGGGGTGACAATGAGAGTGCTCTCAAACTGGTTAACAATCCAGTGTGCCACGCCAGGACCAAGCATATAGAGATTGATCACCACTTCATCAGGGAGAAGGTGTTGGAGGGGTCTCTGCTGGTCGGGCATGTTCAGAGTGAAGATAATCTTGCTGACATCTTCACGAAGCCACTGTCGAAGGGGCCCTTTGAACGCTTGCGCAACTTGCTGGGCTTGGTCACCACTTCTCACTTCAAGGGGGAGTGTTGAAATTTGTGAAGTGGAAGTGGGTGACGGGACAGGCCGCGCGGCCTATAGCGGACAGCCTTGGCGGACTGGGCGGACTGGGCGGACTGAGGTTTGCGGCCTGGTGAAAAGTCTGGTGGAAGCCGGCTGTGTTCTGAGCGGGTTGTTGCATGGAGTCCGCGGTTTGGTGCTTCTGTTTTTCAGCTGTTATACTAGCGAAATCATGTCTCGCTATGTATGCCTCGCATTGTAAAGAAGTGAATGAATAATAGACCTGCTTGTGCTTCCATTGTTTGTTGTGATTTACCTTTGTACCTCTAGTCCTTGGTTTCCGCTGGCTCATCGTGCGAACTGGGTAGTTCCGAAGATATTAATTTGGCGTTTGGGCTATCTTGCTGACCACGTTGAGAAAATTTAACAAGACTTAACATTCTGAGTAGATCTCCAAGGCAGAAATGTAACGCCCCCACTCGTCACATGACATATAACGGTGGGTCCGGCCGGGGCCCCACGCCATAGGTCACAGATGTTGAAACCGATTTCTCGATCTCCCGTGGAGTTCGCCCTTGGGGAAGGGGTGGTCTCGCGCCTACTTTACTCCTGCAAGCAAAACAACAAGGAAAGCAAGGGAAAACCGACCCAAGGGCCCGGCGGGGAGGTCCCACCACATACCAGGAAGATCTCTGAGCGCTTCCCCTCCTTAGCCAGAAGCCGGGCTAAGGTACCCTCAGAAAGCGCTTGAAAACTGGACCAAGGAGGCACATGAAACATGCTTTCTGGGATACCCCTTGGGTCCTATTTATAGTTTTTGGAATCTGGACTACCAATAACCAAAAGAACTGACCTGAAATTACCAGAAAACCCTTGGTTGGGTCTGCCAACAGCCAAAATCCGTTGTTTTGAAAGGCTATAGGCAGACCAGCAGGGGCAAAATAGTAAAAAGTACCTCACACATCTAGGCGAGCTGGGGAGCTTGATCACCTCAGCAGGTCCTGCTCGCCTGCTATTGCTGAGCTCCACTGCGAGAACGCGATCTGGGGCTAGCTCGGTGAATGCCGAGCTCCAGCTCGACGAAAGCTGATCTCCGTTCGATGAGTGTCGTTCTCTGGTCAACGAATGCCGAGCTTGGGCTCGGCCTCTCCACTGCCGAGCTCGCCTTCTGCCTTTAGCCCGATCTGTCTGGTCCCCTGCTCGCCGGACACGGGGTTGTACACAATCCCCGCTCTTTTTGAGCTTGGCAAAGCTCGGAAAGAAACATCCAACCCCAAGTGTGCGACGAGTGCGGGTTGGCGAGTTGGAAGTAATCTTTGGGTGGGGTTCATCTGCGGCTATATATATGTGCACCTGCCCACCTGCCTGACTCTTGCCATTCCCTTTGCTCTAACCCTGCCAAGATGCCTCTTCCTAAGGAGATCCAAGAGCGTATAGTCCGAGCTCGCCAAGCCTCCGCAGCTCGTGTAGCCGCCCTGATGGCGGTCACTGCCAAAGTTCCTTCAACCGGCTCCACCGAGCCAAGCTCCAAGAAGTCGAGGTTATTCCCTCAGGCGGCCGAGCCTATTTACCGCGACCTGAGGGCCACCCTGGAGCGCGAGACCGGGTCTTCTACTCGGACAATTCTTGAGAAGGACAGGGAGGTTGTCGTGGTCGGCGATGACCCGGATGGTCAACTAGATGGCGGAGGCGTCGCTCCGCGAGATCCCACTCCGCGAGACGAGACCACTCTCACGGACTCCCGGTTCACGGCACAGGAAAACCATCCCCATGACCTGCCTCTTCTCTTTGGAATCCTGCCAGTGAGTTCGCAGAGGCCGAACTCGCCAGTGCGCACCTCCCCTCCTCGCCAAACTGACGCGGCCGCGAGGGTGGGTCTGGGAACCATCCCCACCCAGGATTCGAGCTCCTCTCGCCGGGGGCTCGCAGTCCAGGCCGCGGGAAGGATCTCAGGTTCATCCCTCCCCGCATCTCCTTTGAGCGACCGAGCTCATCAGGTCAACCTTGCTTCTTGCCCCATGAGTTTTTTCTACGTCTCCCTTCTTGCTGACACTTGTCTTAACAGGTCTTCCCAGCCAATCAGCTGTGGAAGAATCCTCGCGGGCAGCCCATTACTCTCCCCTCCCTTACCCAAGCTCGCTGGACTCTTACCTGGGTCCTGAGGTGGATCAAGGCGAGCTGACGAGGAGGGAGATCAAGCTCCTCAAGAAGCTGGTTTGTGGGCTGCACGAGGTGCAGGGGGTCAACGAGATGCTACAGAGCGACTACGCGCGTCTCGCCGACGAGGTGCAAAGCGACCGGGCTGGCGAGCTGATGTCCCCCTCTCGGCTCCTGGACAAGATAGATGACGGTCTCTCGGTTGTGCAGAGGAATTCTGGAAGGATGCGCGAGCTGCTCCGCGCGCGGCAGTACGGGGAGCGGGGGTCGCGAGGCCGGGGTAGGTAAGTCCGCGTCCCCTTTGCCAAGCTGACCGGCACTCCCATCCCAATGCTCTCCCTACTCGCGCGCCCTACTTTTTATTCTTGGAACTTTATCTGTAATGAGTGGCTTTTTAGAATATTCTTGGACATGTTATTCAAATAAAACACTGCAATGTTTGACTTAGCCTTGGTTGGGATGCACCGGAAGTCGGTGAGCTGGGGTGGCGAGCTGGGGTGGCGAGCTGGGGTGGCGAGCTGGGGTTTCCTATAAATAGCCCCCCCCCCCCCCCCCCCCCTCACCTACCCCGTACTGTACCTTTATTGCTTTCTTTTCCTCTCTGTGCTTCTTTCTCTTCCTGCTATTTCCGAGCTCATTCCTCCACGATCATGGGCAAGACCAATCCGGATACCGACGGCCGCTCTAAGTGCGCGCAACATTTCACGGATTATTGTTTCTTCGAGGGGCACACTAGTGAGGAGGAGCTCGCTGAGTTTGTGGCGGAGCGCGTGCCACCGGGCTTTGAGGTGCGCAGGCCGAGGCAGGGCGAGGCTATCAACACCTTCTATGAGGATGAGCTCGCCTTCCCCATCTCGCACTTTGAGGTGGGGTTGCGCCTCCCCCTCTGGCCGGAGATCCGACAAATCTTGAAATATTACGGAGCCGTGCCCGCGCAGCTGAATTACAACGCCATCTCGATGATGGTGGCGTTCGCGAGTTACCTCCGGCGGGAGAGGATTGAGTTCAACCTGATAGTGTTCAGGAAGCTCTTCTCCTACAAGGCAACGCTGGACGGGGTCGTCTACTTTGGAGGTTCGCTGATCAAGGTTCGCGAGATCGCGAACAAGCACCACACCTGGATGACCAATATCTCCTTCATCAAGGGTGATCTCGGCAACATCCCATACTCCCCCCAGCAGAAGGGCGAGGAGGTATACCGCCCGCCGGCCATGTCCGGCAACGATGCCGAGCTCCATAAGTACTTCCTCCACAAAGATTTCGAGTTCGGCTTCCTGCGGAGGGGCCTCGACGCGCTCCCTCCCGTTCTGCCCGGCGAAGGTATGGTTCTCTACCCCAACTTGCCGAGCTCGCCTGGTCGCCGAGCTCGCCATATCATTGTTGAATCCCTTCTAACTTTTTCAAAGTGTTTTCCTGCAAGGGAGTGAATAATCCCCGTGAACCCGCCGTTCGCGGATTTGGGGCTTCATGCCGACCCTCTCGCTCGCGAGAGGGTGGCTGCGGCGGCCTGCCGAGATGAGGCGACCCTTTCTCAACCCTCTTCCAGCAAGAGGCGACCTGAGGATGCAGGGTCGAACCCGCCACACCCCCAACGACCAATAAAGAAGATGCGGAAACCCCTGTTAGCTCCGCGGGGGCAACAACAACAACAACATCAATAGCCCAGCCCTAAATACATCAGCTCGTCGAAGACCCCTCCCGATGCGTCGCCTGAGAGCCCGCTGAAGGAGATTACCAGCAAGGGCCGGAGAGGTGGCGAGGGCCCCTCTTCCACGGCGGCGACCTCTCCTCCTCCATCGGTAAAGAGGGCGGCCCACGAGCGCGCGGCGCCGAAGCAACACCCCCTCTTCAACTTCGGTGGGCGGTGGAAGGACTCGGCGGGCGAGCCCATGCTGCAGTGGGATGAGCTCGCTCATCGAGTCTCCATCTCCACCCTACACCCCTCCTAGCATGACCGCGAGCCTGCCACCGGTCACGCCTATGCCCTCGGCTTCGGCTTACATGGCCACGAGGATGCCGAGGTCTACAAGAAGATGACCCTCCGGCAGCTCGGCCATGAGGGATTGCAGGCTCACCTGCGGACCCTGGAGCTCCACCACATGCTGGAGCGCCGCAGCTTTGACCTCAGCCACCAACTACAAAAGGCTGAGCAGGCTCACGACATCGCAAAGGATAAGGTCGCTGACCAGGAGAGGCAGCTCGGCATAGCGGACGCTCTACTCGCCCAAGCCGCCGGCGGGCTGGTAAGTGTCAAGCACTACTCTTCTTTCTTACTTAGAATATTTTGCGCTGCTGTTAAATGTACTTTCTCTTTATCAGGATGCCAAGGCTACGGGGGAGCTTCAGGCTCACAATGATGAGCAAGGGGAGGAGATCAGCCAGCTGCGCGCACGCCTGGCCGAGCTGGAGGGTGCGAACGCGAAGCTGAAGGGCGAGAATCAGCACCTCCTCAGCGAGGTCCGTCGCCAGGCGGAGATCTTCTTCCCGCCCCACGACATCGACCCTACCCTCCCTTACAAGAGCCCGTGGATCTTTGGAGAGGCCCACCTCTCCGAGAGACTGCGGATCAACTCCATCCAAGCCGCCGAGTGCACCCTCCAAATGATGAAGGACTCTGTGGTGCTGGTGGAGGGATGCGAGGGGATCTCGGCCCGGGATCTGATGCAGAGCCTGTTCTCGGCAACGCTGCCTAGCGAGAAGGAAGATAGCTTGGATGCGATGTTCGGGAAGAGCTTCCAGGATCCGTCGGGTAAAGGAGAGGACCAGTCCGGCGGGGGGGGGGGGGGGGGGGGGTTGAGACCTGAGGATAGCCTGTACTTTTTTTCCTTTTTGTTTACTCGCCGAGGCGAGCTCCCTGTAAACATTTATTTAATGAATGAAAGATTTTGACCATACCCGTGCCATTTCTCTCTCCCTCTTTTTTTGTACTTTCCTTGTTGTGCTGTATATATCCGCGAGTGCTTCCCCTAGCGACCTCGCATAGACAGGTTCCGCGAGCAGGATAGTCATGTGTACGCGCCCGCGAGTGAATACGTTCTGAGTGCTCACCGAGTCCCAAGCGATTCGGGAGCGGGCTGCTCTCCGCCCTTGTCACGCCATCTTAACTCGCCCGCGAGCTGTAACAACCCCAAAACAGTCGGTGAAGGTACAGGGTGATACCAGAGTCGCGCATCGCACCTAACACAAAGCATTCTAGCGGAAGCCTAGACTACAAATTGAACTCCTCATGAATGTCCAAATATAAAACTCCACATTTTATAGCCTATAGGAATGTCTTACATCAAATACAAAGAGTTGGCCTTATGGCCTTACAAGGCTTTCAAACAGTGGCCTAAACAAATCGGCGCGCAAGCCGGCCACAATAAAAGAAAACACCCAAAAGGAGCACAGAGAGCCTTCGAGGGCTAGCAATAGTAGCAGCAATACCAGCAGGAACATCAACCTCTATGCATCCCGCTCGGCTCTCCAGTACCTGTACAAGGACAATCCACCCAACGGTGGCAAACAAAAGCAACGGTCAGCATTCAGCTGACCAAATTATAACGACCCTACCCCTTCTCTCGGGGCAGCGGTATTTTCCCTGCAGGCATATCATATCACAAGTATGGCAAGCTATATTATCAAAAGGTGATTTCACGCACACAAGCCATCACAACCGTTCGCCACCCGGCCCAACGGTCCGTGCACTCAGAGCACATTCTTGGTGTTCTGGCAACCTCTTGCCCACCACCGTATCAGGGTTACAACCCAACGGTAACTCTCTTGAGCATTTACTCCATGGAGTGCAGCCGGAGTTAGTCTTCGGACACCGGGATGGCCCGTAGCCCCCCGTTGTGTCATGGCGCGCAGGCCGAAGACTCTTGCTATGCGCTCCAACAGACCGCACTTTTTGGTCTCACGTCGGACGGACATAGCGCAGGTCGGATCCTCCACCCCCCGTTGCTCAAATCGCCTTGCCTTCTCCGAGTACAACGTACTTATAGCTATATCAAAGGCGCGGGTAGGTCTCACCGATCCTGTTCTGGCATTCAAGCCTGGGTATTTCTCTATACCCATTTCTCTCACAGCAATAGCGGGTCTTTCCTGGGCACACCAGTACTTCCTGTGACTCTCTTCACAGGTGGACACCGCAAATTACAAATGTCAGGGGTCTTTCCTAGCTGTCATGTCAGTACTTCCTGTTACTCGCTTCACAGGTGGACACCCTACGACATCAAGCATTACCAAAAGGGCCTTTCCTGGTCCCACCAGTACTTCCTGTGCCTCATTCACAGGTTGGACCCAAAAACATCACATGGCTATTTTCCTGGGCTACCACCCCAGTACTTCCTGCTACTCCTTTTCGCAGGCATAACCCGTAGACTCCTTACACTACACGTTATTATCACAGAGTCTTCTCCGGTTCGTATGCAACATCACCAATCCAGACCAACCTGTCCAGATGGGCTTCACACAGCATGCCTATTCCGTACTCCATTTCCGGATCTATATGCTAACAAAAGGGGATTTCAAGCATCCACCCAAAGATTCCCAAAATCAGCCACCTCTTGGTGGGGGAAATCACAAGATATGCCAAAAAGAAAGCCTTCACATGGCTAGGAAGAAAAGTCGTTACCCTTGACGACCGCTTCGGTGCCATGGCCTCCAAGCTAGCTTGCAAGACTCGCAAGAGCGTTTCCTCCGCAACGCCGGCTTCGGATCTCTCGTCGGTAAACCGCAGCACCACCAGCAGCAGCCCCCTTTCCTTCTTCCTCCTCCTTTCTCTCTCTCTTTCCCTCTTAACTTGAAGAAGCTCAAGGCCAAGGAAAAAATGGAAATTCTTCTCTGATTTCGGCCTTTAAGGAAAAAGAGAAAGAAACTTCAGCCCTTGGATCCAGACTGAAGGAATGGACGGCCACGATTCTGCCAAAAACACAGATTTTGACCCGACACGGCCTCTGACACGGCCGTGTGCCAGGCCGTGTGCCTCAAGCGGTGGTCAACCGACTTATCCAAACCAGTGACACTCCCATGCGACACGCCCGTGTCATGGGCCGTGTCACCAACACGCCTTCAGACACGCCCGTGTCTGTGGCCGTGTACCTGGGTGAAAAAAAATCCCAAATCATCCCGAGACTTCACACGGCCTGTGACACGCCCGTGTCCCAGGCCGTGTGCCCAGACACGGCACAAAGACACGCCCTGTCGAAATCCTTCGGCGGGCTGAGTTCGTCGCCTGATGTGACACGCCCTGTGACACGCCCGTGTCACAGGCCGTGTTCAATCTCTCGACACTCGACACTCACGTCTCGATACTCGACGATCGTCGAGTAAAAATCGTCGAGCATGCGACACGGCCTTGGACACGCCCGTGTCCTGGGCCGTGTGCCTCCTCTCGACGCATCGTCGAGAGCAAAAATCGTCGAGACAAAGGCCGATCGTCGACACAACCTCGACACGCCCTGCGACACGCCCGTGTCGCAGGCCGTGTCACCTGACACGCCCTGGGACACGCCCGTGTCCCAGGCCGTGTCACCCAAAAAGTTCCTGTTTCCGAACTTTGGGCTGTTACACGAGCCCTCCAGGTTGAGCTCAAAAAAGAAGAGAAAATCTTCTAAGTGAAACAGGCGAAGGGTTGAAGTGCACTAGCCTGGCTCGCCTTCCTTTGGCGAGGCCCGGGTTCGCCACCTACTTGCCAATGCCGAGCTGGGATTGACGAGTCCAAACTTGCTTATGCAGAATCCTCTTGCTGATGCCGAACTGGGTTAGCCGAGCCCGAGCTCTCCTCTATAGAACCCCATTCCCCTTGCTTCCTGGCACTTTGAAACTTCTTGATCTCTTCCTGGCGATACCACCGAGTGACTTCCTGCCCTGCCAGCTAGGTGAGAGTCTGGCAGCGGGATCTTCTCGGGGTCCAAACACATTCCATCGATTGACTTCCGGCCCTGTCAGCTCGGTGAGAGCCTGACAGTGGGATCTGCTCGAGGCTAAGGATGACACTGAGTGACTTCCGGCCCTACCAGCTAGGTGAGAGCCTGACAATGGGATCTGCTCGGGGTCCAAACACATTCCATCGTGTGACATCCGGCCCTGTCAGCTAGGTGAGAGCCTGACAGCGGGATCTGCTCGAGACAAGGATGACACCGAGTGACTTCCGGCCCTGCCAGCTAGGTGAGAGCCTGGCAGCGGGATCTACTCGGGGTCCAAACCCATTCCATCGAGTGACTTCCGGCCCTGTCAGCTAAGTGAGAGCCTGACAGCGGGATCTGCTTAAGGCTAAGGATGACACCGAGTGACTTCCGGCCCTGTCAGCTAGGTGAGAGTCTGACAGCGGGATCTGCTCGGGGTCCAAACACATCATATTTCTCTATGCAGGCTAGCTATGACAGTACCGAAGTGTTGAAGAAATTTATTATAATCAAAGTATCACTTACATGCTTCAGGGGAAAAAAACGTTTTAAGTCGTCACCACTCCAGGTGAGACTTAGGGTCTCTCCCTCTACATTTTGGAGTCGATAGCCTCCTGACTTCACAGCTACCTTTATGATAAACGGTCCCTCCCAGCTGGGGTTGAGCTTCCCTACGGATGCTGACCTCCCTGCCGCATCTACCTTATTCAGCACCAAATCCCCTTCCACGAACTGTTTGACCCTGACATGCTTGTCAAAGTACTTGGCCATTCTTATTTTCACCTCCTCCTGCCGGATAGCGGAAAGGTCCCTCAGCTCTTCCACCATGTCAAGGGAGAGCCTCAACTCCTCCTCATTCTCTGTCTGCCATTCCTCTCGGCCCTCTTTGGCCGCAACGACTCGAGGTGTTTGGACTTCAAATTCTACGGGGAGTACTGCCTCGCACCCATGGGAGAGCTTGAAGGGGGTCTCTCTAGTAGCCGTGTTGGGGGTGGTTATTAGGGCCCAAAGAACCGTGGGAAGCTGCTCCACCCAGCTCCCCTTCAAATTCTCCACTTTCTTCTTGAGGAGGTTGACGATGATGTTATTTGCGGCCTCCACCTGCCCGTTGCTCCTAGGGTGATGGACCGAGGCGAACCTGAGGTCAATTCCAAGCTGTTCGCAGAAGCTGGTGAATTTGGCGTTAGCGAACTGGGGCCCGTTGTCCGTGATGATGGCCTGGGGCAGCCCATGGCGGCAGATGATCTCCCCCCAAACAAAGTTCCTGATAACTTGGGAGGTCACCTTGGCCAGCGCCTTCACCTCCAACCACTTGGAGAAGTAGTCGATCATTACTAGGAGGAACCTCCTCTGCCCACTGGCCTGGGGGAATGGTCCAACCAAATCCATTCCCCAAATGGCGATGGGCCAGGGGGCCGTGATACTTCTGAGTCTCAGTGCCGTCTGTAGCTGGAGGGGGGCGAACAGCTGGCACTTGTGGCATCTTTTTGCGAATTCCGTTGCGTCGTGGCCCAGGGTGGGCTAGAAGTACCCTTGCCTGACGATTCTTCCCTCCAAGATCTGACTCCCGGAGTGACTCCCACACTCTCCGGAGTGGACTTCCTCCAAGATTCTTTGCACCTCTCCCACAGCCACGCAACGAGCCAGCATCCCTGAGAGTGTCTTCCTGTACAGCTGCCCATCCTGGAGGAGGTAATATGCGGACTTGTGCCTTAGCTTCTTCTTATCTGCCACCTCCGGATACTCTCCCGTGGAGAGGAAAGTCACAACTGGGTCCATCCATGAAGTTTGTTGATCAATCTCCATGAGCTCCCCCTCTTCGATGGAGGGGCGGAACAGGTCGGTGATGGTACCCCCCCACCTGAGGACCATGCTTTGCTAGCTGGTCGACTTGTTCACCCTCTTCCCTGGGCACGTGTCGGATGGAGAAGGTTTAGAATGTGCCTATGACCCCCTTCACTTTGGCCAAGTATAACCGCAGGGTGGGCTCCCTTGCCTCGAACTCCCCATTGATCTGGGAATCTACCACCATGGAATCAGTAAGGACCTCCACGTCCAACACCCCCAGCTCCCTGGCCAGGCGTAACCCTGCTATCACGGCCTCGTACTCGGCCTGGTTGTTTGTAATGGGAAAGTGCACCACCACCGTCTGTTCAATTCGAGTCCCCTGAGAACTTTCCAGGATCACCCCCACTCCTAGGGAATGCCTACCCGAGGCACCGTCTACCTTCATCTTCCAAGGAGTCGGGCGGGTGAGTTCTTCCTCCACCACTTCAACCACGTCGTCAACCAAGAAGTCGGCCATCACTTGAGCTTTGATCGAGAGCCGCGGAACGAAGGAAACGTCAAACTCACTCAGCTCCATCGACCACTTGGCTAGCCGACCTGAATGCTCCACCCCATCAAAGATGTTGTGGAGAGGGTGGTCGGTCACCACTCGGATTGAGTGTGCCTGGAAGTAGGGTCGCAGCCTCCGGGCTGAGATGATCAGGGCTAAGGCCAACTTCTCCAAAATCGGGTACCGGAGTTCGGCCTTCCTCAGGACCCGGCTCACGTAATAAATTGGGAGCTGCTTCCTCCCCTCTTCACGAACTATGATGGAGCTCAAGGCTTCTGCCCCGACCCCGAGATACAAAAACAGGTCTTCCCCCTCCTTAGGTCCTTGGAGTAGCGGAGCCTGAGTCAATTGCACCTTGAGGGCCTGGAACGCCTCCTCACACTCCTTGGTCGATTCAAACTTCTGACCACCCCTCAGTGTTTTGAAGAAGGTGGAGCACTTCTCTCCTGCCCAGGAGAGGAACCTACAAAGCCCTGCGAGCTTCCCCGTCAGCCGTTGGACCTCCTTGGCATTCCGCGGAGACCCCAGCTCCAAGAAAGCCTTGACCTTATCAGGATTCAGCTCGACCCCCGCAGGGGTGAGGAGGTGCCCCAAGAACTTTCCCCTGCTGACACCAAAGACACATTTTAGGGGATTCAACCGCATCTTGTATTTGCGTAGGGTGGCAAAGGTCTCCTCCAGGTCCCAAAGGTGGGAGTCCACATCCCGACTTTTGATCATGAGGTCGTCTACATACACCTCCAAATTCCTCCCCCTCTGCTCCTTGAAGACCCTATTAATTATTTTCTGGTAGGTTGCCCCTGCATTCTTTAGCCCAAAGGGCATCATCCTGTAATAGTAGCATCCATCCCCCGTGATGAACGAGACATCCTTGATGTCTGGAGGGTGCATCCTGATTTGATGATAATCTGAAAAAGCATCTAAAAAACGCATTACAGAAAAACCAACGGCTGAGTCAACCAGCGCGTCGATTCGAGGCAAAGGATAACAGTCCTTATGACAAGCTTTATTAAGTAAAGAGAAATCGATACACATCCTCCATCGACCGTCTCCTTTTTTGACCATGACCACGTTGGAGACCCAGCCTGGGTACTGAATCTCGGACACGAAGCCGGCTTTGAGGAGCTTCGCCACCTCCTCCCTGATGGGCTCCGCCAGCTTGTTTGCAGTGGAACACTTCTTCTGCTGAATGGGGCGTGTTCTCGGGTCCAGGTTGAGGCGGTGGCAGGCCACATCCGCGTCAACCCCCAGCATCTTCGCGGCGTCCCAAGCGAAGATGTCCACATTCTTCTGGATGCACTCCAGCATCCTGCCTTGGTCCTCCAGGGTCAGCCCTCCGCTGACGCGGACTTTCTCCACCCTGCCTCCACGGGTGAGCACCTCCAGCTCCACCACTTCCTCTGTATCCTCCAGCCTGGACTGCTCTCCCCACCCTTCAGCATCCTTCTCTTCCGGCACCGGGACCTCTACCTCCATCTCTTCCCCCACAGCCATCACTTCGGCCACCTCCTCCAGGTCTCCTCCTGTTGCCTGCCCGGCCCAGCTCTCCATCTCCAGCTCCTCCCTCCTTTCTCCTTGCTCTGCTTCCTCCATCCTCCGACCCATCTCCTCGGCTCCCTCCTGCCAAGAGATGGTGTTCATCACAGTGACATAGCACTCCCGTGCCATCTTTGGGTCCCCCCTGACCCGGACCTGAATCCCCTCAGCGTTGAACTTTAAGCATTGGTGGAAGGATAAGGGGACGCAGCGGAAGGCGCTGATAAGGGGCCTCCCGAAGATGGCACTGTAGCTGCTGGGGGCATCCACGATGACGAATCTGTAGTTTCGGGACTGCCCACCCCAAGGTGACATGGAGGCCTACTCCTCCCTCCACTTCCTTCCTCTATCCTGAAAACCCGAACAAAGGGCCGTCCTAGGCCAGCACCCTCTTTTCCTCCACCTTCATCGCGTCAAACGCCTTTTTGAAGACGACGTTGACGGAGCTCACGTTGTCCACAAGGATCCGAGAGACTGTGAAATTCTCGATGGCTGCCTTGATGACCAGCGCATCGCAGAATGGGTCCTCGTGGTTTGGCATGTCGCTCCTGGAGAAAGTGATCCTCTCCTCCGGTGGTGGGGTTTGGGATGTGGAGGCAACGTTCCATCGGTACATGGTGTGGAGGCTTGCCTTTCGGGAAGCCTCGACCCCTACCCCTCCGTAGATCACTCTAATCCCTCCTTGGGTTCCCACTTCCACCCGGTCTTCGCAACGATCCTCCTCCGCCCGAGGCAGGACCTCCTCAATCCTTACTTCTTGTCGCCCCTGCTACTGCTGCTCTCTATTCCCCCTCATCTCAAGGAATTCCGGGCACGTGGCTGTTGCGTGCCCCTCCTCCTGATGGAAGTCGTAATAGGGAAACTCCACCCTAACCTCTCTCCTCCTCCTCATCATCCCCCTCCTCTCCCCCAAGGCTATGGCCATAGCCTCCTCTTGGTCGGGGAGCCGGGGTCTCTGGGCCTGCCTCCAGCCCGGGGCATGGAACTGATCTTGCCTCCCCTGATAGTGATCCCTTCCGTAGTATCCTCTCTGTGGCCCTTGCCCTTGCCATTCGGGTCTCCAACCTAGCTGTCGGTCGGGCTCCTGGCGCCCCCACCTCGGCTGCTGCTGCCACTGGAGCTGCCTCTGCTCCCTCCGCCTGGGCTCTCCTCTCCTTTCCTCCTGTCCTCTTCCTCCCTTCGACTCCTTTTCCTCCTCAGTGGTCCACTTGGCCAACTTCCTTGCGAATTTTGGGTTTGATGCCTCCCCGTCAACTTCTCTTGCCGCCCTCTCCATCAGCTCCTCGTAGGAGAGGGGGGGAACTCTCTTCAGCTCCATTCTGAAGAATCCCTGCTGCAGGCCCAGGGTAAAGTCCATCATCAATCTATGGCCCGGCATCTCCTGGACCTGAGTGACTTCCTCCTGAAATCGGTCCACGTAGCTCCCCAACGTCTCATTCACTCCCTGCTTGATGTGGAACAGGGACTCTGACTCCTTCTTCCTCTTCTTCGAGGTAGTGAACCTCAGCATGAACCCCCGACGCAGGTCCTCGAAGCAGTAGATGGAGCTAGCCGGTAGCTGATGGAACCACTCCCTTGCCTTCTCCCTGAGGGTGATGGCGAAGAGTCGGCATTTGAATCCGTCCGACATCTGACGGATGGAGACTACATCTTCGAACCATTGGACATGCTGGACCGGGTCTCCCTTCCAGGTGTAGTAGGACATCTCGGGTTCCCTAAACCCATCTGGAACCGGAGCTGAAGAGACCAGCTCGCTGAAAGGGCTTCCACCCCCCCACCCCCCCCCCCCCCACCCCCGCTGGGCGAGATGGCGAGTCTCGCGAGCTCAACTCGCCGAACCTGCCTCGGCCTGATGAGCCGGGGAAGAGCTCGCGCCCGGGGAGCTCGCACCCCCGGCCTTCCTCGGCTACTTCCTTCCCAGCTCGCCTACCGGGAGCGTCCTTGCCCAAAGAGGGGGCGGCCGCGATCTGGACCGCTGGAGTCGAGCACTCGGCCCGCGTGCCTAGTTCGAACTTGACGAGGCTCGCACCTCATTCCTGAAATCTTCCAGAATCCCCACCGTGGCAAGAGGTGGGGGCGGCGAGTTCGGCCTATCGGATCCTTGTCCCGTCATTGAGCTTGCGGAAGATTTTCTGCGCGGACCACGATCCACGCTCACCGCACCAAAATGTTGAAACCGATTTCTCGATCTCCTGTGGAGTTCGCCCTTGGGGAAGGGGTGGTATCGCGCCTACTTTACTCCTACAAGCAAAACAACAAGGAAAGCAAGGGAAAACCGACCCAAGGGCCCGGCGGGGAGGTCCCACCACACACCCGGAAGATCTCTGAGCGCTTCCCCTCCTTAGCCAGAAGCCGGGCTAAGGTACCCTCAGAAAGCGCTTGAAAACTGGAGCAAGGAGGCACAGGAAGCATGCTTTTTGGGGTACCCCTTGGGTCCTATTTATAGTTTTTGGAATCTGGACTGCCAATAACTAAAAGAACTGACCTGAAATTACCAGAAAACCCTTGGTTGGGTCTGCCAACAGCCAAACTCCGCTGTTTTGAAGGGCTATAGGCAGACCAGCGGGGGTAAAACAGAAAAAAGTACCTCACACATCCAGGCGAGCTGGGGAGCTTGATCAGCTGGGCAGGTCCTGCTCGCCTGCTATTGCCGAGCTCCACTGCGAGAACGCGATCTGGGGCTAGCTCGGCGAATGCCGAGCTCCGGCTCGACGAAAGCTGATCTCCGTTCGATGAGTGTCGTTCTCTGGTCGATGAATGCCGAGCTCGGGCTCGACCTCTCCACTGCCGAGCTCGCCTTCTGCCTTTAGCCCAATCTGTCTGGTCCCCTGCTCGCCGGTCACGGGGTTGTACAACAGACAAGTGGCGGAATTACTTGTGGTGATCAAATTCGATTCGTATCCTTAACCCAATCCATTCTAGTGCAGCATTTTTCAGACGTATGAACTCAACTTCATGAATGTCCACTAATACATAAATGCCACATTTATATATATCCAAACCAGGAATGTATACAACCCACACAAACATGGCCTTAAGGACTTACAGGTTTCTCTTTTTACACATATACAGGTTCGTACATCGGCACGCAGGCCGGCCACACATGAAATCCAACCACGAGTTATTGGGCCTTCAAGGGCCTTAGTAACAAGCTTTCAATCCGCTCATTTCATTTCAAGCCGCAGCACCTGCAAGGAGACATACATCAAAGAGCGGCAAACAAAGTAACAGTCATCTATAGCTGACCAATTATAACGACCCTACCCCATGCACGGGGTAGCGGTTCCTTCCCTGTATGAATTTGCAAGTATAATAGCTAACAATCACCATCACACACAGTAAATCACAAACGCCGACCGCAGCCAGATGCTTCGTGCACTCAGGGCATCTTACAGTGTACCGAAAACCCGTGGTAACAACACCAATCGCACGGTAATTAACTTGTTGGTTGGCCGGTCCTAGTCACCCCAACACAAATGCTGGTTGCATTCTGCCCAAACCAAGTAGAGGTACGTACCGCATGGCAAACATGAGCATTCATCCAACAGATCGACCCGCTTTTATTTCGGTGTAGCAAGTCGGGCTATCGCATGCTCCCGAACACTGCCACCAATCGATCTCTCCATCATGCCCAGGTACAGGTTAGCCTTGCGCGTACTCATATCGTCACTAGAGCACCGTGACGCGGGTCGGCCTTCCCTTCCTGGGTAGCCGCAGCTTCCCGCTCTCACAGAGCAAACCACAAGGAGCTTCGCAAATCATCCAAGATCATATCCTTGGCTAGCTCACACATGAGCATACCATCCACACATAGCACTCAATCATCCAAGACATAAAGTACATATCATCTTTGCAAATCCACGGAGTCTTCTCCGGTTTCCCCATGAGCATCACCAATCCATACTAACGGTCCAGATGGGCTTCACATAGCATGCCTATGCTTTACTCCACAATTCCGGCTCTAGATGCAGACTCAATGACGGAATCACTTAAAAGGTGGAGGATTCCACGCATATGCATAAAGAAAGGACTTCGATGTCCAAGAAGGAGATCGTTACCATTGAAGATCGCTTCGGTGCCATGAAGTAGCCGGACGGAAGTCACCGCCTTGACTTAGCCTTCACGAATCTGCTCTCGGATCTTCGTTCCCACACTCCGCAGCTCCTCCAGCAGCTGGCTTTCTCTTCCTCCTTCCTTCCCTTGCAATCCCCTCTTCTTGCTCTCTCTTGAAATGTGAAGAAGAAGAAGATGAAGAGGAAGGGTTTAAATCCCCTTTTTCCCGGCCCTACCTACACATGGACAGAGCCTATCCATTGGATCCAGGACTAGGGAATCAAACGGCTCAGAATCGTCTAGAAAAACATAGACACGGCCTGACACGCCCTGTGACACGCCCGTATCACCTGTCGTGTCACTTAAGCGGCAGGCAACCGACTTAAAAACAACCAGAACACGGCCATGGGTCACGCCCGTGTCACGGGCCATGTCCCATGACATGCCTTCAGACACGCCCGTGTCTGTGGCCGTGTTCATCAGGCTGCACAACCTCAAAATCACCCGAGACTCACACGACCCTAGGACACGCCCGTGTTCCCGGCCATGTGCACCTGGACATACCCGTGTCCCGCAAACATGCCCTGGCTCAAAATCGTCGGGCTGAGATCGTCGACCTCGCTGACACGCCCTGTGACACGCCTGTGTCACAGGCCATGTCCTCCACACTCGACACTTGACAATCGTCGGGCGCATTGTGTCGACCAGAGGGACACGCCCACTAACATGCCCGTGTCAGTGGCACGACACGCCGCTGTCACCTGGCGTGTTTCTCCCGTCGACCCAATTTCATCGACTAGACACCCAACTCCTCAAGCCAGGCACGACATGCCCTGGGACACGCCCGTGTCCCAGGCCGTGTCACCCCACCTGAAACCCAAATGGACTTTGGGGTGTTACAAGAAATCTATTAGGCAAAATGGGTTTCATTGAGAATCATAAGGTTTTTGGTTCCATGAAGTTGCCTATATGTAGGAAAGAGATTTTTGGCATATGGAAAGAAAGAGTTAGACTGTTTATGGAAGCTTCAGATCCAAGAATCTATATGACAGTCAAAGAAGGGCCATTCATCCCAATGAAAGTCTCAGTTCTTGATGCAAATCTCAGGACACCAAAAGAGTATTCTGAAATGATAAAGGATGAGATCATTTTGGCTACTATGGATAAGAGAGCACAGAATATAATAGTCAGTGCTATAGATGATTCAACATTATAAAATTTGATTCACTGCAAGACCTCCAAAGAAATGTGGGACACCCTGATTGTCTACATAGAGGGTTCAGAAGAAGTGAGAGAAGACAGAAAATCTATGCTGAATCAGGAGTATGAAAGTTTTAGACAATCTAAAACAGACAACATAACTGAATATTACAAGAAGTTCTTCAGAATATTTAATGAATTGATGTCATATGGAAGAGTATTCAGCACATATGAGTTAAATGATAAGTTTCTGAGATCATTAACTAAGGACTGGGACACAAGATATGTGTCATTAGGGAAGTGGCCAGACTAGCAGAAATCTCACCTCTTACATTATCTGGCAAACTACTTTCATATGAGATGCAGCTGATGGCCAGAAAGGAGGAGGAGAAAAGTAATAAAGTTGATTACAGAGATAAGTTAGTGGCTTTCAAGACAGAAGCCATAAGAAAGGACAGGAGGATGTCTCCATCTCCTCCTAGGAAAGCTACAGAAGTAGTTTCAGAAAGTTCTGACAGTCACACATCAGATACTCTAAATTCTGATGAAGACTTAGCTGCTTTCTCAAGACAATTTCAAAGGTTCTTGAAGAAGAAATAGTGGAGATCCAAGCCATCCTCCTCACAATCCAATGATGATTACTATAAGAAAAAGAAATCCTCTAGGAAGGACAGGTATGGCTCTAAACCTAGTAAATTATCTTCAACTAAGATTGTTTGCTATTGTTGCAATAAGACTAGACATATGGTAGCTGATTATCCTGACAAAATGAAAGAATCTAATGACAAGAAGAAACTATAAAACAAGGGCAAGAAGGAGAAATCCTTTGTTGCAAAGAAGAAAAAAAGCTGGTTAGATTCATCATCAGATTCTGATGCTGAAGCTGAAGCTGAAGCATACATAGGACTATTGGCAACTGAAGAGTATGCAGAAGAGGCCGAGTTCTTGAAATTGCTGGACTCAGTAAATGGAATTGAAGAACATTGTTGTAAAGGGCTGATGGCCTTGACAGAAGAAGATCAGTGCCAGGATCAGCCTGGTCCTAGTAAGGTAAACAATTCTTCAATAGTTTCTGATTACTATACTGGATCAGAATCAGAAGCATCTGCATCAAGAGATGTGGATGAATCTGAATCTGAAGGAGATGTTCATCAACCTATTGATGAATATGGTGATCTGCTGCAAGCACTTAAGAAAAGCAGAATCCTTAACAAAGCACAAACTAAGGAAATTATTGCTCTTAAGCTGGCTGCATTAGATTCAGAAAAAATGCTGGATCTAAAGATAAATGAAGTAGCCAAACTGAAAAACATAACTGTTATTCAGATGGGTACCATTACATTCAAGAATGATCAAATCAAAAGTATGGAAGTCAAACTTTAGACGGAAAAGGATCTAGTGGCTAAATTCTCTAAGCCAAAATTAGTTTTACCCTTAATTGATGACTTTATTCCCAAAAAGGGTAAGACAGGATTGGGCTTTAAAGGAAATGCAAGGGCTGCCAATTCCAAAAGAAAAGGCAAAGCCCCAGTATAGCCATTAGCCTTCAAACCCCCCATTTCCTTCAGAAAAGTGTGGCAGCTAACTTATAGATATGATCATGATATCATACATGGTTATGGTAAGCCTGATATTCTGAATGACAAGGGTGTATCTCTAGCACTCAAGAAAAAAACCACTGTACCAATAGTGTTAAGAACAGCTGACAGCAATGCAGTTAATACTGTACCTAAAAAGAGGTATAAAAGATATGAATGTTGGTACTGTGGTAAGATAGGGCATTATGCCAAGGATTGCTGGCACAACACCAGTATCGGGAAGAATGCCAACTTACTTGTGAGCAAGGCTGCTGGTAAGAATGTCAAGTTTCAATCTAACTTGAACCTAGAACCCAATAAACATTGGGGTTCAAAGGTAAATTAATTTTATTTGCTGCAGGTGGGTCCAAGTTGCCATACCCCTAAATGGTACTTGGACAGTGGATGTTCTAGGCACATGACTGGAACAAGAAGAATGTTAAAGTACTATACTCCCATAGAGAGTGGACCCAAAGTGATCTTTGGTGTATCAGAAAAAGTGGTCATAAAAGGGTTTGGTAACATTTCTACTAGTTCTATAACTATCACTCATGTGTCTTATGTAAAAGGTTTGAAACATAACTTGATAAACATAAGTTATCTGAGTGATCTTGTGTATGAAACTTCATTTATTAAGAATGGATGTCAGATTAAAAGGACAAGTGATCAGAAGGTGATCTTGTCTGGTTATAGAAAAGGGAATGTTTATTGTTTAAATTTTGATTATGAAAACATGAACTCTCTTGTATGTTTAGTTGTAGATGAGAAAGCATCTCAGTGTGTCCAATGGCACAAGAGGCTAGCTCATTTGAACTATAAGACTATAGGCCAACTCTATAGTTTAGAGTTAGTGAGGAATGGTCCTCAGTTTAAGTGCATAAAAGAGGGTATATGTTCAGCTTGTCAAAAAGGCATGCAGACCAAATCCTCTTTTCATAGTCTTGATACCAAAGACTCTGTGAGGTGTTTGTACCTCTTGCATATAGATCTATTTGGTCCTATGCCAGTTCATAGTCTAGGTAGGAAAGTCTATACTTTTGTGGTAGTAGATGACTATTCTATATTTACATGGGTTTTCTTTTTAAGGCAGAAATTTGAAACCCCTACTGTCTTTCATAACTTTGTTAAACAAATTCAGAATGAACTTAACAATTCAGTGGTCAAAATTAGAAGTGACCATGGAACTGAATTTTAGTCTGAATGTATGACAAGGTTTTGTGAAGAACTAGGGATTCATCAGGAATTCTCCTCACCTAGAACACCTTAGCAAAATGGAATTGCTGAAAGAAAGAATATGACTCTTATTGAGGCTGGTAGAACTCTACTAAGTGACACATCTCTCCGAGAATATTTCTGGGATGAGGTAGTAAATACTGCTTGTCATGTTATCAATAGAGCATCTATAACTAAGAGCTATAAAAAGATACCCTATGAAATTATGAAGGGCAGAAAACCAAACATATAATACTTTAGGATCTTTGGTAGCAGGTGTTATGTACTTAACACTGACAAGTCTCACCTAACTAAGTTTGCTGCTAAATCTCAAGATGAGATATTTGGTTTGGTACAACAATAATAGTAAGGCATATAGGGTCTACAACTTGACTAAACAAGTTGTAGAAGAATCTGTTCATGTAGTGTTTGATGAATCTGAGCTAATTAACTGTGAGTTGTCTAGCGATTCTTGTAGCTCAACAGGTTTAAAAGAAAAGTTGGACATGCTGACCATTAATGAAGAACAAACTGTGTGTCTTAAGGTGTACTATGCGTTGTGAGCAACGAGCAAGTGGAATCGGACCTGGGCTATGTGGTTCGGTGCGAGAGAACCGAAAAGGGGACTGGTCGTTGGCATAGTCGGGAGCCTTAGACATTGGTCAGAAAGGCTAAAATGCTCATGAGGTTGCCATCCTGGGGGTGGTGGTGAAGACGCTGAAGTGTCAGGATTCACCGTTAATGTTCCCTGAGTGCACGGGGTGTTTAGCCGTGTGAGTCTACACCTATGGCGAAGCATGTTTGTACTATATTGTTTAGCTGGGATAATGAATTACAGGGATTGAGCACCGCCCTCCCGAGTTAGGGGCGGGGTCATTATAATTTATTCGGCTTTGGCTGACCATTGCTTTGTTTGACACCGTGTGGTGGAATGTTGCTTGCAGTTGCTATGAAGCCGAGTACCAAATAGCAGGCTGGAGCCCATGTTGCCGTGCTGGCCCTAGAAGGCCAAAGCGAATAGTTGTTCTTTATTTTGTCATGTGTGGCCGGCCTGCGAGCCGATGTATGGAAAACATTACTTTATTAAGTGAACCTCTGTAAGGCCATAAGGCCATGTACTTTTCAGTGTATTTGTTTTCATTCCAGTTGTAGTGGTGGTGGACATTCATGTTTATTGGATATAATTATGAGTTCTTTCAACTATTTAAAAGCTTCCGCTAGAATGCTCTGTGTTAGGATAAGTAGTCTTAATTGGATAGTTTGGTTATTCATACGTAACCCTTCCGACTGTCCGTGGTATATGGCATCGAGTTCCAGCTGGACCTTCTATTATATGTCATACGACTGATGGGGGTGTTACAATTGTATTATGTGTGAAGCCTACCCGGACATGTTGCTCTGGATGGGTGATGTTGCGTTCGTTATGGTTTACCGGAGAAGACTCCGTGCTTTGGGTTTTCGGGTTTTTACGCGGTAGATTGCAGCAGGGATCCTTGTGGATTAACTCCAAGGCACACTCGGAAAACTGAGCGGAATCGTTGTTCTGCTAACTTGGCGGTCTAGGAACCGACCTTGAATATAATCGGGTTATGTGATTGTTTGGAAATGTCAGGATCCGAGAGAAGCTTGGCTCGTGCATACATCTTAAGGTGTACTACGCGTTGTGAGCAATGGGCAAGTGGAATTGGACCTGGGCTATGTAATTCGGTGCGAGAGACCCGAAAAGGGGACTGGCCGTTGGCATAGTCGGGACCCTTAGACAGTGGTTAGAAAGGCTAAAATGCTCACGAGGTTGCCATCCTGGGGGTGGTGATGAAGATGCTGAAGTGTTAGGATTCACCGTTGATGTGCCCTGAGTGCACGGGGTGTTTGGTCGTACGAGCCTACACCTGTGGTGAAGCATGTTTGTACTATATTGTTTAGCTGGGCTAATGAATTGCAGGGAAGGAGCACTGACGTCCCGAGTTAGGGGCAGGGTCGTTATAATTTGGTCGGCTTTGGCTGACCGTTGCTTTGTTTGCCACCGTGCGGTGGAATGTTGCTTACAGGTGCTGCGGAGCTGAGTACCAAATAGCGGGCTGGAGCCCATATTGCTGTGCTGGCCCTAGAAGGCCAAAGCGAATAGTTGTTCTTTATTTTATCATGTGTGGCCGTCCTTCGAGCCGATGTATGGAAAACATTACTTTATTAAGTGGACCTCTGTATGGCCATCAGGCTGTGTACTTTTCAGTGTATTTGTTTTCATTCCAGTTGTAGTGGTGGTGGACATTCATGTTTATTGGATACAATTATGGGTTCTTTCAACTCTTTAAAAGCTTCCGCTAGAATGCTCTGTGTTAGGACGAGTAGTATTAATTGGATAGTTTGGTTATTCATACGTAACCCTTTCGACTGTCTGTGGTATATGGCGTCGGGTTCCAGCTGGACCTTCAATTATAAGCCATACGATGGATGGGGGTGTTATAATTTGGTATCATAGCTAGGTTACGGTCAGGCTTAAATGAATTCGTGGGTGAATTATTTTAAGGGGTGGTGAGCACATATGTGCGTAATCATTATAACATCAAAAAGAACCCATGAATGTCCACTTAGGAATGAAAAATACACTTGTTTTGTGGAACCTGAGGGTTCTAATGATTGCTTTTAGCAATTTGTGTGTCGTCTAATCTAGGTTCTTTGCTATTATAGGCAGCTAGGAGCGATGCTGGTCAATGAGAGCGTCCGCAATAGGCGGAAAGTAGTGCACCGAGGGATGTGCCTACAACACCTCCTTCAGCGGAAACCATCAGGTTGGTGGCTGAAGCAGGTTTTGCCATGATAAATGCCCAACCTGCATGGCAAATGCATCACGCACCTCCTGTGAATGAGCAATAGTCGGTTAGGGTGGCAGAGCCGAGAGTGGTGGAGCGCTTGGAAGTGGATCAGGTAGAGCCGAGGAGGGCTACGGAGAGACAGCTCAAGCATGTAATGGGCTTTAATCCTCCGAGGTTCGATGGGGTTGGAACGCCAGCTCAAGCTGAGGATTGGCTCTCTACGATAAAGAGGGTCTTGACGGCCACATTAACTGAAGAGTGGCAGAAGACCACCATAGCGACCTTCCTTTTGTATGGTTATGCGAGGCTGTGGTGGGATGAGTTGGAGTTTCATCTCTTAGTGGGAAGACAGCTTGCTGATGTGCTTATGGAGGAATTCTCAAGATTGTTCTTGGACAGATATCTACCCTCTGCTCAGAAGCTTGAGATGGAAAATCAGTATCTTGGGTTGACTCAGGGAGCCAAAAGGGTGGACAAGTATCTCCACGAGTTTACATGGTTGGGTCGTTATACTGGTGCTATGTTTACGGAAGAAGAGAGGAAGACCAACCAATTTTATGAGGTTCTACACGGCGACCTACAGTTACTCCTTGCTGGGCCTAAGGCGTAGGGCTTCTTAGCATTGGTCAATTCGGCCCGGTCATTGGAAAAAGTTGTGAAGAAAGTCCAAGAGAAGAAGGACCTCGGGGAAAAGAAGGCAGAGTTCAAAGTGCCAAATGCAAAGTCAGGATTCCGCAGATGGAATAAGAAGCAGAAGACTTCGAACTCCGCCCCTTCGTCTGGTGCATCAGCGGCAACCGCAAGTCGAGTTCTAAGAGCTTGCTACAACTGTGGGAAGACGGGGAACTTTGCTCGTGAGTGTTGGAGCGGACGTGCAAAGTCTGAGAGGAAGCCTGGAGCGACCTATGAAGAGAATGTGAATGCGGTGGAGTCAATCGCATCCCATCATGCTCCAGGCCAGCCTAGAGTTTATAATCTTGGTCTGCAAAAGGCCATGAAACAAGCTGACGTGGTGAACGGGATGAGTTAAATTATACCAGTTTAACTTTATGTAGTTGTTACCTTTTTATATGTTAGCTTATATTTGTTGGTGCTAGGCTTCGTGTTGATTTTTGATCGTCCGACGAGAGCCCTGTTTGATACGGGAGCATCGCATTCCTTCTTGTCTGAAAGGTTCATATCTCACATCGGGGTCCCTTCCTCGATGGCAAAAGACAAGTTGGATTTTTTGTTGCCCAATGGGTGCTCAATGCGCGCGGATAAGTTCTGTGTGGTAAAGATTCGGATTGGGGACCAGGAGTTTGATTTATAAGCATTGTTCTACCATTAGGGGAGTTCGACGTAATCTTTGGTATGGACTGGCTCTTGGAGTAGCGAGCTTACATCGATTGCAACCGAAAGGAGGTTAAGTTGGGACTACATACTGAACGAGAGACTACGTTTGCGGGCATGAAGGCGTCAGGTAAAGTTTTGATGTCGGCCCTTCAAGTGATTAAGGCAGTTCGGTCTGGTGCAGAGCTGTTTGTCACCTTAGTACAGGTTTCAATGCTTAGGCCAAGTCTGGACAGTATCCCAGTTGTGTCCGAGTATCCTGATGTGTTCCCAGATGATCTCCAAGGAGCCCCTCCTCAGCGGGAGATTGATTTTACCATTAAGCTGGTACCGGGTGCCAAACCGGTGTCATGCTCTCCATATCGGATAGCACCGCGAGAGATGGCGGAGTTGAAGGTGCAACTACAGGAGTTGTTGGAGCATGGGTATGTGCGTCCAAATTCGTCACCTTGGAGCTCACCGGTTGTTTTCGTTAAGAAGAAAGATGGGAGCTTGCGACTCTGTATTGACTATCGGGAGTTGAACAAGCTTACGGAGAAGAACAAATATCCGATCCCCAGGATTGACGATCTATTTGATCAATTGGTTGGGTCAATAGTATATTCGAAGTTAGATCTGAAGTCCGGCTACTACCAATTAAGGATAAGGGAAAGCAATATCCCAAAGACAGCGTTCAGCATGCGGTTTGGGCATTACGAGTTCACGGTTATGCCATTTGGGTTGACCAATGCTCCATCCGTGTTTATGGATCTGATGAACAGGATGTTCAGAGAATACCTGGATCATTTCATGATAGTATTTATCGAAGATATCTTGGTATACTCGCAGTCTGAGGAGGACCATTATAAGCATCTACACATGGTGTTGGAGACGTTGAGGAGGAATCAGTTGTATGCTAAGTTCTCCAAGTTTGATTTCTGGTTATCCTCAGTAGCATTCCGGCGAAGATAGCAGCGATACGGGAGTGGCCTGTATTGTCTACATTGGCGGAAGTTCGGAGCTTTTTGGGGCTTGCCGGCTACTACAGGCGCTTCGTAGAGAACTTCTCGCGGATAGCATTACCACTCACGGCGTTGACAAGGAAAGATCAAAAGTTCGTGTGGTCGCTGGAGTGTGAGCAAGATTTTGAAGAGTTTAAAAGGCGGTTGACCACGATGCCTATTTTATGTTCCCCAAGTGGAACCGAAGGATTTGAAATTTACAGTGATGCTTCAGGCAGTGGTTTGGGCTGTGTTATGCTACAGCATGGGATCATGATAGCCTATTATACAACCTCGGGCTCGCAAAGAGCCCTCAAGAAGCAAATAGGTCGAGGCGGGCAAATGGGACCAGGGGGGCCCACTCGCAGGCGGCGAGATGATTGACTCTCCAATGGGCCAGTTACCCCACCCAAAGGCGAGAGGGCCTCTAGAGGTGAGAGGGCCTCCACAGGGCGAGAGAGCCTCCAGCAGCGAGAAGATCTCATAGCAAAGAGCGAGAAGCGCCGACGAGACGGGCAGTGGGGTCCCTCTCTCCGGCAGGTGCTCTTCCACTCGCCAGGGTGAGAAGAGGACTTTTTTATATTTCCCTGTCAAACAGGGGTTTTTACTCTTCTACCCCGGGTATTTTTACCCTCTTACCCTTAGTGGACTGCATATAGCTCCTCAGAACAGCGGAGTTTGGCTATTGGCAGACCCAGCCAAGGGTACCCCGGTAATTTCAGACCGGTGCAGTTTTGTTATTGGTAGTTCAGATTCTGAAATCTATAAATAAGCCCATAGGGTGTTCTTCAGAAGGGACTTTTTTGGACTCCCAAAGGGAATCATCGGCACTGTCTTCTGAGGAACTCCAAGCCCAGCTTTTGGCTTTGGAGGGGAAGTTCTCTGTGACCTTCCAGGTAAGCGGTGGGACCTCCCTGCTGCGGCTTTGGGCCAGTTTTCTAGTCCTTCATGACCAGTCGGAGGTCGGAGCTTGGGCCAAGTAGGTGTCGGCTACGCCCCTATTTTGCGAACATTTGTCAGAGTCAAATTTTGGCTTCAACAGTTCTGGTGCGGTGAGCGTGGAGGTAGCCGGTTCAAGAAAAGTTTGAGTTTGGTCCTATGGTAGGAGGTGAAGGAGAGGGATCTGGTTCTGGAGGTTCCCCCTCCCAGGTAGAAGAGGCAACGAGGAAAATGCTGGAGGACTTCAGGCGAGAGGTCATGCAAACCATAAGCTTGGCCTTCTCGGCAAGGAGGGATTGGGCGACGCCTCAGGTCCCGATCGAGGTGGTCCCGCTCTTAGGCGAGAATGCCCCTGGTCAGTGCCCGAGGAAGGAGGTCCCCGCAGAGGCTGGCGAGAGGGACGTGGCGGCGCGAGAACTCTTCCCAGGACAGCGTCCCGGGAAGGAGATCCCTGCAGAAGACGGCGAGAAAGAGACAGCTGTGCGAGTGCTCTTCCCTGGTCAAGGTCTCGCAGATCAGGCCAGCCAGCCGAGGCCGCGAGACGTGCCCTCTCGGCAAGCAGTCGGCGAGAGCCCGTTCAGTGAACTCGTCATCTCAGCTCCGGTGCCAGAAGGGTTCCGGGAGCCCGACATGTCCTACTACTCGGGGAAGGATGATCCTGTACAACATGTACAGTGGTTTGAAGATGTGGTTTCGATAAGACAAATGACGGATGCGTTTAAGTGTCAACTGTTTGCCATCACCTTGAAGGAGAAGGCGCGAGACTGGTTCCATCAGTTACCGGCAAGGTCGATCTATTGTTTCGATGATCTGCGGAGGGGTTTCTTATTGAGGTTTTCAACATCGAAGAAGCGTAAGAAGGAGGCGGAGTGCTTGTTCTCGGTAAGGCATAGCTAGGATGAAACGTTGGGACACTATGTGAATCGGTTTCAGGAGGAGATCCTCCAGGTCTAGGAGGTCCCTGGGTATACACTGATGCTTGCATTCACCCTGGGACTGAGGCCAGGCTTCTTTAGCATGGAGTTGAAAAGGGTGCCCCCTCTCTTTTGAGGAGCTTATGGAGAGGGTGGCGAAGGAGACGGATTTTGAGAAGGCCAATCCGGCGTTTGCAAGGAGGTTAGCCAGGTTGACGGAGTACGACGCAAAGGAACCAGGAGCGGGAAAGCAAAAGGAGCAGAGGGAGCAGAGAGAAGAGAGAAGGAGGGAGGAACCCCGAGGCCAGGGGCACCAAGGACAGAATCACCGGGGGGCCCGAGAGCCGAACAACCGGATAGGTTGGAGGCCTCATGAGGGTCGCCCCCAGGAGTTAGGAGGAGGCTTCCAGGGAAGAGTTAACTTCCGGGAGCCAAGGAGGTTCGATCAACCGGCATGGAGACATGGAGTGACGGATCGTTTTCAGCATCAGCAGGAAGCAATGGGGATCGGTCGAGGAAGAGGAGCTCGAGGAGGAGGAAGAAGAGGAAGAGGAGAAGGAAGAAGCGGTGGGGTGGCGTTGCTTTTCTGTGACTTCCATCAGGAGGGAGGTCACGCAACAGCCACGTGCCCAGAGTTCTTGGAGATGAGAGAGGCCAGAGGATTGAGGAGGCAGGATCCGCCGGTAAGGATCGTGGAAGTGCAGCAAGGGGAGGCGGAGGATATGTGCGAGGACCGGGTGGATGTAGGAACCATGGGGGAATCGGGGCCATCCACGGGGGGATTGGGATCGAGGCCACCCGGAAGGGGAGCCTCCAGACCATGTTCCAAAAGGGGGTGGCCTCAACCTCCCAAACCCCACCCCCGCTAGAAAAAATTACCTTCTCTTCAGAAGATATGCCAGAGTATGAGGACCCGTTCTACGATGCCTTGGTGATCCAGACAGCGGTGGAAAACTTTACGGTCTCCAAGATCCTGGTGGATAATGGGAGCTCCGTAAATGTGATATTTAAGAGGGCCTTCGATGAGATGCAGGTGGAAGCCAAAAGGATCTTGGCCTCGGATGGACCATTGTTCGGATTCTCCGGGGAGAGAAAGGAAGTGGAAGGGGGAGTAGGGCTGCACGTGAGGTTGGGGGCGTGTCACGGAACTGCCGGTTCGTGATTGTAGACGCCCCGAGCAGCTACAATGCCATCTTTGGGCGTCCCCTCATCAGTGCCTTTCGCTGCGTCCCCTCCTCTTTCCATCAATGTCTCAAGTTTAACAATGGAGGGGTGCAAGTCAGGGTCAGGGGGGACCCAAAAGTGGCAAGACAGTGCTACGTCACAGCGGTGAACACCATATCTTGGATGGCAGAAGCAGAAAGGTTGGAAAAAGAGATAGCAGCATGTGAAGAAGCTGTCGGGGAGAAGGAGGTGAGCCCAGAGGAAGCGAGAGAAGGAACCGAAGAGGAAGTCGGGGGAGAGGAGACTGAGAAGCAGCAAGGAGGAGATGTGCAGGAGGCCCAGGGGGGGTAGAGGTCGAGCAGCAGCAGGAGAGCCCGGAGGGGGCCATGGAGATTGAGGAGGAGAAGAGAAGAGGAGGTGTGCAGGAGGTCCGGAGGAGCGGGGAGTTAGAACCACAGAAGGGAAGGCAGGAGGAAGTGGGAGGAGAAGGGGCTGAGGAGGAAGCCCGAAGGGGCATGGAAATTGAGATGCAGCAGGACGAGGTGACAAAAGTTGAGGGAGCAGGAGGGGAGGAAGAGCCGGAGCAGGATGAAGAAGCAAGGGACGACTGGGAGCAGTCGCGGCTGGAGGTAGCCTAGGAAGTGGTGGAGATGGAGGTCCACACCAGCCAGGGGCAGGTACAAAGGGTGCGGATCAGGGGGGGATTGAGCCCCGAAGACCAGGAGCGGATGCGGGCCTACATTCAAAGCAACGTCGACGTCTTCGCTTGGATCGCGGCAGACATGTCGGGCATCGATGCGGACGTGGCCTGCCACCGCCTAAATCTGGACCCCCGGACGCGCCCCATATGTTAGAAGATGAGGACCATCGCAACAAAGCTAGAGGAGCCAATACACGAGGAGGTCAAGAAGCTACTTAGGGCAGGCTTCATCTCAGAGATCCAGTATCCAGGCTGGATCTCCAATGTAGTAATGGTAAAGAAGGGGGGTGGAAAATGGAGGATGTATATCGACTTTTCTTTATTGAATAAATCATGCCCTAAGGATTGCTACCCCCTGCCTCGAATCGACACGCTGGTTGATTCAGCCATCGGTTTTTCTATTATGAGTTTTCTGGATACTTTTTCAGGTTACCATCAGATCCGGATGCACCCTCCTGACGTCAAGGACGTCTCCTTCATCACAAGGTAAGGGTGCTTTGGTTATAACATGATGCCCTTTGGGTTAAAAAACGCGGGAGCGACATACCAACGGATGATGGATCGAGTTTTCCAGGGCCAGAGGGGTCGGAACCTAGAAGTCTACGTTGATGATCTCATGGTAAAGAGCAAGGGAGTGAACTCGCATCTCCAGGATCTGGAGGATACGTTCGCCACCTTGAGGAAGTTCAAAATGAGGTTGAACCCCTTAAAATGTGTTTTCGGGGCAAGTCGTGGGAAATTCCTTGGGCACCTTCTGACCCCGGCGGGGGTAGAACCTAATCCTGATAAAGTAAAAGCCATTCTGGAGCTAGAATCACCGCGAAGCGCTAAGGAGGTGCAGCGCTTGACAGAAAAGCTGGCCGGCCTTAGCAGATTCCTCTCCAGGTCAGGGGAGAAGTGCTCACCTTTCTTTAAAGTGCTATGAGGGAATCAGAGATTTGAATGGACTGCGGAGTGCAAAGAAGCTTTTCAAAAGCTGAAGGAGCAACTCTCCCTGGCTCCTCTGCTTCAAAGCCCAAATAAGGGGGAAGATCTGACCTTGTGCCTAGGGGTGGGAGCAGAGGCGGTGAGCTCCGTCTTAGTCAGAGAAGAGGGAAAAAAGCAGCTGCCCATTTATTATGTTAGCAGGATCCTAAGGAAGGCGGAGCTTCATTACCCTATCCTAGAAAAGCTGACATACGTCTTGGTTGTTTCAGCCAGGAAGCTCCGTTCATATTTCCAAGCACATTCGATTAGGGTGGTGACGGACCATCCTCTCCGAAAGAATTTTGAAGGAGTAGAGCACTCGGGTAGGCTGGCCAAGTGGTCTGTCGAGTTGAGTGAATTCAGCATTTCGTTCGTACCAAGGCTCTCCATTAAGGCACAGGTGGTGGCTGACTTCTTGGCAGACTACGTTGCGGAGGTCGGGGCCGAGGAGTCGCGGCCACCGGAAGCATGGAAGATAATGGTCGACGGGGCCTCGGGAAAGTACTCCCTTGGAGCAGGGGTGGTACTAACAAGTCCTCAGGGGGTGACCATAAGACAAGCGGTCGCCTTGCATTTCCCCACAACCAATAACCAAGCAGAGTACGAGGCAGTGATAGCCGGCCTTCTCTTGGCTAAGGAGCTCGAGATTAAGGACGTTGAGGTTTTCACAGATTCATTAGTGGTGGCATCTCAGATACGTGGAGAGTTCGAGGCTCGGGAGCCCACCCTTGTGAAATATTTGTCCAAGGTGAGGACAATCATCGGGGGGTTCCGGACGTTCTCAATCCAGCACGTCGCCAGAGAAGAGAACACTGCTGCCGATCGATTGGCTAAGTTCGAACCTTGGGAAGGGGGTGCCCTTGATTTGTTCCATCCAGCGATCGAAGAGGGGGAGCTAATCGAGGTGGATCGGTGGCCCTCGTGGGTAGATCCTTTCGTTACCTTCTTTCTGACAGGAACCCTCCCTAAGGGGGTCAAGGAGGCAAGAAACTTCCGCCATAAGGCGGCTCATTATCTCATACATGAAGGAGGATTGCACCGGAGGATGCTTTTGGGTCTCCTAGCTCGATGCGTGACGGAGGAGGAGACCAGACACATTTTGGAGGAGGTGCACTCCGGGGAATGTGGTAGTCATTCCGGAGGGAGGACGTTGGAAGCAAGGGTAGTCAGACAGGGGTACTTCTGGCCCACCCTGAGGAAGGACGCGGCAGAGTTTGCGAGGAAATGCCGAAGATGCTAGCTCTACGCCCCCTCCAGCTCTTGCCGGCTCAAAGGCTCCGAAGCATTACAACACCATGGCCCTTCGCCATTTGGGGGATGGATTTAGTTGGGCCTTTCCCTCCAGCTAGTGGACAAATAAGATTTCTCCTGGTTATGATAGATTACTTCTCCAAGTGGCTGGAGGTTAAGGCACTGGCAAAGGTAACATCCCAAGTCATCAGGAACTTTGTCTGGGGAGAGATCATCTGTAGGCACGGGTTGCCTCAGGCCATCGTCACGGATAACGGTCCTCAGTTTGCTAGTGAAGAATTCATCAGCTTCTGCACTCGGCTGGGCATCGACCTCAGGTTTGCCTCTGTCCACCACCCCAGGAGCAACGGTCAGGTGGAAGCGGCAAACAAGATTATCGTTAACTTGCTAAAGAAGAAGGTGGAGAATCTGAGAGGGAATTGGGTAGAGCAGCTCCCCTCGGTCCTGTGGGCTCTGAGAACAACCCCGAACACGGCCACTGGCGAAGACTCCCTTCAAGCTTTCCCATGGATGTGAGGCGGTACTACCGGTGGAGTTCGAGTTCCGATCCCCACGAGTTGCGGCTGCAGGTGATGGGGACGAGGCGTGGAGGATGGAAAACGAAGAAGACTTGCGCCTCTCACTAGACCTGGCAGAGGAGCTGCGAGACATAGCAGCCATCAGACAGGAAGAGATCAAGCGTCGAATGGCAAAACACTTCGACAAGCATATCAGGATAAAGCAATTCGCGGAAGGAGACTTAGTACTAAAAAAGGTTGATGCGGTAGGGAGGTCCGCCCCGGTGGGAAAGCTCAATCCAAATTGGGAGGGACCTTATATTGTAGAGAGAGTGTTGAGAGCGGGGGGTTACTACCTCCAGGATGTGGAGGGTAGGACTTTGAACCATTCCTGGAGTGGGGATGACTTATAACGCTTCTACCCATGAGAAGGGAGAGCGGTAGATATGTACTCAAAGCATGATCAATATAACATACTTCTCGAATTGTTTCTTGTTTATTTGTTTATTAAGAAGTCCCGATGACAGGAAGAGGGAACCTCATCGGCACCCTGAGCTCGGCTCGGCCCCAGGTAGACCCGCTGCGCAGGCTCTCATCTAGCTGGCAGGTCCGAAGGCTCGCCTGTGGGGGATAGGTTTTGGTTTGAGATCTTCATCGGCACCCCGAGCTCGGCTCGACCCCAGGTAGACCCGCTGCGCAGGCTCTCATCTAGCTGGTAGGTCCGAAGGCTCGCCTGTGGGGGATAGGTTTTGGTTTGAGATCTTCATCGGCACCCCGAGCTCAGCCCCAGGTAGACCCGCTGCGCAGGCTCACATCTAGCTGGCAGGTCCGAAGGCTCGCCTGTGGGGGATAGGTTTTGGTTTGAGATCTTCATCGGCACCCCGAGCTCGGCTCAGCCCCAGGTAGACCCGCTGCGCAGGCTCTCATCTAGCTGACAGGTCCGAAGGCTCGCCTGTGGGGGATAGGTTTTGGTTTGGGATCTTCATCGGCACCCCGAGCTCGGCTCGGCCCCAGGTAGACCCGCTGCGCAGGCTCTCATCTAGCTGGCAGGTCCGAAGGCTCGCCTGTGGGGGATAGGTTTTGGTTTGAGATCTTCATCGGCACACTGAGCTCGGCTCGGCCCCAGGTAGACCCACTACGCAGGCTCTCATCTAGCTGGCAGGTTCGAATGCTCTCCTGTGGGGGATAGGTTTTGGTTTGAGATCTTCATCGGCACCCCGAGCTCGGCTCGGCCCCAGGTAGACCCGCTGCGCAGGCTCTCATCTAGCTGGCAGGTCCGAAGGCTTGCCTGTGGGGGATAGGTTTTGGTTTGGGATCTTCATCAGCACCCCGAGCTCAGCTCTGCCCCAGGTAGACCCGCTGCGCAGGCTCTCATCTAGCTGGCAGGTCCGAAGGCTCGCCTGTGGGGGATAGGTTTTGGTTTGAGATCTTCATCGGCACCCTGAGCTCGGCTCGGCCCCAGGTAGACCCGCTGCGTAGGCTCTCATCTAGCTGGCAGGTCCGAAGGCTTGCCTGTGGGGGATAGGTTTTGGTTTGAGATCTTCATCGGCACCCGAGCTCGGCTCGGCCCCAGGTAGACCCGCTGCGCAGGCTCTCATCTAGCTGGCAGGTCCGAAGGCTCTCCTGTGGGGGATAGGTTTTGGTTTGAGATCTTCATCGGCACCCCGAGCTCGGCTCGGCCCCAGGTAGACCCGCTGCGCATGCTCTCATCTAGCTGGCAGGTCCGAAGGCTCGCCTGTGGGGGATAGGTTTTGGTTTGAGATCTTCATCGGCACCCTGAGCTCGGCTCGGCCCCAGGTAGACCCGTTGCGCAGGCTCTCATCTAGCTGGCAGGTCCGAAGGCTCGCCTGTGGGGGATAGGTTTTGGTTTGAGATCTTCATCGGCACCCCGAGCTCGGCTCGGCCCCAGGTAGAACCGCTGCGCAGGCTCTCATCTAGCTGGCAGGTCCGAAGGCTCGCCAGTGGGGGATAGGTTTTGGTTTGAGATCTTCATCGGCACCCCGAGCTCGGCTCGGCCCCAGGTAGACCCGCTGCGCAGGCTCTCATCTAGCTGGCAGGTCCGAAGGCTCGCTTGTGGGGGATAGGTTTTGGTTTGAGATCTTCATCGGCACCCCGAGCTCGGCTCAGCCCAAGGTAAACCCGCTGCACAGGCTCTCATCTAGCTGACAGGTCCGAAGGCTCGCCTGTGGGGGATAGGTTTTGGTTTGAGATCTTCATCGGCATCCCGAGCTCGGCTCGACCCCAGGTAGACCCGCTGCGCGGGCTCTCATCTAGCTGGCAGGTCTGAAAGCTCACCTGTAGGGGATAGGTTTTGGTTTGAGATCGTCATCGGCACCCCGAGCTTGGCTCGGCCCCAGGTAGACCCGCTGCGCAGGCTCTCATCTAGCTGGCAGGTCCGAAGGCTCGCCTGTGGGGGATAGGTTTTGGTTTGAGATCCTCATCGGTACCCCGAGCTCGGCTCGGCCCCAGGTAGACCCGCTGCGCAGGCTCTCACCTAGCTGGCAGGTCTGAAGGCTCGCCTGTGGGTGATAGGTTTTGGTTTTAGATCTTCATCGGTACCTCGAGCTCGGCTCGGCTCCAGGTAGACCCACTGCGCAGGCTCTCATCTAGCTGGCAGGTCCGAGGGATCGCCTGCGGGAGATGGGTTTGGATCAAGCTATCTCCATCAGCATCGAACTGACAGGACAGTGAATTCACTTTGGCAGAATAGGGTGAAAAGTCCCCTTAAGCGACATTACACCTTAGTATCTCAGCTTAGTCCTAAGGTACAAAAATAAACTAAGGAAAAAGGGTGTGGAGTAGGGCAGGTGGCAGCACTCGCAGCGGATGGTTTTTGAGGACCGTCTCGCCACTAGCGAAAGGGCACTCGCGAGGCAAGGTATTGCGTCAACTCGCGGCCGTAAGCGCGTCTAGAAGCCGTCTCGCGTAGAATATAAAAAGGCAGATATAGAAAAGTTACGCGGCGAGACGAAGCGGTAGCACCGTCCCGCAGGCCGGAACAAATCAGGGATTAACTTCACAAAATAGAAAACAAAAATAGAGACAACAAAAATGAGCACTCGCTCGTCACTTGGCAGGTACCACAAAAATATGGTTTAAAGTTTTTACAACAATGAAAGGAGGAGAGAGTGATTCTAAATCTTGGAGGCGGCACATCAGTCCTCCTCGCCAGATGAAGAATCATCGCTCTCCTCACTATAAAGTTCAGGGACCAAGTCGCGCGCAGTCACAGTCTCGGATTCATCCTTCACAACCCCCAGATCCTTCATCATTTGCAGCACCAGCTCTGCCGCACAGACACCAGCGTCTCGGCACTGCTCCTCGACATCCTCGTGAGAGTAATCTGGCGGAGGTGTCCGGAAGGGCTCGCGGCGAGACGACGACGCAGCATCAGCCCGAAGATGCGCGTTCTCAGCTGTCAATACCCGGACCTCCTCCTCCAAGGCCGCCACGCGCGAGCGCATTTGTTCCGCCGTCTCGGCATCCTGCGGGACGACCTAGCAGTTAGCCGAGAATGATGGAAAAAGAAAGGTCCAGGGAAAAAGTTATGGCTTACCACGCCGCCTTGGGCCTTCGCGAGGAGGGACTCGGCATCAGATAACCTTCTCGCTAGCCCGATGGACTTCTCCCACTCCGCCTCCAGATTTTCCTCGCTGGCCTTCCACTTTGAATTGATATAAATGAGGCGGCGAGAGGAGCGGTGCTAGAACTCCAAGGCCCGCATTTGGTGATGGCAGGTTTTCAGCACAAGATCCTTGGTGGACTCGCTTTCAGGCGAAACGGCGTCAAGACCGCCATAGAGGCTGTACCCTATGGCGAAGGCATGGCTAGTAGGGACCTCTTTCTCCTTCCAAGATGGAAGGAGGGTGGAGATGGACACACGATTGGCGTCCCGCCCCACAACAGAACCGGGTCGCCAATGACATCATGAACCACGGGAACCAGGTTGTAATTCATATGAGAGGAGGGGGCGGGACGACCAGAGGAGTCGCCTTCGCGAGAGGAGGTGGCAACCGCCTATTCAGGAGCAACAGCTCGCGGGTGGACGCCGCAACAGGCAGGTTGGAAGCGGCAGCAGGTTGATCAGAGAGCACCGTCCCACGGGTAGGCGGGACGGCCTGGTGGTTGGGCGAGAGGGGCGGTGGAGTTTCCCCTATAAAAATAGGGATCCCTTGGGGAGATTTCTTCCTTTCCTTAGAAATAACTACAACCTTTTTCATCTTTTTCTTGGGAGGGCTGGAGCGAGAGGGGACCATGTCGTCTCCGGGCCTCTTCGGCGGGATGGCCGCCAGGGACTCTCTCGCCGCCTCTACCGCTGCGTTGGCGAGATCAAGACCCTTTGCGGGTGGATGTTGCTCTTATAAGGAGGGAGCGCTGGAACAATTCGCTCACCTAAAAAGCAAGCAGGGTTATAAAGAAGCGAAACGACAAATAGAGAGATGAGAAGAACGAAAGGATAAGATAAGAATACCTTCGCCCGGGAGCACTGGGAGAAGCGAGTCGAGACCTCGCCGCAAGAAGTTGACTCGAAATTCTTGCTGACTAGGTACTCGCACAGCAGCTTCTCTGGGCCACGAACTTGGGGGGTGGCGTAGAAACTCTCTGGCGGATAAACCGGCGCGAGAGGGATGCCGCCGAAGTCAGTACGGTCTCCCCGGATGAAGACAAATCGAGTGAGCCAATGGTGTGTTCTTGTTGGGCATCTCGCATACCTTAAGCCCCTACCCAGTAAAGTACGAGACGCCATCGGCGTTGGCATGGTAGATAAACAGCTTGCGGAAGGCCGTCAAGCTGAACTCGATGCGCTCCCGGCGCATATAGCAGGCGAAGGCGATCAGCATCGAGATGGCGTTAGGGTTGAACTGTGCCGGGACGACACCAAAGTATTTGAAGACCTGCTTCACCTCAGGCCAAAGGGGCAGCCGCAAACTCCGCCTCGAAATGCGAGATGGGGGAAGGCGAGTTCCCAGGTGTAGTAGGTATTGATGCACTCGCCGACCTTGGGGGGACACGACTCGACGCCTTCCCCCAGGTACTCGCGGGCAAACCTATGGTAATCTTTCTTGAGAGAGCCTGCCGAGCGGAAAGTCATGGTCGGTAAACCTCTTCCCACAGCGGCTGCGCCCCTCACCCTCCTCAACTTTCTTACCCATCTTCTTCGGCGAAATGGTCTTCGGCGAGTCAAAGGAAGAAATTGGGGAGAGACCCAAGAGAGGAAGGCGAGAGGGGGCGGCGAGACGGAAGGGTCAGAAAGCCAAGAGCTTGGGTAACAACAGAAGTGGAAGGAAAGTGCGGTATCTAATCCCGGACTAGGCATATTTATAACCGATGAATAACAAATGATTAATGGGCGGGAAAAGCATGAGGGGAGGGGAAGAGTCGATGTCCTTTTCTCTCTCCTAAAATCTCGATCGGCGCGACCCATCGCAATCAGGGAAAAATATATATATGTGACCAATTAAAAAAAGAGTTAAAAACGGAATGAAATATCAGCGATTAAAAATATATGTTCAAAGATCGTCCCGCGTACAGCGGGCACCTAGTTTCCTACACATCTTGGCGAGACGACGCCGCAAAGATTACGTTATTATAAGCTTTCACTGAGAGAAGAAAAAGAAGAATAGCGAGACGGATGTACTTCAGTAAGGGCGCCTTCCCCAGCGGCCACCACGAGCTCTCCGCGGTGAGTGGTCTACTCGCGATGCGAAGACATGGAGCGAATGGATTCAAGACCACTACGCGCGAGACGGAGCTGCATATCAGTCTCATTTATG